>CP106727.1:121925592-123175592 GCA_025506655.1 Gossypium rotundifolium | reverse complement strand
GAGATGATCGACATTGGTACTCCATGTAATCTCACAATTTCCGCCACATACAACTTGGCCAACTTCTGAAGAGAATAATCCATTCTGACAGGGATAAAGTGTACGGACTTGGTCAAACGGTCCACTATTACCCATACTGAGTCCTTTTAGTAGGCGTAAGGGGAAGCCCACTAACGAAGTCCATGGTAATTCTTTCCCACTTCCATTGGGGAATCTCGATTGGTTGGAGCAATCCTGATGGGACTTGGTGTTCGGCTTTAACTTGTCGACATGTCAAACATTTCCCCACAAATTCACCACTTCGCCTGTGTCGACCACCAAAATTGTTCCTTAGATCTCTATACGACTTGATGCCCCGGATGCATGGCATAAGGGCTACCATGCGCTTCAAGAATCCTTTGTCTCAACTCCTTATTCTTCTAAGATACGATTTTACCCTTGTAGCACAATACTCCTTCATTGTTGACATCATAATCCTCTAATCCCCTTGTTGCGTGCTTGTCGCAACTTAATACTTAAGTCATCATCACCAACCTGTCCCTCCTTCACTTCCTTTAGCCATGTGGGCTCGACTTGTAACTCGCCAATAGGCTTCCATCATCATATAGACTTATATGAGCGAACAAGGCCGTAGATCCGATACAACCTTCCGACTTAGGGCATCGGCTACTACGTCACTTTGCCCAGATGATACTCTATCGAACAATGTAGTCCTTAGCAATTCTACCCACCTTCGTTGCCTCAAGTTCAACTCCTTCCGAGTTAATAAATACTTAAGGCTCTTGTGGTCTGTAGATAACCGACCTTTCTCCATAAAGGTAGTGCCTCCAAACCTTAAGGGCAAAACCACCGCCGCTAGCTCTAAGTCATGAGTTGGGTAGTTAAGCTCATGAGGCCTTAGTCAGCCGAGACGATAAGCAACCACTTTGCCATCTTACATTAACACACGCCCTAACCCGTATCATGCGAAGCATCACAAGACACCACAAATTCTTTCCCGCCTCCTTTGAATTAACACTGGAGCCTCGGTCAAGACCTTCTTAAGCTTTTCAAAGCTCTTGTCGCTTAGTAGTCCATTCGGTACTTCCTTCCTTAGTAACTTGTTAAAGGCGCCGCTATTGACGAGAATCCTTCCACGAACCTTCTGTAATAGCCTGCCAAGCCTAAGAAACTGCAGATTTCAGCCACGGACCTAGGTGGTTTCCAATCCAACACTGCTTCGATCTTCCTAGGATCCACTCTTATTCCTTCTGCGGATACCATATGTCCTAAGAATGCCACCTCCTTAAGCCAAAATTCGCACTTGCTGAATTTGGCATAGAGCTTCTTCTCCCTTAACACTTCCAACACGACTCGGAGATGCTCATCATGCTCCTCCTCCGATTTCGAATACACCAAAATATCATCGATGAACACGACAACGAATCTATCCAAGTAGGGTTGGAAAATCCTATTCATCATGTCCATGAACGCGGCTGGAGCGTTTGTCAACCCAAACGGCATCACCACAAACTCGAAGTGACCATATCTTGTCCTAAAAGCGGTCTTATGGATATCAGCCTCTTTCACCTTCAACTGATGGTATCCCGACCGTAAATCGATCTTCGAAAATATCATGCGGCTCCTTCACCGATCGAACAAGTCCTCGATCCTTGGCAAGGGATACTTGTTCTTAATGGTCACTTATTTAACTAACTGTAGTCTATGCACATACGCATAGTTCGTCCTTCTTCTTCACAATAGGACCGTGCTCCCCACGGAGACACACTGGGCGAGATGAACCCACGGTCCAACAGTTCTTGTATCCGAGCCTTGAGCTCCACTAACTCCTTTGGTGCCATTCGGTATGGAGCGATTGACATGCGAGTCTGTCCCAAGAGTAACTCAATCCCAAATTCACCTCCCCCGTCTGGGGTATTCCCTGTAGCTCTTCCGAAACACATCTACGAAGTCCCTTACAGTCCTAACTCCATTAACACCTTCCTCCTTCCCACCTATCGCACTTACAAAAGCTAAGAATGCTTTGCAACCTTTCTTAACCATCTTCTACCTTTAGTGTCAAACTACATTAGATAAATAATTCCTCCTTTCTCCGATCATTATCACTACTTCATCTTCCGGGTTCTTAGTTCCATACGCTTAGTCAAGACAATCCAACACGGCTCGGTGTTCTACTAACCAATCCATTCCAGTATAAGCTCAAACTCTCAAGGGTAACTCCATTAAGTCTTTCGAAAATTCACTCCCGAATCTCTAGGGTACATTCGAAAAGATCTTGTCTACCACTATAGTTTGGCCTAATGGGCTTACTACTACCATCCGCCTATCGAGAGTTCGAGTCTAGGCCTAGTGTTTTCACTACACTACTTGCAACATAGGAATGGGTCGAGCCCACATCAATCAAAGCAAAGTAAGGTTTGTCAAAATAAAGAACGTCTGGGTTATTACGTCCGCCGTGTATCCGATTAAGAAATTTTTATGGATTAGCTATTTGTTCCACTTATTTATCGACGAAGGAGTTTTATGAAAAGGATTTTAGAGTGGTTCTTTCAGATCATACAAAGACACGCCTTTTTCCATTCATTCTTCCATCAAACAAGTATGAACTTTCGCTCATTCAGAAACGTTGTAGTTTTTGTTGTTTGTTGTTGTTTTCCACTACCCGGGTATTTTCGTAATTTTGTCCCACAGGGGTATTTTTGTAATTTGTCAAAGTAGGGTTCCTTGGTGATTTTGTCAAAAATTATTTTTTGGAAATTCCAAAATCTCGAGGTAATTTGGAAAAATTTTGAAGTCCGAGGGTATTTCGATAATTTTTTTTTGACCCTAGGGGTATTTTGGTAATTTTTTCACAAATCAGGGTAAATTTGTAAAATTTAATAAATTTCGGGTATTTCAAAAGTTATAAAACTTTGAGGGTTCTTTTCAAAAATGGTTCCTTCAAAAATGGGGATGTTGCAAAATTTTGGAAATCGAGGTCATTTTGGTAATTTTTAAGTTGGGGTAATTTTGTAATTTTTCCAAAATCATGGTTTTTGATATTTTACAAATTAGGGTTTTGAATGTTTATGAAATGTTGAAATTTTGGTAAAGTCGTTGAGTAGTTGAATATTTTATAAACCAAGGCGTTTTGGTAATTTCACCCCTAGGGCATTTTGTAATTTTCATAAATCAAGAGTTTTTCGAAAATGTTGTAAGAATAATTTTTTTCGATTTAAAGGAAAGTTCTAAAAGTTTGAAAAAAATCTAGGGTTTGTTGTTTTGTTTTCTTCTTTTTTTTTTAAAACATGGCTAGTTCCCTTCGGGTTTTAGTCATTATGTTTAGCCTATGGCGTGTACGGGTGTGATTGGATGGATGGGTTGGGTTGCATACATTGCACATATAAAAATATATATATTTATATTCTGTTATGTAAATGGGCTTAGGCCCAAGATGATGCTAAACGGGTTCAGGCCTAGTGGACAACAGTAAGGGGATTATGCAATGAGTTCTAGTAACTCACCCCTTTTCCCTTAACCCTTGTAAGTAATGCTCAGTGATGTGGATTTGGGCCATGGGTAACTCGGCGGAGGCCATACTTCAGAAATGGTGTTTATTTTTAAACTTTAGACTTCTATTTTCGTTCACTCTATTACTTTTACCATTATGGGTTTTTATGTTGTAATAAGGCCTCTAGAATTTTTTATTTTTGCTTTATGTTTGATATACTTATTATCTTGCTTAAATTTTTTAAATGGGAATTTTTCTAAAACTTAAATAAAGGTTTTCTAAAATAGATTAACAAATGGATTTCAAAATAAACTTTTACAAATATTTTAACTCGTAAATTTTCTCTTTAATTATCAATGATATTTTCAAAAGTCATGGTTTATAAGATCTCCAGTTCAAACTATCGATTTATCAATCAACCTTCGAGATTAGTAGTATTTTATCATATGTTTCAAATCAAAATTGTTTTCATGATTATAATAAAATGATATCTACTTTAGTACAAAAAAAAAGGATTTAACACGTTTTTCTCATGTGACATGCCAGATCCGGTCATAATGCATGGGCCTGAGTTGGGGGGTGTTACATCGTACATCATGTAACACCCCTAACCCGTATCCGTCTCCGGATTAAGGTTACGAGGTATTACCTAACATAACACAGTTTAGCACGCTCATATAAATCATTTTATCATAATTAGATCACTTAACCAACAAAAATCCATTCGTGCATTATTACTAATAATACATAAACAATCCATGCTTCAAAGTTCAAACATATACTTATCATTTATTTAATCAAATTAGCAATCCAACTAACATGCATCAAAGCTAAACTACTTATATTTAATAGACATAAAGTTCAAACATACAAATATTACAAGCATGATTTTCAATTCCTAGTTAATAAACAAGCATATTTCATTTCATAAACCAAGCATATATTTTACAACATTTATTTATACTGAAAATAACAAACATTACTAGATGGTCCAATATAATCTTATACTTACTAATTTATAAATTTTTCACTATAATATCATTTATCATCTTCAAGGACAAATGATAATTGATAGCATATCCGTTTACAAGTCAAATAATATGCTTAAACATTATAACAAAAATGTCTTATAAACAACCAATTCACTTATCACATATTCAGCTATCAAATTAGCCTTAATAATATTACACATTATACCAACCAAGTATCCATCAAATCTTTCATGAATCATGCATTCCTTATCATTTCAAGTCGTATCAATATGGCCAACTAACAAACAATGATATTGTCATTGATAGTTTATAAAGCCATGCTCAATCAAAATCACATTCATCAACTACCTCAACATTTAAATCGAGTCATAAGAACATCCATCACCCATAATATACTATATAATATACTTCTAAAATGAGCTACTTACTTAATCAAATAAAAATCATGAATAACATCATTATCAACCATACTACCAACACAAGCATAATTACACTATAAAATATACTTCCATAATAACCCAACACCATGATCAAATTCGCATAAGTTCTAAGTATTAATATTTAGCCATTTTCGCATGGCATAATACATACATATACATTACCCAAAACAATCATTTCAAAATATAACCCAGCCTATACATGCCATAGTTTCAAAAATTCAACTTGCAAAATACCAAAGTTAGTAGATAGTGTGATAGACTTTGACGATGATCCCTGAGCTCGTAACTTGTCTCCAAAATCTATAAAACAATACATTTAAACACATATAGTAAGATATCATAGCCTAGTAAGTTATAAGCAGTTTCATAACAACAATGCATTATATCATTATATCATAAATTTAATAAAAATTTAATAGATAAGCATCCATCAACTACTCATTTACTTGTGCAACCAAAAAAACATTCCGTATCTCTCAAATTCAAGACGAACCTGATATAAATATTTCATTCCCATGGATTATCCGTATATTCAAGTTCCAAACTATTCAAACATATATCTTATACCAAAATTCCACATAACTGAATCACATTTTGTAATTCATATAACAATCAATATGATTTTGTAAACATTCGTACATCTAAATTTATTTTATCCAAACTATACATTTAAAAGAAACATTCCATCCAATCCACAAATAATCACTTACTCTTGATTTAAATGCCACTTCTCGTAGTTTCAATACTTACCAAAGTTGATCTTTGAATTGAAAATTAACTCATACCCTTATTACTCATTAATTAATTTTGCACACATAGTACTCGATAATTAACTTCACACACTTAGTGCTCATTGACCGGTTTCGCACACATAGTGCTCAGTAATTCAGTTCGCACACTTAGTGCATAGTAATCGATTTCACACACATAGTGCACGGTATTTTAAATTCCCACACTTAGTGCATTTCTCAATCCTATTACACATTTATATAGACACACATAAGAATTAAACCTCAACTATAAATATACAAATTAGCTTAGTTCGATCTCAATAATCAACATCCCATTCGTGTACCAATGGCACATATAAAAACCTCACATTTAGCTATACTATTCACATCTATAGATATCACATTAAATTCATGTACACCATTATAAATAAATCCAATTCAACTCAATTGCTTAAAAACTTACCTCGAGTATTGATGGACTATGTTTTCCGACTATTCGACTAACTTCGCTTTTCCCCGATCCAATCTCGATCCTTTTTGTTCTTGATCTAATAGATTTCAAATTTAGCGCATTCAAACATATTTTCATTCAATTCAATCCAAAAACACATAAATGGGAAAATTACTATTTTACCCCTAACATTTACAATTTTTACAATTTAATCCTATTACACAAAACACAAAATACTCAAAATTTCAAGGTACCCATGTTTGGCTGAATTTTCATAGTGTTCATATAAGCCCATATATTTCATTTATTTCACATTTTGACCCCTTAATTTATAAATTTTACAATTTAATCCTATTTAGACATTTCTACCAAAAATGCCTTAATTAAACTTAACAATCTAACATTCTATATTTATTTTCCATCACTAAACATCAATTTCATCAAGCTATCAACAATGGAATTTCATGAATACATCATCAAATTCAAAAATTCAAGCTTAGGCTAGCTAGTATTCAAAGCAATGATATCAAAAACGTAAAAATTATCAAAATCGAACTCAAATCACTTACCTATTTGAACTTGTAAAAGCTGAATGTGCCAAAGCATTAAAACTTTCTTTTTTTCTCTTAGTTTCGGTCAAAAATAAATAAAGAAGATGAACACTTTCATCATTTTACCAAATATATATTTAACATATATTAAATTATAACATTATATTATAAAATAAAACAAACAAATCAAATCACTATTACATGCATTACCAACCGGCCACTACTCACTTTTTATGGTAAATTTTCTATTTAAAACCTCTAATTTATTAAGAAAACATCAATTAGCCACTATCTCATTTAACCATCAAATTTTCATTTTACGCGATTAAGCCCTTTTTCTCGATTAATCACCAAAACGATCAAATTTTAATACAAAATTTTCACACACACCAATTCACACAAAATGAACATAGAAAATAATATTAAACTATTTTCTAACTCAGATTCATGGTCCCGAAACCATCATTCTGATTAAGGTCAAAATCAGGTTGTTACACATCATATTTGCGATGCCCAGAAAAGTGACGCTGAAATGATGGCCAAACGAGATCAGTGTGAATTGAATGTTGATTCAAAATTTTGAGTTTATAGTGATGATTGTTTGAGATTCAGAGATCGAATTTGTGTTCTAAAGAATTTAGAGTTGATTCAGATGATTTTGAATGAAGCTCACAATAGTCGTTTGACTGTGCATTCGAGGAGTACAAAAATGTATAATGATTTGAAACAGTTTTATTGGTGGCATGGTATGAAATGGGACATCTCTGAATTTGTGTCAAAATGTTTAATATGCCAGCAAGTTAAAGCTGAACATTAGGTTCCATCTGGTTTGTTACAGCCGATAATGATTCCTGAGTGGAAATGGGAGAGGATCACGATGGACTTTGTGTAGGGATTGCCTTTATCTCTGGGAAAGAAAGATTTGTTTCGGTAAGAACAGATTATTCAGTTAATAATTTAGCTTAATTGTATATTACAGAAATTATGAATTGCACGGGGTGCCACTATCTATTGTGTTTGACAAAGACCCGAGATTTACCTCGCGGTTTTGAAAGAAATTGCAAGAAGCTCTAGGCACAAAGTTGCATTTTAGCACTGCAATTCATCTGCAAATGGATGCTCAATTTGAGTGGATCATTCAAGTTCTCAAAGATATGTGGAGATGTTGTATCCTCGAATTTGAAGATACGTGGGAAAAGTATTTACCATTGATAGAGTTCACGTATAATAACAATTTTAGTCTAGTATCAAAATGGCACCGTATGAGGCTCTTTACGATCGAAAATGTCAAACTCCATTGTATTGGACTGAGATGAGTGAGAATAATATTCACGGGGTTGATTTGATAAAAGAGGCTGAGCAGAAAGTAAAGGTCATTCGTGATAGTTTGAAAGTGGCCTCAGATCGTCAGAAGTCTTATGCAGACTTGAAACGAAAAGATATTGAATTCGATGTTGGTGACAAAGTGTTTTTGAAAGTGTATCCGTGGAAGAAAATACTTTGATTTGGCCGAAAAGGTAAGCTGAGTCCGAGGTTCATTGGACCGTATGAAATCATCGAAAGAATTGGACCGGTTGCTTATATAGTGTTATTGCCATCTGAGTTAGAAAAGATTCATAACGTGTTTTATGTGTCGATGCTTCGACAGTACCGATCTGATCTGTCTCATGTGATTGCTCCTACTAAGGTTGAGATTCAGTCAGACTTGTCGTATAGTGAAGAACTGATCCGAATTTTAGCACGTGAAATCAAAGAGTTGAGAAACAAAAAATTTCCTTAGTGAAAGTGTTGTGGCACAACACAGAGTTGAAGAGGCTATGTGGGAGCCTGAGAACATTATGAGAGAGCAATGTCCACACCTATTCGCTAGTAAGATTTTCGAGGACGAAAATCCCTAAGGGGGAGAGTTGTAACAGCCCAGTTTAGACCGTAGTCGGAATAGTGGTTTTGAGACCACAAATCCAAGGTTAGAAAAATATTTTAAAATTAATTTTGTATTTATTATATGTGATTTAGCCTGTGTGAAAGTTTCGTGTAAAGATTTTATCGATTATGTGTTTAATTTGCGAAAAGGACTTAATCGCATAAATTGTAAAATGCTGCGTGCTGATTGTTAAGTGCTTAATTGTTGTTGTCTTTATAATTTGGAGGATTTATGTTGCAATTAGCCCATTTTATAAAGTGGTGGATGGCATAAGGCTAAAATATATAGTATTTCATATTGTTTTTTAAAGGTTAATAATTAATAACATATTATATGTTATTATAATAAAATAAAAGAAAAAAGAAAGTGGCATTATTCATCCATCTTACTCAAAAATATCAAGGAAAAAGAAAAAGAAAAAGAAAACTAGGGTTCGGCCATTGTTAAGCAAAATCAAGGAATGTTTTGAGCTCGATTTTTAGTGATTTCTACGTTTCGTGATCGTTGCTTAGTGTTCTATCTAGCCCATGCTTTCATTTTAGAGTTTAATGGTGATTTTGAGATATGCCGTCAATGAATGATTGAGCTTTGTGATAGTGGATGATGAAATCACTACAGCAAAATAGATTTTTAGCGGTGCTTTTACCACAAACACCGTTAAAGGTCATGTTCTTTAGCGACACTTTCCCCACAAATGCCGCTAAAGGTCATGTTCTTTAATGGCACTTTTTCGAAAACGTCGTTATAGAACATGACCTTTAGCGGGACTTTTACAAAAACGCTAAAAACATGATCTTTAGCAGCTCTTTTCCTAAAAACGCCGTTAAAAAACATGACCTTTAGCGACGCTTTTGCCAAAAATGCCGCTAAAGAACATGACTTTTAGTAACGCTTTTCCCAAAAACACTGCTAAAAGTCATGAAAATAAAAAATTTTCAAATATTATAGTTTTAGCGCTTTTCCCAAAAATGCCGCTAAAGGTCATGAAAAATAAAAAAAATTAAAATATTATAGAAACGACACAAATTCAATTTAGAAGTGTATAATTTATTTTGAAGACGTAATAAAATGAAAATTCATGAACAATACATATTAAAATGGAAATTCATGAACAATACATATAAGGAATCACAATCGAGGTACGTTGATACCAATAGCATGATCAAAGAACTTAATCACATAAGGAGAACACATGGTTAGATAGATCTTTTTACATTTTAATACATCATAACCATAATTGGTACAATTTTATACCCTATTTATCGCACTGCTTGTATTTTCCAGCTCAAGAACCTTGATTCCATTGACCTCCTCAGAGCCAATTTTATAGTTTAGAAATCGTAAATCCACCGAGACGACATAGTAAGAAAGAGATACAAACCTTCGGGTTTAGAATGATCTCCATCTTGAGTGCATCAGCTTCCACAAGCCTTTTGATAGCATTCAGGTTAACCCACCTGTAACATTGATTGTTAGTACTAAGCCAAATAGATAGTTCTAACATGTTAAGGCAATATGACTTACAAATTGTTTGTATTGAAAATTTTAAACTTTTCTATGGACTTGAACTCATTGACCTATTGAAATTTAATATTAGTTCTAGGAAACTTTTCTACCATAAAGATAGACCAATTGCAATTTAATATTAGTTTTAGCAAAACAAATCAGTGATTAAAATATTTTGTGCTTAAAAGAAATAATGGGAGAATTAAGAAAATGTTCAGCATAAACCAAAATTATATTTAAGCTATTTTATTAGACTAATCAGAAGACAAAAATAAAAGCTAAACATCCAAGCATATGTACCTAATATTGCATACTTCTTTTGTTCTACAGTAACCTCATACATATTCCATTTGCTACAAAAGCACAAAGTTAGGACCATATCAAAATGATATGCTCTCAGTGTTGTCAAAGGAACAAAACACATTCAAGGTCTAGAACCTTGATATTGCCTAAGTGAAGGAGTAATATATCTATATATATCTCTATCTATCTATCTATCTATCTATCTATCTATCTATCTATCTATCTATCTATCTATCTATCTATCTATAATAAGCTTAAATTATATGGTTACATTAATAAAACTCTAAATGGCGATATAACATAAAGCGACTTCAGACTAAAAGATAAATGTTTAACATTCACAACAAAAATTCTTGAACGTGAAGTCAAATACATTAAAGAAATTCGAATACCCTATTCGCAAGAGGACCCTGTGCAAGGTGAGGTTTCTCATTACGAAAATGATGGAACCCATATGCAACTTTTGCATCCATTCCTGTACGTAAAATATTAATAACATGAAAACCCCATAAGCCTGAATAGGAAGAGTTAAATTTATTAAAATAAAGCTAATGTCATGCCATACCTATGCTAAAATAATTATAGAATACTCTTTCATAGAAGTTCACTTTGTCGGAAGGTCTTCCTCAATCTCTAGAGTTTGCAATCCACAGATAAGATTTTTCCCATTTGTATTTAAAATTCCACATCGGATGAGCTATATTGAGAAATCGATTAGCGTATGTTGATCTATGATTTAAGAATTACTCTTTATAATTATATTATCAAGTAATTAAAATGTCACTTTTCATACCGGACCACCAATAGTGTTGTTTTAGATCATGGTACATTTTAGTCCTTCCTGGATGGACAGATAGACGACTGTTATGTGCTTCACTCAAAATCAGCTGAATCAACTCTGGATTTCTCGAAACACAGATATGACCTTGGAATCTCAAACAATCATCAATAACTCAAAATTTAGATTCAGAATTTGAGTCACACTGAGCTCGTTTGGCTAATATCTCATTATCAACTTTCTGAGCGTCATATACCTGTTGTAAGAATAACGGTTTTCCTTTCAATTCAACTATCACTGAACTAACATCAGACGGATCTAATTGAGCATTTAAAACATGTAATGCAAAAAAAAAAAGATTTCCTACTCAGTGCATCAGCAACAACATTTGCTTTACCCGGATGATAATCTATCACAAGCTCATAATCTTTTAACAGTTTAACCATCTTCTTTGACGTAGGTTCAAATCTTTCTGAGTCATCAAATATTTCAGTCTTTTATGATCTGAAAAATACGTGACATTTCCCATCATACAAATAATGGCGCCAGATCTTTAGTGCAAATACAATCACAGCTAGCTTAAGGTTGTGCGCCGGATAGTTCTTTTCATGAGGTTTCAATTGTCTTGAGGCATAAGCTACAACTTTGCCTTCCTACATCAAAACACATCCCAGACTGTTTAACAAAGTATCACTATATATAATAAATTCTTTACCAGATTCTGGTTGTACTAACACTGGAGCTTCTGTTAACATAGTTTTCAACTAATCAAAACTTTTCTGACATTTATTCGACCATTCAAATATAACATCTTTTGAAGTAGTCTAATCAATAGAGTAGCTACCACTGAAAATCCTTTTACAAATCGATGATAATAACTAGCTAAACCCAGAAAGCTACTGTAACATCCTAAAATTTATAATTTTATGTGTTGCATTATTTCTTGCGTTAACCTAGTTAAAAATATTAATTGTGTATGTTTAGGGGTTCTATGAAGGCTCGGGGTTGAATTGGGCCTTGGCAAAATTTTTGTGTTTAAGCACTTTAAGGAAAGAAGGTAAGTAGCATCAAGGTTTATGGAAATTAGTGTGCAATTTGCTAGCACAAGTGAAGCTAGAAGAGGAGTGGTGTGGCGTTGCATGTATGGGTTTGAGGGGTGAGGTTCGAATCCTATCTAGTGCAATTTTTGATTTATTTTTATGCTAATTATCCCTAAGTGTCGGCCATGAATGTATTTAAGGCAAGGTGGACTTTTTAATTATGGAATGGTGGCTATGGTTTATGGTAAAGAGTAAGATAAGGGATAATGAAGGAAAGAATCAAAAGAAAAAGGCAAGATAAGGGAACATGTTGGCCATTTTCGTGGGTGATGTTTTGGAAAGATTTTTTTTGGTCAACATCCACCCTTTTGGCTAGAGTACACATGATTTTGTTAGGGGGAAGGGGGAGCCGAATTTCTCTTTTCTCTTTAGATCATTTTGTTAGTTTTGGTGCATGAGAGGTACACTTTTTTCTCTTTGACCAATTGTGTCTTCTTTTCAAATCCATCTCCTTCTTTGCTTTGGCTAAAACCTCCTAACACAGTTGTGCATTTTTTTCTCTTTCCTTTGCTAGAAACACTCACCTTTGCTCATCTCCCCTTTGATAGCCGAACAATCTAGCACTCTTCTCTCCATCCATTCTTTTCCTTTTGACCATTTCTTCAATCTTTCCTCTTTTCATAAATCGACATCACCTTGTGACCATATTTTCTTGTTCGATTTTCTCTTCACTAGCTAAACCTATCAACATCTAATCTCTTCTTCTGCAACTCTTTTTCTTTTGTGTTGGGCACTCTTTTTGATCGAATTGGTAAGGAACATCATTCCCTCTTTTCATCTTTATTTTCTTTTTCAACCTAGCCGAATATGCATGTCCATCACTAATCGGTATTTCACTTTGTTCTTTATCAAAATATATCTCTCCTACTCTCTTATATTATGAACTTCTTCTAGTGTAGAGTTATAGTGGGTGGCCGAATACCATTCTAGCCTTAAGAAAAATGGTGGAAATTGGATCCAATATCATTAAGGAAAGGAGTTTTTAATGGATTATATGAAATCATTCATTATTTGTTTAGTTGCTAATGAAATAATAGTTTGGACTAATCGATTATATTTTTATGGACTAAATTGCTCGATCTATCCACTTGTTGATCATACGATTCTAGTGGTAAGCTGAATCTTTTCCTTAGTTAATCATCTTATATCAACGTAATATCGTTCTGACTAAATTTTAAACCAATGGAGGCTTGTGGTGCCGATTCGAAAGGAAATGCGAGTGGAGAACTCAAAAGGAGTGGATTTATGATTCCTACTCCTAAATTCAAACGAAGGCGATATCGGTGGTCTGATATTTTCCACCGGGTTGCGGACGATCATCCAGTGAAAGTAGTCAAATCGTGGTCATTCACGATTCTAAGGGTAAACATTGTAGATCATTTATTTTAGAGTAAGATTAATAAAATCACGTATGTTGATTAATCGAGTGTTATGATATCATAGGTATCTACGATCAAGAAGGCGTAGTACTTACCGTAATCAGGTGTGTAATATCACACCGTTATTCCGTAAATTTTAAGATTTGATATCATATTGGAAATAGATCGTTATCACTTTTATGATTAAAATCGTAATATGGTATAAATCGAAAAGATTAGCTTAAATTACATTATTTTGATAGAATTGTCAAAATCATCATTTAAAATTATGAGAATTACGAAAATGCCTCTAATGGGCCAAATTACAAAAATGCCCCTAATGGGCCAAATTACAAAAATGCCCTTAAAGGGTCGATTTGCTAGAATGCCTTAAACGGGCCGATTTATTATTACTTAAATGGGCTAATCCTTTGTAATAAATTATTTGATTAATGGCTGTTAATTATATGTGAACATCTTATTATGTATGTTGCATATTCATATATTGCATTAGGTTGGAAATAAAAAAAAAAAGTGTTGAAGAGAAGTGTAGCACGGTGGCACTGCCACAAAAATGTTTGTTAATATGATTTCACTATGATTTCGGTGGCTTGGCCACAGCCAAAATTTGTTATAAATGGCAACTTGCCTCTGATTGGTGTGTTTGGCGAGGTGGGTTGACTTGATCCCCACAGGTGTGATTGGATGGTACGGGTGGTGTGTAGCGAATGGATTATTAGGATGGGTTGGGTTTCATACTTTGCACATAATTATATATGTATAAATTATGTTTTATAAATGGGCTTAGGCTCAAAATTATGCTAAATGGGCTCCGGCCCAAGTTATTACTGAACGGGTTCAAGCCCAGTGGATAACGGTAAGGAGATTATGCACTGAGTTCTAGTAACTCACCCCGTTTCCTTAACCCTTGCAGGTAATGCTCAGTAATGTGGATTTGGGCCATGGATGACTCGGTGGAGGCCATACTTCAGAAATGGTGTTTATTTTGAACTTTAGATTTCTATTTCCGTTTACTTTACTATTTTTGGTTTTTATGTTGTATTAAGGCCACTAAAATATTTTAATTTTTGTTTTATGTTTGATGAACTTATTACGTTGCTTAAATTATTTTGAAATGGGAATTTTTCAAAAAACTTAAATAAGGATTTTCCAAAATAGATTAACAAATGGATTTCATAACAAACTTCTACGAATATTTTTAACTCAAAAATTTTCTCTTGAAATATCAACAATTTTTCAAAAGTCAAGTTTATAAAATTTCTAGTTCAAATTTATTGATTTATCAAGCAATCTTCGAGGCTAGTAGTATTTTATCAAATATTTCAAATCAAACTTGTTTTCTTGATTTTAACAAATCAATACCTATTTTAGTACGAATAAAAAGAATTTAACATGTTTTCTCATGTGACATGTCAGATCTAATCATAACGCATGGGCCAGGTTTAGGGTATTACATTTTATGGTATTAGAGCTCGATTGTAAAACTCGATTGTGGTTTGGGTTCAAAAGCATTTTCCAAAACTGTTTGAATTATAAATGCATGTTTTAAAAGAAGTTTGGCACCATGGGTATCTGACACCAAGTCAAGTAAGTATCTGTTATTATGTTATGAATATTGATCGCTGCAAAACAGTCTAGTTTTAATATTTATAAAAGAGTGATCGAACTCAGAGATCGATTTGCGACAATGATAGAGGCAAGCGCTACCTATCGAACAATAGTATAGCTCAGGCAAGAATATCTTTATCGAACCCAAGGAACCTAAAAGTACCATTACTCACTTTCTTTCTATTATTTAGCCTAAAATATAGAGTGATTAGTTTATTAAACTAAAACAAATGAAATATTTAAACTAAATGCAAAGACAAAAGAAATGAAACTTTGGGAAAAGACTTTGAAGAAAACTCAATTGATAAAGACGATACCTTTGGGATGAATCCACCTATGACTTCACTTATTATCTACCTTCCAATTCATATGATTTCTTTTACTTAGCTTGATCCGTGAGACTCCCTAACCTATATTAAACCTTCTCTCGAAGCGAATAACGTCTAACATTAGGTTAATTAGTGCAACTCTCGTTCTCTTATAATAACCCCCTAAGGAAGTAGAAAATCGATAAATAGACTCACATATTAGGTTTCACCCTAATTCGACAAAATCTCGTAACCCTATATCTAGGCACCCGATCAACTCCACTTAATTATGCTAGATCTACTCTTAGGCAGGGTCTATTCCTCCTCCACCTAAGCACATCAGATAAATTTAAGCAACATAATTAAGAACAAACTATGTATTTATCATAAAAATCGGAAGAATTAAATAACAAAATCCATCATAGGTTTCATCCCCATCAAGTATCTAAGGGGTTTAGTTCATGATTAAACAAGAAAACATCTCAAGAGAGAATATTAAACAAAACATAAGAAATCCTTAAAACCCCCTGAAGGAATTGAAGAGGAGATCCTCCGTCTTGAGTAGAATTCTAACTCTTCGAGATGGATCAATTGGCTATCTTCGAGTAATTCCCTAAACGAGTAAAGCTCTAGCAGAAAACTCTACTAAAACCTGACTCCCTTGAATTACTGCCTTCGATTATTTATATAGATGTTTGGGATGCTTTACTTTGCTCCTAAGTACTCGTAATTCGGGTATAATTTGTCTTAGGTGTTTGAGTGGACTTAGGATTGCGTTTCTTGGGCTCCAAGCATCCAATTTCGAGTGAAATTGCTCTTTTCTGTGACAGGGGCACGGCCTTCACACGCCCGTGTAAATCGTGGTCCAGCCCGTGTCTCCATCTTGTCGATTTAGGCACGGCTATGACACGCCCGTGCAATATATGGGTAGAGTCCGTGCTTCGATTCTGCCATTTTGGGAACGACCGTGTAGATCACTAGGCACACCCGTGTGGACTTTATAGATGGGAAAAAGTCATGTGAATCAGGGTAAGGCCGTGTTGGGCTTTTTATCGACGAGGCACGATCGTGTAAATCAGGGTGTGACCGTGTGCAATCTAAATATTGGGGCATGGCGTGTGGCATGAAGTCTAGGCCGTACGACTTCTTGGGTTGGCCCAATTTGATCTGTTTTAAGCCTATTTTACGTTATTTTTATCCTTAGGTGTTCTCCTGGGTATAAAACATGAAAAGAAAGGATTAAGAGCATCTTTTTAACATAAATCGAGGGCTAAATCATCCAAAAGCATACTACATATGGGGTTAAAATGTGTTACTTTTACAATTTATCAAATATTATGGTATGACTGTAGATATACTCTAGAACTTTTAGCCTTAGGAGCTGAAACTATGGAGATTGAGACTATATGATGTGTTTTTACAAAAACAACTTTACTTCCTACACTTCATAAAATATTATTTAATAAACACCAAAATAGCATACTGATTCATAAGATTCATAATTAGATTAAATCAAATAAGCAAATATGAGCGCCAGAGGATGTGGACGCGGTAGGCGTGGCCGTGGTTGAGGCCGAGGTGCTAGAGTTGTGTCTGAGGCGTCGGGACATATGCTAGAAATGGACGCACCCGCATCACCTGTGACTGAAGCTGCATCACATGATCGTATGAGAGAGGACGACACTGTATCCCAAGCAATGTTGTGAGTTTTGGAAAGGGTTGTTGTGGCAAGAACTGGGATATCAGCTCATAGGTCAATATCGAACGACTCAGATCGAATGGTGCTAAGGTTTTTAGGGGTATCTCGTGTAGCCCCAAATGTAGTAGAGTACTGGCTTGAGGCGGTGGAGCGAATCATGGATGATTTGGATTGCACCACCGAGCAGAAACTGAAAGGAGCTGTGTCATTGTTGAAAGACGAGGCGTATAAGTGGTGGCTCACTGTTCGTGAAGGCACCCATGTTGATCGCATTACTTGGGAATTCTTTAAAACCTCATTTGAGGAAAAGTATGTCGAGGCTAGCTATGTGGCCGCCCGAAGGAAAGAATTCCTGAATCTGGTCCAAGGAGGTAAGTCTGTGGCAATATACGAGGCAAAATTTCTACGTCTGAGTTGGTATGCCTGAGGAATAGTATCGACTACTATGAACGCTCTGTACATTTTGAGGACGGGTTGCATGATGAGTTGTGGGTACTAATAGCCCCATAGAAGGAATGGAATTTTACCACACTGGTGGAGAAAGACAAGATAGTTGAAGAGGTTAAACATTCGGAGAGGTAAAATCAAGACAAGGATAAGGGCAGGAACAAAAAAGACTTGGGGTACTCAGGTCCTGCTAGAGGGTTTCAAAAGAGGCCTAGGAATGAGGAGCCAGCTCGAGCTAGAATACCAGCTGCTACAAATCAGTTACAACCATGTGCGGACTGTGGGAAACTTTATCTGGGTGAATGCTAGAAGAGAACCGGTGGTTGTTTCAAATGTGGTTCCAAGGACCATCGACTTAGAGATTGCCCTCGGTAGGCTGCTCAGACTCAGGGTGTTTGTAACAATGATGTGCAGCCAGCTAGAAGCACTCAACAGTGACAAGAGGCCGTGGGCCAGGTCGAGGTGGTAATGGCATATGACGAGGTCAGGGTGCACTGGGTAGCGGTACTGGTAATAGAGGTAACGCGAGGTAAGACATCCAGGGTTGGTTTATGCGGTCCGACGTCAAGAGGATAATGATGCACCTGACGTCATAATCGGTACGTTCTTCATATCTGATGTACCTTTTGCTACTTTGATAGATATTGAATCCACCCATTCGTATGTCGCTTGTACTGTATCTGAAATATGAACATTAGATTTGAGATTACTACTAGAGAAACAACTGTAATTAGCCCTTTAGGATAGTCGGTGATAGTAAATAAGATGTTTAGAGATGTGCCCTTAGAAATTCAGGGGGAAGCTTTTCTGGCGGACTTGATGGAACTACCATTCGGCGAGTTTGACCTTTTTTTGGCCATGGACTGGTTGGTGAAGCACCATGTGAACTTGGATTGTGCTGCAAAGCAGATGGTGCTAATAACATCAGAGGATAAGGAAGTGATGATGATAGGTGAAAGAAGAAACTATTTGTCTAACGTGGTATCTACTTTAAAGGCAGAAAAGTTGGTGTGTAAGGGGTGTGGAGCATTCTTAGCCTTTATCAGTGCTTTGGATGCCAAAGAGATGTTGGTAGATAATGTTAGAACGGTGAAAGAGTTTTCAGGCGTCTTCCCTGAGGAGCTTCCAAGATTGCCTCCAGATCGGAGGTAGAGTTTGGCATTGAGTTGTTACCAGGGACGGCTCCGGTGTTTATTGCTCCTTATAGAATGGTGCCGAAGGAGTTAGCGGAGGTTAAAGCTCAAATTCAGAAGTTGTTGAATCATGAATTAATTTGACCAAGTGTGTTATCGTGGGGAGTGTTGGTTTTGTTCATTAAGAAGAAGGATGGGATGATGCGTATGTGCATCGATTATAGGCAATTGAATAAGTTAACGATCAAGAATAGGTATCCGTTGCCGAGAATCGATGATCTATTCGATCAACTGTGAGGAGCTTCGATTTTCGTGAAGATAGATTTGAGATCGGGTTATCATCAGCTTAAAGTCAAGAAGGCAAATATTTATAAGACTGTGTTTCGAACTCGTTATGGGCATTACAAGTTCTTGGTGATGCCGTTCGGGTTGACAAATGCACCAGCTGCATTTATGGACATGATGAACCGAGTCTTCCAACCCCATCTAGAACGATTTGTGGTAGTGTTCATAGATGATATTTTGGTGTACTCAAAAATGAGGAAGAGCATGATTCGCATCTACGAGTTGTACTGCAGATTTTAAGAGAGAAACAATTGTATGCCAAATTCAGTAGGTGTGAATTTTGGCTGAAGCAAGTGACCTTTTTGGGGCATGTTGTGTCTGCCAAAGGAAATAGAGTTGATCCCCGTAAAGTTAAGGTTGTGCTGGATTGGAAGCCACCGAAGTTAGTGGCAGAAATCCAAAGTTTTCTAGGTTTGACTAGGTATTATAGGTGATTCGTTGAAGGGTTTTCGTTAATTGCTGCGCCTCTGACTAAGTTGTTGCATAAGGAAGTACCATTTGTGTGATCAAATCAGCAGCAAGAGAGCTCGAGAAATTAAAGAAAATTCTGACAGAAGTGCCAGTATTGATTCAACTTGAGGCTGGAATAGAGTTTATTGTTTATTGTGATGAGTCACACACGGGCTTGGGTTGTGTGCTGATGCAAAGAGGAAAAGTGGTGGCTTATGCATCTCGTCAATTAAGGCTGCACGAGGTGAACTATCCCACGCATGACTAGGAGTTAGCTGCAGTGGTGTTTTCTTTGAAGATTTGGAGACACTATCTGTACGGTGAGAAGTCGATTATCTATACGGATCATAAGAGTCTGAAGTACCTCCTTACCCAAAAGGAGTTGAACTTAAGACAACAGAGGTGGATAGAATTGTTGAAAGATTATGAATTCACAATCGAGTATCATCCCAAAAAGGCTAACGTAGTGGCAGATGCGTTTAGTCGTAAGGTGATATCAGATTTGAGAGCGATCTCGCTCACCTCAACCTTTATGAAGATGGTAGTCTATTAACTGAACTTCAGGTAAAGCCTGCATGGATAAGTCAGATTAAGGAAAAGTAGTTGATAGATGAAGCATTGGGTTCGTGACTTCAGCAAGTGGAAGGTGGTGAGATAGGGGATTTTAGATTAAATAGTGATGGAGTATTGTGTTTTCGCGAAAGAGTTTGTATGCCCAAGGATTCAGAATTGAGACAAATGATTCTGCGTGAGGCGCATATTAGCCCATATGCTATGTACCCGGGGAAATAAGATGTACCGAGACCTTCGTGAGAAATATTGGTGGCCAAGGTTGAAATGAGAGGTTATTGATTTCGTGAGTAAATGCTTGACATGTCAGCAAGTGAAGTTGGAACATCAATTACCATCGAGATTGCTACAACCTGTAAAAATTCCATTATGGAAATGGGAAAGGATAACGATGGACTTTGTTAGTGGGTTACCCTTAACGCATACTAAGAAATATTCTATTTGGGTTATAGTGGATCGGTTGACTAAGATTGCTCATTTCTTACCTATTCATACGGATTACTTATTACAGAAGTTGGCCAAGCTATATGTAGTAGAGATCGTGAGGTTACATGGGGTACCAGTGTCTATTATATCGGACAGGGACCCTAGGTTTACATTGCGATTTTAGAAGGCTTTACATGAAGCTTTTGGTATAAGGTTAAATTTAAGCATGGCGTTTCATCCACAATCAGATGGTCAGTCGGAGAGAGTGATCTAGATTTTAGAAGATATGTTAAGGGGCTATGTGATCGATTTCAGGGGAAGTTGGGAAGATTTTCTACCTTTGGCGAGTTTGCATATAGCAACAGCTATCAATCTAGCATCCAGATGGCACCCTACGAGGCGATGTATGGTCGTAGGTTTCGTACTCTTCTTGTTGGACTGAGCTGGGGAGCGACAGTTATTGGGTCCTGAGTTGATTTCGGAGACGGAGGAAAAAGTAAAGGTAATTCGGGCACAATTAAAGGAAGCTTCGGATAGACGAAAATCATACGCAGATCTGAAGCGTAAGGATATAGAGTTTGCGGTGGGAGATCAGGTCTTTTTGAAGGTCTCACCTTGGGAGAAGATCTTTAGATTTGGGCGGAAGGGCAAGTTGAGCCCTATATTCATCGGACTGTACCGTGTACTGAAACGTGTTAGGCCAGTGGCTTATCAGCTTGAGTTACCTCCAGAGTTAAGTCAGATACATAGCGTATTTCATGTCTCAATGTTAAGGCGTTATCGATCGGATCTGTCTCATATAGTACCAGTAGAGGAAGTTGGGATAAGTCCTGACTTGTCTATTGAAGAGGAGCCAGTGCAAATTTTAGATCGGGACATTACAGTGCTAAGAAGGAAGTCGGTACCGCTAGTCAAAGTTATATGGCGTAATCACGGATCAGAGGAAGCTACATGGGAGCCAGCGGACGTGATACGGCATAAATATCCTCAACTCTTTTAATCAGGTGAATTTCGAGGCCGAAATTTTCTTTAAGGGGGGTCGAATTGTAACATCCTAAAATCTAGAATTGTATGTGTTGCATTATTTCTTGTGTTAAGCTAGTTAAAAATATTAATTGTGTATGTTTAGGGGTTCTGTGAAGGATCGGGGTTGAATTGGGCCTTAGCAAAATTTTTGTGTTTAAGCATTTTAAGGAAAGGAGGTAAGTAGCATCAAGGCTTATGGAAATTAGTATGCAATTTGCTAGCACAAGTGAAGCTAGAAGAGGAGTGGTGTGGCATTGCATGTATGGGTTTGAGGGGTCAGGTTCGAATCCCATTAGTACAAATTTTTATTTATTTGTATGCTATTCATCCCTAAGTGTCGGCCATGAATGTATTTAAGGCAAGGTGGACTTTTTAATTACGGAATGGTGGTTAAGGTTTATGGTAAGGAGGAAGATAAGGGATAATGAAGGAAAGAATCAAAAGAAAAAGGCAAGATAAGGGAACATGTTGGCCTTTTTCGTGGGTGATGTTTTGGAAAGATTTTTGTTGGTCAACGTCAACACTTTTGGCTAGAGTACACACGGTTTTGTTAGGGGGAAGGGAGAGCCGAATTTCTCTTTTCTCTGTAGATCAATTTGTTAGTTTTGGTGCATGAGAGGTACACTTTTTTCTCTTTGACCAATTGTGTCTTCTTTTCAAATCCATCTCGCCTTTGCTTTGGCCGAAACCTCCTAACACAATTGTGCCTTTTTTCTCTTTTGTTTGGTAGAAACACTCACCTTTGCTCATCTCCCCTTTGATAGCCGAACAATCTAACACTTTTCTATCCATTCATTCTTTTCTTTTTGACAATTTCTTCAATCTTTCCTCTTTTCTTAAATCGACATCACCTTGTGGCCACATTTTCTTGTTCGATTTTCTCTTTACTAGCCGAACCTATCAAAATCTAAACTCTTTTTCTTCAACTCTTTTTCTTTTGTGTTGGGCACTTCTTTTGACCGAATTGATAAGGGACTTCATTCCCCTCTTTTCATCTTTATTTTCTTTTTCAAACTAGCCAAATATGTGTGTCCATCACTAATCGGTATTTCACTTTGTTCTTTATCAAAATATATCTCTCCTACTATCTTATATTATGATATTCTTCTAGTGTAGAGTTATAGTGGGTGGCCGAATACCATTCTAGCCTTAAGACAAATGGTGGAAATTGGATCCAATATCGATAAGGTAAGGAGTTCTTAATGGATTATTTGAAATCATTCATTATTCGTTTAGTTGCTAACGAAATAATAGTTTGGACTAATCGATTATATTTTGAAGGACTAAATTACTCGATCTATCCACTTGTTGATCATACGATTCTAGTGGTAAGCTGAATCGTTTCCTTAGTCAATCATCAAATATCAACGTAATATCATTCTGACTAAGTTTTAAACCAATGGAGGCTTGTGGTGCCGATTCGAAAGGAAAGGCGAGTGGAGAACTCAAACGAGTGGATTTACGATTCCTAATCCTAAATTCAAACGAAAGACGGTATCGACGGTCCGGGATTTTCCACCGGGTTGTGGACCATCATCCGATGAAAGTAGTCAAATCGTGGTCGTTCATGATTCTAAGGGTAAACATTTTAGATCGTTTATTATCGTTTATTTTAGAGTTAGATTAGTAAAATCATGTATGTCGATTAATCGAGTGTTATGATATTATAGGTTTCGACGATCAAGAAGGCCTAGTACTTACCGTAATCAGGTGTGTAATCTCACACCGTTATTTCGTAAATTTTAAGATTTGATATCATATTGGAAAAAGATCATTATCACTTTTATGATTAAAATCGTAATATGGTATAAATCAGGAAGATTGGCTTAAATTACATTGTTTCGATAGATTTGTCAAAATCAGCATTTAACACTGTGAGAATTACAAAATTCCCCTAATGGGCTGAATTACGAAAATGCCCCTAATGGACGAAAATGCCCATAAAGGGTCGATTTGCTAGAATGCCTTAAACGGGCTGATTTATTATTGCTTAAATGGGCCGAGCCTTTGTAGTAAATTATTTGATTAATGGCTGTTAATTATATGCGAACATCCTATTATGTATGTTGCATATTCATATATTGCATTGGGTTGGATATAAAAAAAATGTGTTGAAGAGAAGTGTAGCCCGGTGGCACTGCCACAAAAATGTTTGTTAATATGATTCACTATGATTCCAGTGGTTTGGCCACAACCAAAATTTGTTATAAATGGCAACTTTCCTGTGATTGGTGTGTTTGGCGGGGTGGGTTGACTTGATCCCCATAGGTGTGATGGGATGGTACGGGTGGTGTGTAGCGGATGGATTATTAGGATGGGTTGGGTTGCATACATTGCACATAATTATATATATATATTCTATTTTATAAATAGGCTTAGGCTCAAGATTATGCTAAATGGGCTCCGGCCCAAGTTATTGCTAAATGGGTTCAAGCCTAGTGGACAAATGGTAAAGGGATTATGCACTGAGTTCTAGTAACTCACCCCCTTTCCTTAACCCTTGCAGGTAATGCTCAGTAACGTGGATTTGGGCCATGGATGACTTGGTGGAGGCCATACTTTAGAAATGGTGTTTATTTTGAACTTTAGATTTCTATTTCTGTTTACTTTACTATTTTGGGTTTTTATGTTGTAATAAGGCCTCTAAAATATTTTAATTTTTTGTTTAAGTTTGACGAACTTATTACGTTGCTTAAATTATTTTAAAATGGGATTTTTCAAAAAACATAAATAAGGATTTTCCAAAATAGATTAACAAATGGATTTCATAACAAACTTCTACGAATATTTTTAACTCAGAAATTTTCTCTCGAAATATCAACGATATTTTCAAAAGTCACGGTTTGTAAAATTTCTAGTTCAAATTTATCGATTTATCAATCAATATTTGAGGTTAGTAGTATTTTCTCAAATATTTCAAATCAAACTTGTTTTCTTGATTTTAACAAATCAATACCTATTTTAGTACGAATAAAAAGGATTTAACATGTTTTCTCATGTGACATGTCAGATCCGGTCATAATGCATGGGCCGGGTTTGGGGTGTTATAGCTATAGACTTTAGACACGTTCCTCGGAGGTTTCCAATCCAGAATAGTAGAAATCTTGCTCGGATCAACTCGAATTCTAGAAACTGCAACAATATGTCCTAGAAAGCTAACCTCGTGTAACCAGAATTTACATTTGCTGAATTTTCCATACAATTGCTTTTCTCTTAGAGTTTGCAACACAATTTTCAGATGTTCAGCATGCTCATTTTCATCACATGAATAAATCAATATGTCATTTATGAACACCACAACAAATTGATCTAGATACGGTCTGAAAGTTCTATTCATCAGATCCATAAAAATAGCAAGAGCATTGGTTAGTCCAAATAGCATAACTAAAAACTCATAATGCTCGTACCTCGTTCTAAAAGCAGTTTTGGGTATGTCTGAATCTTTCACTCTCAACTGGTAATATCCCGATCTCAGATCAATCTTGGAAAATACAGTTAAGTCATCAATTCTGGACAACGGATATTTATTCTTTATTGTCACCTTATTCAAATGGCGATAATCAATGCACATTCTCATCGTGCCATCTTTCTTTTTCACAAACAGAACAGGAGCGCCCTAAGGTAAAAAACTTTGTCTAGCAAACCCTCTATCAGTCAATTCTTGCAACTATGACTTTAACTCTTTTAACTCTGTTGGTGCCATCCTATACAGAGCTATCGAAATAGGTGTCGTACCAGGCAATAGATCAATACCAAACTCAACTTCGAATAGAAGGCAAACCCGGTAACTCTTCAAGGAACACATCAGAATACTCACATATAATATGCACTGATTCAACTTTCTTTTCAGACACTTTCGAATCAATCACATAAGCAAAATATACCTCATATCCCTTTTCACATATCTCTAACCTTCCAATACCGATATCACAGCAGGCAATCCATTTAAATCATTAGACTCAATCCTTACAATTTTATTATTCAGACGTCTCAAATCAATAGTCTTTCTTTTACAATTTACAACAGCATCATGCAATGTCAACCAGTCCATACCCAGAATGATATGAAACTCATCAAATGGAAAAAGCATCAGATCAGTAGAGAAATAGATATCTTGAAACATTAACGAACAGTTCTTGCATACTTTGTCAACAAGGACACTTTCACCTAATGGGTTCGACACTTTTATAGCAAACTCAGTAGACTCTACAGGAAAAGTCTTACTGAATACTAAATTCATACATATATACGAATTTGTAGAACCAAGGTCTATCAATGCAATCATAGAGGTATCATAAAGAGTAAAAGTACCTGTTATAACATCTGGAGATGAAGCTTCTTCACGAGCTCGAATAGCATATGCTCTGGCAGGCGCTCTAGCTTTAGATCTTGCAACAGTGTCTCTCGTAATTCTCTGACTACCACTAACATTTCTTACATTCTTTGAAGGTCTACCTCTCACAGATGCATTATCAAGTCTCAGATTCTGAACAATATCTGGCTCGACAGATCAGGGCAATCGCGGATAAAATGATCAAGTGATCCACATCTGAAACAAGTTCTGTCATTTAATCTACAACTTCCTGGATGCCATTTTCCACAATGTTTACATTCAGATCTCTCAGTCCGGACATTACCAATACTCGTTACTGAAATTGCTAGAGTTTTGGTACTTATTTGCATTCTAGCTTGATTTCTATTCGAATATTCCACATTATCTCTTAAACGACTTTGATCATCTTTTAACTTCTTCGAAGTATACTGAAATGATCTACTCTAAAATCTCTTTCTCACATCTCTAGCTTCGGACTCAACTTTTGTTTTATCTTTACCGAGTGCTTCGACTTTGCATGCTCGATCAATAATTACTACGAACTCTTTTATTTCTAAGATCCCGAATAACAAGCGAATATCTTCATTAAGACCATCTTCGAATCTTTTGCACATTATTGTTTTAGTAGATATGCATTCTCGAGCATACTGACTCAATCGTACAAATTCTTGTTCATACTCTGTAACAGTCATTCGGCCCTATTTTACTTCTAGAAATTCCTTTCTTTTCTGATCAATGAATCTCTCACTGATGTATTTCTTTTGAAACTCGATCTAGAAGAAGTCCCACGTAACTCACTCTTTTGGAACAATAGAAATCAAAGTTTTCCACCATTGATAAGTTGTATCTCGGAGCAAAGATACAACACATTTTATGCATTCTTTCAGAGTTAAAAACATTTCATCAAATACCTGGATAGTATTTTCTAACCGTAACTCAAATTTTCAAAGATCATCATCACTAGTAGCCTCAGAACTCTTCAAATTTCATATTTACAAATCTTGTCAATTGGAGGCTTATTCAACAGATTCAGATACATAACCGGTGGCACAACTGTAGTCTGAGGGGGAATAATTGGGGGCGAGGGTTGCGAAACAGTAGGTTATTTCTTACAAATTGAGTGAACCACTCACTCATCATCTAGAAGAAGCTTGTTTAGCTTCTTCCTCTTGACCGCTAGTTACCGGTATAGGATCAACAGGCGCTATCCCTTACGCGGGAGGAGGCACATTACTTTCTACGTCATTAGCTACGGCTCTTTCAGGATCCATTACTATACAAAATTCACATTTTATACGTTAGGATCCATCACAATATAACAATTCAAATATATGGCATGTATAGCTAGATTCTGACACACTACGTTAGTTCGAGAATCGACTAAAATGTAGCTCTAATACCAACCAAATGTAACACCCCAATCTCGTATCTATCATCGAAATAGGGTTAAGGGCATTACTTGACAGATCAAAAACTTTAACATACAATTCGTAAATTAAACTATCATATAACAATCATAAAGTCCCCTCTGTAGGTAATCGAGACCTAAAACATGCTTTGTAAAAGGGTCGAGACTAAACCGGAACACATATAGAAATTTCCAAAATTTAAAACTTTAAAACATGCCCGTGTGGCCAGGCCGTGTGCCTCCCATGGTTGTTAGACAAACCTGTGTGTCCTCCCCATGGTCGAACCTAACTTAACTCAATGGCCACCAAGCACGCCCATGTACCTTGGTCGTGGTCGATCCTGACTTGGCTCCACTTACCAAGCACCCCCGTGTGGTAAGGTCAGATACTCCTAGGTCAGATCTCGACTTTTTCACACGGCTACTAGGCACGCCCGTGTACCTTGGTCGTGTGCTATTAAACTAGTTATTGACTTAGCCCCACGGTCACTAGGCACGCCCATGTGTCACAACCGTGTGACAAAATAGGCCATTTGTAAGGGCAAAATGCCACCCACCTAGGGTCATACTTACAAGTAATTTACCAACACATCTCATGCACATTTGACAACTAAGAACATATCAAAATAACCATTCAATCTTACATTCAAAACTATTTCCATTCATACCGATTTACAATACTAAAAATCATATAAACACAAACACAATTCATCCGAATACTTACCTTAAACTTAGCCACTTCATACACTATCAAACTATACCAAAACATACATCACATATCATATTCATTAAAGCATATAGCCAACACACTACTAGCCAAATCACATGGCTAAATTCACATCTCAATCTCATCCAAGTAACTAGCCTATACATGCCATACTTAGTTATACACATTTCCAAAATGTACCAAAACAAGCTGAGTAGTGTGATGACGATCCTCGACGGTCCCTCGAGCCTTCATTAGCTTTGACGATCTATAAAACAGAGAAAACACACATAGAGTAAGCTTTCCAAAAACTTAGTAAGTCATATACAAATAAACTTAACATGAAAGGCATATAGGCATATAGGAACATTGGCACAATTAACTTTCATAGAAAATTTATCATATGTATGCTTTGGTCCATGTACTTGGCCACATTTTGCCACATTCATCAATTCAAAAATATTATATACACATAGCTTTTTCATGCATACTTTCAATATCATATTATTATTCCAATATACATAATCATCATTGTAAGATCATATAGATACATACCTTGTATACACACTTAGTGTATAAATCAACGTACCTGAAATGGATTTACAATCCACATAGCCATTTGTATCATAGACTTGCCCATTGAACCGTTAGGAACCTAATATAATACTCAAAAAGCTCAAAATAGTCGTACAATGCTAACGTCCCAGATGAGGTCTTACATGTACGCAGATATCGATGCCATTGTCCCAGACAGGGTCTTACACAAATCAATACGATGCTAATGTCCCAGACATGGTCTTACACGTAAATCTCATATCGATGCCAATGTCCCAGATGTGGTCTTACGTGTAAATCTCGTATCGATGCCAACGTCCCGAACGTGGTCTTACACGAAATCTCAAATCAACGCCGCCATCCCAGACGTGGTCTTACATGATATCACAGAACTGACACCTATGTCATGACATGGCTAATCCTATCTATTCCTAGGTTCGTACGGGACTTGTCACACATTATCACTATATCGATCTTATCTCGGGATTCATATACATAGCATCTCTTAAGCATTCACTGTTATTAATAGTCATATGAATGTGCATAATTCAATACAAATACGTTTATTTGCATAATGACTTACCTCGGATTCGATTTACTGAAACGGAAACGACTACTCTATTACTTTAGCTCCTGCAATCTAAGTCTGTTTTCTTCGGTTCTTGATATAAACATATTCAAATTTAACCCTTTTATTCATTAATTCATTCAATTCAATCCAAGAACACACATTTTGGGTTATTTGCAACTTAACCCTCACATTTGCACAATTTATCAATTTAGTCTATTTTTCTCAAAACATCAAATGTAACACCCCAAATCCAGCCCATGCGTTAAGGCCAGATCTGACATGTCACATGAGAAAAATACTACTAAGCCCTTTTTATTTGTACATAAATAGATTTAGATTTAAAATCAATTAAAACAAATTCCCATTTAAAATTTATGATAAAGTATTATTGAATAAAAGATTGATTGATAAATTGATAAATTTGAGATATAAAAAAATCTTATAAATCGTGACCTTGAAAATATCGTTAATAGTTTTAAAGGAATTTGAAAATAAATTTTGAAAAGTGTTGATCAAATCTTAAGAGAAAATTTCCAAGTTAAAAATATATTATGAAAGTTTATTACTGAAACCCTTTTGTATATCCATTTTAGAAAAACGTTTTTTAAGTTTTTAGAAAAATCTCAATTGAAGTACTTAGAGCAAATTATAATTCGTCAAACAATAAACAAAACAAAAATTAATCCAGAGGCCTTATTACAACATTAACCTAAAATAGTAAAGTAATTAAATGTACTAAAAAGAAATCCAAATTTCAAATTAAACCATTTTTGTAGTATGGCCTCCACCGAGTCATCCATGGCTTAAGTCTCCATCACTGATCATTACTTGAAAGGGGTAAGGAAAATGAAGTGAGTTACTAGAACTCAGTGTATAACCCCTTTACCATTGTCCACTGAGCCAAAATCCCATTGAACAATAATTTGGGCCTAAGCCCATTTACAATAATAACAATGTATTAATTATATCATGTGTATGAAATGCAATTCCCAAACCAAACCTAGTAATCCATCCACTACACACCACCCGTACCAACCAACACACCTGTGGGGATCAAGTTAACCCACCTCGCCAACACACCAATCGCAGGCATTAAGCCATTTATAGCAAATATGATTGTGGACAAGCTACCAGAATAACAGAATTTACGTGGCATTGCCACTATACAGATTTGTGGCAGAGCCACCAAAATTATGTGGCAAAGTCACCAGAACTTTTCTTCAATATTATCCCAATCCATGTAGAGTTATGTATATAATGTATAACAATTCATAATTTTTACAATAAAACAACAATAATTTATTTGGATATTAATTATCAAAGTACGGCCCATTAAAATAAATTATCAATTAGGCCTATATAGTAAAATATCAGATTGGCCCTTTAGCAAAATATCAAATCGGCCCAAATAGAAAAAATATCAGATCGGCTCGTATAGCAAATTATCAGATAGGCCCATATAGCAAATTATCAAATCGGCCCATATAGCAAATTATATCGATTTGGCCCATTAGGGTCATTTTCGTAATCTTTCACGGTGTTACTATCGATTTTGTCAATTTTATCAAAATAGTAAGATCTAAGCCAATTTTTCCGGTTTTGCCATAATACAATTTTAGTCAAGTGATTTACTACCAATATGATGTTAATCTTTACCCCACAAAAAACGGTGTGAGATTACACACCTTATTATGGTAAGCACTAAGCTTTCTTGATCGTTGACACCTAAAATATTATAACGCTTGATTAGTCGACATACGCGATTTATTAATCAACACTAAAATGAACGATCTACGGTGCTTACCCTTTGTATCGTGAATGACCATGATTTGTCAATTTTTTTTGGATGACGGTCCACAACCCGGTGGAAAATCCTGAATCGCCGATACTGCCCCTCATTTGAATTTAGGAGTAGGGATTTCTAATCCACTCCTTTTGAGATCTCCACTCGACTTTCCTTTTGAATCGGTACCACAAGCCTCCATTCGATTAGATCTTATATAGATTGATACTACGATAAAATTTAGATTGTCAAAGGGTAAAGATCGACTTACCACTAATTCTAAGTGATCAATGATTGGGTAGGTCGAGCGATTTAATCCCTATAATTATGATCGGTTAATCATCACTATTCCAATAACGAATAAAGAACAATTTATAGAATCCTAGAAGAACTCCTTACCTTAAAGATTTTTAGGACCAATTCCTAACGATTATACGTTAACTTCAGAAGAATCAAAGTTTGGCCTTCCACTTTATCACTACGAAGAAGAAAATATCTTGTTTGAGATAGAATAAAGTGATGTTCTCGGTCAATATGACCATCCCAAACCAAAACATGGATTTAGCATTAAGAGAAAGAAAATAAAAATGTTGAAAAAAACACTTACCAATTGACCAAGGATTGAGTGTAAATATGGGTGAGAAAAAAAAGATAGAAAAGAGATGAAAGTTCAGTTATAGAGGTAAATGTATATTGATATTCAGCTATGGGGATAATCAAACAAGAAGATGTGATCTCATGGTGGTGTCAATTTAGAGAAGAGGAAAGATTGAAGGAATGGTTAAAAGAAAAGGATGGAAAGTTAGATAGATGCTAGGTGATTCGGCTATCAAAGGGAGATGAACAAGAGGTGAATGTTTATGACCAAACAAAAGAGAAGAAAAGTGCACAATTGTGCTAGGAGATTTCAGGAAAGAAGAAAACTAAACTCACAAAGAGTAGAAATTTTGAGAAAATGACACAATTGATGCTAAAGGTATTTTTGACCAAAACAAACACTATAGTTTTACCAAAACACCAAGAAAAATTTGGCTACCTCCTTTCCCATAAAATAGTCCACATACATGACCATAATGGTCAAAAGTTGGCCAACCACACTTTCCATAACACTTCCCTTGGAAAAGGCCACAAGTTCCCCTTACTTGCCCTTTTCTTTTGATTCCTTACCATACCTTCACCCTTTCCTTATTTCCTTAGCCACCTTGCCAAAATTAAAAAGTCCAACTTGCCTTATTTATAAGCTTGGCCGACACTTAGGGAAAGAATACAAAAATAATAGTAAAAAAAATTTGCACATTATGGGATTTGAACCTTTTCCCTTTAAGTCCTTCACTTGATGCCATAATCTCTTTACTAATTGCTCATTTATGCTAGCTATTTACTCATTTATTTCCATAAGTTATAAGATCACTTACTCTATCTCCTTAAAGTGCTAAATGCCAAAATTTTTACTAGGTCCAAATAGACCCAAGCCTTCTTAGGACCTCCTTTATGCATACAAAATTAATAATTTAACTAGCTTAACATCAGAAATAATGCAACACATAACATTCCAACTTTTAGGACGTTACAATTCTACCCCCTTAAAGAAAAGTTCATCCTTGAAATTTACCTGATTAAAAGAGGTGAGGATATTGCTGTCGAATCATGTCCTCAGGCTCCCACGTAGCTTCTTCCGCTCCGTGAGTGCGCCATAGTACTTTGACTAACAGTACCGACTTCCTTCTCAGTACCTTAACATCCCGATCTAAAATTTGCACTGGCTCTTCTTCGAAAGACAAGTCAGGTCTTATCTCAACTTCTTCTACTGACACTAAATGAGATGGATCTGATCGATAACGCCTTAACATTGAGACATGAAAAACACTATGTATCTGACTCAACTCTAGAGGTAACTCAAGCTGATAAGCCACTAGCCCAACACGCTTCAAAACACGGTATGGTCCGATGAACCTAGGGCTCAACTTGCCTTTCCTTCCAAATCTGAAGATTTTCTTCCAGGGTGAGACCTTTAGAAAAACCTGATCTCCTACCGCAAACTCAATATCCTTACGCTTCAAATCCGCCTTAACGCATGGGTCGGGTTTGGGTGTTACATCAAATACACAAAATCATCATTTAACCATGCTTAGCCGAATGCTTATGAACATCATACAGTCCCACAATTTCCATCAAATTTGTAATTTAGTCCCTCAAATTGTTATTTTCTCAATTTAGCCCTAATTAGCTAAATTCATGAAAATTTCAAGAACAAAGCATGTTCATTAAACACATATCTTTTATTTAACAACTAAACTCATCATAAAGCTTACCATTTCATCAATGGTACAACTCAGAAAATATCGTAAATACACAAAATTGATACATAGGCTTGATAGTAGACTAAGCAACAATCTCAAAAACATAAAAATCATCAAAATCTAAAGCCAAAACATACCTTAATTAAAGCTTGAAATAGTCGAAACCCTTAAAGCTTTTGTTCTTTCTTTTTCTTTTATGTTTTTGGTGGAAGAAATGGATGAATTAATGTCCATTTTCATGCTTTATTTTATCATAACATAATTTAATACATAAATGACATATTTAACCTTTAATCAAACATATAAAACATATTGATACAAGGTCATTTATGACCTTTGCCATCCACTTGCTAAAATAATAGCTAAATTGCCACATAAATTCGTCACATTTAAAAAAAAATTTGGCAAATAGGCATTCTTTCATAAAACATGCAAATTTGCATTTCAATCCTTTTCATCAAATTAAACACACAGACGAACAAATTAACTTACGAAACTTTAGCAAATGCTTAATCATTTATCAAATGCATAGAAAATAATATTAAAATATTATTTAGACTCAGATTTGTGGTCCCGAAACCACTGCTCCGACTAGGGTATGAATCAGACTGTGACAAGATATGCACATTTTTAAAATTGCATTCCTATATGTTATCCTCAAAGTATATTTGACAAATTCCAATAATACCAAATTAATAATATAAAGCAAATAAAACTTTATTAACCTTTACAAGACTCAGGTTAGGCATCAATGTTCGCACATGCAAAAGTTTATTAAATAGAACAGAGGATTTAAAGCAGAGAGATTCACTACCTTATCAAGAGAACACTCTTCTGCAGTCGTTTATCAAAAAAAAAAAATAGAACCATTCCGAAGAAAAGGAAAACCTAAATAGAAAACATTTAAAACAGAGTAAGAGGCAGCAATTAGGATGGCAGTGACACCACCCGACCAGAACCTATGGTAACTATTATTAACTCCGCTCATCGTGTTCTATTTATTTAAAAAAGGTATTGTAAAACCCTAGAGTTTGAGTTTGTATATGTTACATTAAATTGGTGATTAAGCTTGTTAGATTATTAATTTTGTTTGTTAATGAGGTCTTGAGAGGTCTTGGGATCTATTTGGACCTAGTAAAAATTTTTAGCATTTGGTACTTTAAGAGAGGGAGTCAGTGGATTTATAGCATATGGAAATTTTTGAGAAAGTATCTAGCATAAGTGAGTATTTGGTTAAGAGGATATGTGCCACATGCATTGTCTTGAGGGGAGAGGTTCGAATCCCTTAGTATGCATTTTTGTGACTTAAATTTTTGCACTCATCTAGCATGTGCCGGTCAAGCTTTATTTTTGGAAGGTTGGACTTTTGGTTTTATGGCAAGGTGGCTAATGGATTAAGGCAAGAATTGAACATAGGGAAAGGAATCAATAGGATAAGGTATGTAGGGGAACAAGTGGCTTAAATTGAGGAATGTGTTATGGATAGAATAGTTGGAAAAGGTTGACTCTTTTGGCCATGAACTTGGTCGATTTTTGGGACTAGAAGGGTTGGCCGAATATTGATAGGGATTAGGATCTAGTTGGTCAAATTTCTTTAGCAATTTTGTGCACTGTTTTCTTTTCTCTCCAAACCTTCTCTTCCTAGCCGATTTTGTCATGAGCAATTGGTAAAGCTTTTGTTTTCTTTTGGCCATTTCATTTTTTACCATTTTGGTACCATCCTTTTTCTTCCTAAACTCTTTTCCTTTTTGTGCCAAAATCGTACAACATTGAGGGACACTTTCAATTCCTTTCTTCCTTGGCCGAATGAACACCAATCTCAAAACTTCTTCTTTGTTCATTCTCCATCATTGAAAATCGAAACATAAATACCTTATCCCTTATTTTTTTCTTTTTCTTCTTTACTTCTTACAACAGACTCTCAAACATCTCTCTCCCTAATTCTTCACCATGGTCGAATGTCAATGATCATCTCCTTAGCCGAATCTTTCTCTTCACATATATTTTTCCTTCTCAATCATTCTTTCTACTCACGTTTTGATCAATCGGTAAGAACCCTCTTCAATGCTTTATTTTTTTCTTTTTGCCAAATTTATATATTGGCTTGGGAGGGTCTTTTTGACCAAAAATGTCATCATCTACCTCTCTCTTAGACAAATTCTTTTTCGACTTTGTAGTGAAATATAGAAATGTCGAATTACCATTTCTTTGAAGTTATCTCGTAATCACTAGAATTCGGATCAAAAACCTTCAAGGTAAGAATTCTTCACGGATTTCATGATCATCCTTTATTTATTAAGAGTGTTAACAGTATAGAAAGGAGTAACCGATTATTTTATATAAGGATTTATTCGTGGATCACTCGGAACTTGGTGTAATGTGTTGAAAGGGAAATCTAGTGGTGATCTCAAAAGGAGTGGATTGACGATCCCAACTCCTAAATTCAAACGTAGGGCCGTTTCGGCAATTCGAGACTTTCCACTGGGTTGTGGACCCTCCTCTGGTGAAAATCAATTATTCAAGGTTATTCGCAGTTCTGAGCCATTAGCTGTTCGTGGTTTTCCAACGGGTTGTGAACTGTCATTCGGAGAGAATCGACAAATAGTAGGTATTCGATATTCCGAGGGTAAAAATCTAGACCTCTTATCATAGAATGGATTTATTATAAGTGTTAATGATCTAATCGAGCGTTAAAATATTTTTAGGTGTGGACGATCAGGAAAGTGTAGTGCTTACCGTAATCAGGGTGTAATCTCACACCATATTTCATGGGATAGATATTTATATTGTGACTAATGGTAAATCGCTTTATTTAGTCACTTGTTAGTGAAATCGGGTAATATGGAGTACTTATCATTAGTTTGGTAGAAACTATAAAAATCGGTATTAAGACTGTGATAAATGGGCCAAATGGGATATGTGATAAATGGGCCAAATGTGATATGTGATAAATGGGCCAAATGGGATATGTGATAAATGGGACAAATGTGATGTGTGATAAATGGGTCATAATAATTATATGAATGGAATATTGTAATTAGATATGCATATTATATACATGACTTGCATGGGTTAGGATTTTGATAAAGAGAAGTTCAGGTAGATTTGCTACAAAATTTTAGTGGCTTGTCCACAAATTGATATATGGCTTAATGCCCAGTTTGATATATGGCTTAATGCCCGATTTGATATATGGTTAATTCCGGTTTGGTTGGCGGGGTGGGTGACTAAACCTCCCACGTGTGTGTTGGTTGGTACGGGGTGGTGTGTAGTGGATGGAAAACTAGGTTTGGTTGGGAAATTGCATAACACATGCATGTTATATATGATATTATGTTATGATTGTAAATGGGCTTTGGCCCAATAAATGCTTAAATGAATTTTTGGTCCAGTGACAATGGTAAGTGAGTTACACACTGAGTTCTAAGTAACTCACCCCATTTTCTTTACCCTCCTCAGGTAATGATCAGTGATGGAGGCTTGGGCTGGGGACAACTCAGTGGAGGCCATACTATGAATTATGGGTTATTTGAATTTTGAATTTCTTTTTAAGTACTTTTTATTATTTTTGCTATTTTGTAATAAGGCCTCTGGTTAAATTTTTATGGATGTTTTACTTGTGGATGGATTTTATAATATGCTTTAAATACTTAAGTGGGATTATTTTTTTCTAAAAATAGAAATAAATGTTTTTCTTAAATAAATGTATGAAGAGGGTTTCATTCTTAAATAGTTTTAACTCGATAATTTTTCTGAAACAATATTTTTAAATTTTTCTTTTCAAATTACTTTCGAACTCTTTAAATTTTCTCAAAACATTAAATCAATTTTTCCTAAGTTTCAATTCATAAATTTTTACGACCCAAATTATTAGATTTAGTAATCAAACTTAGTTTTCAATAACTCGCGTTAACATGTTTTTAAAAATCCGTTTTCTTTAAATCTTTAAAAGACTAGGTGTATGTTCATTCTGTGTGACATGTCAAATGTTGTCTTAACGCATAGACTGGGTTTAGGGTGTTACATTTTATGGTATCAGAGCCTGGTTCAAAACTCAGCTGTGGTGTGGGTTCAACAACATTTTTTGTTCAAAACTGTTTAAATTATGTTCTTAAATGTAGTATGGCACCACGAGTATCCGGCACCAAGTCAAGTAAGTGTATTGAAATTTAATGATTATTATTATTGTGATATGACTATAGGAACACTCTAGAACTTTTAGTTTTAGATGTTGAAACTATAGAGATTGAGACTATATGATGCGTTTACGAAAACAACTCTACCTCTTATATCTCATAAAAATCATTAATAAAACATTGAAATAGAATACTAATTCGTAAAACTTGTAATCAGATTGAAATGAAATAGTCAATATGAGCGCTAGAGGACGTGGATGTGGTAGAGGCCGAGGTGCTAGAGTTGTGTCTGAGGCATCGAGGCATATGTCAGAAATGGACACGCCGACACCACCTGTGTCAAAAAATGGATCACCTGACCATATGAGAGAAGACATTGCTCTATCCCAAGCAATGTTGCGAATCTTGGAAAGGGTTGCTGGGGCTAGATCGGGGCCAGTAGCTCGTGGGTCAATATTAGAGCGACTCAGATCAAATGGTGCTGAGACTTTTAAGGGTATCTCAGGAGTAGCTCCAAATGTTACAGAATATTGGCTTGAGGCCACGGAGCGAATTATGGTGACCAAGAGTGTAACAGACCGAATCTGACCCTAATCGAAAAGGTGGTTTCAGGACCACGAATCCAAGCCTGAGAAATGTTTACATATTATATTTAGTGTTTATTATGTATGTATTTATATGTGAAAGTTTAAGTGAGAAAAATTTTATCGTTTAAGTGTCGAATTAGATAAAAGGACTTAATCGCATAAAAAGTAAAAGTGGCCAACTAAAGTGAAATGTGTTAAATTGAGCATGGCTCTTTAATGTGAGGTAGTAAAGGGCAAATAGCCCATTTTAAGGTTAATGGCCGGCCACCTTAGTTGCATGTAATAGTGTTTGGATTATTATAATGTATATTATTATATTATATGTTAAAATAATGAATAAATATATGATAATAAAATAATAAAATAAAAGCCGTTCATTTTGTTCATCCTTGGCGAAAGAAACACAAAAGAAAAGGGAGAAAAGCCTTTGAACATTCGGCATTATTCAAGCAAAATTGGGTAAGAAATCTAGCTTCGGTTTTGTAAATTTTACGTTTTGAGATCGTTGCTTAGTATATTACAGGCCCATGCTAAAATTTCTAAGATTAGTGTGTATATATGAATCAACCATGGATGAATTCTTGAGGTTTTGATGTTTAATGATGTTAGATGAAAGGTATGTTAAAAATTAGTATATTATGTGTTGGAAGTTTTGGTGAAATTGTGTTTTAGGGCCAATTTGTAAAAATAAAATTTTAGAGGGCTTGATTGCAAAATAAATGAAAGATATGGACTTGTGTAGTCCTTATACACATTCGACCTTTAAAGAGTATGGGGTAATTTGATGTATTTTGAGTTTTATGCAAATAGGACTAAATTTTAAAGTTGTGAAATAATAGGGTAAAATAGTAATTTGCCCATTTATGTGCTTAGGGACTAAATTGAGATAAATTGTGCTTGAATAAGCTAAATTTAATGTGTTTTAGATCAAGAGCAAAGAAAACGGAGTTAGATCGGGGAAAGACGAAGGTTCTCGAATAAGCCGATTCATTGACTATCGACAACCGAGGTAAGTCCTAAGCTGAAATTTGTTAAAGAATTATTCATGAACTCATTAAATGATAATGCGTGATAAAATTTTGATATATAATCATGTTAGCGAATGTATATATATGTGTATGAGATTGATTTCATAAATTTGATAATATGAGATGAATTAGTGTATCAATGTAATTTGTGAAATTGTACAATGAAGTAATGATTTATTTGTTTAAGGTGAATAAGTTAGTTGATTTGGATATCTAATATAGATATGAGGTGTGTGTGGAATGATTGATTATATTGATGTGTTCAGGCTTAGTGCCTAGCGGTGCTTCGTCTTTGATATATTCGGGCTTAGTGCCTAGCGAACTTCATCTTAGGTGATATATTCTAAGCTTCGTGCTTGGTGATATATTCGGACTTAGTGCCTAGCGTGCTTCGTCGGTGATATATTCGAAGCTTAGTGCCTAGCGGCTTTATGCCGTGATATGCTATAAGAGGAATCTTGAACATCAAACAAGGTGAAATGTTTATATAGGGTTATGTGGTAAAGGTTCGGTAAGAACTAATCCACCATTTTAGTAAGGAATGAAGTGAACAAAAGAATTCTTAATGTATAATTAAAGATCGGTGATATGTGTGATAAAAGTGCTTGTTCTTGTGTATAAATGGAAATAGAAGATCGATGCCTAGATTGGTTTTCGATGTTATTGTATTGATATTTAAGTAAAGAGTATTACTATTATTCAATGATCTATATTTTATATAATGAAATAATTATGTGTTATATTATATGCTCATTATATTTATGTATGCTTGGGACTTACTAAGCTAGTAAGCTTCTTGTGTGTATCTTTGTTTATCTTTGTTTTATAGATTGTGATTCAACTACGGGCTCAAAGGATCATTCGTGAAGTCAACCACACTATCGACTTTCTTTTTGGTATTAAAAAACTTAGTTTGTTATTCAAAAAGGGCATGTATAGGCTAGATTAAAGCGTATAACTAATGTTTTGTAATAGTGTAAATATGCTAGCTATGCGAAAATGGCTATCTATTTTGAATAACTTGTTTAGTGTTTTGATGATATTGTTTGCTCATGCCATGAACTATTATTTATGCTTGATTATGGTTTAACATGTGTGTGAGTGGCATTATTGTTTATGCATGTTAGATTGTGATAAGAAAGACTTATTAATTGGTTCATGTTGATGAGCTTAATATTTGGTATATTCATTGATAATGTTTGGACTAAGATTCGCTATGAGAAATGGTAAATGATAGTTATGGTTTAGGTATGTTTGGTTAGCTTTATTGGATAGTTAAAAGTGCCAAGTTGATGTTAATAATAATATGGGATGCATATGTGTGGTTGTAATATTTGGTTCATTTGATATGCATATGACCTTGGTTATGGTGTGGCTGAATCAGTGACTAGTAATAAGATGAAAAATAAAGTTTAGGTATACAAATGTACTTGTGAATTAGGGATGTAGGTAGGTTCGGTTAGAAGCTAGTCTTTCATAAAATGCAACAAGACAGCTTGTAGTAGCAGCAGTGATGTGAGTTAGAAAAATCACCAAAAATAGGGCATATTTAATTAGAAGGTTAATGAGATATGAAATTAAACCTTATTGTGTCTATTTTTACATAAAAGAAACAGAGTAGGCAAAAGATTTATATATTATGAGATAATTAAGTTTTAGTGAGACCTGCTCTGAATGAATTCATGAGTCACTGTTCTGTTTTGGAAAAATTGTCAAAAATTGTAAAAAAATCATTAAGAAGCATGGTTTATATGTGTAGAACCCTTAATGAGTCTATTTTTCATTGGTATAAACAAGAACATTATAGGAAATTTTTGCAATGAGATAATTGTATTTTTGTAGAGACAGGTCAGAATTGTCAAGCAGTGTAATAAGGGTAAATTTGATGAATAAACTGTACTAATTTGACACATGAAAAATTCTGGAAAAATTATGGTGAAAAGTTATATGAGTCTAGTTTCAAGGAAAATTTACGGATCTAAATTTTGAGTTTTGTAACTCGAGTTATGGTCGATTTAGTCAGCATGATGCAGTTGGACAGCTTTAAAATCTTACACCCCGAGTTAATAGTCAAGTCTAGTAATGCCATGTACTCGATTCCGGCAAGGGTTTCGGGTATGGGGTGTTACATTTTATTGGTATCAGAGCTACGGTTTAGTCGATTCTAGGACTACCGTAGTATGAAAGAGTCTAGCTATACATGCCTTTAAATTGTATATATGATAGTGTGGTGACTCCTGACAATTTCGATTGTATTTTATATAGTAAATGGATTCTGATCCTGATAGAGCCGTAGCCGATGATGTGGAGAGTGTCGTGCCTGGTCTCGCACATGGATCAGTGCCACTAGACTCTCAACCAGTTACGGGTAACCACGAGGGAGAGGCTAAACAAGCCTTCTATCAAATGATGAATGAATGGCTTGCCCGCTTTATTCGAGAATAATCAACAGTACAACAACCTCCACCCCGAATAATCCAACTCTGGTACCTTCAGCACTTCTATGATAGATCAATGAGATCTAGTAGGCCTCCTATTGATAAAATTAGGAAATTTGGGGCGAAGAATTCAAGGCCAATGATAATGATGATGCGAGCGAGTGAATTGTGGCTTGATAGCACTATTCGGTACTTGATGAGCTATCCTGCACTCCAGACGAATGTTTGAAATGTGCTATATCCTTGCTCCGGGACACTGCCTATCACTGGTGGAATACACTAGTATCAGTGGTTCCAAAAGAAAAAGTGACATGGGATTTCTTTCAGAATGAGTTCCGCAAGAAATATATCAGCCAGAGGTTCATCGACCAGAAACGTAAAGAATTCCTTGAATTAAAACAGGGGCAAATGACCGTGACGGAATATGAGCGAAAGTTTGTCAGATTGAGCCGATATGCTCGAGAGTGTGTATCAACTGAAGCCATTATGTGCAAAAGGTTTGAAGATGGCTTGAATGAAGACTTAAAGTTGCTTGTTGGCATTCTTGAAATCAAAGAGTTTGTGACACTTGTTGAGCGAGCTTGTAAAATTTGAAGAGCTCGGGAAGGAGAAAAGAAAGGCGAGACCGAAGCTAGAGATGCTCGTAAGAGACCGTCGGGTAAAATTTTCATTCCACATCTAAGAAGTTTAGAGATGACTTCAATCGACACAAAGCTACTTGATTCATCTAGGCGTGATCGACCTCCGATGGATTCCGAGCTATCTCGATGACCGGTGTTGGTAACGTCCCACGAATCGAGTTGAATGTAAACATTGTGGAAAATGGCATCACAGGAGTTGTAGAATTCGTGACCGGTCTTGTTTTAAATGTGGATCCTCGCACCATTTTATTCGAGAGTGCCGATGTTAAGCGAGGCGAATCTGACCTGAAACTCTAGACCAAGTAGTGCATCGATGCAGGCGGACCACCTAGACATTACGGCAATGTAGGTGGTAGTCGAGAGGGACAAAGAACACAACATATCGATCGGAGGCTAGAGCTCCAGCAAGAGCTTATGTTACTCGAGCTAGAGGATCTTGCTTCTCCGGATGTCATTCTTGGTACTTTCACCCTTTACGATACTCTGTGATTGCATTGATTGATCTGGTTCGACCCATTCATATGTATGTGAAACTACGGTATTGATGAAGACTACGCGATTGAGTCTCTGAGTTTGTGATTCGGTATCCAACCCTTTGGGTAGATGTGTGTTTGTTAATAAAGTGTGTAAAAGTTGCCCATTGATGATTGAGATTTTTGTTTCCAGTTGATTTAATCTTTGTTGCCTTTGATGAGTTTGATATAATTACAGAATGGGTAGTTAACCATGATGCAAAAGAAAGCTTATCGATTTGAGACACCGAATGGTGAGATCATTAGAATCGAATCCGATGATTCGTGGGTTTCCTACGATTATATCATCGATGTTAGCTCAAAAGTATGTGAGAAAAGGTGTGAAGCTTATTTGGCTTATGTGTTTGGATAATAAAGTGTTTGAGAAGCAGTTGAATCTGTACTGATTGTATGTGAATACTCGGATGTGTTTCTGAAGAACTACCGGTTTACCCCTATACGAGAGATTGAGTTTGGCATTGAATTAGCTCCAGAACGACTCCGATCTCAATAGCTCCATATCGGATGGCACCTCTTGAGCTAAAAGAGTGAAAGCACGATTGCAAGAGTTAACAGATAGGGCTTTGCGACCAAGTTTCTCTCCTTGGGTGCACCGTTCTTTTGTGAGAAAGAAAGATGGAGCGATGCGAATGTGTATTGACTATCGGCAATCGAATAAGGTAACTATAAAGAATAAGTACCGATTACCTCGGATTGATGATTTGTTTGATCGATTGAAAGGGCGTCGATTTTTCGAAGATAGACTTGAGATCGGGTTATTATCGATTCTTGAGTCGAGATACGATGTGCCAAAGACCGTATTTGGACGAGGTACGGACATTTTGAGTTTTTGGTAATGCCTTTTGGGCTTACTAATGCACTGCTATTTTTATGGATTTGATGAATCGGGTTTTAGGCAGTTTTGGATCGATTTGTGGTGGTGTTTATTGATGACATATTGATCTACTCCAAAGATGAAATTGAACACATGAACATTTGAGATTAGTGCTACAAACTTTGCGAGATCATCACCGTATGCTAAGTTTAGTAAGTGTGAGTTCGGATGAAAGAGGTGACTTTTTGGGACATGTGGTTTCGACATCGGGCATTCGAGTTGATCCGAACAAAATCTCGGCTATACTTGATTAGAAGCCACCAAAAATGTTTTCGAGATTCGAAGTTTTCTGGGACTTGCGGGTTACTATCGATGATTTGTGAAAGATTTTTCTATGATAGCTACCCCGTTGACAAGGTTATTGCAGAAAGATGTCCGGTTCGAGTGGTCAGAAAAATGTCAAAAAAGTTTTGATCAGTTGAAAGCTCTTTTGATGAAGCTCGAAGATTAGTTCAAATGAATCGGGTAAAGAATTCGTTGTTTATTCGATGCTTCTTTAAATGGTTTGGGCTGCGTTTGATGCGAGAAGGCAAAGTGGTAGCCTATGCTTCAAGACAATTGAAGTCGCACGAGAAAAATTACCCGACGATGACTTAGAGCTTGCGACCATTGTTTTCGCATTGAAAATTTGGCGTCACTATTTATTTGGCGAAAATGTCACATTTATTCGAGATCATAAAAGTCTAAAGTATTTAATGACTCGAAAGACCTGAATTTGAGACAACGCAGTGGCTAGAGTCGTTGAAAGACTATGAATTGGTGTTTGACTATCACGGGAAAAGCTAATGTTGTTGCGAGATCGTTAAGTCGGAAATTATTAGTTGCTCTTCGTGCATTAAATGCACAAATGGCTATGTCTAGTGATGGTTCGATCATAGCCGAGTTGCGAGCAAGACCGATGTTTATCCAACGAATTTGTGATGCATGAAAAGTCGACAAGAATGTGATTGCTAAACTAATTGATGTGAAAAGGTGCGAGTCGATTTTCAGATTGATGAAAATGATTGTTTGAATTTTAAAAGCGAATGTGTGTTCCAAAGAACTCGATTTGATCTGAGATGATTTTGAGTGAGGCTCATAGTGGCCCACTATCGATACATCCGGTAGCACGAAAATGTATAACGACTTGAAACAGTTCTATTGGTGGCTGGTATGAAGCGTGATATATCGAATTTGTTTCAAAGTGCCTAATTTGTCGACAAGTAAAAGCGAGCATCAAGTGCCTTCCAGGTTGCTTCACCGATCATGATACACAGTGGAAATGGGATAAAATTACAATGGATTTTGTATCCGGTCTTCCTATGACACCGAGTAAGAAAGATTCCGTATGGGTGATAGTTGATAGGTCGACTAAATCAGCTCATTTTGTGCCGATTCGTCATGACTTTTCACTCGATAAACTTGCGAATTGTATGTTTATGATTGTAAGATTGCATGGTGTACCGAGCTCCATTGTGTCGAACGAGAGACCGAGATTTACATCAGCGGTTTTGGAGAAGTTGCAAAATGCTTTAGGTACTAAACTACATTTTAGTCTGACCTTTCATCCATGCAGTATGCATTCGGTCTGAGTGAACTATTCAAATACTTGAGGACATGTTGAGATGTTGCGTTCTCGAGTTTGAAGGTGCGTGGGAGCGATACCTACCTTTGATTGAATTTGCTTACAATAATAGCTTTCAATCAAGTATCAAAATGGCACCTTATGAAGCCTTATACTGGTGAAAATTTGAACACCATTATCTTTGGATGAGCTCGGTGAAAATAAGATACACGGGTTGATTTGATTAGATCGAGCAGAAAGTGGCCATAATCAAAGATAATTTGAAAGTCGCATCGGATCGACAAAAGTCCTATCTGATTTGAAGCGTAAAGATATTGAATTCGGATCGAGATCGAGTCTTTTAAAGGTTTCACCATGGAAGAAAGTGCTCCGTTTTGGCCGGAAGGCAAGTTGAGCCCGAGGTTCATTGGACCGTATGAAATCATTGAGCGTGTTGGGCTGTTGCTTATAAATTGAAGCTACCCTCGAATTAGAAAAGATACGATGTATTTCATGTTTCTATGCTCCGTGAGATCTGGATCGGATCCGTCACATGTGATTGCTCAAATCGAGATTGAGATACGATCGATATGACGATGAGGAAAAGCCAATCCGTATTCTAGCTCTGGAAATGAAAGAGCTAAGAAACAAAAGATTTCCTTAGTGAAGGTGTTATGGAATCGACATGGAGTTGAAGAGGCAACGTGGGAGCTGAGGATTCAATGAGGCAACAATATCCGACATTGTTTAACGGTAAGATTTTAGGGACGAAAATCCTTAAGAGGAGAGTTGTAATGACCGAATCGACCCTAATCGGAAAGGTGGTTTCGGGACCACAATTGAGCCCTAGAAATGTTTACATATTATATTTAGTGTTTATTATGTATGTATTTATATGTGTGAAAGTTTCGTAGAAAAATTTTATCGTTTAAGTGTCGAATTAGATAAAAAGGACTTAATCGCATAAAAAGTAAAAGTGGCCAACTAAAGTGAAATGTATTAAATTGAGCATGGCTCTTTAATGTGAGGTAGTAAAAGGGCAAATAGCCCATTTTAAGGTTAATGGCGCCACCTTAGTTGCATGTAATAGTGTTTGGATTATTATAATGTATATTATTATATTATATGTTAAAATAATGAATAAATATATGATAATAAAACAATAAAATAAAAGCCATTCATTTTGCTCATCCTTGGCCGAAAGAAACACAAAAGAAAAGGGGAGAAAAGCCTTTGAACATTCGGCATTATTCAAGCAAAATTGGGTAAGAAATCTAGCTCGGTTTTTGTTAATTTTTACGTTTTTAAGATCGTTGCTTAGTATATTACAGGCCCATGCTAAAATTTCTAAGATTAGTGTGTATATATGAATCGGCCATGGATGAATTCTTGAGGTTTTGATGTTTAATGATGTTAGATGAAAGGTATGTTAAAAATTAGTATATTATGTGTTGGAAGTTTTGGTGAAATTGTGTTTTAGGGCCAATTTGTAAAATAAAATTTTAGAGGGCTTGATTGCAAATTAAATGAAAGATATGGACTTGTGTAGTCCTTATACACATTCGACCTTTAAAGAGTATGGGGTAATTTGATGTATTTTGAGTTTTATGCAAATAGGACTAAATTGTAAAGTTGTGAAATAATAGGGGTAAAATAGTAATTTGCCCATTTATGTGCTTAGGGACTAAATTGAGATAAATTGTGCTTGAATAAGCTAAATTTAATGTGTTTTAGATCAAGAGCAAAGAAAAACGGAGTTAGATCGGGGAAAGACGAAGGTTCTCGAATAAGCCGATTCATACTACCTATCGACAACCGAGGTAAGTCCTAAGCTGAAATTTGTTAAAGAATTATTCATGAACTCATTAAATGATAATGTGTGATAAAATTTTGATATATAATCATGTTAGCCGAATGTATATATATGTGTGTATGAGATTGATTTCATAAATTTGATAATATGAGATGAATTAGTGTATCAATGTAATTTGTGAAATTGTACAATGAAGTAATGATTTATTTGTTTAAGGTGAATAAGTTAGTTGATTTGGATATCTAATATAGATATGAGGTGTGTGTGGAATGATTGATTATATTGATGTGTTCAGGCTTAGTGCCTAGCAGGCTTCGTGCCGGTGATATATTTGGGCTTAGTGCCTAGCAGGCTTCGTGTCGGTGATATATTCGGGCTTAGTGCCTAGCGAGCTTCGTCTGCAGTGATATATTCGGGCTTAGTGCCTAGTAGGCTTCGTCTTAGGTGATATATTCGACTTAGTGCCTAACGGGCTTTATCTTGGTGATATGCTATAAGAGGAAATCTTGAACATCAAACAAGGTGAAATGTTTATATAGGGTTATGTGGTAAAGGTTCGTAAGAACTAATCCACCATTTTAGTATGGAATGAAGTGAACAAAAGAATTCTTAATGTATAATTAAAGATCGGTGATATGTGTGATAAAAGTGCTTGTTCTTGTGTATAAATGGAAATAGAAGATCGATGCCTAGATTGGTTTTCGATGTTATTGTATTGATATTTAAGTAAAGAGTATTACTATTATTCAATGATCTATATTTTATATAATGAAATAATTATGTGTTATATTATATGCTCATTATATTTATGTATGCTTGGGACTTACTAAGCTAGTAAGCTTCTTGTGTGTGTATCTTTGTTTATCTTTGTTTTATAGATTGTGATTGAACTACGGGCTCAAAGGATCATTAGTGAAGTCAACCACACTATCGACTTTCTTTTGGTATTAAAAACTTAGTTTGTTATTCAAAAGGGCATGTATAGGCTAGATTAAAGCGTATAACTAATGTTTTGTAATAGTGTAAATATGCTAGCTATGCTGAAAATGGCTATCTATTTTGAATAACTTGTTTAGTGTTTGATGATATTGTTTGCTCATGCCATGAACTATTATTTATGCTTGATTATGGTTTAACATGTGTGTGAGTGGCATTATTGTTTATGCATGTTAGATTGTGATAAGAAAGACTTATTAATTGGTTCATGTTAATGAGCTTAATATTTGGTATATTCATTGATAATGTTTGGACTAAGATTCGGCTATGAGAAATGGTAAATGATAGTTATGGTTTAGGTATGTTTGGTTAGCTTTATTGGATAGTTAAAAGTGCCAAGTTGATGTTAATAATAATATGGGATGCGCATGTGTGGTTGTAATATTTGGTTCATTTGATATGCATATAACCTTGATTATGGTGTGGCTGAATCAGTGACTAGTAATAAGATGAAAAATAAAGTTTAGGTATACAAATGTACTTGTGAATTAGGGATGTAGGTAGGTTAGGTTAGAAGCTAGTCTTTCATAAAATGCAACAAAACAGCTTATAGTAGCAGCAGTGATGTGAGTTAGAAAATCACCAAAAATAGGGTATATTGAATTAGAAGGTGAATGAGATATGAAATTAAATCTTATTGTGTCTATTTTACATAAAAGAAACAGAGTAGGCAAAAGATTTATATATTATGAGATAATTAAGTTTTAGTGAGACCTGCTCTGAATGAATTCATGAGTCACTGTTCTGTTTTGGAAAAATTGTCAAAAATTTTAAAAAATCATTAAGAAGCATGGTTTATATGTGTAGAACCCTTAATGAGTCTATTTTCATTGGTATAAGCAAGAACATTATAGGAAATTTGTGCAATGAGATAATTGTATTTTTGTAGAGACAGGTCAGAATTGTCAAGCAGTGTAATAAGGGTAACTTTGATGAATAAACTGTACTAATTTCCCACATAAAAAATTCTGGAAAAATTATGGTGAAAAGTTATATGAGTCTAGTTTCAAGGAAAATTTACGGATCTAAATTTTGAGTTTTTTAACTCGAGTTATGGTCGATTTAGTCAGCATGACGCAGTTGGACAGCTTTAAAATCTTACACCCCGAGTTAATAGTCAAGTCTAGTAATGCCATGTACTCGATTCCGGCAAGGGTTTCGGGTATGGGGTGTTACATAGAGTGTACTACCGAGCAGAAACTAAGAGGAGCTATGTCCTTGTTGAGGGACGAAGCATATTAATGGTGGCTTACTGTTCGAGAAGGAACTCAGGCTGAACGTGTTACTTGGGATTTCTTGAAAACTGTATTCCAAGGAAAGTATGTCGGGGCAAGCTATGTGGATGCTCAGAGGAAGGAATTCCTTAATTTGGTTCAAGAAAGTAAGACTGTGGCAGCATATGAAGCAGAATTTCTATGTTTGAGTCACTATGCTCGAACTATAGTGCCAACTGATCATGAACGCTGTGTGCATTTTGAGGACGGGTTGAATGATGAATTGCGAGTACTGATAGCCCGACAACAAGAAAGGACTTTTGCCACGCTAATGGAGAAAGCCAAAATAGCTGAAGAGGCTAAGAACTCAGAACGTCAGAACCGAGAAAGAGGCAGGAACAAGAGGGACTTTAGGTGTTCGGGTCCTACTAAAAGGTTTCAGAAGAGGCCCAGGAATGACGAATCAGTTCAAGCTAGAGCACCTACAGGTACCAATCAAATTCAACCATGTGGTTGAGTACTGGAAGAGAACTGGTGGATGCTTCAAATGTGGTTCTAACGATCATCAGCTTAAGAATTGTCCTCGACAGACTGCTCCGACTGAAGAAGCTCATAACTCTGATGCACAACCAGCTAGAGGTGCTCAGTAGCCACCGAGGGGCCGTGGACCAGATCGAGGTGGTAATGGTGTAGTTTGAGGTCAAGGTGCACCAGGTAGAGGTAATGGCTTTAGGGGTAACGCGGAGGTGAGACAGCCAAGGTTAGTTTATGCGGTTAGACACTGAAAAGATGGTGATGCCCCTGATGTGATAACCGGTCTCCGATGTACCTATTACTGCTTTGATTGATATCGGATCTACCCATTCGTATGTTGCTAGTGCTATATCTGGAAATCTACATATTAGATCTGAGATTACTGATAGAGAGATGACGGTAATTAGTCCTTTAGGACAGTCTATGGTAGTGAATAAATTGTATAGAGATGTGCCTTTAGAAATTCAAAGAGAAATATTTTTTTGGCGGATTTGATGGAACTACCATTCGGTGAGTTTGATCTTATTCTGGGCATAGATTGGTTGGTAAAGCATCGTGCGCACTTGGATTGTACTGCAAAGCGGATGGCAATAAAAACTCCAGAAGATAAGGAAGTGGTAATGATAGGTGAACGGAGAAACTATTTAGCAAATGTGGTATCTACTTTAAAGGCAGAAAAGTTGGTGCGAAAAGGGTGTGGAGCATTCCTAGCCTTCATTAGTGCTTTGGATGCTAAGGAATTATCGGTGGAAGATGTTAGAATGGTGAAAGAATATTTAGATGTCATTCCCGAGGAACTTTCGGCTTTACCTCCAGACCGAGAAGTAGAGTTTGGCATTGAGCATTTGCCCAGAACAGCTCCAGTATCAATTGCTCCTTATAGGATGGCGCCGAAGGAGTTAGCGGAGCTTAAGGCTCAAATTCAGGAGTTGTTGGATTTGGGGTTCATTCGACCGAGTGTGTCACCGTAGGGAGCACTGGTCTTGTTCGTCAAGAAGAAGGATGGGTAGATGCGTATGTGCATTGATTATAGGCAGTTGAATAAGTTAACGATCAAGAATAGGTATCCATTGCCAAGAATTGATGACCTGTTCGACCAACTGCGAGGAGCTTGGTTTTCTTAAAAATAGATTTGAGACCGGGTTATCATCAGCTTAAGGTCAAGGATGCAAATATTTGTAAAATAGTGTTTCGAACCCGTTATGGACACTACGAGTTCTTGGTAATGCCATTTGGATTGACCAATGCACCAGCTGCATTTATGGATATAATGAACGGGTCTTCCAACCCTATTTAGACCGGTTTCTGGTGGTATTCATAGATGACATTTTGGTTTACTTAAAGAATGAAGAAGAGCATGACTCACATTTGCGCATAGTATTGCAAATGCTGCGGGAAAAGCAACTTTATGCCAAATTCAGTAAGTGTGAATTTTGGCTAAAGGAAGTGACTTTCTTGGGACATGTTGTGTCGGCCGAAGGAATCAGAGCTGATCCTCGGAAGGTAGAGGCTGTGTTGGATTGGAAACCACCGAAGTCAGTGGCTAATAGACGTTTTGTTGAGGGGTTTTTGTTGATTGCTGCACCCCTAACTAAACTGTTCTGAAAGGGAGTATCGTTTGTGTGGGTAGAGAAACAACAAGAAATTTTTGAGAAATTGAAGAAGATTTTGACGGAAGCGCCAATACTGATTCAACCTGAGGCTGGAAAAGAGTTTATTGTTTACTGCGATGCGTCACACACGGGCTTGGGATGTGTGTTGATGCAAGGTGGAAAGGTGGTGGCTTATGCATCTCGTTTATAACATCCTTAAACGGGGCCTTTGCATTTTGTGTGATTGTATGTAGATATTATGGTCGTCATGCTTGTTCAAGGTGATCTAAGGGTCCAGGCATGAGTTAGGGGTAGGCTAGAGCCTTATCAAAAATTTTCTTGTTGGGCAATTAGAAGGGGAGCTGAATGAGATAGGAGTTAAGGGTGGTTAGTGGTAGGTTTTGACACAAGAAGTGCCTTGGTAAAATGGCAAGGAGGTTCCACTTAAAGCACAAAGACGTGATGCCTCAGAGGGGAGCTGATAGGGACTTGGTTCGCGCTGTGGGAATCCCCCTTTAAGTTGTTTTTTGACGCCAAGGCCAAGAGGTGTTGCATTCGGTTTGGACTCTAGTGGATGAGCATTGAAGGGGTCAACAGATTTGGATAAGGGAAAGAGAGAAATTTTGAGAGTGTGGTGAATTCAAATTGGTATGATGATAGGAGGATAGAGGGGACGGCACAAGGGGTGTTAGCCTAATTTTTTCAAGAGTTTGGGGGGAAGGGGACTCTCGGTTTTGGCTTTTGGTGAGGGTGCTGAAATTTAGTTGCTGAAGAGTAGTATTTTCGGCATTTATATGAGTTTTCACTTTTCAGCCTAGCTTTTTCCTCTTAATTTCTCTTTTTCCAAAAACACCTACGCTCTTCTCCTCTTTTCTCTCCTTTTGACCATAGCCGAAACTTCTTGAGGCTCTTCTCTTCTTCTTCTTTTTCTGATAACCGAATCCCTACTACACTTTTCTCTATCTTTGTCCCATAGCCGAATCACTACTTCTCCCTCTCTTCCATCTTGTCTATTCGCTTCAGAACACCTTGCTAGCTGAAACCTCTTGATTCTCATTACCCCGATTTACTCTTCTTTCATTTACTAAAAGCTGAAGACCACACTTTCTTTTGGAAGTCGAATCTTTCTTGCAGTAAATTCTTGTGTCAAATCTTGAGGAAAGCTAAAGGTATTTGGATGTTGATAATATGTTCGGCCTAATGGCCACTCCCTTACCCCATTCTCTTTTGTTGAATCTCACCAGGTATTTGTGTAGGTGCGATTATCGGGTGGTCTAAGCCTGCTAACTCCGAGATCTAATCGATAGGTAGGAACTCCCTTCTTAGTGGTTTTATTAATCGATCTATTAATTATCTATTGTTCTATCCTAGTGGGGTGGAGATCTCAAAATCACATCTCTCGTAGTGGGTTTTGATGAAGCTTTTAATGGATGCAAGAAATATGCCAGAAGGATAGGGAAATTAACCTTCAGCTTCGATCCCTAAGTTCAAGAAGAGGGTTGTGTCTGCTGTTCGTGATTGGCCACTTGGGTGTGGGCTAGCATCTAAGCAGAATAGTAAGCAGATAGGGGTAGTGCCTATCAACGAGAGTGTCAACGTAGAGAGTATCATGTTACGAGTAATCAGGTGTGCAACTTTTACACACTTCATATGTTTAATATGTTATTTCTGTGATTTATCAAAAGTTGAATTAACAGTGGGAATCACTATGTTACCCTTGTGGGTAAAAGCAAGGACTCCGGGTAAGTCCATTTTGGTGGCTAACGTGATTTATCTATATTAAACTTGCATGTGCATGTTATATTTTCTTAAAGTGTTAAGCATGATCATTTGGTATTGAAAAGCATATACTTGAAAATGGGTATGATGTGAGGACGGGGAAGGTAAGATTTATCAGAATGTCACCAGTGGTTAGGTACCACACGTGGGTTGGCCCCACATATCATTACTCTGTGACTAAGTCTCAGTGGTTTGGAACCACTAGTGGTTAGGTACCACATATCTTTATTATGTGTAACTCGTCCCAGTGGTTTGGTATCACAGTGGGTTGGCCCCACATATCGATATAAGGGATTGTCACCAGTGGTTAGGTACCACAAGTGGGTTGGCCCCACATATGAATATTTGTGACTTCGATCACCAGTGGTTAGGTACCACCAGTGGCTAGGTGCCACAAGGGGTAGACTTGGGAGACTCGGATGGATACCTAGGTTGGATGGGTTGCATGACATGCATAGTTACATATGAATCTGTGTAAGAGCTTAACATCTTTCGAGATGGGGATTTATACACTGAGTCTCGGTGACTCACCCATTTCGTTAACTTTTTACAGATAATTCCTAGGTCTCAGGATATGGAGCAGGGTGGACTTGAGGTGGCCATGCTCCATATTTTGTTTTGTTTTATTTTAATGTTTATTTTAGATTTATTTCGTTTCTACTTTAAGTTTGGATTTCAGCTTTGTAATAAGGCCACTTAGATTCACTTTGGGGTTATTTATTTATTTTAAATTTCTTTAAAATTTTGTGAAACATTAAGGGCACGCCTAGTAAACTGTGGAATGAAAATTTTCAAAACTTGAATAAACTTTTGGGATTATTCTGAGGCTTTACATCGGGTAATTAACAAACAAGGGATAGTCACAAGGCAACTCTATTTTGCTAAACTAAGTTTCCAAAATGTTTTAGCAGTCCACTCAATCCAAACTCAATTCTTTTATAAATATACAAAGGTTTCCTTCCCAACTCAAGATGACAAACTAGTTTCCAAAATGTTTTCTTCCATATGACATGCCAGATTCGGTGCAGTGTTTGGACCGAGTTTGGGGTGTTACATTTTTGGTATCAGAGCCAAATTCAAAAGCTCGGTTGTGGGTATAAGTCCCAAAATGTTTTCAATAAAGGGTCGTAACATGATTTTTATGGAGATGCATATTTCGAAAAGCATGGCACCTGAGTCCCCGGCACCGATCCACCTAGGTAAGTATCCTAACCTTTGATGTGATATATGTATGATGGGTTTAATGGGTTTTATAGGGACATAGATAGGTATGCTAGGGCTTATGGACCTTAGGCCTAGTTACCCAAACTCTTAAATTCCATAAAACTTAATTTCCCTAATTAAACATGTCTGTGAACAAGTCATAAGGGTTAGGGTGTGGTAACAGGCATACGCATGTCTAGGATTGGATCTAGGAAGAGCTTGGTATTTAAGCGGTCCCAGTGACTCACCTCCTCTTTTCTAGAGTTCTACCTGGTGTGTAGTGACTATTCACCTTAGCCACGAGGACTTGTTGATGGGCCAAAATTTATAATTAATACCCAAAAAGGGACCAGTACCATATTTTTGTAAAATTGCTTATATGTCCTAGATTTTGTAAAATTATCCACAATACCCTAGGTTGAGGTAATTCATCGATATACCCTTGATTTTGTAACACCAAAGTACCCTTGATTTTGGTAAAATAACCAAAATACCCTTGATTTTGTAAAATGACCAAAATACCTTTGTTTGGAAAATTACCAAAGTACCCTTGTTTGAGAAATCACTGAATTACCCCTGATTTGCGTAAGTAACCAAAATTGGCAAAATTACCAAAATACCTTCAGATTGTAAAATTATCGAAATACCCCTATTTTGAAAAAAAACACCAAGAAACCTTATTTTGGAAAAATTATGAAAATACCCCTGTAGGTTAAAATTACGAAAATACCCTCGGGTGATGAAATGACAAAAATACCCCTAGGTGATGAATGTGAGGTCATTGATGTACTTGTGTGTTTGATGCATGGATGTGGTGCTCTGCTGGATGTTGATTGAATGTGAATTCTAGAGTTAGGAAATGCAAACCTGAGAACTGAACTATGTAGATATAGATCGAGTTCGAGAGAACCACTGTTAAAACTCCTTTCCATAAGACTGTTCATTATTAATTAGTGGAAGAAAGAATTATTAATCCATAAAAAATTTCTAAATAGATAAATCGTGAACGCTAGTCATGAGCACTCGAGGATGTGGGCGTAATGTGCATGGTCGTGGTAGGGGTAGGATGACTGTGTCAGAACCAGTAGGGTCTAATTATGAGTCAGAGAATGAGGTAGCAGTGCCACTAGTTGTGGGCGCTAAGTTTTAGAAGCAAACGGGTGGTGATGACGCAGTGTCGCTGGCAATGCTACGGGGTCTTGGAGAGAGTTACTGGAGCAGGTGTAGGTACGGGGGCTCAGAAATCTATGTTTGAATGACTCTGAGCTAATGGAGTAGAGGTATTTAGGGGAGTTTCAGGTGTAGCTCCCAACACAGCTGAGTACTGGTTAGAGGCGACAGAGCGCATAATGGATGACCTAGATTTCACGACTGAGGAGAAGTTGAAAGGGATAGTGTCTCTTATCCGGGATGAGTCTTATCAGCGGTGGCTCATGGTTAGGAAAGGTGCGATGGCCAATGATATCACTTGGGATTTCTTTAGGGTAGCTTACCAAAGGAAGTATGTTGGGTCTAGTTATATAGATACGCAGCGTAAGGCGTTTTGAATTTGGTTCAGGGGAATAAGTTGGTATCTAAATACGAGGTAGAATACTTGTGGTTAAGCAGGTATACTCGGGGTATCGTGGCTACAGAGCATGAGTGCTGTGTTAGGTTTGAGGACGAGCTAGGGGATAAGCTACAGGTGTTGATTGCTCTACAGCGAGAGAGGGAATTTGCCGTCCTTGTAGAGAAAGCCAAGATTGCTGAAGAGGTGAAGCAAACTGAGAAATAGAATCAGAACAGGAATAGGGATAAAAGGAGTTTTGGGCCACCAGGGTTTCCTAGGAGTTCTCAGAAAAGGGTTAGCTTTGGTGGGCCGAATCAAGCTGGGAGACCTATTGGTAGTACTCAGTGGCCACCACGGTGTGCTCGATGTGGGAAGTCTCATTCAGGGGAGTGTTGGACAGGTAATAGAGGGTGCTTCGAGTGTGGGTCGATGGATCACTGGATAAGGGATTGCCCGCAGAGGCCAGCTAGGACACAGGCTGAGGGTCAAGGACGTACACAATTTAGGAGAGATGGTCAGCAATCGCAGAGGGGTCGAGGTTCAGCCAGGGGTGGTAATGGTAACGGGCAAGGCCGTGGAGCATCGGGTAGGGGTGGAAATACTGATGCAAGACAGCCTGGGTTGGTCTATGCAGCGAGGCGTTGAGAGGAGGGCGACGCACCAGACATCATAATTGATACGTTTTTTAATTTTTGGGTTGGCTTATACTACTTTCATTGATGTTGGTTTGACGCACTCCTATGTTGCTAGTAGTATAGCGGGAACTTTGAACCTAGCCTATGAGACATCTTTTAGGGAGATGACGATAATTAGCCCTCTAGGACACTCTGTGGTAGTAAACAAATTATATAGGGATGTACCCCTAGAACTTCAAGGGGTAGTGTTCCAGGCTGATTTGATGGAACTGCCTTTCGGGGAGTTCAATCTAATCTTAGGGATGGATTGGTTAGTAAAGTATCAAACGAGTTTGGACTGTGCAGCTAAGCGTATGGTGCTGAGGACTGTTGAAGGTGAGAAGGTGGTGATGATAGGTGAAAGAAGAAACTACCTATCTGGTGTGGTGTCCGCCTTGAAGGCTGAGAAAATGGTGAGGAAAGGATGTAAGGCATTTGTGGCTTATCTTTGTGCCTTGGAGGTTAAGGAATCAACTGTGGGGAATGTGTGAACGGTGAAAGAATTCACCGATGTGTTCCCAGAAGAGCTTCCGGGTTTGCCTCCAGATCGCGAAGTGGAGTTTGGTATAGACCTTCTACCAGGAACAACGCACGAGTTTCTATTACCCCATACAGAATGGCACAGAAGGAGTTAGTGGAGCTGAAAGCACAGATTCGAGAATTGTCGAATCGGGGTTTTATCCGACCGAGTGTATCGCCTTGGGGAGCGCCTGTGCTTTTTGTCAAAAAGAAGGATGGGTCGATGCGAATGTGCATAGACTACCATCAGCTAAATAAGTTGATGATTAAGAACAAATATCCGATGCTGAGGATAGACGACCTGTTCGACCAGCTTAAGGGAGCATTAGTCTTTTCCAAGATAGATTTGAGGTCGGTGTATCACCAGCTTAAAGTGAAGGAGGCGGATGTACATAAGACGGCATTTCGTACTCGTACGGTCACTATGAATTTTTGGTAATGCCATTTGGGTTGACCAACGCACCAGCAGCGTTTATGGATATGATGAATCGGGTGTTTCAGCTGTATTTGGATTGGTTCATCGTAGTATTTATAGATGATATTCTGGTGTACTCAAAATTAGAGGAGAAGCACGATGCACATCTGCGGGTGGTTTTGCAGATTCTAAGAGAAAAGTAGTTATACGCAAAGTTTAGTATGTGAGAGTTCTGGTTGAAGGAAGTTACCTTTTTGGGTCATGTGGTGTTAGCTGAGGGGATTAGGGTGGACCCTCGGAAGATTGAAGCAGTATTAGATTGGAAATCACCGAAGTCTATGGTGTAGATTGAGTTTTTAGGTTTAGCAGGATATTACAGAAGGTTCATGGAAGGGTTTTCTTTGATTGCAGCACCGTTAACCAAGTTGCTAAGGAAAGGGGTTCCGTTTGTGTGGTCAGACAAGCAACAAGAAAGTTTCGAGAAGTTAAAGAGGATTTTGACGAAAGCTCCAGTGCTAATTCAGCCTGAAGTAGGGAAAGAGTTTACTGTTTATTGTGCTACGTTGCATACAGGGTTAGGATGTGTACTGATACGTAGTGGCGTATGCTTCTCAACAATTAAGACCTCACGAAATGAATTACCCGATGCATGATTTTGAGTTGGCTGCAGTGGTTTTCTCCCTCAAAATTTGGAGACATTACCTGTATGGAGAGAAGTCTATTGTATACACAGATCATAAGAGTTTGAAATACCTCTTTACTCAGAAGGATTTGAATTCAAGGCAGTGGGGTGGATCGAGTTGTTGAAGGATTATGACTACTCGATTGAGTTGTCTGAAATACCTCCTATACATGTGGATTACTCTCTTCAGAAGTTAGCTAGATTATATATAGTGGAGATTGTGAGGTTGCATGGGGTGCCAATGTCGATTATTTTAGACAGAGACCCTAGATTTAAGTCAAGATTCTAGAAGGTATTGTATCAGGCATTAGGTACAAGGTTGGATTTCAATACGGCATTTCATCCCCAATTAGATGGGCAGTCGGAGAGGGTAATTCAGATTTTGGAAGAAATGTTGAGGGGTTGTGTCTTGGATTTCAGAGGTAGTTGGGAAGGATTTCTACCGTTGGCGGAGTTCACGTATAACAATAGTTACCAGGCAAGTATTCAGATGGCACCATATGAAGCGCTATATGGACGGAAGTGTCATACCCCTACATGTTGGATAGAGTTGGGGGAGTGGCAGTTGTTGGGTCCAGAGTTGGTTGTTGAAATAGAAGATAAGGTTAGGCTAATTCGAGCTCGTCTGAAGAAAGCTTTGGACAGGCAAAAGTGCTATGCCGATCTTAAACGGAAGGATATAGAATTTGCAGAGGGTGACAGGGTTTACTTGAAGGTTTCGCCGTGGAAGAAAGTGCTGAGATTTGGTCGGAAAGGCAAGCTGAGCCCTAGGTTTATCGGGCCTTATCGGGTGTTGAAGCATATGGGACCAGTAGCTTACCAGCTTGAGTTGCCATCGGAGTTGAGTCAGATCTATAATGTGTTTCATGTTTCCATGCTTAGACGCTATCGTTCAGATACATCTCATGTTATGCCGGTAGAAGAAATTGAAGTAAGCCTAGACTTATCTTTTGAGGAGGAACCAGTACAGATCCTGGATTGGGATGTCAAAGTGTTGCGTAGGAAATCAGTCCCTTTGGTGAAGGTATTGTGGCGGAACCATGGATCAGAAGAAGCCACTTGGGAGCCAGAGAATGTTATGCGACAGCAATACCCTCAACTCTTTTGATCAGGTAATTTCAAGGCCAAAATTATTATAAAGGGGGTAGAACTGTAACATCCTTAAACAGGGCCTTTGCATTTTGTGTGACTGCATGCAGATAGTATGGTCTTCATGCTTGTTCAGGGTGATCTAAGGGTCCAGGCATGAGTTAGGGGTAGGCTAGAGCCTTATCAAAAATTTTCTTGTTGGGCACTTAGAAGGGGGAGCTGAATGAGATAGGAGTTAAGGGTGGTTAGTGGCAAGTTTTGACACAAGAAGTGCCTAGGTAAAGTGGAAAGGAGGCGCCACTTAATGTACAAGGTTAAGGGGCTAATAAGGACTTGGTTGTCCCCTTTAAGTGAGGGCTGTTGTTGCATTTGGTTTGGACTCGGTGGATGAGCATTGAAGGGTCAATGATTTGGATAAATGGAAGAGAGAAATTTTAGGAGTGTGGTGAATTCAAATTGGTATGATGATAGGAGGATAGAGGGGACGGCACAAGGGGGTGTTAGCCGAATCCTTTTGAAGAGTTTGGGGGGAGGGACTCTGGTTTTGGCTCTTGGTGAGGGTGCCAAAATTTAGTTCTAAAGAGTAGTATTTTTGCCATTTAGGTGAGTTTTCACTTTTCAGCCTAGTTTTTTCCTCTCAATTTCTCTTTTGTCGGAAAAACATATAAGCTCTTCTCCTATTTTCTCTCCTTTTGACCATAGCTGAAACTTCTTGAGGCTCTTCTATTCTTTTTTTTTTGTGAAAACCGAATCCCTACTACTCTTTTCTCCATCTTTGTCCCAAAGTCGAATCACTACTTCTCTCTTTTTTCCATCTTGTCTATTCACTTCAAAACACCTTGCTAGCCGAAACCCCTTGATTCTCATTACCCTGATTTACTCTTCTTTCATTTACTAAAAGCCGAAGACCACACTTTCTTTTGAAAGCAGAATCTTTCTCGCAGTAATTACTTGTGCCGAATCCTAAGGAAAGCCGAAGGTATATGGATGTTGATGATATGTTCGGCCAAATGGCCACTCCCTTACCCCATTCTCTTTTTCCGAATCTCACTAGGTACTTGTGCAGGTGCAATTATCGGGTGGTCTAAGCCTGCTAACTCCGAGATCTAATGGGTTGGTAGGAACTCCCTTCTTAGTGGTTTTATTAATCGATCTATTGATTATCTATTGTTCTAACCTAGTGGGGTGGAGATCTCAAAATCACATCTCTCATAGTGGGTTTTGACGAAGCTTTTAATGGATGCAAGAAATATACCAGAAGGAGAGGGAAATCAACCTTAGGGTTTGATCCCTAAGTTCAAGAAGAGGGCTGTGTCTGCTGTTTGTGATTAGCCACACGGTGTGGGCGAAATCTGAAAGCGTAATAGTAGGCGATAAGCGGTAGTGCCTATCAACGAGAGTGTCGACGTAGAGAGTATCGTGTTATGAGTAATCAGGTGTGTAACTTTTACACACTTCATATGTCTAATATGTTATTTTTGTGATTTGTCAAAAGTCAAATTAATAGTGGAAATCACTATGTTACCTTTGTGGGTAAAAGCAAGGACTCCGGGTAAGTCCATTTGGGTGGCTAACGTGATTTATCTATATTAAACCTGCATGTTCCATGTTATATTTTCTTAAAGTGTTAAGCATGATCATTTGGTATTGAAAAGCATATACATGAAAATGCGTATGATGAGAGGAGGGGAAAGGTAAGATTTATCAGACTGTCACCAATGGTTAGGTACCACACGTGGGTTGGCCCCACATATCATTACTCTGTGACTAAGTCTCAATGGTTTGGAATCACTAGTGGTTAGGTACTACATATGTTTATTATTTGTGACTCATCCCAATGGTTTGGTACCACAGTGGGTTGGCCTCACATATCGATATAAGCGATCGTCACTAGTGGTTAGGTACCACAAGTGGGTTGGCCTCACATATGAATATTTGTGACTTCGGTCACCAGTGGTTAGGTACCACCAGTGGCTAGGTGCCACAAGGGTTAGACTTGGGAGACTCGGATGGATACCTAGGTTGGATGGGTTGCATGACATGCATATTTGCATATGAATCTGTGTAAGAGCCTAACATCTTTTGGGATGGGGATTTATACACTGAGTCTCGGTGACTCACCCCTTCCGTTAACTTTTTGTAGATAATTCCTAGGTCTCAGATATGGAGCCGGGGTGGACTCGAGGTGGCCATGCTCCATATTTTGTTTTGTTTTATTTTAATGTTTATTTCGGATTTATTTCGTTTCTACTTTAAGTTTGGATTTCAACTTTATAATAAGGCCACTTAGATTCACTTTGGGGTTATTTATTTATTTTAAATTTCTTTAAAATTTTGTGAAACATTAAGGGCACGCCTAGTAAACTGTGGAATGGACGTTTTCAAAACTTGATTAAACTTTTGGGATTATTTTGAGGTTTTATATCGGGTAATTAACAAACAAGGGATAGTCTCAAGGCAACTCTATTTTGCTAAACTAAGCTTCCAAAATGTTTTAGCAGTCCATTCAATCCAAACTCAATTCTTTTATAAATATACAAAGGTTTCCTTCCCAACTCAAGACGACAAACTGGTTTCAAAAATGTTTTCTTCCCTGTGACATGCCAGATTCGGTCGCAGCGTTTGGACCGGGTTTGGGGTGTTACATCATCAGTTAAGGCCGCACGAGGTAAATTATCCCACTCATGATTTGGAGTTGGCTGCGGTGGTTTTTTGCTCTAAAGATTTGGAGACACTATCTCTACGGGGAGAAGTCGATCATTCATACAGGCCATATTAGTCTAAAGTACCTCCTTACTCAAAAGGAGTTGAACTTAAGACAGCGGAGGTGGATAGAGCTGTTGAAGGATTACGACTTCTCAATCGAGTATTGATCGTGTCAAACAGTCGAGTTTTAATATTTATAAAAGAGTGATCAAACCTATAGACTAACTGTGACAACGATAGAGGCAAGTGCACCTATCGAACAGTAGTATAGCTCAGGCAAGAATATCTTATCGAACCCAAGGGAACCTAAAAGTACTACTACTCACTTTCTTTCTATTATTTAGCCTGAAATATGGAGTGATTGGTTTATGAAACTAATGAAAGACTTAGACTAAATGCAAAGACAAAAGAATGAATGGGAGAAAGACTTTAGGAAAACTCAATTGATAAAGACGATACCCTTAGGAAGAATCCACCTATGACTTCACTTATTATTTATTCTCCAAACCATATGATTTCTTTACTTAGCTTGATCCGTGAGACTCCCTAACCTATATTAAACCCTCTCTCGAGGTGAATAACGTCTAACCTTAGGTTAATTAGTGGAACTCTCGTTCTCTTATAATAACCCCCTAAGGAAGCAGTAAATTGATCAATAGATTCACATATTAGGTTTCACCCTAATCCGGTAAAATCTCGTAACCCTATCTCTAGGCGCCAGATCAACTCCGCTCAATTATGCTAGATCTACTCTTAGGTAGGGTCTATTCCTCCTCCTCCTAAGCACATCAGATTAAATTAAACAATATAATTAAGAACAAACTAAGTACTTATCATATAATTTAGAAATCAAATAACAAAATTCATCATAGGTTTCATCCCCTTTAAGTATCTGAAGGGTTTAGTTCATAATTAAATACGAAAACATCTCAAGAGAAAAGAATAAACAAAACATAAGAAATCCCTAAAAACCCCTGAAGGAATTAAAGGAGAGATCCTCCGTCTTGAATGGAGTTCCAGCTTCTTGAGATGGATCAACTGTCTATCTTCAAGTGACTTCCTAAAAGATGAAAGCTTCAACAAAAGCCTCTACAAAAAGCTCCCCCTTTATGTCTGCCTTGGGTTGTTTATATAGGCTTTGGAATGCTATACTTGGCTCCTAAGTATCTCCTTCAAGTATAATACTATTAGGGCGTTGGAGTAGACTTAGGAGTATGTTTCTTTGGCTTCAAGCATCCAATTTCGAGTGAAATTGCTCTCTCCTCGCGGCAGGGGGACGGCCATGGCACACACTCGTGTATATCGTGGTTGGGTCATGTCTCGATTCTGTCATTTTGGGCACGGCCGTGTAAGTCTGAATTCAGGCCGTGCTTCAGGTCTGTCGATTTGAGCACGGCCATGTAGATTACCAAGCACGTCCGTGTAAGAAATGGATGATGCACGACTATGTGTGATGTAGTTGAGGTCGTGTTGATTTCCCGCTAAGGCCCAATTACTCCGTTTTAAGCCTGTTTTGTGTTCTTTTTATCCTCGGGTGCTTTCCTAAGTATAAACATGAAAAGAAAGGATTAAAAACACCTTTTTACGTAAAATCAAGGGCTAAATCATCCAAAAGCCTATTAAATATGGGGTTAAAATATGTTACTTTTACGGTTTATCAAGTATCAACCTGGAAAGGCTAATGTGGTGGCAGACGCACTGAGTTGTAAGGTAATATCGGAGTTAAGAGTAATGTTCACTCATCTCAGTTTGTATGAAGATGGAAGTCTATCAGTCGAACTTCAGGTGAAACTGGTGTGGTTAGATCAGATCAAGGAAAAATAGTCTTTAGATGAAAAACTGGGTTCCTTACTTCAGCAATTGGAAGGTGGTGTGATAGAGGATTTTGGATTGAATAATGAAGGAATGCTATGTTTTCGCAAAAGAATATGTATGCCCAAAGACTTGGAATTAAGATAAATGATTCTGCGAGAGGCGCATAGTAGCCCTTATTTTATGCACTCGGGAAATAAAATGTATCGAGACCTTCGTGATCAGTATTGGTGGCCAGGGTTGAAATCGGAAGTTACAAATTTTGTGAGTAAGTGCTTAACGTGTCAGTAAGTTAAGGCGAAACACCAATTGCCGTAGGGATTGCTACAACCGGTGAAGATTCCATTATGGAAATGGGAACGGATAACGATGGACTTTGTTAGTGGGTTACCCTTATCATCTACTAAGAAAGATTTTGTCTGGGTAATAGTGGATCGATTGATGAAGACTGCTCATTTTTTGCCTGTTCGTACGGATTACTCACTGCAGAAGTTGGCTAAGTTGTATGTATCAGAGATCGTGAGGTTGCATGGGTACCTGTGTCTATTATATCGGACAGGGACCCTAAATTTACATCATGGTTTTGGAAAGCTTTACATGAGGCTTTGGGAACAAAGTTAAACTTCAGCACGGCTTTTCATCCTCAGTCAGATGGTCAGTCGAAAAGAGTAATCCAGATTTTGGAAGACATGTTAAGGGGTTGTGTGATTGACTTCAGAGGTAGTTAGGAGGATTTTCTACTGTTAGCAGAGTTTGCGTATAACAATAGTTATCAATTCAGCATCCAAATGGCACCCTTTGAAGAATTGTATGGCCGTCGGTGTCGTACTCCTACTTGTTGGACTGAATTGGGGGAATGACAGTTATTGGGTCCTGAATTGATATCAGAGACGGAAGAAAAAGTAAAGGTGATTCGGGCGCGGTTAAAGGAAGCTTCAGATATACAAAAGTCGTATGCGGATCTGAAGCGTAAGGACATTGAGTATGCGGTGGGAGATCATTTCTTTCTAAAGGTCTCACCTTGGAAGAAGATCTTCTTATTTGGAAGGAAGGGCAAGTTGAGCCCCGGTTTATTGGAACATATCGTGTGTTGAAATGTGTTGGGCCAGTAGCTTACTAGCTTGAGTTACCTCCGAAATTGAGTCAGATTCATAATGTTTTCCATGTCTCAATGTTGAAGAGTTATCGATCGGATCCATGTCACATTGTACCGGTGGAGGAAGTTGAGTTAAGTCCTGATTTGTCTTTTGAGGAGGAACTAGTGCAAATTTTAGCTCGAGATGTAAAGGTGCTAAGAAAGAAGTTAGCACCATTGGCATAATCACGGAGTGGAGGAAGCTACATGGGAACCTGAGGACACAATTTGACAACAATATCCTCACCTCTTTTAACCAGGTAAATTTCGAGGACAAAATTTTCTTAAGGGGGTAGAATTGTAACACCCTAAAATTTGAGTTTGTATGTGTTACATTAAATTGGTGATTAAGCTTGTTAGATTATTAATTTTGTTTGTTAAGGAGGTCCTGAGAAGGCTTGGGATCTATTTGGACCTAGTGAAAATTTTTAGCATTTGGTACTTTAAGAGAGGGAGTCAGTGGATTTATAGCATATGGAAATTTTTGAGTAAGTATCTAGCATAAGTGAGTATTTGGTTAAGAGGATATACGCCACATGCATTGTCTTGAGGGGAGACGTTCGAATCCCTTGGTATGCATTTTTGTCACTTAAATTTTTGCACTCATCTAGCATGTGTTGGTCAAGCTTTATTTTTGGAAGGTTGGACTTTTGGTTTTATGGCAAGGTGGCTAATGGATTAAGGCAAGGGTTGAACAGAGGGAAAGGAATCAATAGGATAGGGTATGTAGGGGAACAAGTGGCTTAAATTGAGGAATGTGTTATGGATAGAATAGTTGGAAAAGGTTGACTCTCTTGGCCATGAACTTGGTCGGTTTTGGGGGCTAGAAGGGTTGGCGAAATATTGATAGGGATTAGGAGCTAGTTGGTCAAATTTTTTTTACCAATTTTGTGCACTATTTTCTTTTCTCTCCAAAACCTCTCTCCCTAGCCGATTTTGTCATGAGCAATTGGTAAAGCTTTTGTTTTCTTTTGGCCATTTCATTTTTGACCATTTTGATACCATCCATTTTCTTCCTAAACGCTTTTCCTTTTTGTGCCAAAATCGTACAACATTGAGGGACACTTTCAATTCCTTTCTTCCTTGGCCGAATGAACACCAATCTCAAAACTTCTTCTTTGTTCATTCTCCATCCTTGAAAATCGAAACATAAATATCTTATCCCTTATTTTTTCTTTGTTTTCTTTACTTCTTACAAAAAACTCTCAAACATCTCTCTCCCTAATTCTTCACCATGGTCGAATGTCAATGATCATCTCCTTAGTCGAATCTTTCTCTTCACATATTGAAACACCCCAAACCCGGCCCACGAGCCTAGACCGGATCTGGTATGTTCCTCGATGTAAACCGGTTCAAATTCTTTTGTATTTAGGAAAAACTTGAGCGTTTTGAGGGAAAGTTTGTTTTGGGTTGGGCTTGAGTTGAAAGCAGGTTTATTTCGTTATTAAAAATCCTTTTGATTTAGGTGACAAAATGTTTGGGCTTTGAATTAAATTAATTTTACTTAATCTTTTAATAAATATAAAGATTGTATGCTCAATAATTAAAAGCAAAGTAAACGCTACTATGGCCTTATTACATCAAATAATTTCCCAAAATTAAAACCAAAATAAACTTTAAATTACTTAAATAAAATAAAAGTCCAAGTCGTAGATTTCTTGCTCTGCATGGCCATCCCTAAGCTTCTGCCGAACCCGGTCCATCACTGATCGTCACCTGAAACATGTTCCCACAACGGGGTGAGTCAAACAGACTCAATGTGTACACAAACACTAAGTTTTAACAAATTCAGGCATAACAAATCATATTCATACGTATCATAATTTCACATTTAATGATTCAAGATAATGATGCAATCCCGAACCCAAACCTATATGCCATCCGCTACACTCCACCCGTACCATCCTGCACATCGTGGGGACAACAAAGACAACCCTTCATCCGCTACACACCATCGAAGCCAGTCGCTACAGTCGACATGCTCATCGCCCATATAAAAGTTGTGGCATAGCCACGAGATAATTGTGTCATGAGACACCACATTCGAGATAATGTAACCGGTTACCACATTTAGATAATGTGACCAAAGTCACCACATTCGGATAATGTGACCAAGTCACCACATTCATATAGTGAGACCAAGTCATCACATTCACTTCCCTTTCTCAAATAACCCAAATGCCCCATATTATTCATATCATGCATATCATACTTAAATTCACATTCATGTCACTTTTCACATGTTAAGTATAACATATTTACGTAATCCTAGTAGGAGTAGGAAAATGTACAGAGTACTTTGTACCATAACATGGTACTTTAGTCACATTCTTACAGTTTCTTATTAGCACATATATCAAGTTAGAGCCATAAATCTATTAAGATTAGTGTGGGTACACACGATTCACACGATTAACAACAACTTCACCGAAATCTTTCATATCTTTAACACAAGAATTGAGTTGGCGAGTGGCAAGCAAGGTGCCACTAGGAGCATGTGTGGCGTCAAATGCAAGGGGGAGAGGTCTTGTGTTCGAACACATATATCAAGTTAGAGCCATAAATCTATTAAGATTAGTGTTGTTACAATCGGTCTTCTAAGAAGGTAAGTGCTAAACAAATGGCCATTTCCCTTTCTCCGGTACTTTGCCGATTTTTGGGTATGTTAAGGGTTGATTTCATGTCGGTTAAAAAGGTGTTAACTTCTTATTGGTAATCGTTTTCGTATAGGGTCCCTTGGGTTCAAATCAAGCAAGGAGAGGCTTCTTACTCATTAAGCTCGGTAAGTGGTGGTAAGAAGGGTGTTTGGATCCGATTTCGTTTAGTTTTCTTTAAGTTAAGTTATTAAGAGATTAACCGTTATTCTTTTCTAGGGTGTGATCGGTTGGTAAGAAGTATTATTGGTTGGGTTTGGTTGGAAACCGAACCATTCAAAGGTATATGCTTAACGCAACCCTTGGGTTATCTACTTTGTTGGCGAATGGTATAATGAGTTAGTGTTAACCCTTTGTTGGCGAATGTAGGATCGGGCTATTGAGGTGATCAAAGATTTCGAACACGATCCCCATCATCGGATTTGTGACTTGACGGTGATTTGGTATCACATTGTGTCTTTGGGACACCGAAGTGCCTACATTAAGTTTGACACCACCGTGGGTTGGCCCTACTTATGAGATACGGGATCAACATGGTAATATTTAGCAAAGGCCTATTCTGCATTACTTGCATTATTCTGTTATGATATGTGTGTTGGCATGTTATACATAAATTTCAGTGACAAAACGCGGACAAATCCTAGTAGGATTTGTATTCTTAAAACTTACCTTGTTGCCTTTTAGATGATTAATCAAATCCAAAAAACTTGTATTCTTCCCCTTTGAAATCGGCTAATCACTAGATCCCTTGAATCGATTAGTTTTTACATAATGTTAAAACAAATAGTTCTAAGTACTTTAGATAGGGCCTTGGCGAATATGTGAATACACTTACCTTGAAGTTCTCAAATCCCAAAACTTTGCTTATGCTCCTTCCTTGTATTCACCAACTCTAGATCCCTTTAACATATTAGTTTTGACTTTTAAGATAATAAAAGATAGATCCAAACACTAAGATAAGCCTTGGCGAATGCTATAGAGACTTACCTTCCAAATCTTAAATCCTAAAATTGATCTTTTGTCTTAGGTGCTGTCAAATCCTTATAATCATATGTTAGATTTGATCTAATATTAAAGTATGGAAGAGACCTTTGGCGAATGTACATATATGTACTTACCTTGTTTTTAAATCTCGAATGATCCTTAGTAATAATCGACTATGGCTCTCATATGTAACACAAAGTTTTGGCTTTTGTAATCTGTGATGAAATCTGCTAGGGCTTTGCTTATTTTCGGCTTTTGAGGCTATGAAGAATTTGGCTTGAGAAGAAGAAAATCTTGGAGAGGAGAGGAGAAAGAAATTTGACAAAAGGAAAGAGAGGGAGAATGAATGAAGATTAGTCTTGCTCTTCTTTTCTTAGCCGAAATTGCTAGGCTAGAGTCCCCTACTTGGCCACCATTCTTCCTATGTGATAATTATCACTTTATCAAAAAAATTAATCCAACAATTATCTCTTATTTAGCCGAAATTCTAAAGGAAATAAAACTCCTCTTTTGCAAGCCTTGTGCCGTCCACCTCTGTGCTTCTAGAAGAAAAAAATAAAACTTCTTTTATTTGCTTCCCATGTGACTCAAACTCAGGCCCAACACCCTTGCATGTTGCGCCATTTTCAGAGGCCCTAAGTGGCATCTTCAGTCCACTTTTCCAAGCCTGTTTGTGTGTCAAATTTCACATACTTTTTCTCTTTAGGCCACCCTTCCTTAATTTCCTCTTTTAAACTTTAAAACTCGACATTTCTATGTCATTTCTAAGTTTCCAAAAATTTTTGTTTGGCTCTTTAAACTTGACATTTCTTTACATTTCCAAGTTTCCAGAAATGTTCACTTTCCTATTTTACTTAGGTTTCCAAAATGGTCACTTTCCTATTTTACTTAGGTTTCCAAAATGGTCACTTTCCTATTTTACCTAGGTTTCCAAAATGTTAACTTTCCTCTTTTTAACGTAACATTTCTATACATTCCCAGGTTTCCAAAAATATTCAAAATTTATTCATAACAAATAAGACATGTCATTTCGTACAATTAAACCAAAAATGCATAGGCCCTTTTCAGGATGTTACAGTTCTACCCCCGTAAAATAATTTCGTCCTCGAAATTTCCTAGCTAAAATAATTAAGGGTATTGTTGTCGCATTGCTTCTTCTGGCTCCCACGAAGCTTCCTCCGATCCATGATTGCGCCATAACACTTTGACTAGAGGAACTGACTTCCTCCGTAGTACTTTCATATCACGTTCTAATATCTGAATCGGATCTTCCTCGTAGGATAAGTCTGGCCTTAGCTCCACTTCTTCAACTGGTACCACATGAGATGGATTCGATCGGTAGCGATGTAGCATGGATACATGGAATATGTCGTGCATCTGCTGCAACTCCGGTGGTAACTTTAGCTGGTATGCCACTGGCCCAACTTGCTTTAGTACTCGATAGGGCCCTATAAACCTTGGGCTTAACTTCCCTTTCCGACCAAACCTCATCACCTTCTTCCAAGGCGAGACTTTCAGAAACACTTGGTCTCCCACTTCAAACTCTATTTCCTTCCGCTTGAGGTCAGTGTAAGACTTCTGCCTATCAGAGGCTTCCTTTAACCGCGCTCGGATTATCTCAACCTTCTCTTCAGTTTCTGCTACTAACTCTAGTCCCAAAACTCGACGTTCTCCTAACTCAGTCCAACAAGTAGGAGTTCGACATTTTCACCCGTACAATGCTTCATATGGTGCCATCCAAATGCTAGCCTGATAACTGTTGTTGTAGGCGAACTCTGCTTAAGGCAAGTAATCCTCCCAACTTCCTTGGAAATCCATCACACAGCCTCTCAGCATATCCTCCAACACTTGTATTACCCGTTCAGACTACCCGTCTGATTGTGGATGAAAGGCCGTAGTGAAGTCCAACTTAGTGGCTAAAGCTTGATGAAGTGCCTTCCAAAATCGAGACGTGAACCTTGGGTCTCTATCTGAAATAATTGATACCGGCACTCCGTGTAGTCTCACGATTTTCATCACATATAACTTGGCTAACTTCTGAAGGGAATAATCCACTCTTACCGGAATGAAATGTGCGAACTTAGTCAAACGGTCCACGATCACCCATACCGAGTCCTTCTTAGTAGGCGTAAGGGGAAGCCCACTAACGAAGTCCATGGTAATTCTTTCCCACTTCTACTGCAGAATCTCGATTGGCTGAAGCAATCCCGATGGGACTTGGTGTTCAGCCTTAACTTGCTGACACGTCAGACATTTTCCCACGAGTTTAGTAACTTCCCATTTAAGATCAGGCCACCAAAATTATTCTTTTAGGTCTCTGTACAACTTAAAGCCTTCGGGATGCATAGCATAAGGGCTACTATGCACTTCTCGAAGAATCCGTTATCTTAACTCCTTGTCCCTCGGCATACAGACCTTTCCTTTAAAGCACAACATTCCCTCATTACTGACTTCATAGTCCTTTAACTCTCCACTCTGTGCTTGTTGTAACTTAACACTTAAATCCTCATCAATCAACTGTCCCTCTTTCACCTCCTTCAACCATATTGGCTTGACTTGCAACTCAGCCAACAGGCTTCCATCCTCATACAAACTTAAATGGGTGAACATTGCCCTTAGGTCCGATACAACCTTCCGACTTAGGGCATCAGCTACCACATTCGCCTTACATGGGTGGTACTCTATCGAGCAATCATAATCCTTCAATAACTCCACCCACCTTCGCTGCCTCAAGTTCAACTCCTTCTGAGTCAACAGATACTTAAGGCTCTTGTGGTCTGTGTAGATCACTGACCTTTCTCCATAGAGATAGTGCCTCCACACCTTAAGGGTGAAAACCATGGCTGCCAATTCCAAGTCAAGGGTTGGGTAGTTAACCTCATGCGGCCTTAACTGCCGAGATGCGTAAGCGACTACCTTTCCGTCTTGCATCAATACGCAACCCAAACCTGTATGGGAAGCATCACAATACACCGTGAATTCCTTTCTTGCCTCTGGTTGAATCAATACTGGAGCTTCCGTTAAAACCTTCTTAAGCTTCTCAAAGCTCTCCTGCTACTTATCCGACCATGCAAAGGGTACTTCCTTCCTCAACAACTTTGTTAAAGGCGCGGCTATAGACGAGAACCCTTTCACAAACCTTCTGTAATAGCCTGCCAAACCTAAGAAACTTCGGATCTCAGCCACGGTCCTAGGTGGTCTCCAATCCAACACTGCTTCGATCTTCCTAGGATCCACTCTTATTCCCTAAGAATGCCCTAAGAATGCCACCTCTTTGAGCCAAAATTCACACTTGCTGAATTTGGCATAGAGCTTCTTCTCCCTTAACACTTGCAACACAACTCAGAGATGCTCATCATGCTCCTCTTCAGTCTTGGAATACACCAAAATATCATCGATGAACACGACGATGAACCTATCCAAGTAAGGTTGGAAAACTCGGTTCATCATGTCCATGAACGCGACTGGGGCATTCGTCAACCCAAACGACATTACTACAAACTCAAAATTACCGTATCTTGTCCTAAAAGCTATCTTACCTCAGTATTAGCAGCACCTCTGCCTTGTGTTCCACGTCCTCTGCCAGCGCCATTACCTCTGTTATTCGAACCACGACCTCGTTGAGGTTGCTGTCCTCCTCTACTAGCTTGATTAACATTCTGAGCTGCTGATTGACTTTCATCCTGTTTCTTAGGACAATCTTTGAGCATATGGTCCTTGGACCCACACCTAAAACATCCTCTCGTCTTTTTCCAGCACTCCCCTAAATGCTTCTTTCCACAATGCTCACAAGGACGATACTGCCCTCCGGTACCAACTTGCTGACCCCTCGGCCTATCAGCTCTGGGCCTTTTCTGTACATTTCCCAATGATACGGATGGCCCATAACCCCTCTTGGGTCTATTCCTATCAGAGCTCTACTTGATAGAGTCCTTGATTCCCTCGGCTACCTTAGCCTTTTCTACTAACGCGAAAAACTCCCGCTCTTGATGTTGAGCTATCAGAAACCTTAGGTCATCCTTTAGTCCATCCTCAAAACGGACATAGCGTTCATGTTTAGTTGTGACTACTCCTCGAGCATATCGGCTTAACCTCAGAAGTTCAGCCTCATATGTTGCAACCGACTTGTTCCCTTGAACTAGTCCTAGAAAAGCTTTCCTCTGCTCATCAATATAACATGTGCCGACATACTTTTTTTGATATGCCTCCTTAGAATACTCCCAGGTCAGATCCTCAGCAGTGGCTCCATCCCTCACTGTTAACCACCATTGGTACGCTTCATCGCGTAATAGTGCCACCATTCCTTTTAACTTCTCCTCCGGGGTCAGATTGAGCTCATCCATAATGCGCTCGGTTGCTTCCAACCAAGATACTCAGCAGTCTTGGGTGCCACCCGGATACTCCACAAAACACCTCACCTCATTTGGCTCGGAGTCACTCGGTACAAATTTTTGGGCTCCGTATTTCCACCGTGCGACCACCATTTCCAAAACTTGCGACATGGCTGCGACATCGCATCATCCCCGTCCGAGCTTGCTACTTTGGTGGATGGTGGCGATGGTAACTCATTGTCAAACCCTTGACCCGATTTAACGGGTTCTAACACAGTCATTCTTCCTCTACCACGTCCTTGACGATCGCGTCCTCTAGAACTCGTATCTAATGATGCGCTTTAATCTGATTAAGAAATTTTATGAATTAGCCTATATTCCACTAATTAACCGCGAAGAAGTTTTATGAAAAGAATTTTAGGAGTGGTTCTTTCATATTCATACATGCACACTGTCTTTACATTCATCCATCAATCAATTTATGAACTTTCGTTCATTCAGAGAAATGTTGTAGTTTTCATTGTTGTTGTTTTCCCACTACCTAGGGGTATTTACGTAATTTTCCTTTCAGGGGTATTTTCGTAATTTGTCAAAATAAGGTTCCTTGGTGATTTTGTCAAAAAGTATTTTGGTATTTTTAAATTCCCGGGGTATTTTGAAGAATTTTTAAAATCCGAGAGTATTTCAAAAATTTTAGACCTTGGGGGTATTTTGGTAATTTTTCCACAAACAGGGGTAAATTGTAAAATTTTAATAAATTAGGGATATTTCAGAAGTTGTAAAACTTTGAGGGTTCTTTTTGAGAATTGTACTTTCCAAAACGGTGATGTTGCAAAAATTTTAGAAATCAGGGTCATTTTGGTAATTTTGTAAGTTAGGGCAATTTTGTAGTTTTTCCAAAATCAATGTATTTTTGATAGTTTGCAATTTAGGGTTTTTTTTGAACATTTATGAAATAATGAAACTTTGCCAAAACTGTTGAGTAGTTGGGCATTTTATAAACCAAGGGTATTTTTTGTAATTTTACCACTAGGGGTATTTTTGTAATTCAATAAATCAGAAATTTTTTCAGAAAATTGTGTAGGAAAAATAATTTTCACAAATTAAAGAAAAATGATTTTAAGAGTTTTTTAACATTAGGGTTCTTATTAAAAAAATGGCTAGTTCCCTTTCGGGTTTTAGTTATTAGGTTTAGCCTATGTCTGAGTCTTATTGGTCAGGGTGAACCAAAGCTACGCACCAGGTAGGATTCAAGTGGAGGGAGGTGAGTCACACTTTGCTTAAATACCAAGCTCCCACCGAAACCATTAATAGGCATGTGCATAGGGGTTGCCACACCCACTAAGTCCTCAGGGTTAGGGTGAGCCAAAGCTACGCACTGTGTAGGATTCTGCGAAGAGGAGGTGAGTCACTAGGACCTGCTTAAATACCGAGCTCTTCGGATCCAATCCTGACATGCATACCATGGTTTCCACACCCTAACTCGATTGACTTAGCCATAGGTTTGTTTAGTGCATTAAGTCTTATGTATTTGTGTTTGAGTAGACTAATCCTAGGGTTCAAGTTCCTATCATGCTATTCTATGTTCCATTCCTTTTCTACCCTTCTATGATTCACATAATCACACGAGATAGTTAGGGGTACTTACAGTGGATCATGGTTGGAGACTTAGGTGTCATGCCGAAAATCTGCTTATTTCATAAGATACTTTATAAAGCTTATTTGGGCTCGATTTGAAAATGTTTGGGCCTTAGACCACAGGCTGAGAGTTTAAAACTGGGCTCTGATACCAAATTGAAACATCCCACACCGCCCACGAGCCCGGACCGGATCCGTATGTTCCTCGATGTAAACCGGTTCAAATTCTTTTGTATTTAGGAAAAACTTGAGCGCTTTGAGGAAAGTTTGTTTTGGGTTGAGCTTGAGTTGAAAGCGAGTTTATTTCGTTATTAAAAGTCCTTTTGATTTAGGTGACAAAATGTTTGGGATTTGAATTAAATTAATTTTACTTAATCTTTTAATAAATATAAAGATTGTATGCTCAATAATTAAAAGCAAAGTAAACGCTACTACGGCCTTATTACATCAAATAATTTCCCAAAATTAAATCCAAAATAAACTTTAAATTACTTAAATAAAATAAAAGTCCAAGTCATAGATTTCTTGCTGTGCATGGCCATCCCTAAGCTTCTACCGAACCCGATCCATCACTGATCGTCACCTGAAACATGTTCCCACAATGGGGTGAGTCAAACAGACTCAATGTGTACACAAACACTAAGTCTTAACAAATTCAGGCATAACAAATCATATTCATACGTATCATAATTTCACATTTAATGATTCAAGATAATGATGCAATCCCGAACCCAAACCTATATGCCATCCACTACACTCCACCCGTACCATCCTGCACATCGTGGGGACTACTAAGTCAACCCTTCATCCGCTACAAACCACCGAAGGCAGTCACTGCAGTCGACGTGCTCATCGCCCATATAAAAGTTGTGGCATAGCCACCAGATAATTGTGCCATAAGACACCACATTCAGATAATGTAACTGAAGTTACCACATTCAGATAATGTGACCGAAGTCACCACATTCAGATAGTGAGACCGAAGTCATCACATTCACTTCCCCTTTCTTAAATAACCCGAATGCCCCATATTATTCATATCATGCATACCATACTTAAATTCACATTCATGTCACTTTTCACATGTTAAGTATAACATATTTCGTAATCCTAGTAGGAGTAGGAAAACGTACCTGAGTACTTTATACCATAACATGGTACTTTAGCCACATTCTTGCACTTTCATATTAACACATATATCAAGTTAGAGCCATAAATCTATTAAGATTAGTGTGGGGTACACACCTGATTCACTTAACAACTTCAACGAAATCCCAAAATCGATCTCTTCGCTTTGGGTTTTAATGCCTACATTTGGCCAACATGGTAATATTTAGCAAAGGCCTATTCGCCATAAAACCAAATCCTAGTAGGATTTGTATTCTTAAAACTTACCTTGTTGCCGTTTAGATGATTAATCAAATCCAAAAACTTGTATTCTTCCCCTTTGAAATCGACTAATCACTAGATCCCTTGAATCGATTAGTTTTGGTTAAAACAAATAGATCTAAGTACTTTAGATAGGGCCTTGGCCGAATATGTGAATACACTTACCTTGGAGTTCTCAAATCTCAAAACTTTGCTTATGCTCCTTCCTTGTATTCGGCCAACTCTAGATCCCTTTAACATATTAGTTTTCAGCTTTTAAGATAATAAAAGATAGATCCAAACACTGAGATAAGCCTTGGCCGAATGCTATAGAGACTTACCTTCCAAATCTTAAATCTCGAAATTGATCTTTTGTCTTAGGTGCCTATCGAAATCCTTATAATCATATGTTAGATTTGATCTAATATTAAAGTGTGGAAGAGACCTTCGGCCGAATGTACATATATGTACTTACCTTGTTTTTAAATCTCGAATGATCCTTAGTAATAATCGGCTATGGCTCTCATATGTAACACAAAGTTTCAGCTTTTGTAACTGTGAGGGAATCGGGTAGGGCTTTGCTTATTTTTGGCTTTTGAGGCTATGAAGAATTTGGCTTGAGAAGAAGAAAATCTTGGAGAGGAGAGGAGAAAGAAATTCGACAAAAGGAAAGAGAGAGAGAATGAATGAAGAATAGTCTTGCTCTTCTTTTCTTAGCCGAAATTGCTAGGCTAGAGTCCCCTACTTGGCCACCACTCTTCCTATGTGATAATTATCACTTTATCAAAAAAATTAATCCAACAATTATCTCCTATTTAGTCGAAATTCTAAAGGAAATAAAACTCCTCTTTTGCAAGCCTTGTGCCGTCCACCTCTGTGCTTCTAGAAGCAAAAATAAAACTTCTTTTATTTGCTTCCCATGTGATTCGAACTCAGGCCCAACACCCTTGCATGTGGCGCCATTTCCAGGGCCCTAAGTGGCATCTTGAGCCACTTTTCCAAGCTTTGTTTGTGTGTCAAATTTCACATACTTTTTCTCTTAAGGCCACATTGCCTTAATTTCCTCTTTTAAACTTTAAAACTCGACATTTCTAAGTCATTTCTAAGTTTCCAAAAATTTTCGTTTGGCTCTTTAAACTTGACATTTCATTTCCAAGTTTCTGACTTTCCTATTTTACTTAGGTTTCAAGTTTCCAAAATGGTCACTTTCCTATTTTACTTAGGTTTCCAAAATGGTCACTTTCCTATTTTACTTAGGTTTCCAAAATGTTAACTTTCCTCTTTTAACGTAACATTTCTATACATTCCGTGTTTCCAAAAATATTCAAAATTTATTCATAACACATAAGACATGTCATTTCGCACAATTAAACCAAAAATGCATAGGCCCTTTTCGGGATGTTACATATATTTTCCTTCTCAATCATTCTTTCTACTCACGTTTTGATCAATCGGTAGAACCCTCTTCAATGCTTTATTTTTTTTCTTTTGCGAATCTATATATTGGCTTGGGAGGTTTTTTGACCGAAAATGTCATCATCTACCTCTCTCTTAGACAAATTCCTTTTCGTCTTTATAGTGAAATAGAGAAAGGCCGAATTGCCATTTCTTAGAAGTTATCTCGTAATCACTAGAATTCAAATAAAAACCTTCAAGGTAAGAATTCTTCATGGATTTCATGATCATCCTTTATTTATTAAGAGTATTAATAGTATGGAAAGGAGTAACCGATTATTTTATATAGGGATTTATTCGTGGATCACTTGGAACTTGGTGTAATGTGTTGAAAGGGAAATCTAGTGGTGATCTCAAAAGGAGTGGATTGACGATCCCAACTCCTAAATTCAAACGTAGGGCCATTTCGGCAATTCGAGACTTTCCACTGGGTTATGGACCCTCCTCTGGTGAAAATCAATTATTCGAGGTTATTCACAGTTCTAAGCCATTAGTTGTTCGGGGTTTTCAACGGGTTGTGAACCGTCATCCAGAGAGAACCGACAAATAGTAGTTATTCTAGATTCCAAGGGTAAAAATTTAGACCGCTTATCTTAGAATGGATTTATTATAAGTGTTAATGATCTAATTGAGCGTTAAAATATTTTTAGGTGTAGACGATCAGGAAAGTGTAGTGCTTACCGTAATCAGGTGTGTAATCTCACACCATATTTCATGGGATAGATATTCATATTGTGACTAATGGTAAATCGCTTGATTTAGTCACTTGTTAGTGAAATCGGGTAAGATGGCGTAATTATCATTATTTTGGTAGAAACTATAAAAGTCGGTATTAAGACTGTGATAAATGAGCCAAATGTGATATGTGATAAATGGGCCAAATGTGATATGTAATAAATGGGCCAAATGTGATATGTGATAAATGGGCCAAATGTGATATGTGATAAATGGGTCATATTGTTCATAATAATTATATGAATGGAATATTGTAATTGGATATGCATATTATATACATGATTTGCATGGGTTGGGATTTTGATGAAGAGAAGTTCTGGTAGCTTTGCTACAAAATTTTGGTGGCTTGTCCACAAATTGATATATGGCTTAATGCCCAGTTTGATATATGGCTTAATGCCCAGTTTGATATATGGCTTAATGTCCAGTTTGGTGTGTTGGCAGGGTGGGTGACTAAAACTCCCTACAGGTGTGTTGGTTGGTACGAGTGGTGTGTAGTGGATGGAAAACTAGGTTTGGTTGGGAAATTGCATAACACATGCATGTTATATATGATATTATGTTATGATTGTAAATGTGCTTTGGCCCAATAAATGCTTAAATGAATTTTTGGCCCAGTGACAATGGTAAATGAGTTACACATTGAGTTCTAAGTAACTCACCCTGTTTTCTTTACCCTCCTCAGGTAATGATCAGTGATGGAGGCTTGGGTCGGGGACGACTCAGTGGAGGCCATACTACGAATTATGGGTTATTTAAATTTCGGATTTCTTTTTAAGTACTTTTTATTATTTTTGCTATTTTGTAATAAGGCCTCTGGTTAAATTTTTATAGATGTTTTACTTGTGGATGGATTTTATAATATGCTTTAAATACTTAAGTGGGATTATTTTTTCTAAAATAGAAATAAACGTTTTCTTAAATAAGCGTCTGAAGAGGGTTTCATTCTTAAGTAGTTTTAACTCGGTAATTTTTCTAAATAATATTTTTAAATTTTTGTTTTCAAATTACTTTCGAACTCTTTAAATTTTCTCAAAACATTAAATTGATTTTTCCCAAGTTTCAATTCATAAATTTTTGTGATCCAAATTATTAGATTTAGTAATCAAACTTAGTTTTCAATAACTCCACGTTAAAATGTTTTTAAAAATCCGTTTTCTTTAAATCTTTAAAAGACTAGGTGTATGTTCATTCTGTGTGACATGTCAAATTTGGTTTTAACGCATAGACCGAGTTTGGGGTGTTACAGGTATATATAGCATTATGAGATCAAAGGGAAACCGATGTTCCAAAGAAATTAAATACTAAGAGGGTTGAAATGATGATGGCCAAGTATTGCAGAATATATTATCACCAATCTCTGGGGAAATAAGTGTGAAAAACAAAAATGGCAAGCCGGGTGGGCGGGGCCAATGTGAAAAGCGAAAGGAGAATCCCACAGCTGACTTCGGGATACAATCGAGGCTTTCATATCTCCACTTTTATTTGTCATTTTTCATGTCACCCAATTAACCCTTTCTTTGTATTTGCAATACTATATTTTTCTTTGCCTACTTCTTCCATCAAACCTAAAAAAGGGTGTTTTCTTGTCGCTAAAAATAATACACTATATCTATTTCCCACCATGAAGAATCGACAACCACTTTTTCAATTATTTCTTGAATTTCAAGTCACTGTGTATCCCCACTCAATTTTGTCAAATAAAAGTGTGCCATGATTTTAACTTTCCTCCCTACTTTTATTTTCTTTTTAAATACCTTCTTTCTATTACATGCAAAACTTTCTTATTCTCATTTCTTACAAAATATGGTACCCAGCAAAAAAATTTTAGTTAGAAATATTAAATATAGTTGATTGAATTTGGATTTAATACTCTATCGTTTTGATAAGAATTCGGGAAAAATGTTCTTCCATTTCCATCAGCTATAACCAATTATATGTTGTTACATAACTCTAACAATACAATACATTTTGAAAATGTAATGAAATTGTAATGAGAGAATCATGGGGTACCGTATTGAATTCCAATGTGTTCCCCTTTTCTTTTCGGACCTCGACCATATGTAAACTAGGTGCCACTTGAAATATCTGATTAACAAAATAAACAGTTTAATTAAATACAAAAGTAAGCCATGATTTAAAAAAAAATGTTGCTTTAACTGTAAGTTACCTCAGTGGTGACATTAAGGTTTCCTTTTCTTCCTGCTTTGAAATTCTAGAGTCTCATCTACATAAAAAAATACAAAATAAATAAAATTTATACATAGATTTTGATAATTACCTTTATTATATTGTGTGTAAGATTTACTCACCTTGTAATTTTTATTGTGGACATCAAACCCGAGAGGCTTTGCAACTTCTTCGATCTTATGGATGATCTTATGGATGATTTGTTGACACCATCAGCAATCTCTTGGCTAAAGTATCAAGTAGCAATTCAAAGCATTATGCACAAAATCATGAAAGCTATTGAAACAATGATAAATAGATGAGTTGTAAAAGTTAAGTCTCAGTTTCTAGATGGCATGATTTCGATATGCTATGAAACTCGGTACAAGAAAATATACAGTATCTTTTCCAATAATACACAAAAATAACCCAGAGAAATAAAATTTCTTGGTTTTAGAACTGAAATATTGATCCCGGTAGTTTGTCTAAATGTCCCATGATATAACAAATTCTAGAGAAAAAAAACCTTCTATGACAAAATCAAGTTTTTCCTGCAAGAGTGCATCAGTCTTCATTTCAAAACATGTTCTTCTCTTCTTTTTACATGACAGATATGACTAACTGCTTTTGATACTGGAGAAACAATCATACGCATGCAACAAAAAGATGAAAATAGGATTTCAGTTGTCACCTTAAATTACTTAGTTCCAGTGTAAGATCACTGATCTCCATGCCTGAAAGCCTAATTTCAGCCATAGTACTGGGAAGCTCCTCTCGTGCCGTATTTGCTAGCTTGGAAAGAGAAATCGCTGCTCTTCCGATCGCTTGCAAAAGAGGGGAAATAAATAAACATAAAAATATAGAATACAAATTAGATCTATCATTATATATATGAGAAAAACTTAATTTCAATAGTATCACCCATAAAAGCATTCCTTTCTTTGATTGAGGTTGATATAGATTTACTTATGATAACATAATGCTACAAAACAAGTTTAAAACAGCATATATAATGAATACATCACAATCTCATTGCATAAGCTTGAAAATATGCAATATTAACATTATTGTTCACTATACATTACATAAATTTCCAAATTTCATGACATTCATAATACAAGATAACTAAAAATTATTGTAAATGAAATGATTAAAAGAATCCAGAATATAAAAACAATCTTTAAGTCGGTCAAAGTTTCAGATACAATTTGTGAAAACTTATAGAGAGAGTTGGAACAGCTGCAATGACCATACTTGTAAACGCCACAGATGTCTGCATGTATACATTTCATTGCAATTAATCAATCAGAAAATATAAAACCTAAATATATAGCATATTTGTTTGTACCAAAGCTTGAAGACACAAAATGAAAAATTTCAGCACCAAACAGTTAAATTTTTCCTAATATGCATCAAAAGAATCTATTTAAATTTTCAACCATTAGCAATAGGAAAATGCACCTAATGACAAGAACCTAACAACTAAGGTAATATAAGATGATACTTCTTCAAATTCAACTTCTAATAAACTCATACTAAACCCATGGCCATAATCAATAGAAAATCCATATAGAAAACTACACTAAAAATATTTATAGTTTTTAATAACTATAAATGAATGGGTATAATTAATTAAAAGATTATATCTTTTAATTTTTTGAAAAAAAATTATAACTATTTAAATAATATTATTTGAATAGTTATAATTAAATGAATAATAATGTTTTATTTTAAAAAACATTATTATTCGTAAAATACCTATTGATTAAAGATGTCTCTATGAAGAGACATGAAAATTCCTATAAATAGGAATCGATTTCATTTGGAGATATACCAACAAAAATTCTAATATTCTCTCTCTTCCTTCATTATCTAATATTGTTAGATTGTTCCCACCAAAACTACACTAAGCAAGTTATAAACAATAAATGATGAGATGGATTCAATAATGGGAAATCAAACTTGGATCTTAGTTGATCTTCCACCGGGTTCCAAACATATAGGTTGTAAATGGATCTTCAAAAAGAAAATGAAGGTCGATGGAACCATTGATAAGTTTAAAGCAAGGTTGGTAGCCAAAGGTTTTACACAAAAACAAGGTATTGATTACTTTGATACCTATGCTCCAAAGAGCAAGAATTGCTACAATTAGACTCTTAATATCACTTACATCCATATATAATTTGGTTGTTCACCAAATGGATGTTAAAACTGCATTTTTAAAGAAGATGAAATCATTTCAAACTTAAGGTAATATCGATGATACTTCTTCAAATTCAACTTCTAATAAACTCATACTAAACCCATGGCCATAATCAATAGAAAATCCATATAGAAAACTACACTAACATATAGAGCGAAAATCCATTCAATAAAAAGCTCATAAAAAACTATCCAAAGCACCCAATAAAAACTTTAACATGTTTTCACTAAGAACAACGTTAAAAACCATACCTTGAAAGCAATAAAGACCATCGGTAGAAGGCACGATCACTCAAGCTCATCTTTTGAGTTGAAATGAAAGTTCTAATATTGCTCAAAGAATTCTCGGTTCCCAACTCCGTTTGCACGTTGTAATTTTGATTAGATTCTTCTCAAGATTTTTCCTCACCGGACTTTGAAGTTTGGGGCAATCCATTGTAATTTTGATTAGATTCGTCCAAACTTGATATTTTCAAATTCGAAATGGTAAAAAGATTGGAAGAGCAGAGTGGGATGAAAGAATGAGAGTGTTTTGTAGAGAAGGAAACAGAAGTGGCCGATTTTAACAAGAAAAATTGGATTTTTAACTTTGAAGAGAAAGATAGGAATGGGGTTGAAGTATTTGCTGTGGGGTTTGCATTTAAAGAGATATTGAGTTTCATTTGAGGGAAATCTGGGAGAAGAGAAATGAAAGAGAGTGAAAGGTTTCAAAGTGAAAAGTCGAGGTAACTAATGGTGTCTCGTATCTCTTGCACCAATGGTCTATACGGTGGTCATTCGATTCTTTGTTTGGGGAAAATCTGAGTTCAAAATCGTGGACGAAGAAATTCCCAACCTTCCTTGATGCTTTTCTCTTTCCTTTCATGTTTGGGGAAAAATTTAGGAATTGGGGGGAAATTTTAAGGGGGAAAATTAAGGCTTTTGGGGTATATAGGATGGAAAAAGTTGAGGAGAGCAAAACGACATAGTTTTGTCTAAAATAAAGTATCCTTTTGCGGCGTTTTTTACCTAGCATCGCTAAAGCCCGACTTATTGTTGCATTTTATGAAAAACGCCACTAAAAAAGCTAACAATACGGCACCATTTTTATTAAAATAAATTTTTTTTTTTGCAAATGCCGCTATTGCTTACCTTTTGCGGCGTTTATAAAAAAATGCTGCTATTTCTTAACTTTTGCGGCATTTTTGATAAAAGTGCCGCTAATGTTTTTGATACTAATATATATATATATTTAAAGATTCAATCCAATTTTCTTCTTTATTTTAAAGTTTAAGTAATATTTAAAAGAATTAGATAACATTTGAAATCTTTAAAATTTAAAATTATTTAATATATAAATTAAAAACAATCACTCATATACCCAAAATTTTTTAAATTATTTTAAATAATAGTATTTTTAATTTTTTCATTTAAATAAATATTTTTTAAAATTTAAGTAATATTTAAAATAATTAGATAAATTTTGAAATCTTTAAAATTATTTAAAATTTGAAATCTTTAAAATTTAAAATTATTTAATATATAAATTAAAAACAATCAGTCATATACCCAAAAAATTTAAAATTATTTTAAATAATAGTATTTTAATTTTTCATTTAAATAAATAATTTTAAAAATTTAAGTAATATTTAAAAGAATTAGATAAAGTTTGAAATCTTTAAAATTTGAAATTATTTAATATATAAATTAAAAACAATCATCATATACCCAAAAAAAAACTTTAAAATAAAATGATATAATATTATTTTAATTTTTATCGTTTTGAACATATATTTTTCTATGTTTTTACTTTCAAATTTTTTCTACGTGTCGAAAAGAATACATGATGGGCACTTGGATGATGGGTGAGAATATAGAGAGCAAAATGCCGCCGTTTAATTTAAAGTAAAATGATTTTCTACGACGTTTTTATCAAAGCCATAAACACTAAAACCCTAAAATCCTAAGTCCTAAACCCAAATCCTAAACCTCAAAAGCATAAACCCTAAAACTATAGACATTAAACCTTAAATCATTAAATCCCAAAACCTTAGATGCTTGTTGTAACTATAGAATCTAAAACCGAAACCTTAAAGTTAAACTTACATCACATTTTAACCTTAAAGTTAAATTTATTTTAAATAATAGTATTTTAATTTTTTAATTTTTAACATATATTTTTCTATGTTTTTACTTTCAATTTTTTCTACGTGTCATTATTTTTTTGAAGAATTTAAATATTCAATTTAAAATAAATTGTATTTTAATTAATATAAATTGTTAGGGTTTAGGGGTTTCGATAAAGCAAAACTTCTAAATAGTTTAGTTACCATTTTGTAACTTTCCATAATTAAGTCAGTTTCAAATAGCAAAATAAAATAAAATTCAAAACAAAAATAAGAAAAATGGAAATTAAATGGAATCAAATCGAAACGAGTGTCGGTTACCCTAGATGGAAAAGGAACTATTGCTCAACTTTTAGCGGTGCCGCTATTGATTTGTTTTTAGCGGCGTTTATGCCAAAAATGCCACTATTGCTCTATTTTTAGCGGCGTTTTCACCAAAGCACCGCTATTGCACTGTTTTTTAGCGGCGTTTGTGCCAAAAACTCCGTTATTGCTCTATTTTTAGTGGCGTTTTTACCAACGCGCCACTATTGCACTATTTTTAGCGGCTTTTGTACCAAAAACACCGCTATTGCTCTATTTTTAGCGGTGTTTTCACAAAAGCGCCACTATTGCACTATTTTTAGTGGCGTTTGAGCCAAAAACGTCGGTATTTCTCTATTTTTAGCGGCGTTTGTGCCAAAAACGCCGCTATTGCTCAACTTTTTGTGGCGTTTTCTTGCAAATGCCGCAATGTTTAATATTTGTTGTGTTTGTTTTCCAAACGCCACCAAAAACACTGTTAAAACCCTATTTTCCTGTAGTGAATATTAAAGTTATGTGCAGGATGAACATATTTTGTCTTTGAATTTTAGTGAAATTGAGTAATTTGGGCTTAATTGTGAAAATAAGAAATTTAGGGACTAAAATGTGAAATAAATGAAATGTGTGGGCTTGTATTAGCATGGGAAGAATTCGGCTAGGCATAATTGAAGGGAAATTATGTGTATTTTGTAATTTGATGAAATAGGGACTAAAGTTTCAAATGTGAAATTATGAGGGCTATTTTGTAAAATGCCCTAATTATGTGTGTTTGAACTAAATTGAATGAATTGGTGATCGAATGAGCTAAATTTAAATGTGTATAGACCAAGAAAGGAAAGGTTCGAATCTAGATTAAGGCAAAGACAAAGTGCTCAATTAATTGACCGTTTTGGTATTGCGACGTCCGAGGTAAGTTCGCATATAATTCTTGCCATTAAACTTGTATCTATGTGATGAGAAATGAATGATTGTTTATTAATGAAATAGAAATATGTTATATATATATATATATATGAGTTCGAGTATTAAGGCACTAAGTGTGCGAATTTAGAAACGAGATAGAGACGATTAGCACTGTGTGTGCGAAACAAGAAGCTTTGACTTAATAAGTATTGTGTATGCAATACCGATTTAAGATCGATTCGATATAGAGGCACTAAGTGTACGATGTTACTTATGCTTCGGTTATGATTTGGGCACTAAGTGTGCGATTGAATCGAAGGAATAACGAAAGTTGATCGAAGTGAAATATTGAGTAATGAGTAGCATGTGTGATTGATAACTAAGTGTTGGCTAAGGTACGTTCGAAACCTATGTGGTTGATGAGATTATAAAAGAGTTTATGAAATGTTAATTGGGCATATTAGCTTTGGATGGTACAATATATGTGATGGTAGATTAATCAATGTGATGGATTGTTTTTGTATAATGTAATTGTATTAATGAGTTAATTGTATTATATTATGAACTTACTATGCTTTTGAAAGCTTACTGTGTGATTTGTTTTCTCTGTTTTACAGTGTCAGTAAAGCTAGCTCAGATCTGAGGATCGTCAGCATCTCTATCACATTATCGACAACCTATTTTGGGTACTATTGAAAGATGTAAATAGTTCGTATATGGCATGTATAGGCTAGTAGATATGGTGTATGTTTTTGATGTGTGAACCTTGCCATGTGATTTGGCTTGGAAGTTGAATGATGTTGATGCTTATGTATGAGTTATGATAATGATGAATATGGCATGAGGTGGTAAGGTTGAAATGGTATATTTCATGCTTGTGTTAGTTGATGGAAATGGTGTATTAATTGTGATTTGTAGCTTGACTAAATGATATTTAGTTTACATGAATAAAGTTGTGGAAATAGTACTTTGAAATCGATCTTTTCGAGTAGGAATTGAATATGTGAATAGATGTTATTGTTGATAATTAATAAGAGTTTGAAATGGTATGTTTTGGCTGCTTTTGAGGCATGAATTGGTATTGGGTTGATGCATATAGGTGATTAAATGTGTGGTTGGCAAGTTTGGCCTTGAATATGGCCTATATTTTCCCATACGGTTGAGCATAAGGGCGTGTGGCTCGACCGTGTTGTTTGAGTTTTCCAAGTGAAACAAGTCAGGATTGACCACGGACTGGACACACGGGCATTTGACTGGCCGTGTGGTGCAATTCAAGATCGACCACGGCTGAGGCACACCGGCGTGTCTCAGGCCGTGTGGACAAGTCAGTAGGTATGCCCTATTTTGCCATGACTTGGACACATGGACGTGCTCGAGGCCATGTGAGGTACACGGCCTACCCACACGGGCGTGTGACCTCTGTAACTTAGAAAAATGTTTGAATTTTAGAAATTTTTGTATGGGTTCGGTTTAGTCTCGGCCCTGTTCTAAAGCATGTTTAAGGTCTCGATGACCTCACTAAGGGACTATATGGTTATGTTTGAATATGAATGAAGGATATTTGACTTGGTGTAGTGAAATGGATACGAAATGTTTCGATTGTTCGGTAATGCCTCTTAACCTTATTTCGGAGACAGTTTTGGGTTAAGGGTGTTACAGGGTGTTACACTCGGTCCCCGACTTGAAACTCAATTTCTTTACGTTTCAAATCTGCGTATGATTTCTGACGATCTGAAGCTGCTTTTAAATTGTCACGAATCGTTTTCACTTTTTCTTCAGTTTCTCTGATCAACTCAACCCTGTGAATCTTTTTCTCACTTAGTTCAATCCAGTATAACTGAGTTCAACATTTGCAACCATATAAAGCTTCCTACGGTGCCATCTTTATACCAGTTTGAAAATTGTTGTTATACGTGAACTCAATCAACTGCAAGTATTTTTCCTAAATGCCCTCATACTCTAAAATACAACATCTCAACATATCTTTGAGAATCTGAATAACTCTCTCGATCTGACCATCAATTTGAGGATGAAAAGCAGTACTAAAACTCAATCGTGTTCCCAGATCTTCTTGCAGTTTCTTCTAGAATCGCGACGTAAATCTTGAATATCTATCATAAATAATTAATAGTGGCACCCGTGCAATCGAACAATCTCATAAATGTACAATTCAGCTAGTCTATCAAGTGAGTAATCTGTATGTACAAGTATGAAATGAGTAGATTTCATTAGTCGATCAACGAAAACCGATATAGCATATTTCTTTTTCAGAGTTAGGGTCAATCCCGACACAAAATCCATTGTAACTCTATCTCATTTCCACTCGGGAATCATCATAGGCTGCAATAAACCCGATGGTACTTGATGTTCAGCTTTGACTTGCTGGCAAATCAAACATTTAGAAACAAACTTTGAGATATCTTGTTTCATGTCTTGCCACCAATAAAACTGTTTCAAATCGTAGTACATTTTGGTACTCCTCAAATGAACAGATAAGCAGTTATTGTGCGCTTCATGCACAATCTTCTGAATGAGTTCTAAATTTCTCGGTATGCAAATTCTATTCCAGAACCTTAAACAATCAGCGACTCCAATTTAAAACTCTGAATTAGGAATAGTCTCACATTGAGCCGAGCTTCACAGATTTGTTGAAAAATACTGGTTTTAGCTTTTAATTCAGCTAAAATAAACCCATCATCACAAATCATCAACTGGGTATTCATTTCTCGTAGTGCAAAAAAGATTTTCGGCTCAGGGCATCAACAATAACATTAGCTTTTCCCGGGTGATAATCAATCAATAATTTATAATCTTTCAATAACTCGAGTCATCTTCGTTGTCACAGATTCAAATCTTTCTGTGACATCAGATATTTTAATCTTTTGTGATCCGTATAAATATGGCATTTTTCATCGTATAAATAGTGTCGCCAAATTTTCAATGCGAACACAATTGCAGGCAAATCTAAGTCGTGCATTGGATAGTTCCTTTCATGCGATTTCAATTGCCGGGAAGCATAAGCTAGAACTTTTCCTTCTTGCATCAGAACACATCCTAAATCGTTTAATGATGCGTCACTATAAATCACAAACTCTTTCCTCGATTCAGTTTGAACCAGAACTGGTGCTTCAGTTAATAGTACTTTCAATTGTTCGAAACTCTACTGACATTTTTCTGACCATTCGAATTTCACATCTTTCTAAAGCAGTCTTGTCATCGGTGTCACAATCTTTGAAAATCCTTTCATGAATCTTCGATAATAGCCTGCTAAGCCCAGAAAACTACGGACTTCAGACACATTTCTCGGAGGTTTCTACTCAACAATAGCAGAAATCTTACTCGGGTCAACTCTAATGCCTTTGGCTGAAACGATATGCCCTAGGAGTCCAACCTCTCGGAGCCAAAATTCACATTTACTAAACTTTGTAAACAATTGCTTATCACGTAGAGTTTGTAACACAATTCTCAAGTGTTCGGTATGTTCAGATTCATCTTGCGAATAGATCAGAATGCTGTCAATGAATACAACAAAGAAATTATCTAAATATGGTCTGAATATCCAGTTCATCAAGTCCATAAAAACTGCAGGGGCATTAGTTAATCTGAAAGGCATAACAAGGTATTCATAATGCCCATACCTCGTTCTGAACAGTGTCATCGGCACATCTGAGTCTTTAACTCGCAACTGATAATAACCCGATCTAAAGTCGATCTTTGAAAACATTGTTGCACCTGTCAACTAATCAAATAAATCATCAATCCGTGGTAGAGGGTATTTTTTCTTTATAGTCACTTTATTCAGCTGTCTGTAATCGATACACATTCTCATCATGCCATCTTTCTTCTTTACAAACAATACCGGTGCACACCAGGGCGAATAACTCAGTCGGGCAAAACCTCTATCATTAATTCTTGCAACTGAGCTTTCAACTCTTTTAATTTTTTTTGTTCTTTACGGAGCTATCGATATCGGTGTTGTTCCCGGTACTAATTCAATACCAAATTCAACCTCTCTGATCGGTGGCAAACTCGATCGTTCTTCTAGAAATACATACGAAAATTCGAAATAACAGGTACATATTCAATCTTTGATTCAGACACCTTTGTATCCAATACGTATGCAAGATATACATCATAACCCTTTTTCATACATTTTTGAGCTAACATAGATGATATCATAGTAGCTAATTCACTCGAATCATCAGACTCAATCCAAAGAATTTCACCGTTCTGACATTTCAATTCAATAATCTATCATCTACAATTCATAACTACATCATGCATAGTCAGTCAGTCCATAACTAGAATCACATCAAACTCATCGAAAGGTAGAAGCATCAAGTTAGCCGAAAAACAGTAACCCCGAGTCATCAAAAGACAATTCTTATAAATTTTATCAACTAAAATAGACTTGCCTAAGGGGTTCGATACTTTAATTACAAATTCTGTATACTCGACATGTAAACTCTTTTTAAACACTAAATTCATAAAGATATATGAATGGGTTGATCAAGGATCTATCAATGCAATTATATCAGTATCGAAAAGAAAAAAAATGTCGGTAATAGCATCTAGCGATGATGCCTCCTCCCGTGCAAGGATAGCATAAGCTAGAGCAAGTGCTCATGCCTCAAATATCACAGTAGAATCTCTCATAGCACCTCGGTTACCACTCGTATTTCTAGTGTTTCGGGGTTGTCTACCTCTAGTAGCCATATTACTTGATCTCACATTCTGAAGTTTATCTTTCTCAACCATCTCAGGACAATCTTTAATAAAATGATCTCGTGAACCACAACTATAACAAGCTCTATCATTATATTTCACCCAACAATCTCAAAAATGTTGTCTTCCACACAGTTTGACACTTAGGCTCGATATCTTTTATGTTGCCAACACTCAATATTGACTGGCGAGCTTTAGAATTCACATGTTAATTTCCACGATCTCTATTCTGATATCCCACTGATGCATTAGATCTACTATACGAATCTCAGAATTTCTTTGATGAAGGATGTGAAGGTTTATTCATCGGTATTTTCCTCAAATCTCTTGCCTTTGAGTCATCTTTTCTCTTTTCTCGATTAAAGTCTTCGGCTTTGCAAGCTCGGTCTACTAACACAACAAACTCTTTCAAATATAAAGTCCCAACTAGAAGTTTAATGTCTTCATTCAGCCCATCAACAAACCACTTACACATTATCTCTTCAGTAGAAACATACTATCGAGCATATTTACTTAACCATACGAATTCTCTTTCATATTCAGTTACAATCATACAGCCTTGTTTCAATTCTAGATATTATTTATGCTTTTGATCAAGGGACCATTGGCTTAAATATTTCTTACAGAACTTGGTCTGAAAGAACTCCCAGTGACTCTCTCTCTCGAAACCACTGATACCAACGTATTCTGCCACTGATATGCATTGTCCCTCAAAAGTGATATGGCACATTTTAAACATTCAGCCGGTGTGCAAGACAGCTCATCAAACACTCGAATCGTATTTTCAAGCCAAAACTCGACTCTCTCAAGAACATCATCAACATTAGCCCTAAACTCTTCAGCCCCGTGTTTACATATCTTATCGACTAGAGGCTTATTCAATCTTAAAAGCTCAACTCCTTAAAGAACTACAGGAATCGATTGGGGATTAGGAGGGGGTGGAGGTTGTTGAGCAGCCGGGTTCGTACGAATGTATTGAGTGAACCACTTATTCAACATTTGGAAGAATGCTTCTTTAGCCTCTCCTCCCTGGCTACCCATTACAGGTCTAGAATCAAACGGTGTTGTCCCTTTTAGAGGGAGCAAGCGCATTACTTTCAACCTCATCAGCTATCACTCAATTGGGATCCATTTGCTATATAAAAACACATTTTCAAATGTCAAGAGTCATCACACTATCACAGTTTATATATGGCATGTATAGCTAGACTCTCATACAAGTTACGTTAGTCCTAGAATCAAATAAATCATAGCTCTGATACCAATAAATGTAACACCCTTAACCCATATTCAACTCTAGAATAGGGTTACAGAGTATTACCGAACTTACAACACTTTAAAACACACATTTCATATAAAATTTACCATTTCAAATACAATTCCATCACAACTAATGATAATGTCGCTTAAATGAGCCTCGAGGCCTTAGACATGCATTAGAAATGGTTCTAGACTAAATCGATAACTTGGGAAATTTTTGTGAAACTTAGAAAATTTTGCTTCAAACAGGGAACACACGCCCGTGCTGCTTGGTCATGTGTCTCACACGACCATCAGACATACCCGTGTCACAGGCCCTGTGAAAACAGGGGGTATATATTGACTTGGGTCACACGGCCAACCACACACCTGTGTGTCTAGCCCGTGTGCCCTTCGAGGTGGCCATACACGCCCGTGTGTGAGGCCGTGTGTTAGGTCGTGCCAAACTTGGTACGAACTTGCCTCGGTGTTGATTTGAGTCATTTAGATTGCCCGATCATAAAATTAAGACTTGAGTTGTTTCAGAATGGGCTAGAATAGGTTGAAAGATAGGCTCAAAAACAAATGTTAATGTAATATCCTGAAATAGGGGTTATTTGTGATTGAATTGTTTTGCATAAGTGTGGTTGTTGTGTTATTGTTTGAGGTGTTCTATAGGCTAGTTATAAGCCAAAGGTAGGCCCGAGCTGTAAGAAAAATTTTATTTTTAAGTGTTAGTTAAAGGGAGCTGAAGGAGCTAGGGGTTAAGTATAATTCGTGGGGGATTTAAGCACAAGATTGGGCTTGGAAAAGTGGCAAGGAGGCGCCACTTAGGACCCTGTGATTGACTCCACATGTAGGGAAGGGAGAACTCAGGTTCGAGCAGTAGAAATTCCATTTTCTGCTTACCATTTTGACGCCAAGGGGGAAGAGTTGTGCTCAGCACAAACTCTATCAGATAAGCATTGAACAAGTCAAATTAATCTAGATGATTGGCCAAGAGTGATTTAGGGAGGTTTGCCGAAATCTGGACTCTGGTATGAGAGGAGTAACCGGTTGGGAGACTTAGGGGGGTTAGCTAAGTGACATTTTCGGCTAGCTTGGAAGGGCCTCATTCTTTGTTTTGTGTCAAAGCTGAAACCACCATAGGCTTGATGTTTTTCCCCTCTAAAACATCCAGCGAACCTACACAAGGACCATTTGGAAACTTTCTTTTCTTCTTTGAAAACCGAAACCCTCTCTTGAATTCTCTCTTTTCTTTCTCTCATTCTTGCTCAAAGTCAAAATTTTTTCCCTTCCCATCATCTTTTTCTTTTCTCAAACCTTGTGCCGAAAGCCTCTCTTTTTCCCCTTGCCGAATCTTTTCTCACCTACTACACATTCTTTTCTATTCTCTACATCCATTTTAGCCGAATCCCTTTTTGGTTGCCATCCACCATTTCTAAAAGTCCTCAAGCTCTTCCTTCCTCACTGTTGGCCGAATATCAACCAAGCCTTGATTTTCTTTGGTCTTTTCTTCAACCGATTTTGAAATGGGTAAGTAGTCTTGGCCAAAACTCTTCCTCTTATCTCTGTTGACATATGTAGACAAAAGTCAAATTTTGGCATTTGTCTTGGCTTTTAGTCAACCATGCGATTGGTTTCTTGTAGGGTCTCCAGATTTTGAAGCAATAGATCTAAGCCCTCTATTCTCATCAATCAAATTCGGTAAGTCAATGGTAAGGGTTATCTTGATTCAATCTTTCCATTAGATGTTGAAAAGTCAAGGCTATTGAGACTAAGTTGTGATGATTGGCCGATTGTAGGGAGGAGCGATCTCACATATCTTATGTTGAGATTAGCATTCGTAAAGGCGAAAGGTAAGGATTGTGTTAGTTATGCGTTATCACATCCTTGGATTTATGGGTATAGCCAAATGGTCTTTGGTAATAACTTTGAGTGTTGGTAGAATGTAGGATCAAGTGGATCTAGTGTAGTAGATCGGGTCTTGAGTTCGATGGTTGCATTAGTAACGGTGTGTAACTTACACACTTTATAGCTAAGTAAATATATTAATAACTTTGAATATGTTAAAAGCGGAAATTGTGTAGATCTTGATATGATCTGTAAGGGTATGAGCAAGGATTCGGGTTAGTCCGTTTCAATATAACTTGCTATATGATGCTTAATACCATGATCATGATATATTTACTATATGATCCATAATAAAGCATGATGGCATGACTTGCATAAGTTTTGCATTGTGATGGGTGATATGAGAGGAGGGGGAGGTTTGATATCCGTGTCTTGTGACACTAGAGGTTTGGCACCTCCTGTGGTTTGGAACCACAGATTATTTTGTGACTTTGGGTCACCAGAGGTTTGGCACCTCATAGCGACTCATCCCAGTGGCTTAGCACCACAGTGGGTTGGCCCTACAGTTGATTCATCGGGATAGTCGCCAGTGATTTGGTATCACACGTGGGTTAGCTCCATACTTGGATTATTGATATCTCGTGACTTTGGGTCACGGTGGTTTAGCACCACATTTTTATTGGATATCGTGACTTTGGGTCACAGTGGTTTAGCACCACCGGTGGTTTGGTACCACACGGGTAGAAATGGAGTTATGGATGGCTAGGTATGGGTGCATTATATGTATTGCTTGGTTATGATTTGTGTAAGTATGTTGCATTAACAGGAGGAGGATTTATGCACTTGAGTCTTGGTGACTCACTTTCTCCTTATCTTTTCGGTGACTCGTAAATTGCGAATGAGGAGCCGGATGGACTCGAGGTGGCCCATGCATTAAAACATTTGGTTTTACTTGGATTTGAATTGGGTAATTATTTCATAATTCATTTTTTTATTATTTGGGTATTGTAATAAGGCCTTTTAAATTCTATTTTGAATTACTTATATGTTTTGGATTTGACTTGAACATGGTTAAGTGAATTATTTGATTAATTTAATAATGTGAGCGCAAGGTTTTCTAAACTAAAAAGCGCAATAGTTTTCAAAACCTTACCATCGTGTAATACAAATCACTTGATAACAAATGACAACTTAATTGTTTTCGACAACTCAAACGGTTTCCAAATTAATCATTTGGGTTTCCTTTAAAAATTTACAAAAAGGTTTTCTAATCTATGGATCGGCAACTAAGTTTTAAAGATTTATTTCTGGGATTTCAAAGTAAACCATCAGTTTTTAACTAGTCATGTACCTGATTTCTTCAAACATAGAGCAACAAAGAGTTTTCCACAAAATTTAATCGATAACTCGATTTTCTTCAAAATGTTTTCCTCTATGACATGCCAGATTCGGTCGTGGTGTGTTGACCGGGTTTGGGGTGTTACATTTTTGGTATCAGAGCCAAGTTCAAAGGCTCGACTGTGGGCCTGAGGCCTAAAAAGGTTTTAAAGTATGGTTCTAAAATGTTTTTGTTTGAAAATATATGGTTTGAGAAGCATGGCACCGAGTCTCCGGCACCAATCCACCCAGGTAAGTACTTCTGACTGTTGTGTGAATTATATGCGGGGAAATGGGAATCTCGGGATCGTAGACTAGTAGAATAGGAATTATTGAACTCCAGGAATAGCTTACTCCAACATAAATAGCATAAAACTTAATGATCCACAAAACAAACCTATGAGTATGTTACTGAGCCAAGGGTGTGGCAACCATTGTGCGCATGTCTAGGATTGGATTCAGGGGGGAGCTTGGTATTTAAGCAGTCTTAGTGACTCACCTTCTCTCCACTCGAATCTTACGTGGTCTTGCGATGTGATTTCACCCAGCTAAGACGACTTATTCTGAGCTAAAATTAATAATTAAAACTGAAAGAGACCGGTAGTTTTGCCTCGAAACACTTTAAACTTTAGTTTTGAAATTACCACAATACCCCTGATTTGAAAAAAAAAAGACCAAATTACCCTTGACATGTAAAATTACCAAAATGTCCTCAGTGTGAAAAACTACCGAAGTACCCCTGAATTGGAAATTTTCAAAATACCCTTATTTTGTAAAATCACCTTGAACCATATTTTGAAAAAAAATTTCAAAAATACCCCTGGATTATGAAAAATTATGAAAATACCCCTAGTTTGTGAAATTACCAAAACACCCTCCGATTTCGAGAAATTTTTGAAAATATCTACGATTTGTAAAAGTTTTCGAATTAACCCTATTTTAATTACCAAAATACCCCGATAGGTTAAAATTACAGAAATTCTCTCGGGTAGTGAAATGACGAGAATACCCCTACAAGTGGAAGGAGGGTAGGGAATTGAACTGAAAACTGTGTGATGATCGAAAGAACCACTACCAAATTTCTTTACATGAAACCTATTCATGGGTAATCAGTAAAACAGAAGCTAATTCATAAAAATCTCTTAAACAGATAAATCGCACTATAGACATGAATTCTAGGGGACGTGGTCATAATGTGCATGGCCGTGTAGTAGCCGAATAGTGTGTCGGAGCCCGTTAGGTCCAGTCGGGGTCTAAAATGAAATGCCACCACCACCACCGCGATGTGGAATATCGAGGATCGGGCGGGGATGATGCACGATATCACGAGCAATGCCACGGGTTTTGGAAAGGGTGGCTGGAGCAGGTGGAGCCATGGGAGCTCGTGAGCGACTTCGAGCTAATAGGGCTCAATTTTTCCGTGGAGTATCTGGTGTGGCGCCCAATACGGCTGAGTATTGGTTAGAGGCGATAAGCGAATCATGGATGACTTGGATCGATCACGAGGAAAAAGCGAAAGGATAGTGTCGCTTCTCGGGGATGAGTCATACCGGTGGTGGCTCACGGTTCGAGATAGTCTGCACGGATGATCTCATTTGGGATAATTTTAAGGCAGCTTATCAGAAGAAGTATGTTGGGACCAACTATATTGATCTTGTGAAGGCGCCGAGGTGGTTTAGGGAGTAAGTCTGTTTGGTCTGGCGAATTTTTAAGGTTGAGCCGGTATGCTAGGGGCATCGTGGCTACAGAACATGAACGATGTGTCAGGTTTGAGGATGGATTAAGAGATGAGTTGAGATTGTTGATCGCTCCACGCCAGGAGGCGAGAGTTTGCTATCTTTGGTGGAAAAGGCCAAGGTAGTTGAAGGGGTAAAGGAGTCATGTAAGATGAATCGGATAGAAATAGACACAAGAGAGGTTTTGAATCATCGGGGTTGTTGGTGTCTGTAAAAGCAGGCTGAAGCAGTGGGCCAAATGTCTGGAAGGCCTCGCTACTAATCGGGGACCAGCCAGTGATGTAATCGATATAGGAAATCTCATTGGAGGATGTTGGGTGGTGGAAAGGGATGTTTTGAGTGTGGTTCATTTGGATCATCGTGTGAGGGTATCCACGTAAGTTAGCGAGATTCGATTTGAGGTCGTGGTCGTGCTCGGTTCGAAATGAGGACCACCTCCGCAGAGGCCGTGGTCTTTGCTAGGGAGGTAATGGCTCGGGTAGAGGCCGTGGGGCGCCAGCGGAGGCGAGCAACAACAAGCAAGACAGCTTGGGTTGGTATATGCAGTGAGACATCGAGAGGAGGGCGACGCACCGGACGTCATAATCGGTACGTTCCTAATCTTTGGATTACCGTATATTGCTTTGATTGATGTGGGTTCGACGCATTCGTATGTTGCTAGTAGCATAGTAGAGACCATGAACCTAGACTTTAAAATTACTTCTAGGGAGATGATAGTAATTAGCCCTCTAGGTCACTCTGTAGAAGTAAATAAGCTGTATATGGATGTACCCCTAGAACTTCAAGGGGTAGTGTTTGTAGCTGATTTGATGGAACTGCCGTTTGGGGAGTTCAATCTGATTCTTGGGATGGACTGGCTGGTAAAATACTAAGCAAGTTTGGATTGCGCTACTAACTGCATGGTTTTGAGAACAGCTGAGGGTGAAGAAGTGGTAATGATAGGTAATAGAAGAGATTATCTATCCAACGTGGTATCGGCATTGAAGGCTGAGAAGATGGTCAGAAAGGGTTGTGAGGCAATTTTGGTTCGGGTGTGTGCTTTGGAGGCTAAGGAGGTTACTGTAAAGGATGTTCGAATAGTAAAGGAATTTGCTGATGTATTTCCAGAGGAACTTTCAGGTCTACCTCCAGATCAGGAAGTTGAATTTGGTATAGATCTGTTACCCAAAACTGCACTAGTATCTATTGCCCCGTATAGAATGGCGCCGAAGGAATTGGTAGAGCTGAAGGCTCAGATTCAGGAGTTGTTTGACCAAGGTTTTATCTGGCCAAGTGTTTCACCTTAGGGAGCGCTGGTACTCTTTGTCAAAAAAAAAGATGGTACAATGCGGATGTGTATAGACTACCGCCAATTGAACAAGCTGACGATCAAAAACAAGTATCCGTTACCGAGAATAGATGACTTGTTTGATCAGCTTAAGGGGGCATTAATTTTCTCAAAGATTGATTTAAGGTCTGGGTACCATCAGCTAAAGGTGAAGGAGGCTGATATCCACAAGATGGCGTTTTGTACTCGGTATGGGCATTACGAGTTTCTGGTGATGCCATTCGGGTTAACCAATGCACCGGCAACATTCATGGATTTGATGAATTGGGTGTTTCAGTAGTACATGGACCAATTCATTGTAGTATTTATAGGCGACATATTGGTGTACTCAAGGACTGAGGAGGATCATGATGCGCATTTGCAGTGGTGTTGCGAACCTTTGAAGGAAAAGCGATTATTTGCCAAGTTTAGTAATGCGAGTTACGGTGAGGAAGTGACTTTCTTAGGTCACGTAGTGTCCGCTAAAGGGATTAGAGTGGACCATCGTAAGATTGAGGCAATGTTGGATTGGAAACCGCTTAGGTCGGTGGTCAAATTGAGTTTTCTAGGTGCAGCGGTATTCTTGGAGATTTATGGAAGGATTTTCTCTGATCGCGATCAGATTGACTAAGCTATTGAGGAAAGGAGTTCCATTTGTGTGGTCGGAGAAATAGCGAAAGCTTCGACAAGTTGAGGAAGATTTTGATGGAAGCTCCGATTCTGGTGCAGCCTGAAAGGTATTCACGGTCTATTGTGATGCATCACATACTGACTTGGGATGTGTGCTGATGCAGGAAGGGAAAGTAGTGGCATATGCGTCTCGACAACTGAAACCGCATGAGGTTAACTATCCGACACATGACTTGGAGTTAGCTGCAGTGGTTTTCGCCCTGAAAATATAGAGACACTATTTGTATGAGGAAAAGTTGATAGTCTACACAGATCACAAGAGTCTGAAGTATCTTCTGACTCAGAAGGATTTGAACTTGAGATAGCGCAGATGGATTGAGCTGTTGAAGGACTACGATTGCTCGATTGAGTATCATACGGGTAAGGCTAACGTGGTGGACTTAAGAGCGATGTTTGCTCATACGTGTCTTTGGGACACCAGAGGTTTGGCACCTCATAGCGACTCGTCCCAGTGGCTTAGCACCACAGTGGGTTGGCCCCACAGTTGATTCATCGGGATTGTTGCCAGTGATTTGGTATCACACGTGGGTTGGCCCCACACTTGGATTATTGATATCTCGTGACTTTGGGTCACCAGTGGTTTGGCACCACATTTTTATTGGATATCATGACTTTGGGTCACCAGTGGTTTGCACCACCAGTGGTTTGGTACCACACGGGGTAGAAACGGAGTTATGGATGGCTAGGTATGGGTGCATTATATGTATTACTTGGTTATGATTTGTGTAAGTATGTTGCATTAACCGGGGGGAGGATTTATGCACTGAGTCTTGGTGACTCACTTTCTCCCTTATCGTTTCAGGTGACTCGTAAATTGCGGATGAGGAGCCGGATGGACTCGAGGTGGCCTATGCATTAAAACATTTGGTTTTACTTGGATTTGAATTGGGTAATTATTTCATAATTCATTTTTTTTTTATTATTCGGGTATTGTAATAAGGCCTTTTAAATTATGTTTTGAATTACTTATATGTTTTGGATTTGACTTCGAACATGGTTAAGTGAATTATTTGATTAATTTAATAATGTGAGCGCAAGGTTTTCTAAATTACAAAACGCAATGGTTTTGAAAACCTTACCATCGAGAAATACAAATCACTTGATAACAAATGACAACTTAATTGATTTCGACAACTCAACCGGTTTCCAAATTAATCATTTAGGTTTCCTTTAAAAATTTACAAAAAGGTTTTCTAATCTATGGATCGGCAACTAAGTTTTAAAGATTTATTTCTGGGATTTAAAAGTAAACCATCAGTTTTTAACTAGTCATGCACCTGATTTCTACAAACATAGAGCAACAAAGAGTTTTCCACAAAATTTAATCGATAACTCGATTTTCTTCAAAACATTTTCCTCTGTGCATGCCAGATTCGGTCGTGGTGTGTTGACCGGGATTGGGGTGTTACAGTTAAAGATAGTTGAAATGATATATGGGTGAATTTGGCTAAGGCCAAGATTGAAGCAACGATACAGAAAATGTTGACCTAAATCTTAAATAGCACTTAGGTGAAATCGGTTTGGAAAAGGAAACGAACCTTGACCCACTATCTATGAAAGATAGGAACCAGAGGTATAAGTGAATGCCACACTTATGAAAGTGATAAGTTCAAAAGAAAGACAGGATTGGCGCCACAAGAGTTTTCTTGATAAGTCAATTCAGTCCAAGGAAAATAACGAGAGTTGAATACTCACAAAGTAATATAATTTCATAAAAATGATCAAAAAGTCCTTACAACCAGTTGGAAGCAAAGTATTTATAGGACTAAGTTAAGCCTAGCCAAATGGTCACATCCAAACAGCTTAATTAAGCTGTTAATGAGCTTCTAGAATAATTACATGTCTTTTAACAAAATCTAGGCCTAGGTAACGCCAATGGTCATGTAACATCCTAAAAAGGGCCTATGCATTTTGGAGTAATTGTGCAAAAAGACATCTTTTATGTGTTTTGGAATAAATTTGGAATGATTTTTGGAAATCTGAGAATGTATGGAAATGTTATGTTGGAAATAAGAAAATGACCATTTTTGGAAACCTAAGCAAATTAGGAAAGTGAACATTTTGGAAACCTAAGTAAATTAGGAAAGTGAACATTTTGGAAACTTGAACATTTTGGAAACCTGAACATTTTTGGAAATGATCCAAAAATGGAAACTGAACATTTTGGAAAATTGAGCATGAAAGAAAAATGGCAAGTTCTGAGCCGATCGAAAATTTTAGGAAACTTAGAAATGATGCGAAATGTCAAATTTTAAAGTCCAAAATAGGAAATAAGGGCAAGAGGGCCTTAAAAGTAAAAGTTGGTGAAATTCGACACAAAGCAGGCTTGGAAAAGTGGCTGAAGGTGTCACTTAAGGCTTATGGAAATGGCGCCATGTGTAAGAGAAATGGGCACGAGTTAAGTCGCATGGGAAGCTAAAAATAAAAGTTCTATTTTCTTTGCAAGGATGGATGAGGAGGTGGGCGACACATAGGCTAATTTTAAGAGCTTTTATCCTTTTAAAATTCGGCAAATAGATAGATAATGATGGATTATTATTGGTATTATTTTATTAAGAGATAAGGGATAAATAATAGATTTATTTTAGATTATTTTAAGTGATAAATAAGGGATTTTAAATTTGGATTATCTGAGGAGATAATTGATGGATTAAATGCATTTATTTTTAGATAAAGGAGATAATATTATCTTAAGGGAGTGGTGGCCAAGTCAAGGACTCTTGGCTTAGCAAATTCGACTATAAAAGGAGAACCCAGTGTCTTTCTCTCATCTTTCAAGTAGCCAAAATCCCTTGCTCTCTCCCCTCTTTGCGAATTTCTCTTTAAGTAAAATCCATCTCCTCTTCTTCTATTTTCTTCTCCTCTCCTTTGCTATTGTCAAGCCAAAACACTCTTTGATCCACGATTAAAACTCCATAGCCGAAACTCTGTGACTCTGGCAAGGAAACAATCGATCAAAGAATTAAAGGTAAGGCTTGTTTTCTTGATATTTAGGATTATTTCCATTATTTCAAAAGCGGAAGCGACATGGTTACATGGCTAGTGTTAGCCGATTTCAAGGAAAAGGAATACTAGCAATTTTGGGACTTGATTTGAGACACCCAAATTCGGCAAACAAGGTAAGTAATAAAATCCTACAAGGATTTGGTTTTCTTTAAGCCAAATAGGTTTGTTAATATGCTTTAATGAATGGTAGAATATAGGAGTTAAAAATCTAGATCGGTAGATCGTTCTTGGGATCTCAAGGAACCCAATAAGCAAATCGGTGTGTCGCACACTAACTTCGATATTTCATATGGCAATTATTTTATTATGTGATTATCGTAAGAATATGAATATGGCTAAGTACCTAATGTGGTACAAAAGTACTCGAGTCGTTTCCTACTTGATAGGATTATGAAATATGTTATCTTATAACATGTGAATATATGTATATGATTATGAAATTAAGTATGTTATGCATGATATATATTTTGGGGCATTCGGGATTTATGTGAAAGGGAAGAAGGTGTTGACTTGGTCTCACTAACGTTATATGGTGACTACGGTCACAAATATTTGAATTTGGTAACCGGTTACATTATTTGAATATGGTGTCTAATGACACAAATTATATAGGCGATGAGCACGTCATTGCGATGTTGCCTTCGATGGTGTGTAGCGGATGGAGGGTTGACTTAGTAGTCCCCACGGTGTGACTGGCAGGTACGGGTGGTGTGTAGCGGATGGACCATTAGGCTTGGGTTTGGGTTGCATCATTTATTTTATATGAACATGAACTTGATATGAACTTGTATGCCTGATTTGTTGAATGTTAATGTTGTGTACACATTGAGTTTGTTGACTCACCCCGTTGTGGGAAATTTTTCGGTGATGAGCGGTGATTGACCCAAGCGGTGGACCTTGAGGTGGCCATGCTACATTGAGATTTTATTTTATTTGGACTTTATTTTATTTAGTACCTTTATTTTTATGTTGGGTTTTACTTGATGTAATAAGGCCATAAGGCCCAGTGGATTATTCTTTATTTTTACTTTAATTTTAAACATTGTGCTAAGAACTATTTTGGACGTAATAAATCAAATTGGATTTACAAGATTAAATAAATGGGTTTCCAATCTAAGCCCAACTCAAAATAAAAGTTTTTCCAAAATTTTACAAATTTTCTCTAAATCTTGAAAATTCTCAAAAGCTGGTTTACTTTAGGAACATACGGATCCGGTTCAGGGCTCGTGGTAGGGTGTGGGTGTTTCAATTTAGTATCGAGCCAGTTTTAAATCTTGGCACGTGGGCTAAGGCCCAACGTTTTGAATTGAGCCCAAATGATTTTCTTTGAAAATAAGCGGGCTTCTAGCATAACCCCTAAGTCTCAGACCATGATCCACCGGAAAGTACCCCTAACTCTATGTGTGATTACGTGAACTGTATAAGGGTAGAAATGGCATGGAGCGTAGAATAGAATGATAGGAACTTGACCCCAGGATTAGACTACTCAAACACAAAACCACATAAGACTTAAAGCACTAAACAAACTTATGGCTAAGTCACCGAGCTAAGGTGTGGTAACCCCATGCGCATGTCTAGGATTGGATCCGGAAGAGCACAGTATTTAGCAGGTCCTAGTGACTCACCTCCTCTTGGCAGAATCCTACAGTGCGTGGCGTCAGTTCACCCTACCTCGAGTGCTCGGTGGTGTGGCAACCTCTCGCATGCATGTCTAGGAATGATTTGGTGGGAGCTTGGTATTTAAGCGATCCGCGTGACTCACCTCCTCTCCACACGAATCACGCCTGTGCGTAGCTTTGGTTCACCACGACCAAGAGGTCTCGGTCATAGGCTAAACATAATGACTAAAACCCGAAAGTGGAATCGGCCATGTTTTTAAAAAAAAAAAAAAAAAGAGAACAAAACAACAAACCCTAGTTCTTCAAAATTTTAAAACTTTCTTTTAAATCTGAGAAAATTATTTTTTACAACATTTTCTGAAAAACTCCTGATTTGCAAAAATTACAAAAATACCCCTAGTGGTAAAATTACAAAAATACCCCTGGCTTATAAATTATCAAAATACCCTCCGTATGAATTTTTTTTTTCAAAAAGAAGTTTTCAAATATCCTTCTTTTGTAAAATCACTTAGAACCCAATTTTTGGAAATCATTTTTGGTGAAAATGCCCTGAATGTGAAAAATTACCAAAATACCCTTAGGGGAAACAAATTACAAAAACGCACTTGATTTATGATATTCCCAAAATACCCACAGTTCTAATCAAAATTTTCATTACATAAAAAGTGCTCAAAAACCTTAAATTGCAAAAATGTCATGATTTTAGAAAATTACAAAATTGCCCCTAACCTACAAAATTACGAATACCACAACTTTCAAATTTTTTGCAACAGCACTGATTTGGAAAGTACAATTCTCAAAAAAAAAAAAAAAGAACCTTCAAAATTTTGCAACTTCTGAAATATCCCTGATTTATTAAAATTTTACAATTTACCCTGATTTGTAAAAAATTACCAAAATACCCCTGAGGTCAAAAAAATTACCGAAATAACCCCGGATTTTAAAATTTTTCCAAATTACCCCGAGACTTAGAAATTTTCAAAATAATTTTTGACAAAAACACTAAGGAACGTTTTTCTTCTAAAAAATTACGAAAATGCCCCTGTAGGACAAAATTACGAAAATACCCCTTGGTAGTGGAAAACAACAACAAATGAAAAACTACAACGTTTCTCTGAATGAACTAAGGTTCATAATTGTTTGATGGAGGTATGAATGAATGAAAAGGCTGTGTGCATGTATGAATCTGAAAGAACCACTCTAAATTCCTTTTCATAAAACTTCTTGTGGTTAATCGGTGAAACAAAATTTTTAATACATAAAACTTCTTAATCGATTAAATCGCGACGTTAGAAATGAGTTCTAAGGGGCGTTAACTTAGAGATTGTGCCTAGAAAGTATGATAGTTCTTTGAGATCGAGTCTTGTGACAATAGCATAGTGTAGTGAGTTAGGTATGCGGATGAGCGATAGTAAGTAATTTCGAGGACGAAATTATTTTTAAGGGGTAGAAGCTGTAACATCCTGAAAAGGGCCTATGCATTTTGGCCTAATTGTGCAAAAGACATCTTTTATGTGTTTTGGAATAAATTTGGAATGATTTTTGGAAACACGAGAATGTATGGAAATGTTACGTTGGAAATAAGAAAATGACCATTTTGGAAACCTAAGCAAATTAGGAAAGTGAACATTTTGGAAACCTAAGTAAATTAGAAAAGTGAACATTTTGGAAACTTGAACATTTGGAAACTGAACATTTTGGAAATGATCCAAAATGGAAACCTGAACATTTTGGAAACTTGAGCATGTAAGAAAAATGGCAAATTCTGAGCCGATCGAAAATTTTAGGAAACTTAGAAATGATGCGAAATGTCAAATTTTAAAGTCCAAAATAGAAAATAAGGGCAAGAGGGCCTTAAAAGTAAAAGTTAGCGAAATTAGACACACAACAGGCTTGGAAAAGTGGCTGAAGGTGTCACTTAAGGCTTATGGAAATGGCGCCATGTGTAAGAGAAATGGGCACGAGTTAAGTCGCATGGGAAGCTAAAAATAAAAGTTCTATTTTGTTTTGCAAGGATGGATGAGAGTGGGCGGCACATAGGCTTATTTTAAGAGCTTTTATCCTTTTAAAATTCGGCAAATAGATAGATAATGATGGATTAGTATTGGTATTATTTTTATTAAGAGATAAGGGATAAATAATAGATTTATTTTAGATTATTTTAAGTGATAAATAAGGGATTTTAAATTTGGATTATCGAGGAGATAATTGATGGATTAAATGCTTTTATTTTTAGATAAAGGAGATAATATTATCTTAAGGAGAGTGGTGGCCAAGTCAAGGACTCTTGGCCTAGAAAATTCGACTATAAAAGGAGAACCCAAGGTCTTTTCTCTCATCTTTCCAAGTAGCCGAAAATCCCTTGCTCTCTCCCCTCTTTGCGAATTCTCTTTAAGTAAACTCCATCTCCTCTTCTTCTATTTTCTTCTCCTCTCCTTTGCTATTGTCGAGCCAAAACACTCTTTGATCCCTGATTAAAACTCTATAGCCGAAACTCTGTGACTCTAGGCAAGGAAACAATCGATCAAAGAATTAAAGGTAAGGCTTGTTTTCTTGATATTTAGGATTATTTCCATTATTTCAAAAGCCAGAAACTGACATGGTTACATGGCTAGTGTTAGCCGATTTCAAGGAAAATGAATACTAGCAATTTTGGGACTTGATTTACAGACACCCAAATTTGGCAAACAAGGTAAGTAATACAAATCCTACTAGGATTTGGTTTTCTTTAAGCCAAATAGGTTTGTTAATATGCTTTAATGAATGGCCGAATATAGGAGTTAAAAATCTAGATCGGTAGATCGTTCTTCGGGATCTCAAGGAACCCAATAAGCGAATCAGGTGTGTACGCACACTAACTTTCGATATTTCATATGGCAATTATTTTATTATGTGATTATACGTAAGAATATGAATATGGCTAAGTACCCTAATGTGGTACAAAAGTACTCGAATCGTTTCCTACTTGATAGGATTATGAAATATGTTATTTTATAACATGTGAATATATGTATATGATTATGAAATTAAGTATGTTATGCATGATATATATTTTGGGGCATTCGGATTTATGTGAAAGGGAAGAAGGTGTTGACTTGGTCTCACCAATGTTAGAAGGTGTTGACTTGGTCTCACCAACGTTATATGGTGACTACGGTCACAAATATTTGAATTTGGTAACCGGTTACATTATTTGAATATGGTGTCTAATGACACAAATTATATGGGCGATGAGCACGTCATTACCGCAATGATCGCCTTCGATGGTGTGTAGCGGATGGAGGTTGACTTAGTAGTCCCACGTGTGACCTGGCAGTCTGGTGGTGTGTAGCGGATGGACCATTAGGCTTGGGTTTGGGTTGCATCATTTATTTTATATGAACATGAACTTGATATGAACTTGTATGCCTGATTTGTTGAATGTTAATGTTGTGTACACATTGAGTCTGTTGACTCACCCTGTTGTGGGAAATATTTTCGGTGATGAATAATGATTTTGACCGGGCCGGTGGACCTTGAGGTGGCCATGCTACATTCGGAGATTTTATTTTATTTGGACTTTATTTTATTTAGTACCTTTAATTTTATGTTGGGTTTTACTTGATGTAATAAGGCCATAAGGCCCAATGGATTATTCTTTATTTTTACTTTACTTTTAAACATTGTGCTAAGAACTATTTTGGGCGTAATAAATCAAATTGGATTTACAAGATTAAATAAATGGGTTTCAATCTAAGCCCAACTCGAAATAAAAGTTTTTCCAAAATTTTACAAATTTTCTCTAAATCTTGAAAATTCTAAAACCGGTTTACTTTAGGAACATACGGATCCGGTTAGGGCTCGTGGTAGGGTGTGGGGTGTTTCAGTCACTCATTTAGTCTTCCAATTCAGCTAAATTAATGAGATGATGAGTTGAGCTAAAATGTCCCATGAATGAGTGGCCAAGGAACTTTAAAAACATCCTTTTATTCATCCTTGGGCTGCTGAATAAGTAGCAGCCATATTGATAGCATTTTAGGCACACGAATAGCCCTTGAATGTGAACACTTGAAGTTGTAGAGCCTTAGGTGTGAATGACAGCAGCCCTTAAAGTGTGAAAACACTTGTTAGCTGAATTGATTTAATGTGAACAGTCATGGCCTTTAATCTCCACGAAAAGGCAACTAAAGAAGCTCAAAACAGCAACTTGGTTACTTAATTCAGCTCCTTGTCCGTCGAGCTCCACAAATAGACAGTTGGGAAAGATTAATCATCAGCTCCCTTTAATGTCGTTCCTTGAACTTGAGCTAGCTGATTCAGCTGGTGTGAATAGCTACAAACATCCATAAAATCAGTCAAAGACATATTTAAAACTTATTTAAATTGTTTATGCTTATGACATATTAATTGGTTGTATTAACTAGAAAAAATTAAATAAACTTAAGACATATTAAAAGGTTGAACTAATTAGGACATATTAATTAACTTAGGACATATTAATTGCCGAGTCTAATTAGGACAAATCAAATAGAATCGAGATACATTAAATATTTAAACTAAAATAACTAAACCTTATTAATGTTTGTTCCAGCAACTAATCAGCTCAAAACGAAAATTAAAATTCATCTTAAAGTAAGCTGCATGGGATGCTTATTGAGCTGGTCCATGTGTGATCAATAAGTCTGGCCACTTCCTCTCCCCATGCCCGATCAATGTAACTTTCAAGGGCTTCTTAGAGCTTCTTAGAATGTGACCGAGTAATAGTTCCTTAGGGTAGCTCTATAGGATCGACAGTAGCTTCCCTAGCTAGGATCGCATCAAAACCTGTAGGGTATACTGACTTATGCAACACGGCCAAGACATATGCCCATGTGCTAGGCCGTGTGCTAATTAGGGGAATACTGACTTGTACCACACGGCCTATCACACGCCTATGTGTGAGACCGTGTGGAGTATACTGACTTTATTTCAATTTCAACACCAAGGGACACACGACCGTGTAACTTGACCATGTGTCACACATGGCTGAGACACATGCCCGTGTGGACAAAAAATAGGCTATTTACCAAGCCATTTTGCCACCCATTTTGTACATACCTACACAAGCTCAAATGGTACCAAATCATAGCAAAATAACATTCAATTCAGCCACATTTAGGATAATCCATACCATTTTCAATACTAACATTCAACATGCTTATAACCTCAAACGTTATTCCATCAAAACAACTAACTATACATTTACCAAACATACATTATATTAAACCAATTCACAAACATAATTCACATCTAATATCAACCATATCTTCACATATATGTACATAACAAAAAATTAACAAAATTAAGCCAACTCTCATGGCTATATTTACAACTCAAATATAAACATTTACAAACCAATTCATTTGACCAAAGTCATTACCAAAACATAACTAACATGACTTGAAGTCCCTATACATGCCATCTGACCAAACCATAAGTTCAAAAGTGCTGAAGTATAAGTTGGATGGTGTGACAATTCCTCTAACGATCCCTGAATCCAAGCTAGCTTTGAATTCATTATAAAACACGGGAAAAATAAACAAAGTAAGATTTATAGCTTAGTAAGCTCGTATGAATTAAACTCAACAAATCATATAAAATAAATCAACAACTTGAACTATTTAACATGTAATTCATGGTAACAACAAGCTTTTTATATGCTTAATCATGAATTTATATGCAAATTCATAACTCTTCTAATTGAAGTTTATACTTTCCATGTACATACCTGCACAAACTCATAACCAACTCATACATGTTCGAAATACTGCCAAATACTCGATATCTTGCACACTAAGTGCCATTACATAGCCAAAGTGTAACACCCCAAACCCGATCAAAATGCTACGACCAAATCTGGATTGTTACAGGAGAAGAAATTTGAAAGGTTTAAAGTGTAGTATCAAGGTTTGAGAAAACATCTTTGATTAAAGAGTCCAAGTTGGGCAAATAGAAAATTTGGTTAAATTGTACAGTACACTCTATCTTCTTGCTGAGTTAATTAGGTGTTGAAAACGGGTTTGTTTTACCAAAATCGAACTTAGAAAATTCTAAAAGGTGATAATCAATATGAAGGTTGAGGGCCTAATCCTTAAAAAAATATTTTTAGTGTTAAGAAAATCCTGAGTTTTAGTTACTTACGTCTTACCATTCATTTGTTGAAACTTTGGAAAACCTCTAATTACGTTTTTAAGAAAACTCTGTTTTTCGATAAATCATAACATGCATGAAATCAGCATATAAATAGAATCCCAAAATAAAAATAAAGTTTAAGCGGCCTTATTACAGATTAAAATCCCAAAATAGAAGTAATTTAAAAGTAAGTGTGAGTTTACATAAAGAAATCGCAACGTACGGCCACCTCGAATCCATCTCAGCCCAAAGCCTGCCATCTAATGATTACCTATAAAGTTAGCAAATGGGTGAGTCATCGAGACTCAGTGTGTGGATCCCCATGTAACACAAATCGGCCTTAGGCCATTCAATACAGAACATGTCAGATGTATGCAATGCAGCCCACCCAAGTATAGCTCTCCATCCAAACACCCGTGGCACTATGCCACCCGTGGTTCATAACCACCGTGGTCCTAGACCACTCGTCACCATAGTCACTCATGACAAAGTCACTATAATGTACTCGTGGGGCTAGCCCACCGTGGTCGCAGACCACCGTGACAATCTCTGGCAAATAATGCATACGTGGGGCCAACCCACTGTGGTACTTGACCACCGAGATAAGTCACTGATTACATTATTCGTGGTTTCAACCACCGTGGTACTTAGACCACTCGTAACCGTAGCCACTCGTGACAATAGTCACTGATTAGATTATTCGTGGTTTCAACCACCATAGTACTTAGACCACTCGTGACCATAGTCACTCGTGACAATAGTCACTGATTCTCCCTCCTCCTTCCATTCAATCCCAAGCCCATGCTCTTTACATCGTGCACAATATGCATGCAACCAATATCACAGTGTATGTCAGATCATATTTCATACATACAAAACATCAAAATAAACATACATGCATATTAACAACAATATCAATATCGAGAACTTACCCGGTGTCTCCAACCTTACCCATAAGGGCATTTTGCTTATCGCATCAGCCATTTCGGCTTTCAGCTTTTACAGTTAATAACATATCAATAAAGAAGGCGTGTGAGTAATACACACCTGATAACGCGTAAGGTTATACCCTCTATGTTGATGCTTTCACTAGTAGAACGATACTATCTGCTATCCTGCATGTGACGTCGACTTTCTACCACAGCCCGATGAAAAGTCTCGAATCACCGACACAGCCCGCTTCTTAAACTTAGGAGCCACTACTATGGGTTCCCTTCCTCAATTTGATCGTTTCTTGCATCCATGAAACAGACTTGATCAGAGATCAGAGAGAGACGCCGTTTCTCTAATAAGGAAATGTTGATTTAGGCAACCAAAACCCAGAGAAAATATTAATCATAGGATCTAAGAAGAAAATCTCTTACCTTGGTTACTGATGAACCACACCACAACTACTTCACCCTCGAAACCGAGATGAATTGTGAGAGAGATTCAGCCTAATAGTCACAGATAGCCCTTGAATATTCGGCTAATCAAAAGAGACTTAAAGAAAAGACAAAGGGTATTGGCTGAAATTACCTTGCATTGAAACAGGTGAAGAAAACGAAAGCAGATCTAGCAAAGACATAACCCTTCACACCCTAGGCTACTCAACGACATTGATTCAAAAAGAAAAGATGAAACAGATGTTTGATTAGTGAGAATAGAGATTGAGCATTTTTAATGAAGAAAAGAGATAGAAGCCACAAGAAATGAAAAGAGAGAAATTCGGCTTTTACAGCAAAAGCGAAAAGAACATTACCTTCAGTAGTCCTGCAACAGGATGGAATCGATTCACTTGACCAAGGGCTATTCAGCTATGGAGAGAAAAGGAAGGCATCAAAGGAGATGAAATAAAGTTTCGGCATATAGAAGGTAGGAACTCAAAGAGAGAACAAAAGAGCACAAAAGGACTTACTAAAAATCAGCACTACCCGCTGTCCTTAATGACCGAATACACTTCAAGAAAAGCCTAAGACCCCAATTGATTTTCGGCACACCCCCTCACCTAGCACAAAATCGAAATCCTCCCCTTCATACACCCCACTTTTGGCCAACAACTCAATTAGCCACCAAATCCCTTATTCAGCTTCTACTTTCACTCTTGTTCACTCATTCAAATCAGTTTGAATAATTCAAACCCCATCTTTCACTCATGTCCACACTTTCAAATTATTTGACTTATTCAACACCCATCCATGCATCACCCTTGCCGAATCCATCACCTAAGCTCCCTTGGTGCAAAAATAAAGCTTTTCATTGCTGATGACGCGACTCGAACCCCTTCTCCCTACAGTTTCTCCCTTGTGACACCACTTCAAGCACTCTAAGTGGCGCCTCCTTGCCACTTTACCACCTCTTTTCTTGTGATACTAAACACAAATATTTGTTCTTCATTCATGCCTCTGCCAACTCTCCCCCCAAAGAGCCTAAAAAGGAAAATTTCACCAAGGCTCAGGCTTAACTCTGGCCTTCCCGTGACCCCCAACCATACCAAATTAACACACAGAGTATAGCATACACACACAACATATATTAAATACAGAGCCCCAAAATCTAGGATATTACAGCTTCTACCCCCTTAAAGAAATTTTGGCCTTGAAATTTACTTGGTCAAAAGAGATCAGGGTATTGCTGTCACATCACATCCTCTAGCTCCCATGTAGCTTCCTCGGAACCATGATTTTGCCACAATACTTTAACCAACGAAACTGACTTCCTCTGCACCACTTTAACATCTCGGTCTAAGATTTGAATTATTTCCTCCTTGAAAGTTAAGTCAGATCTTACTTCGATTTCTTCCATCGTCATTATATGAGATGGATCCGAATGGTAGCACCTTAACATCGAGACATGAAATAAATCATGTATCTGTCTCAATTTTGAAGGTAGCTTGAGCTGATAAACTACTGGTCCCACACGCTTCAACACACGATAAGGCTCGATAAACCTGGGGCTCAGCTTGCCCTTCCGTCCAAACCTTAGGACTTTCTTCCTTGTCCAAACCTTCAAGAAAACCTGATCACCTACTATGAATTCTATGTCTTTACGTTTCAGATCCGCATAAGATTTCTGCATGTCAGCAGCTTCCTTCAACTGAGTCCGAATCAACTTAACCTTTTCCTCTGTTTCAGAAACCAATTTTGGACCCAATAACTAACGCTCACCCAACTCTGTCCAGCAAGTAGGAATGCAACATTTCTTACCATACAACGCTTCATAGGGCACCATCTTAATGCTATATTGGTAGCTGTTGTATGCAAATTCTACCAACGGTAGAAACTCTTCCCAACTACCCCTGAAGTCAATAACACAACCTCTCAACATGTCTTCCAAGATCTGAATTACCCTCTCTAACTAACCATCAGTCTGTGGATGAAATGCTGTGGTAAAATCCAATCTCGTACCCAACGCTTGAGGCAACGCCTTCTAGAACCTCGACGTAAACCTGGGGTCTCTATCTAATATGATAGACATAGGTACCCCATGCAATCTCACAATCTCCGCCACATACACTTGGCTAACTTTTGTAATGAGTAATCAACTCGAGACCGGTATGAAATGAGAAGACTTCATTAACCAACCCACAATTACCCACACTGAATATTTCTTTGTAGGCGTAAGGGATAGCCCACTCACAAAGTCCATCGTTATCCTTTCCCACTTCCAGAGTGGAATCTTTAATGGCTGTAGCAAACCCGAAGGTAATTGGTGTTCCGCCTTCACATGTTGACACGTCAAGCAACTACTCACAAATTCAGTTGCCTTCCGCTTTAACCATCCACCAAAACTGCTCTCGCAGATCTCTATACATTTTACTCCCACCAAGATGCATAGCATATGGGCTACTATGCGCTTCTTGAAGAATCTTTTGCCTCAATTCAGAATCCTTCGACATACAAGCCTTTCCCCCAAAGCACAATATCCCATCACTGTTCACAGTAAAATCTTCTATCACACCACTTGCCACTAACTAAAGTTTCAAGCTTAGCGATTCATCAGACAATTGCTTCTCTTTAATTTGACTGAACCAAGAAGGCTTCACTTGAAGTTCAGCTAATAAACTTCCATCATCATATAAATTGAGATGAGCAAACATTGCCCTCAAGTTCGATATCACTTTATGACTCAACGCATCTACCACCACATTAGCTTTTCCCGGGTGGTACTCGATTGAGCAGTCATAATCCTTCAACAACTCAACCCACCTCCGCTGCCTCAAATTCAACTCTTTCTGGGTAAGGAGATATTTCAGGCTCTTATGATCTGTATAAATAATGCACTTCTCCCCATACAGGTAATGTCTCCAGATCTTCAGAGCGAACACTACTGCGGCTAATAACAGGGTATGCATGGGATAATTCACTTCATGTGGTCTCAACTGCCGAGACGTATATGCCACCACCTTCCCTTCTTGCATCAACACACATCCCAACCCTGTGTGTGATGCATCACAGTAGACAACAAACTCCTTCTTAGCCTCAGGCTAAATCAACACTGGAGCTTCAGTCAAGATCCTTTTCAGCTTCTCAAAACTTTCCTGTTGCTTATCTGACCAGACAAATGGTACCCCTTTTCGCAACAACTTGGTTAACAGTACCGCAATTAGTGAGAACCCCTTAGCAAACCTTCTGTAATACCTAGCCAGACTAAGAAAACTTTGAATTTCCACCACAGACTTAGGCGGTTTCCAATCCAATACAGCTTTAATTTTTCGGGGATGTACCCTAATCCCCTTGGTAGACACAACATGACCCAAAAAGGTAATTTCCCTTAGCCAGAATTCACACTTCTTCAATTTGGCGATAGGCTTTCTCCTCGAATTTGCGTAACCACCAAGATGTGAATCATGCTCCTCTTCCGACTTTGAATAAACCAAAATATCGCCAATGAACACCACAACAAACTGGTCTAGATAGGGTTGGAATACCCGGTTCATCATGTCCATAAATGTTGTTGGTGCATTTGTCAACCCAAACGGCATAACTAGGAACTCGTAGTGCCCATAACGAGTTTGAAAAGCCGTCTTATGGATATTTGCCTCCTTGACCTTAAGTTGGTGATATCCTGACCTCAAGTCTATCTTTGAAAAGACCGAAGAGCCTCGCAACTAATCGAATAGATCGTCTATCCTAATCAGCGGGTACTTGTTCTTAATCGTCAACTTGTTCAACTACCTATAGTCAATGCACATCCGCATTGATCCGTCCTTCTTCTTAACAAATAACACCGGCTCTCCCCAAGGTGACACATTGGGTTGGATAAAACCCCAATCCAATAGTTCCTAAATTTGAGCTTTTAGTTCCACCAACTCCTTTGGCGCCATTCTATATGGAGCAATAGACACTGGCACTGTCCCCGAAGAAGATCAATACCGAATTCCACCTCACGATCCAGAGGTATCCCTGGAAGTTCTTTTGGAAAAACATTAGAAAATTCCTTCACCATTCTAACATCCTTTACAGTCAATTCCTTTGCCTCCAAAACACTGACAAAAGTTAAGAAGGCCTCGCATCCTTTCCTTACCATCTTTTCAGCCTTTAAAGAGGACACTACATTGGACAAGTAATTCCTCCTTTCACCTAGTACCACCACCTTATCATCTTTAGGAGTCCTTAATACCATGCGCTTAGCAACACAATCCAAGTTTCTCGATATCTCACTAACCAACCCATACCTAGAATTAAATCAAACTCGCCAAACGGCAGTTCCATCAAATCAGTCGGGAAAACCATCCCTTGTACTTCTAGAGGCACATCGCAAAAGAATTTGTTCACCACTATAGATTATCCTAAAAGGCTAAGTACAGTCATCTCCCTAGAAGCAATCTCAGAGTCTATGCTCAGAGTTCCAGACACAGTACTAGCAACATAGGAATGTGTTAATCTAATATCAATCAGTGCAGTAAAAGGTAATCCATAAATAAGGAACGTACCAGTTATGACGTCCGGTGCATCGTCGTCCTCTCGATGTCTAACAACATAGGCTAACCCAAGTTGCCTTGCATCTATGTTCCCAACACCTCTGCTCGGTGCTCCACGTCCATGACCAAAACCATTACCTCCTCTGCCCGGACCATGACCTCTATGTGGCTGCTGACACCTCTACCTAGCTGAACATAATTCTGACCTGTGGGTCGCATTCTGCTTGGCTCTTGTGGACAGTTTTTCACCCGATGATCCATTGATCCACATCTGAAGCATCCATTACTTTTTGCCCAGTATTCACCAAAATGGAACTTCCTACATGTAGCACATTGCGGTGGTTGACCAATAGCAACAGGCCTCACAGCTCGACCTGATCCATCAAACCTAGGCATTTTCTAAAAATTCCCAGTAGATCTTGACGGTCCAAAACTTCTTTTATTTTTACCCTTGTCCCTATCTTGATTTTGTCTTTCAAAACGTTTGCCTCATCGACTATCTTAGCCTTCTTAACCAGAACAGTGAATTCCCTTTCTTGTTGCGGAGCTATCAGTACTCGCAACTCGTCCCTCAAACCATCCTCAAATCGAACACAACGTTCATGATCTGTTGACACAATACCTCGGGTATACCGACTAAGACGTAAAAATTTTGCCTCATACTCACCCACTGACTTATTCCCCTAAACCAGGTTAAGGAATGCCTTACACTGCACGTCCACATAACTCGACCCAATGTATTTCCCCTAGAGCACAGACTTAAAGAAGTATCAGGTAACACGGTCCGCTACTGTACCATCTCTAACCGTGAGCCACCATTGGTAAGCCTCGTCTCAGAGAAGAGACACAACTCCTTTTAGTTTTTCTTCTGCAGTGCAGTCAAGATCATCCATAATATGTTCTACTACTTCTAGCTAATACTCGGCTACATTAGGAGCTACACAAGAGACGCCCCTAAACATTTTTGCCATATTCGCTCGAAGTCGTTCCGACACAGATTTCTGAGCCATTGATCCTGTGCTCGCTCCCGCAACTTTCTCCAAAACACGTAACATCGCCTGAGACACCGCATCGTCTCCACCAATTTGATCATGAAATTCTACTTCTGCAAGCGGTGATATTGGCACTTCACCTTCCGACCCATGCCCAGATTCTAAAGGCTCAACCCCAACATCTCGACCTCTTTCACGGCCTCGCATACCTCGTCCACGTCCTCTAGTACTCATTACTACTAACGTGATTTAATCTGGTTAAAAGTTTTATGAGTTAGTGTTTTCTTCCACCGTTTATTATAGAGCAATTTTTGAAAAATAGCATTATGAGCAGTTCTCGCTATTTCATGCACACCTAAAGTTTCAGTCTCTAGAGTGGAATTGCTTAGCACAAATCATAACGTACTACATTCATTCCATGCAAAACAACCAATCAAAAGTCAGAAGACTTACCGTGCGGATTTGGTGCCGAAGACTCGGGTGCCATGCTTCTATAAGACATACATATTTCTAAATCATATTCTAGCCATCTTTTTAAAACATTTTAAACCCCCATACCCAGGGGCCGAGTTTTTGAAACCTGGCTTTGATACCACAATAATAATACCCCAAACCCGGTCAAAACGCTACGACCAAAACTGGATTGTTACAGGAGAAGAAATTTGAAAAGTTTAAAGTGTAGTATTGAGGTTTGAGAAAATATCTTTGATTAGAGAGTCCAAGTTGGGCAAATAGAAAATTTGGTTAAATTGTACAGTACACTCTATCTTCTTGTTGAATTAATTAGGTGTTGAAAATGGGTTTGGTTTACCAAAATCGAGCTTAGAAAATTTTGAAAGGTGATAATCAATATGAAGGTTGCAGGCCTAATCCTTAAAAAATATTTGTAGTGTTAAGAAAATCCTGAGTTTTAGTTACTTGCGTCTTACCATTCATTTGTTGAAACTTTGGAAAACCTCTAATTACGTTTTTAAGAAAACTCTATTTTTTGATAAATCATAACAAGCATGAAATCAGCATATAAATAGAATCCCCAAAATAGAAATAAAGTTTAAGCGGCCTTATTACAGATTAAAATCCCAAAATAGAAGTAATTTAAAAGTAAGTACGAGGTTACTTAAAGAAAACGCAACGCACGGCCACCTCGAGTCCGTCTCAGCCCAAAGCCCGCCATCTAATGATTACCTGTAAAATTAGCAAAGGGGTAAGTCATTGAGACTCAGTGTGTGGATCCCCATGTAACACAAATCGACCTTAGGCCATTCAATACAAAACATGTCAGATGTATGCAATGCAGCCCACCCCAGTATAGCTCTCCATCCAAACATCCGTGGCACTATGTCACTCGTGATTCATAACCACCGTGGTCCTAGACCACTCGTCACCGTAGTCACTCGTGACAAAGTCACTATAATGTACTCGTGGGGCCAACACACTGTGGTCGTAGACCACCGTGACGATCTCTGGTAAATAATGCATACGTGAGGCCAATCCACTATGGTACTTGACCACCGAGATAAGTCACTGATTAGATTATTCGTGGTTTCAACCATCGTGGTACTTAGACCACTCATGACCATAGTCACTCGAGACAATAGTCACTAATTAGATTATTCATGGTTTCAACCACCGTGGTACTTAAACCACTCGTGACCGTAGTCACTCGTGACAATATTCACTGATTCTCCCTCCTCCTTCCATTCAATCCCGAGCCCATGTTCTTTACATCGTGCACAATATGCATGCAACCAATATCACAGTGTATGTCAGATCATATTTCATACATGCAAAACATCAAAATAAACATACATGTATATTAACAACAATATCAATATCGAGAACTTACCCGACATCTCCAACCTTACCCATAAGGGCATTTTGCTTATCGCATCAGACATTTCGGCTTTCAGCCTTTACAGTTAATAACATATCAATAAAGAAGGCGTGTGAGTAATACACACCTGATAATGCATAAGGTTATACCCTCTATGTTGACGCTTTCACTAGTAGGAATGACAGCTATCTGTCTATCCCAGACAGACGTCGGCTCTCTACCACAGCCCAGCAGAAAGTCCCGAACCGCCGACACAGCCCTCTTCTTAAACTTAGGAGTCGCTACTATGGGTTCACTCCCTTCCTCAACTTGAGCGTTTCTTGCATCCATGAAACAGACTTGATCAGAGATCAGAGAGCGACGTCGCTTGTCTAATAAGGAAACATTGATTTAGGCAACCAAAACCCATAAAAAATATTAATCATAGAATCTGAGAAGATAATCTCTTACATTGGTTACTGATTAACCGCACCATAACTACTTCACCCTCAAAATTGAGATTAATTGTGAGAGTGAGAGAGATTCAGCCTAATAGTCATAGATACCCTTGAATATTTGGCTAATCAAAATAGACTTAATGAAAAGATAAAGGGTATTGGCCAAAATTACCTTGCGTTGAAACAGGTGAAGAAAACCAAAACAGATCCGGTAAAGACATAACCCTTCACACCCTAGGCTACTCAACGACATTGATTCAAAAAGAAAAGATGAAACAGATGTCTGATTTTTAAAGAAGAAAAGAGATAGAAGCTGCAGGAAATTTAAAGAGGGAGATTTTGTTTTTGCAGCAAAAGCGAAAAGAACATTACCTTCAGAAGTCCTGCAATAGGATGGAATCGATTCACTTGACCAACGGCTATTCGGCTATGGAGAGAAAAGCAATGCATCAAAGGAGATGAAATAAAGTTTCAGCATATAGAAGGTAGGAACCCAAAAAGAGAACAAAAGAGCACAAAAGGACATACTAAAAATCGGCACTACCCACTCCCCTTAATGACCGAATACACTTCAAGAAAAGCCTAAGACCCCAATTGATTTTCAGCACACCCCCTCACCTAGCACAAAACCGAAATTCTCCCCCTTCACACACCCCACTTTTGGCCAACAACTGAACTAGCCACCAAATCCCTTGTTCAGCTCCTACTTTCACTCTTGTTCACTCATTCAAATTAGTTTGAATAATTCAAACCCCATCTTTCACTCATGTCTACACTTTCAAATTATTTGACTTATTCAACACCCATCCATGTAGAGCCCTTACCGAATCCACCACCCAAGCTCCCTAGGCGCAAAAATAAAGCTTCTCATTACTGGCGACGCGACTCAAACCCCTTTTTCCTGTAGCTTATCCCTTGTGACGCCACTTTAAGCACTCTATGTGGCGCCTCCTTGTCACTTTACCACCCATTTTCTTGTGATAACTAAACACAAATATTTATTCTTATTTCATGCCTTTGCCAACTCTCCCCCCCAAAGAGCCTAAAAAGGAAAATTTCACCAAGGCTCAGGCTTAACCCCGGGCCTTCCTAGGACCCCCAACCACACCAAATTAACACACAGAGTATAGTATACACACACAACACATATTAAATGCAGAGCCCCAAAATACAGGATATTACACGAAGCTATTTTAATCTCGCACACTAAGTGCCATACATAGCTGAAGCTATCTAGATATCGCATACTAAGTGTCATACATAACAGAGCTATCTCAAATTGCACACTAAGTGCTATACATAATAGAAATTATCTCGACCTCGCACACTAAGTGGTGATACATAATCGAAGCTTTGTCGAATGTTTCTGTACAATTTTATTCATCAACTATTCAATATAAAGCATTAAATCTCAATTATAATAATGCTTATTAATATACGAACTTATCGGACGTAAAAATGATAGCACGGATCAACTAATCCAACACCTTGTTCTTCCCTCGATCTAGGTCTGAATTCTATTTTTCTTGATCTAAATATATTCAAAATTAACTTATTTAATCAATTATTCATTCAATTTAGTCCAAAACATACTTTAGGTCTATTTTACACATTTTCTCTAAACTTTCACATTTTTGCAATTTAGTCCTTATTTCACAGAATCACAAAATCATGAAATTCAAGATTAACCCATGCTATAAAAATTGCCATTATACCCCTATCAGCCCATATTTTTCATTTATTTCACATTTTAACCACACATTGTTCACATTTCATAATTTAGCCCCTAATTTGAATTTTCACCAAAAATCACTTAACAAAAATTGTTTAATTAACATCAAATATTCATAATCTATCATTAAAAATCAAAACTCATACATATTCATCAATGGAAACTTTCAAAATCTTTAACAATTTTACAAATTAGTCCCTAGGCTAGCTAGTACTAGATGCAACGATCACAAAAGCATAGAAATCACTAAAAACTGAATAAAAATGGACTTACAATTAAGGTTAGAAGTATCCAAACCCTAGAAAGCTTCCATGGTTTTCTTATCCTTGATTTTTCGATGGAAACATATAAGAAAGATGATAGCATTCTTTTTTTCTTTATTAAATTTTAACTTAATTTAATATTTACTTATTTACCATTTAATTAAACAATAAAACATGTAAAACTAATGTCCATAAATGTCCACTTAAGAAACCAATGGTCTAATTACAACATAAGGACCTAAACTGTAACAACTCGATTTTGGGCCTAGTCGAGAACAGTGGTTTTGGGACCATAATTTGGACTAAACAAATTTAATTTTTATTATACTTATGGTATAAGATTTCATGGAATGATTTCTTGAAAATTTTGACGTTTGGGTACTCAATTTAGTCAAAAGGACTAAATTGTAAAAAGTGCAAAAGTTGAGTTCTACATCTAGAGGTGTATAATTGCTATGAAATTTTAATTTTAAGGTCCTTATATGGTAATTACACCATTGGTTGAGTTAATGGACAAAAATGGACATGGAGTAAGAGAATTTTCATATTTTAAGTTAGGGGCATTTTGGTCATTTGGCTAATTAAATGAATTAATAATCAAATTAAAAGCCAATTTTTGCTCATCTTCAACCCCTTGGCCTAAATTTACAAGATGGAGACATAGCTATGGTTATTCAAGCTTTCAATCTCGATAGTAAGTCCGTTCTAGCCCTGTTTTTAATAATTTTCATGTTTTTGAGATCCTTGTAACTTGATATATTTATTTCTACCATTAATTTAAGGAATAATCAAGGTATAGGGTTTGAACCATGTTGGATATTTGTGTATCTTTATGTCTAATGGTAGATTATGCATGTTTGATGTGTGATAAACAACTTTTGCTAGGCAATTTTTGATGAAATTGTTAAAAGGACCTATTTGTAAAAAGATTATAAAATGTGTGTAAAAGTGTGATTAAATGAAAAATGTGGACTTCTATAAGTATAAAAGAGGATAGTCTAGTCTTGGGAATCAAAGAAATTGAATAGATTTCATTTTTCGAACATAGGGGTAAAATTATAAATATGTCAAAGTTTAGGGGCAAAAATGTAACTTTTTCATAATGATATTTTTGGATTGAGTTTAATAATGTGAATAATAAATGAGTTCAATTTTCTATTATAGATCAAGAAAACAAGGTTTGGACCTAGATCGGGAAAAATAAAGTATTTGACGATTAGGTCCCATTCCTAATATTTTTGTAGAGAGGTAAGTTCGTATGTAAATAATGCATTGTTTTATTTATGTTCTAAATTTTTTAATATTGTATGAATTATGATCGAATCCTTGAACATAATCGAAAAAGTTTGACAAACGAGAAAATCCCAGTTGAACCTTAAGAATAGTTAGGATACAAACGTCATGACATTAGGGTTATTAACATTTCGTGTAAGACCACATCTGGGATATGGAATCAATATGAGACTTCGTGTAAGACAATAGCTGGGCTATTGGCATTGATATGAGATCCCATGTAAGACCATATCTGGGATATGGCATTGGTATTGTAACAGCCCGATTTTGGGGCTAGTCAGAATAGTGATTCTGAAACCACTAATTCGAGGTCGAATAAATTAGTTTTAATATTATTTTATTTGTTATGGCATAATTATATGGGTGCATGAAAATTTTGGTGCATTAATTTTGGTGATTGCATGTTTAATTGTGAAAAAAGACTAAATCGCATAAACTGCAAAAGTTTCATTTTTTACAAGCTAGAGGTGTCTAATAGCTATGGAATATTAAATTGGAGGTCCTTAAAGTGCAATTAGGCCTTCCTAAAGGTGATGGCTATCCAAGGGGGACAAAAGCATTAAATTGGTCAATATTTGGTGGCATTAGGTGACTAAATGAATAAAATAAGATAAAATAAAGAAAAGGCTATCATCTTTTTCATTTCTCTTCTTCTTCCACTGATTTTTTACATTCAAGAAGGGCCTTGGGGAGCTTGAAATTTTAGCAACTTATTCTCCTTGCTAGTAAGTGATTTTAGTGGTTTTTCTTGATAATATTTGTACTTTTGGAACCTCTAAAGCTTAAGCTAGCTAAAGAGGGACTATTTTGAAAAAGAATTGAAAGTTTAAAGATTTTCCATGTGAGTTCTTATGTTGTTTGCTAAGTTTTTAGGGAAGAAAATGAATTATGGTTGTTAAATAAACAACTTTTGGGAAAGGTGTTTCCATGAAAACACCTAAAATGACCTATTTGTAAAGGTTGTAAATTAAGCAGTAAATGCATGAAATGATTGGTATTGTGAATTGTTATAAGAGTAATAAATGTTCAGCTAGGCTTGTTTAATGAGGAAATATGATGAAAAATGATTTACGAGCCTAGGGGCAAAATCATAATTTTGCCAAAGTATAAGGCAAAACGGTCATTTTTCCAAAGTAGAAACTTTGAAGTGTTTTGATTTATGTAGTGATTAAATGAGTAAATTTTATTATTTTAGATCAAGAAGAACATGAAAACAACCTTGACCGGGAAAAGGCAAGGTTTCGGACTAAGCCACAAATTAAGATATTTAGCACCGGGTAAGTTTATGTGTAAACGATACATCCTTATTACATATGTTTTTACCTATTGATGCAATGAGTGGATGTAAATGTTTATCAGTGAGATTTATTGAAAATGGTAGAGAATGGGTAATTCTCAAATAAACCTTCAAAAAGAAATGTGGGTAGGGATAAATATCCGTGAATATGTAATTGTTGGTGGGTTGTGTGTGATACCACCTTATAATTTATTAATGATAGGCTGTGTGCGATACCATCGTATATATTATCACATTGGTGGGATATGTGTGATACCATCGTAATTATCATCATTGGTGGGTTGTGTGCGATACCACCCTATGATTGTTTAATAGTGGGCTGTGTGTAAAACCACCGGGTATCTTGTATCATTCTGAAGGGTTCATCGAGAAACTTGTTTAAGTAAATATTTCATGTGGCTTCGTGGTGATAAGTGCAGGATATATGTGCATGTAGTTGTGAGTAATGTTTATGATATGTGTTTGGGATGTGGTAAGACTTGGAATGAGTAAGCATGATTACGAGGATGTGAATTGTTATTACATAGCATGTAATGTTTGACTGGTTACTTTGTAGTATGATGTTTACTTTTTACATGTAGACTTACTAAGCTTAAAGCTTACTCCATTCTCTTTTCCCTTGTTTTATAATGTCAAAGAGCCAGCTCGGGATACGAAGATAATTAGAAGATCACCCACACTATCAGCACATGTTGGTATATTTAGACTTAGCATTTTGAGTATGGCATGTATAGGGACTAGACTTAGTTAAATGTCATATTGTTTTGGGAAAATGTGTTGGCTTATTGAACTCTTTTGTATAAGGCTATAGTCAATGGCTCTTTCTTTTTAATCTATGAAATGGTGAGGTTACTCAAGAATGTGCAAGTTGCATGATTGGTTTACCTATATTAAATATGCATGAATAGGTTGAAGGTTTGATGTAAATTATGTTTGTATGAGTTGGGGTGATAGAAAGCACTTGGTAAATAGCCTTGTTCTTGTCCGCATGGGTAGACACACGGTGTGTGTCTAGGCCGTGTGTGACACACGGTCAACCTCATGGGCATGTGATTAAGTTATGTGTCGCCTTGCATGCTAGGTTTACAAGTCAGTATGCTTAGTAGTAAACACACAGGCAGAGACACGACCGTGAATCTCAACCGTGGGGAAGGCACGACTATAGACATGGGCATGTGCCCAGGTCGTGTGAAGTCTGCACCTAAAATTAGGAATTTAATTCGCCACACGGTCGAAGGACACGGGCGTTTGCCTAGGCCATGTGACATTTTGTAGTGATGACGTCAGAAACAGAATGCCAAGGTTTTTGCACACGGACTAAGACACGGGCGTGTGTCCGGCCATGTGAAAACCCTTGTAGATTTGAATTGAAAAATAATTCCACAGAGGTGTGGAACACAGGCATGTGATATTCCACACGGGCTTGCCCCTTACCCCACATGGGCGTCTGCCCCTATTTTAATGAGTTTTTCCAATGTTTTCCAAAGAACCCAATTTGATCTCGAAACATTTTAAGATGTGTTTTGGGCCTCGGAGGCCCATATTAAAGATTTTAAGAGAAAGTTTGAAATGTTTTAAATTTGAATGGACTTTTATGATTTGAAATTTTCGGTATACATGTGTATAAGATAGGTAACACTTTATACCAACCCCGACATCGGATACGGGTAAGGGTTGTTACATTTAATGGTATCAGAGTTATGGTTTAGTCGATTCTCAGACTACCATAGTGTGTGTGAGAGTCTAGCTATACATGCCAATAAATATATTGATAGTGTGGTGACTCTTGACAATTTTAAATTGTGCTTTCATATAGTAAATGGATCCTGATCGAGCTACTGCTAATGATGCTGCTAGTAATGCGCTAGCTCCCGCGCAAGGGGCCGCGCCTGGAAAAAGTAGACCCGAGACTTTGGGTCAAGGAGAAGATGCTCGGGAAGCCTTTTTCCACATGATGAGTAGTTGGTACACTAAGTTTGTATGAGCAAACCCTAATGCTCAACCTCCTCCACCCCCACCTATACCTCAGCCAGTCTCCGTGGCTCCTCAAGGTACAGTTGGTAAGAATGACCAAACCCCTATTCGATAAGATTCAAGAATAAGGGGACGAGGAATTTAGAGCCAACATAGATGATGACCCTGAGAGAGAGGAGTTCTAGCTTGAGAACTCTATGCGGGTATTCGATGAACTTTCTTACTCGCCTAAGGAGAGCTTAAAATGTATTGTGTCATTACTGATGAACTCGACATTTCGTTAGTGGAAAACGCTGACATTTGTAGTACCAAGGGAGAGAATGACATGGGGCTTCTTCCTAGAAGAGTTCCAAAAGAAGTACATAAGTCAACGATTTGTTGACCAAAAATGGAAAGAGTTTCTTGAATTGAAGCAAGGCAAGATAATTGTGGTAGAGTATGAGGGTGAATTTGTTAGGCTCAGTAAGTGTGTGCAAGAGTGTGGGTCTACGGAAGCTATTTCATGCAAGAGGTTAGAAGATGGGCTGAATAAGGATATCAAATTGCTAGTTGGGATCTTGGAATTGAAATAATTTGCGATGTTGGTCGATAGGGCTTGCAAGGCTGAAGAGTTGAATAAGGAAAAGAGAAAAGCTATGATTGAGGCCTGAGATGCGAGGAAGAGGCCGATGAGTAAGTCGCTCCAAACTCAATCAAAGAGTTCCAAGGAAACAAACCCTCGGACGACTACTTTAGCTGGGTATTCATACCAAGATCAAGGTAATGCATATTCGGGCTCGAGAGTTCAAGCCACCTCGATGGCAAGCATGGGCAATGCAAAGTCAAATAAACCGGAGTGTCCAAATTGTGGTAGACAACATACTAGGGATTGTTGGGGAAACAATCGTACTTGCTACAAGTAAGGTTCACCAGACCACTTCATTCAAAACTATCCAGAGAGGGATGAGAAAGACATAAAACAAGAAGTAAGAGTGAGCAATGTACCTTCAAGGGAAGACCACAAAGGAACCCGGGGAGTGGGACTAGTAGTAGAGGGTGCCCAGAGATTCAATGGTGAGATCAGAGAGTAGAGCACTTGTAACACCCTAAAGTTGGGCCTAGTAGGATTGGGCCTATTGGGCCTTGGCCATGGGAGTGTTTTAAAATTTTTGGGATTATGAGAACGGCATTATTTGTAGCAGCCCAAAATAAGGCCTAGTCAGAATAGTAGTTTTGAGACCACACACACCCGAAGTAAAAATATTTAATTTATGATTGTTTTAGAGTCTATGATATGTTTGGGTGATGATGTGTAAATTTTGTTAAGTAATTTTATTGATAAAGTGCACAATTTTATTATTGGGAATAAATTGCATTAATTGCAAAATATGAGTTCTAGAACATAAGTACTTCATTTAAATAGGGGTTTAAACTAGAGGTCTTTAAATGGCAAATAGACCATCATATTTTGTTAAGGACAAAATTAGTCGTGGAAGGTTAAAAATTGAAGGTTTAGTACAAAGGGCATCTTTATCATTTGGGTGTTTTAAGGCATAAAAGACAAAATTTAAACCCAAAAATCTGCTCATTCTCTTCTCCATGCTGCCAAAATTTTCATGAAGCCATTGCTAGGGTTTCAAGCTTTTTCAATGCTCAATTGTAAGTGCATTTGAGCCCCGTTTCTAATGTTCTTCGTATTTTTGAGATCCTAGAAGCTTGACCTTTCTATTTATACCATTTATTTGCATGAAAAAGGAAGTTAAAAAATTGACCCATGCTATATAATTGTGCATTTTGATGTTTAATGGTCGAATAAGGGTGCACGAGGTTAGGAGAATGATTTTTGCTAAGTGATTTTCGTTGAAAATGGTTAAAACGGGTTAATTAGTAAAAGTTGTAAATGCTCCTAAAAGTGTGAAATAATAAGAATTTGAGCTTGCTTTAGAAGAGAAAAAGGTTCGATTGACCTTAAATTTCATAGAAATTGAATAAAAATCATATTACGAGCCTAGGGGTAAAATCGTAATTATGAGAAAGTTTAGGGCAAAATTATAAATTTATTGTACTATGATTTTTGTATTAAAATGAGTAATGTGGGTGATAATTAAGTGAAATGTGACATTTTATATCAAAGAAATCGAGATTTGGACCAAGTACGGGGAAATGTCAATCAAAATGACCGATTCATGTTGAGGTAAGTTCATATGGATAGTCTATAGTGAACGATTATTAAATTTGAATTGAGATGATGTATTATTTTATAAATGTATGTTATCTAATCATGACTGTATGCAAGTACGAGATTGGATTGAAGGATCAATCGTGAGAAATGCAGGGTCAAGTACATTCGTACTACGACTCGTGATGAATTGATGGAAAAGACCATGGTTGGACCATGACAGTGAGTGTGCCAATGTAAGACCATGTTTGGGACATGGCATCGGCACCAATATGTGATCCCATGTAAGACCATATCTAGGATATGGCATTGGAGTCCTATTAGGTGTGCGAGATATCCCGAAAATCCTTAATATTACAAGTAGTTCAATGGGAAATTCAAGGAGTATGCTCGAGATAACTAAGAGTAGGATATGTGAGTATTATGAATAGGCATAAGTATGTATACGAGACTCATAAATAATGTGCTTGGATTATGATGTATTATTGATAAGGATGCAAATGAGTAAGATGTGTCTATGATCACCTGGTTGTTATGAGCCAAATTATAATATACTTTGGTGTAAGTGTGTATAAATGAAAGTGAACACAAAGAATTAATGAATGAGTAGAATTGGCATTAAAACAAAGGTGGGCAAAGACAGATTAGTATAACTTTGAATAATCACCAAAAATAGTAGAAATTGAATGAAAGGCTGGGAGGGATATGAAATTAAATCTTAATGAGTCTATTGTTTTATAAAAGAAATAGAGTAAGCAAAAGAAGTGTGAATAATGAGATATTTGAATTTTAGTGAGACAGGGTCAGAATGAGTTTTGGAATCCCATGTTTCATCTTTGGAAAATTAGTAAAAATTGTAAAAACATAATTATGGAGTATAATTCGTATGCTTGAAATCCTTAATAAGTCTATTTTAAAGTGAAACAAACGAGAACATCATATGAATTTTATACGAGGAGAAAAGTTATTCGTAGTGAAGAAGTGTCGAAACTGTTGGATAGCAAAATAGGGGTAAATTTAATGAATAAAATGTACTAATTGGCTAGACCAAAAATTCTTATATTTTTATGGTGAGAAGTTATGTGAGTCTAGTTTCAGAAAAAATTAACGGGTTTCTTCATTTGGAGTTCTGTAGCTTGAGAAATAAATAATTTAGTGATAGTGACTCAAGCAGATAGATTAATGTGAACATGAGTAACAAGGTGTAAGCATATGATATAATGATTATATCATCTTAAAAAATTATTGTGAGGATTTATCCATACAAGTTTATTAATTTCTTATTATTTTTATATGAACTTACTAAGCATTTATGCTTACTTCCCCTCTCTTTTCTCTTGCCTTGTAGTATCGCCAAGTTAGCTCGGGGATCTGGTGGACGTTAGAGATTCGCTCACACTATCAATTGGAACACTTGGTAAATCTAGATATGTTAATTTTTGGGTTATGGCATGTATAGTAGGCTTGGTCGTTTTGTCACATAAGTCATATTTTTTATGGCCTAAAATGTTGGCCCTTATTTAATAAATGTTCATTTTTTATTAAGGCTATTTGGAGATGGCCAACATTGATGGATGTTACACTCCTATGATGTGGTTATTCATGTATGTAGCAATTGCATAATTGAGATATTGTGGGTGCAGTCTACAAATGATTTCATGAATGGTGATGAGTATGAGAATGTGTATGCAAAATTTGGATTTTCGGATGTCCAATTATAAGATGATACATGTTGATTAAATGGATACAAGAGAGTTTGTGTTTTAGAGGGGAACTGGCTTGGAAAATAGCCAACTTCCAGGCCACACGGGTAGAGACACGGCCATGTATCTCAGCAATATGACAAATTACGGCGTGTTGAGGCCGTGTAAGGTATACGGGCCAGGGACATGGACGTGTGTTTAGTCGTGTGTAATAAGTCAGTGTCGACCACGGGTGAAGAGCACGGGCATGTCTCAGGGGCACACGGGCATGTCCCTTGAGCAACATGGGTGTGTGCCCTAGCCATGAGAGTTTTGGCAGAATGCTGGGGTTTTTAGACATGGTTTGGGCACATGGGCATGTGAGACTACGCACGGGCGTGTGTGTCATCTAACACAGGCGTGTACTCCCTGTTTAGATGGGAAAGAGATTTTACGGATTGTAAGAGTTCCCGATATAGTCTCGAGAGTCCTTCTATGTATGAGTGAGGTCTCATAAGTTGAAAAAAGGAAGATGTGGTAGTGACATCAAGGGGAGTAGTCGCGTTAAGCTTAAGTGGCATTCAAGTAGTTTTATACGGTAACGCCTCGTGCTTGATTCAGATGGGGTTTACGGGTAAGGGGTTTATATTTAGTGGTATCAGAGCATGGTTTAATCCATTCTAGGACTAACCTTCCATGAGTATGAGTCTAGCTATATATGCCATATTGAACTATGATAGTGTGACGACTCCCGACCCTGATCATAATTATTTTATTAGGCAGATGCGCTTTCCAACCGAGCTAAGTCTGATCATACAGAAAGTGTGTTTTGATGAGCCAAACATGGGAAGGTATGGAGGATGGTTCATGATGTGTATGTGATAATGAATAAAGTGTGATAATTGCAAATCGAAAGTTAAGCATAAAATATTATAAATGTGTAAAGCCAACACTTGATGGTGGGCTAAGTGTGATACCACCTTGTTGCTTAATTATGATGGGCTTTGTGCGATACCATCGTCTATTTATCATTTGGTGGGATGGGTGCGATACCACCGTATTTATTATTATTGGTGGGCTGTGTGCGATACCACCGTATTTATAATTATTGGTGGGTTGTGTGCGATACCATCGTACCTATCATTAATGGTGGGCTGTGTGCGATACCACCGTATTTATTATTATTGGTGGGCTGTGTGTGATACCACCGTAACTATCATTAATGGTGGGCTATGTGCGATACCACCGTAACTATCATTAATGGTGGGCTGTGTGCTATACCACCATATTTATTATTATTGGTGGGCTAATAAATATTGGTGGGCTATGTGCGATACTACCGTATTTATTATTACTAGTGGGCCGTGTGCAAAACCATCGTGTATTTGATATTATTCTGAAGTGTTCATCGGGAAACTTTGACTAAGTGAAATTACGTGTAACTATGTGATGACAAGTGCAGGGTATAAGTGCGCGTAAATGTGAGCGATGTTTATCATATGTATTTGGAATGTGGTAAGACTTGAAATGATTAAGTTTATATGTAAATGATACATCCTTTTTACTTATGTTTTTACATATTAATGTATCATGTGAAATATGAGTGAATATTATTGATGTTTATTAAAATGATGGAAAGTGAGGGAATTCCTGAATGAGCCTTCGGAAGAGACAAAGGATATGGATGAATACCGTGAATATGTATGTTAAATGGCCTAAAATAACTGGGGTGTTATGATGAAATTTTATGAAAAATCATTCGGGTTTTGCAATGTTCCAGTTAAAGAAAAATTTAATATTGACTAATCGACTCATTCGGGGTTCTTATCATATGAGAATGCTAGTTGATTTCAGTGATAGATGAAAGCAATGTTAATTTGTCTGAGCCGTGATCGATATTACTCTATCTTTTTGGCATTATATTAAAATGAGTTGATAGAAAAGTGACAATAAAGTTCACATGATGTTGAAATTCGCCCACCGATTGTTACTCTGTGAAATGTGTATATGAAGACTATCTTGCTTCATTATCATTCGGTGCTTATAAGTATTGTTTTACTTCTGGAAATTTTCTAAGAATTGTCGAAGTTAGTATTATTTCTCTTATGAGCTATATTCTCGGACTTCTAGTACGATATTGAATTTTGAATTTCCTTATCTCGAATTTCTTATTGACTTTATTTTGTGAATTGGGCAAGAGATATTCCTTTACTGGAAGTAATCATACTTTTGTGATTATGAAATCTACTTTGATAGTGAACGTATTACTGTCGTCAGATGTGTAAGACTGTGCCTTTGCATTGGTTAAAATATTGTTTATCGGTGTGATTGAGATGTTAGCCTTGAAATTGCGCTACGAACTCTAATGTGGTTTAGTATTTTGAGAATTTACAGTGAAATGAATTTTATTAGATGTGATCTATCTTTAGACTTTGGGAAATTGATCAACATTGATAAAAGAGTAAACAATCAAGGATCGAGCTGGAATCCGCACTATGGTTGTTATTTTTGAGTAATTTGATATATCTCAATGAGTTAAAACAAGATTGTTATGTATCATTGAAACTGTATAGTTGATTTAAGGATCATTGATTCGTAACCGGAAGGAATTGCAATAGGATACATGTCCGAGTAAACATGGCAACTAGATGAAAATGGTTCCTTTTGAAGAGTACTGTGAAACAACCAAGACCAATTCAATTATTTAGTCTGGATTGTTTATTGGTTTGAAGTGTATTTCGATACAATAACGTGAAAATGGTAGCTTATGCTTGCACTCAGTTAATACTGCATGAAATGAATCTTATGATGTGAATTAGAAATTGATTATTATTCAGAAATAATGATGCTTATTCCATGATTTTGTGAAATTTAAAATTTTGTCAGTAAATGGTAAGTTAAAAGTGTTCTATAGGAACTAACTTCTGATTCGGAACTCCAGGTCAGAAACCGACCATTTAATTGTTGTTTCGAGATAGAGTTTGTGTGCCAAGAAATCAACTATATATTATCGTAAATTGCATACGAACAAGAAAGGTAAGAGTATTGAAACTTAGATAAGTCACCAGTGCTTCGAAAGTATCTTTGTGATGAAATTTTATTTTATTTTATTTTATTTGGTAAGTAAAGAAAAGCGATTTACGCTCATCAAGAGTATAAGACTATTGATAGAATGAGGCCGCCACTTATTAATGTGTATTTCATCGAACTTGAGAAATTCAAAGATGTGGTTCTTATGTCCGTGATAAGAAAGTACGCCTGAATCTTAGTTTAAGAAGTGAGATGTTGAGGATGTCAAGCTAAATGAGAATTTGATAGTGCTTTGAAGTCAATCCTAAGTATATCTTTTGGTAAAATTTTTGGGGACGAAAATTCCTAAGGGGAGGAGAATTGTAACAGCCCAAAATAGGGCCTAGTTGGAACAGTAATTTTGAGACCACACACACCTGAAGTAAAAATATTTAATTTATGATTGTTTTAGAGTCTATGATATGTTTGGGTGATGATGTGTAAATTTTGTTAAGTAATTTAATCGATAAAGTGCCCAATTTTATTATTGGGATTAAATTGCAATAATTGCAAAATATGAGTTCTAGAACATAAGTGCTTCATTTAAATGGGGGTTTAAATTAGAGGTCTTTAAATGGCAAATAGACCATCATATTTTGTTATGGACAAAACTAGTCATGGAAGGGTAAAAATTGAAGGTTTGGTATAAAGGGCATTTTTGTCATTTGGGTGTTTTAAGGCATAAAAGACAAAACTTAAACCCAAAAATTTGCTCATTCTCTTCTCCATGCTGCCGAAATTTTCATGAAACCATGGCTAGGGTTTCAAGCTTTTTCAATGCTCAATTGTAAGTGCATTTGAGCCCCATTTCTAATGTTCTTCCTATTTTTGAGATCCTAGAAGCTTAACCTTTCTATTTATACCATTTATTTGCATGAAAAAGGAAGTTTAAAAATTGACCCATGCTAGATATTTGTGCATTTTGATGTTTAATGGTAGAATAAGGGTGCACGAGGTTAGGAGAATGATTTTTGCTAAGTGATTTTCGTTGAAAATGGTTAAAACGGGTTAATTAGTAAAAGTTGTAAATGCTCCTAAAAGTGTGAAATAATAAGAATTTGAGGTTGCTTTGGAAAAGAAAGAGGTTCGGTTGACCTTAAATTTCATAAAAATTGAATAAAAATCATATTACGAGCCTAGGGGTAAAATCGTAATTATGAGAAAGTTTAGGGGCAAAATTATAAATTTATTGTACTATGATTTTTGTATTAAAATGAGTAATGTGGGTGATAATTAAGTGAAATGTGACATTTTAGATCAAAGAAATCGATATTTGGACCAAGTACGGGGAAATGTCAATCAAAATGACCGATTTGTGTTGAGGTAAGTTCATATGGATAGTCTGTTGTGAACGATTATTAAATTTGAATTGAGATGATGTATTATTTTATAAATGTATGTTATCTAATTATGACTGTATGCAAGTACGAGATTGGATTGAAGGATCAATCGTGAGAAATGCAGGGTCAAGTACATTCATACTACGACTTGTGATGAATTGACAGAAAAGACCATGGTTGGACCATGACAGTGAGTGTGCCAGTGTAAGACCATATCTGGGACATGGCATGGGCATCGATATGTGATCCCCTTTAAGACCATATCTGAGATATGGCATTGGTGTCCTATCAGGTGTGCGAGATATCTCGAAAATCCTTAATATGACAAGTAGTTCAATGGGTAATTCAAGGAGTATGCTCAAGATAAGTAAGAGTAGGATATGTGAGTATTATGAATAGGCACAGGTATGTATACTAGACTCATAAATAATGTGCTCGGATTATGATGTATTATTGATAAGGATGCAAACGAGTAAGATGTGTCTATGATCACCTAGTTGTTATGAGCCAAATTATAATATGCTTTGGTGTAAGTGTGCATAAATGAAAGTGAATACAAAGAATTAATTAATGAGTGGAATTGACATTAAAATAGTGTGGGCAGCAGCATTAGTATAAGTTTGAAAAATCACCAAAAATAGTAAAAATTTAATGAAAGGCTGGGAGGGATATGAAATTAAATATTAATGAGTCTATTGTTCTATAAAAGAAATATAGTAAGCAAAAGAAGTGTGAATTATGAGATATTTGAATTTTAGTGAGACAAGGTCAGAATGAGTTTTGGAATCCCATGTTTCACTTTTGGAAAATTAGTAAAAATTGTACAAAAATAATTATGGGGTATAATTCATATTGTTGAAATCTTTAATAAGTCTATTTTAAATTGAAACAAACGAGAACATCATACAAATTTTATACGAGGAGAAAATTTATTCGTAGTGAAGAAGTGTCGAAACTATTGGACAGTGAAACAGGGGTAAATTTAATGAATAAACTGTACTAATTGGCTAGACCAAAAATTCTTAAACTTTCATGGTGAGAAGTTACATGAGTCTAGTTTCAGGAAAAATTAACGACTCTCCAATTGGAGCTCTGTAGCTTTGTAGCTATGTAGCGCAACATGGGCGTGTGCCCTAGTCATGGGAGTTTTGGCAAAATGCTGGGGTTTTTAGACACGGTTTGGGAACTTGGACTTTGGCCCATAGATTTTATTTAGTTGCACATGATGTTAGACACAAGGAAGCGAGTGGTCTAGTGGCAAGGCATCATTAATGGTGCAAGGGAGCCTGGGTTCGAATCTCATGACAAGTAGGGGAGTATTTATTTTGCAGATTGGGCGGCCAGAGTTTGGGTTGGATTTAAACTCTGTTGACGGAGGGATCCCACATTGAAAAGATTGCAAGAGGAAAGGTGAGAAGCTAGCTATATATAGAGTTGTCTATGATGAGAGAAAGCATATCTTGGTGGGCATAGGAACATTCGGAGCGCGGATTAGCTTCAGACTCCTATCAGGTGTGTATTCTCTCTACTCTAGCTATAGAGCAGCAAATGCCGAAATGCCGGTCACAATGCAATGGTAGCCACACGAGCGTGCGAGCGCACGTGTGGGAGCTTTGACACGATAGTTGAGGCCAGCTTGAGTGTTCTTGTGCGTTTAGGTTGTTTGGGCCACGATGGGTGAAAGGGGCCAAATAGGCCTAATGGACCCTTCGGCCATATGAATAAATTGTATGATTATGTAGTAGATAGTGAACTGGACTATGGGAATCTCGTATCTGTGGCTAGATTTGGACTAAGTGGGCCACACGAGCGTGTGGGCCCACGTGGGCAAAATAAGGGGCCTCGGGCCCATTTACACCGTTATGACCATTTAGGTTATCTGAGTCTCTCGCAGTGGCAGAGGGCCTTGGAAAGGCTATTAAATGTGAAATTACCAAAGTACCCTCGGTGGGTAAATTACTGAAATACCCCTAGTTTGCGAAATTACCAAAATACCTTTGGTTTGCAAAATTACTAAAATACCCTTGGTTTGTGAAATTATCGAAATACCCTTGGTTTGAGAAATTACCAAAATACCCCTGGTTTGCAAATTATCAAAATACCCTTGGTTTGTAAAATTACCGAAATACTCCTAGTTTACGAAATTACTAAAATACCCGTGGTTTATGAAATTACCAAAATACCGTTGGTTTGCAAAATTACTGAAATACCCCTAGTTTGCAAAATTATCGAAATACCCATGGTTTGCAAAATTACTAAAATACCCCTAGTTTGTGAAATTATCGAAATACCCCTAGTTTGTAAAATTATCGAAATACCCCTGGTTTGCAAAATTGCCAAAATACTCCTGGTTTGCAAAATTACCGAAATACCCTTGATGGGTAGAATGACCGATATGCCACTAAAGTGCAAAATGATAAAAACACTCTTATATGTTATATGGTTATTCTTGTATGCGATTTATGATTATTATGGTATGTTTATTATTGTATGATGCATTCATGTGTTATTTTGTTGCATGGGAATGGGATTATTAATATGGAGGAAGTGTTAATAGGATCGCATGGTCGCTTGAAGACTGTGGATCCACTAAAGGCTTTCTAGCCATAGAGCAGCCATGCTGCATCGATAAGTTAGTGCCGCAACCGGTGCTACATAAGGAGTGTACAGATGGGTGGGTCGATTGAATCTCCACAAGAGCGTACGGTTAGACAGGAGACGGAGTGCAGGGCTGGTATCTTAATGCATTGCATATATGGATTATATTATTAAGATATGCTTAGGCCCAGATATTTATGATATGTGACATATGATATGGGTTAAGGCCCAATCGAGGCTATTTTGGGGTAAGGCCCAATTGCCACCGTTATTATAGTAGGCGTTGGCCCGGATTATTGTGATGCATGTTTTTACTGATGAGGGTTGTACACACTAAGTTTTCTCAAACTCACCCCCCTCTTTTTAATTTTTCTAGGTAACCCTTAGTAGGCGGTTCGACATATTGGAGGACTCAGAGGTGGCCACACTATGAGCAGTTTTCGATTTTAGCATTCAACTTTACTTTATTTAATCATTTTTTATTGGGTTGTAATAAGGCCTCTCTTAAATTCTGGTATAGTTTGAGATTTTTAGTTTATTATGTTTTAAATCTGCTCAACATTGAATCACAGTTTTCCAAAATAATATCTGTTTTCAAAACACTACATTTTTGCAATCAAGTTGTAAATATCACGTTTTATAAGTCAGTTGTTTTAAATTAAGCTTCCGCAATGAACAAGGTTTTGAAGGTAATGACTTCTTAATAAAAGTCTATTAATAATAACAATCGCAAACTGGGACTTTAGTTTTAAATATCAAGAGGGTTTTCAATGAAAATGCAATTTTCAAAAAAATACCTCAATGTGATATGCTAGATTCGGGCCTAACTTTTAGGCCGGGTTTAGGGTGTTACATGTAAGGACTTATGCCATTTGCGCTCACGAAGAGGCATCGTCTCTTGATGTGATAACGGGTACTTTTTCCCTTCATGATATCTCTGTTATTGCTTTGATTGATCCGGGGTCTACCCATTCTTATATTTGCATGAAATTTGTATCTAGCATGAGTATGATTGTTGAGTCTATGAAATTTGTGATAAAAATGCCAAACGTTAGCCAAACATGTGCTAGTTAACAAAGTGTGTAGGAATTGTCCTTTGCAATTAGAGGTCATTATTTTCTGGCTAATCTCATGTCGTTACTGTTTGATGAATTTGACCTGATTCTTGGTATGGATTGGTTGACTACTCATAATGTTTTAGTAAACTATGATAGTAAGTTTATTGAACTGATATGTGTAAATGGAGGTGTCATTCGGGTTGAATCAGGTAAATCGAACAGTTTGCCAGTAGTAATTTCATCTTTGGTAGCTGAGAAACACATAAGAAAAGGGTATGAGTCCTATCTCGCCTTTGTTTTGAATACTCAAGAGTCAGAGGTAAAGATTGAATTAATGCCTGTGGTGTGCAAATATTTGGATATGTTTCCAGAAGAGTTACCCGGATTACCTCCATTTGAAGAGGTCGAGTTTGGCATTGAGTTAGTCCTTGGTACAACACCTATTTTAGTTGCCCCGTATTGGATGGCACCGTTAGAGTTAAAAGATTTGAAAGTTCAATTGCAAAAGTTAAGGGATAAGGGTATCGCAAGACCAAGCTATTCACCGTGGGTGCTCCGGTACTTTTTATGAAGAAGAAAGACGGGTCGATAAGATTGTGTATAGACTACAGACAACTTAACAAGGTGACAGTGAAGAATAAGTACCCTTTTCCAAGGATCGACAATTTATTCAACCAATTGAAGGGAGCTACGGTGTTTTCTAAAATAGACCTGAGGTTTGGCTATTACCAATTGAGGGTTAAGGAGCAAGATGTGCTGAAAACTACATTTCGAACGAGGTATGGCCATTATGAGTTTCTTGTCATGCCATTTGCTTAACAAATGCTCCTACGATCTTTATTGATTTAATGAACTATATCTTCTGACCACATTTGGATAAGTTTGTAGTTATTTTCATCGGCGACATACTAATTTATTCCTGGGATGAGAATGAGCATGCAAAGCACCTAAGAACTGTTTTGCAGACTCTAAGAGACAAGTAGTTGTATGCTAAGTTTAGCAAGAGTGAGTTTTGGCTCTGAGAGGTCGGATTCATAGGACACATTCTGTCGGGTGATGGAATTAGAGTTGATCTGAGTAAGATCTTGGCTATCGTAGAGTGGAAACCGCCGAGGAATGTGTCAGAGGTTAAGAGCTTTTTAGGTTTAGCGGGTTACTATAGACGATTCATTAAAGGGTTTTCCATGATTGCCACCCTGATGACGAGACTTTTACATAAAGATGTTAAGTTTGAATGGACTGAGAAATGCCAATAGAGTTTTGAAAAACTAAAAGCTTTGTTGACTGAAGCACCAGTTCTAGTACAACCTGAGTCGGGAAAGGAGTTTGTGGTCTACAGTGATGCGTCATTAAATGATCTTGGCTGTGTGTTGATGCGGAGGGTAAATCAGTGATTTATGCCTCGAGACAGCTAAAACCTCATGAGAATAATTATCCAACACATGATTTGGAGTTGGCTGCGATCGCTTTTGCTTTGAAGATTTGGCATCATTATCTGAATGGTGAAAAGTGTCGAATCTTTACTGATCACAAAAGTGTGAAGTACCTGATGAACCAAAAGGATTTGAATTTGCGACAACGCAGTAGCTCAAATTATTGAAGGATTATGAGCTAGTAATCAATTACCATCTTGGGAAAGTGAATGTGGTTGTAGATGCCTTGAGCAGAAAGTCCTAGTATGCTTTGAGGGCCATAAGTGCGAGCTTAGCATTGTCTGATGATGGTTCTATATTGGCCGAGTTGAGGGCTAGGCCATTATTACTTCAACAGATATGTGAAGCTCAAAAGAATGATAGTGAGATGCAAGTTAAGAGAGCTTAGTGCAAAACAGGAATTAACTCTGATTTTTGGTTGGTTTAGACGATTGTTTGATGTTCCATGATATAATTTGTGTACCTAAAGACGATGAGTTGATTCAGAGAATTTTACATGAGGCACACAATGGTTGTTTGTCAGTACATCCAGGAGCTCAAAAATGTATAATGATTTGAAGAAGTTGCACTAGTGGTCGGTATGAAAAGATATATCTCCGAGTTTGTTACAAAGTGTTTGGCCTGTCAACAAGTGAAAGCCAAGCATCAAGTACCTTCGTGATTACTTTAGCTAGTGATGGTTCCCAAGTGGAAGTGGGATCAAATCACAATGAATTTCATAGTAGGGTTATTTATGACACCAAAAAAGAAAGATGTTGTATGGGTTATTGTTGATAGATTAACGAAATAGGCTCACTTTATACCAGTGCGTGTGGATTACTCACTTGACAAGTTGGCTGAGCTATATATTGTTGAGGTGGTGACATTACATGGGGTGCCTATATCCATTATCTCGGATAGAGATCCAAGATTTACTTCGAGATTTTGGAAAAATTTGCAAGAAGCCTTGGGTATGAAATTGAATTTTAGTACCATGTTCCATCCACAAACCAATGGCCAATCCGAAAGAGTGATTCAAGTTCTTGACGATATACTCGAATGATATGTTTTAGAGTTTAAAGGTAGTTGGGAAAAATATCTACCTTTGGTTGAATTTTCCTACAACACCAGTTATCAGTTGATCATATAGATGGCGTCATACGAAGCCTTATATGGTTGCAAATGTAGGACTCCTCTGTATCGGATCGAGCTTAGTGAGAAGCAAATTCATGGGATTGATCTAGTCAGAGAAACCGAGGAGAAAGTGAAAGTGATCCATGATAGTCTGAAAGCTGCTTCAGATTAACAAAAATCATATGCAAATTTGAAAAGGAGGGAAACTGGGTTTCAAGTGGGTGAAAAAGTATTCTTGAAAGCATCTCCGTGGAAGAAAATATTGAGATTTGGTCGAAAGGGCAAATTGAGTCCATGATTCATAGGGCTGTATGAGGTTATTGAGAGGATTGGACTAGTAGCTTACCGGTTAGATTTGCCAGCAGAGTTAGAGAGAATACACAACGTGTTTCATGTGTCAATGCTATGACGATATCGTTCCAATCCTTCACATGTAATTCCTCCAACCAAAATTGAGATACAGCCAGATATGACTTATGAAGAGGAACCAATTAAGATTTTGGCTCGAGAGGCTAAACAATTGAGGAACAAAAGTATAGCCTTAGTGAAAGTGTTATGGAAAAAACACGGTGTAGAAGAAGCTACGTGGGAACCAGAAGAAGCCATGCGAGAACAGTACCCAAACCTCTTTATCGGTAAGATTTTCGGGGATGAAAATCTCTAAAGGGTGGAGAGTTTAACAGTCAATTTTAGGGCTAGTTAGAATAGTGGTTTCATACCCACTAATTTGTGGTCGAATAAATTAGTTTTAATATTATTTTATGTGTTATGGCACAATTATATGGGTGCATGAAAATTTTGGTGCATTAATTTTGGTGATTGCATGTGTAATAGAGAAAAATGACTAAATCGCATAAAGTGCGAAAGTTTCATTTTTTTACAAGGTAGAGGTGTCTAATATCTATGGAATATTAAATTGGAGGTCCTTAAAGTTTAATTAGGCCTTCCTAAAGGTGATGGCCGGCCAAGGGGTACAAGAGCATTAAATTGGTCAATATTTGGTGGCATTAGGTGACTAAATGAATAAAATAAGATAAAATAAAGAAAAGGCTATCATATTTTTCATTCCTCTTCTTCTTCCACCAATTTTTTACACTCAAGAAGGGCCTTGGGGGAGCTTGAAATTTTAGAAACTTATTCTCATTGATAGTAAGTGATTTTAGTGGTTTTTCTTGATAACATTTATACTTTTGGAACCCCTAAAACTTAAGCTAGCTAAAGAGGGGACTATTTTGCAAAATAATTAAAAGTTTAGGGATTTTCCTTGTTAGTGCTTATGTTGTTTGCTAATTTTTTAGGGAAGAAAATGAATTATGGTTGTTAAATAAACAACTCTTGTGAAAGGTGTTTCTATGAAAACACCTAAAAGGACCTATTTGTAAAGGTTGTAAATTGAGTAGTAAATGCATGAAAGGATTGGTATTTTGAATTGTTATAAGAGTAATAAATGTCTAGATAGGCTTGTTTAATGAGGAAATGTGATGAAAAATGATTTACGAGCCTAGGGGTAAAATCATAATTTTGCCAAAGTATAAGGGCAAAACAGTCATTTTTGCTAAAGTAGAAACTTGGAAGTGTTTTGATTTATGTAGTGGTTAAATGAGTAAATTTTATTATTTTAGATCAAGAAGAACACGGAAACAACCTTGACCGGGGAAAAGGCAAGGTTTTGGACTAAGCCACAAATTAACATATTTTGCACCGAGGTAAGTTTATGTGTAAATGATACATCCTTATTACATATGCTTTTACCTATTGATGCAATGTGTGGATGTAAATGTTTGTCGGTGAGATTTATTGAAAATGGTAGAGAATGGGTAATTCTCGAATGAACCTTCGAATAGAATTGTGGGTAGGGATAAATATCCGTAAATATGTAATTGTTGTTGGGCTATGTGCGATACCACCTTGTTATTTATTCACGATGGGCTGTGTGCGATACCATCGTATATATTATCACTTTGGTGGCTATGTGTGATACCACCGTAATTATCATTGTTGGTAGGCTATGTGCGATACCACCCTATAATTGATTAATGGTAGGTTATGTGCAAAACCACCGGGTATCTTGTATCATTCCGAAGGGTTCATCGAGAAACTTGTTTAAGTAAATATTTCATGTGGCTTCATGGTGATAAGTACAAGATATATGTTCAAGTAGTTGTGAGCAATGTTTATGATATTTGTTTGGGATATGGTAAGACTTGGAATGAGTAAGCATGATTACAAGGATGTGAATTGTTATTACATAGCATGTAATGTTTGACTGATTACTTTGTGGTATAATGTTTATTGTTTACATGTAGACTTATTAAGCTTAAAGCTTACTCTCTTCTCTTTTCCATTATTTTACAATGTCAAAGAGCCAGCTCAGGATACATAGATAATCAGAAGATCACCCACACTATCAGCACATATTGGTATATTTAGACTTAGCATTTTGAGTATGGCATGTATAGGGACTAGACTTAGTTGAATGTCATATTGTTTTGGCCAAATGTGTTGGCTCATTCAAAGATGAACTCTTTTGTATAAGGCCATAGTTAATGGCTCTTTCTTATTAGTCTATGAAAAAGATAAGGTTACTCAAGAATGTACAAGTTTCATGAGTGGTTTACTTATATTAATATGCATGAATAGGTTGAAGGTTTGATGTAAATTATGTTTGTATGAGTTGGGGTGATAGAAAGGGCTTGGTAAATAGCCTTGTTCATGTCCGCACGGGTAGACACACGGGTGTGTGTCTAGGCCGTATGTGATACACGGTCAACCTCATGGGCATGTGGTTAGGCCATGTGTCCCCTTGCATGCTAGGTTTACAAGTCAGTATGCTCAGTAGTAAACACTTGGGCAAAGATACGATTATGAGTCTCGGCCGTGTGGAAGGCACGGCCATGGACATGGGCATGTGCCCAGGCTGTGTGAAGTCTACACTGAATGAGGAATTTATTTTGCCACACGGTCAAAGGACACGGCGTGTTCCTAGGCCGTGTCAATTTTATGAGGTGATGACGTCAGAAATAGAATGCCATGGTTTTTGCACCCGGGCATGTCAAAGCCGTGTGAGGGACATGGGCATGTGTTCGGTCATGTGAAACCCCTTGTAAGTTCAAATTGAAAAATAATTCTGCACTAGTGTGGAACACAGGCATGTGATATTCCACACGGTGAGCCCCTTACTCTACACGGGCGTGTGCCCCTATTTTTAATGACTTTTTCCAAGGTTTTCCAAAAAACTCGATTTGATCTCGAAATGTTTCTAAGATTTGTTTTGGGCCTCATAGGCCCATATTAAAGATGTTAAGAGAAAGTTTGAAAAGTTTTAAATTTGTATGGACTTTTATGATTTGGAATTGTGGGTATGCATGTGTATAAGATAGGTAACGCTTCATACATTGTCCCAGCATCAGATACAGGTAAGGGGTGTTGCAGGTATGGTATTGTGAATGAAAAATGTCCCGAGTATCTTTTAGTACTCAAAGTGGTTCACTGGGTAGTTCGAAAGAAATGTTAAAGTTGTGAAAGACTTTGTTATGTTGCACTTGGGTACAGGTATGTACAAAGACTCATGCTTAATGAGCTCGATATGTGATAAACCCTCAGTAAGTTTGTGATTGAGTAAGTTTGACTATGAGGTTAATAATGACATTTATGTTAATTTACATCATGTTAATTATGTGTTAAATGTGTGTTATAATGCCTATTATTTGCATAGGAACTTACTAAGCTTTAAAGCTTACTCCCTTTCTTTTCCCTTGTCTTATAGTGTCACCAAGCTAGCTCGATAATCGGAGACTGTCAGAGATTCACTCACACTATCAACATATCATTTTGGGTACCGATAAATTTATCATTTTAAGTTATGGCATGTATAGGGACTTGGTCATTTTGTCATGTGTCATAATTGATTTGGCCAAATGTGTTGGCTTATGATGGTTGATAATTCATGTTTTAAATGGCCATTGACATTGGCTAATATTGTTTAAATATATTTAGATATGATGATGCTTATCATAGATGTGGGAATTTGCATGCTTGAGTTGATAAGTATGTGATGGTTGTATATGAATGAGTGTTGTTGCCTTGGTTGTGGCTGAATTGGTTGAATGTATATGCTTGGATTGGTGTTATGTTTTATTGTATAGGCATGTGCATGGGAGGGTGACAAAATGGCTCGGTAAATAGTCTTGTTTTTGTCCACACGGGTGTGTGTCTAGTCCATGTGTGACACATGGCTTTCCCCATGGGCGTGTGTTCTGGCCGTGTGTCCCCTACACCTTAATTATTGCAAAATAGAATGCTCAGTAATGATCACACGAGCAGAGATACGGGCGTGTGTCTTAGCCATGTAGATGGCACAGCCTCGAACACGGGCGTGTGCCCTTCCATGTGAAGTCTTCACATATTTTATGAAGGTTTATGGAAATTTAATCGATCACACGGCCTAAGTACACGGGCATGTGACTTGGCCATGTGACCTCAATTTGATGATGACATCATAAATAGAAAGCTCCCTAATTTGAACACGGCTTAAAGCACGGGCGTGTCTTAGGGTCACACGGGTGTGTCCCGAACCCACACGGGCATGTGACCCTTTTACATGAAAAATTTTTAAGTTTCCCAAAAGTTTTTAAAGTTTTCGGTTTAGTCCTGAACCACTTTCGATGCATGTTTTGGGCCTTGTAGGCTCATGATAGGAACAATATGAATGTATGTGAAAGGTTTTAAACTTGGATGGAAATTTATGTCTCGATTTTATATGTTTGCTTGTGTTTATGTCTGGTAATGCCTCGTACCTTATTTTGATGTTGCATACGGTTAAGAAGTGTTACATTTAGTGGTATCAGAGCTACAGTTTAGTTGATTCTTGGACTAACGTGTAAGAGTCTATTTATACATGCCATAAATGAACTGTGATAGCGTGATGACTCCTGACAATTTTAAATTGTGTTTTCGTATAGTAATGGATCTTGACCAATCTATGGCTGATGACATTGAGAGTAATGCGCCAGCTCCCGCTCAAGGGGCAGCGCTGTCTGATAGTAGACCCACTACGGTTGGTCAAGGAGAAGAGGCTAAGGAAGCCTTTCTCCACATGATGAATGAATGGTATACGGATTTTGTTCGAACAAATCCGAATGCCCAACCTCCTCCACCCCCACCTATTCCTCGACCGGTTCCCAGAGCTCCACAAGGTATAGAGTTTATAAGAATGAATAAGCCCCCGGTTGATAAGATCCGAAAGCATGGGGCTAAAGATTTTAGAGCTAATGTGGATAATGATACCGAAAGAGCTGAGTTTTGGCTCGAAAACTCCATCAGGGTATTTGATGGGCTATCTTGCACACCGGATGAGTGTTTAAAGTGTGCCATCTCACTTCTAAGGGATTTTGTATATCACTGGTGGAATACACTAGTATTGGTGGTACCAAGAGAGAGGGTTACATAGGAATTCTTGTAAGAGGAGTTTCAGAAGAAATATTAGTTAGCGGTTCATCAATCAGAAACGTAAGGAATTTCTTGAGATGAAGCAAGGCCTTATGTCAGTTATCGAAAATGAATGAGAATTTGTCAGGCCGTATGTCATTTATCGAAAATGAATGAGAATTCTTAGACTTAGTAAATATGCTCTAGAGTGTGTTTCCACAGAGGCTATTATGTGCAAGAGATTCGAGGATGGTTTGAATGAGGATATTTGTATGTTAGTTGGGATCTTAAAGCTGAAAGAATTTGTTGTATTGGTTGAACGAGCTTGTCAAGCCGAAAAGTTGAATAAAGAGAAGAGGAAAGTTGATCTTGAAGCTAGGGATTCGAGAAAAAGACCTATGAGTAAGTCATTTCTGTATCAGTCAAAGAAATCTAAAGAAATGTATTCCCATTCGAATGTTTCAACGGGGTAGTCACACCGAGATCATGGGAAGCAACATTCGAGTTTTAAGTCTCAGGCTACTTCAATGGCAAGTGTGGGTAATGTGAGGTCTAACAGACCCGAATGTCAACATTATGGAAGAAGACATCCTGGTGAGTGTAGGGTTAATGATCAAGCTTTTTTCAAATGTGGTTCTCAAGAGCATTTTATCCGAGATTGCCCTAAATGGTTGTGTAACAGCTCGACTTAGGGCCTAGTCAGAATAGTGGTGCGAGACCACCAATCTGAAGTAGAAATATGAGTTTTATGATTTCTATAAGGTTTATGAGGTGATTTCATGATTGTGTGAAAACCTCACGAAGAAATTTATTAATTAGTGATTAAATTGTCCATTAGGACTAAATTACAAAGAATGGAAAATATGAGATTCTAGAATATTTAATTATGAAATAGAATTATGAAAATTACTAGAGGTTCTTATTTAGCAATTAGACCATTATATTTGATGATGGACAAAAATGGACATGGGAAGGAAAAATCTCAAGAAAGGACCATTAAGGGAAGTTTGGTCATTTGGTTAATAAAAGAATTAAAAGGGAAAATAAAGCCAAAATTGATGTCCATCTTCTTCACCATAGTCGAAATTCTCAAGCTCTCAATAGCTAGGGTTTCTTCAACTTCGAAGCTTGATAGTAAGTCATCTTAGCCTCGTTTTTAATATTCTTCGTATTTTTGAAACCCTCATAGCTCGGTTTAGCTATTTCTAGCTATATTTTAAGCTAGGGTTCATCTTCAAAATTTACCCATGTGTGACATGCATGTATTTTGATGTTTTATGGAGGAATATGAAAGTTTGATGTATGATAAACATCTTTTTCTAAGTGATTTTCATGAAAAATGCATGTAAGGACCAAATTGTAAAAGTTATGAAAATGGTCATACATGAGTGAAATAGTAGAAATTGAAGGTTGCAATAGTTGAGAATATGATTCGACTAGGCTTGAAATGCAAGAAAGTTGAATGAAAATCATTTTACGAGCCTAAGGGAAAAGTGTAATTATGTAAAAGTTTAGGGGTAAAATTATAAATTTACCAAAATATGAATTATAAGTTGATTTAGTTAATGTGTGTATTTAACAAATGAAATTGTTATTATAGATCAAGAAATGAGAATCCTGGATCGAAGCCAAGGCAAGAACAAAATCAAGGACTAAATCGAGCATCGATACACATTTTGAGAATCAAGGTAAGTTTGTAGGAAGTTGAATTTTCATAATGTTTTGATGTTTGAAACTACTTAGTATTATGACAATGTATGTTATTGCTATGAATAATCAAGCGATGAAGCCTCAATGATGAAATGGTGAAAATAAATTATGTGAAATTTCGAATAAAGATTAGGAATAATGAGATTACCCATGTTTAGCATTGAATAAAGAAGGTCCTGTGTAAGACCATGTCTGGGACATGGTATCGACATTCATGTACAATCTCGTATAAGACCATATCTGGGATATGGCATCGACATCGAGTTATAAGATCCCGCGTAAGACCATATTTGGGATATGGCATCGGCATCAGGGGGTGATCCAATGTAAGACCATATCCGGGATATGGCATTGGCATCAAGATTTATGCATGATGAGTTCAAATATCCTACGATAATCTGATTCATTCAATGGAAAAAGAGTTAAGTATGTGAAATGGTATAGAGCCAAATCTATTTATGGATGACCTTAAGTTTCATTCATAATAAGAATGATGAAGATTTGAGTTTATGTTCATGTTAGCATATGTGCTAAGTCATGTGATTAAGTGATACAGGTACTATGGGTAAGTACAAGTTACTAAATCATAATGTGATATGAGATGGTTAAGAATGAATGTGAGTAAGTATGTTTAAGCATTTGAGACATATGTTGCTATTGTTTCATGAAAGGGATGAATTTGGTTTGAGCAATTATGTTGCTTTAGAATTTCATGCACACTTACTAAGCTATATGCTTGCCCCTCTCTTTTTCTCTTTTTCTTTGTAGTTTTGCCAAGTAGCTCAGGAATCATAGAACGTCAGAGCTCGGATCACACTATCAACCGTTCTTTTAGTATAGTAAAGTTAATTCATTTTGAGTATGGCATGTGTAGGAACTTGATCGTTTTGTGTCATGTTATGTTTGAAGGCCAAAGAGTTGGCTATAAATGTTTCACACTCATTTTGTAAATGGCCATGATGAATTGCCCAATATTGGCAAATTCATGTTCTAAGGTTGATGGGCATAATAAAATGAATATTCATGCAAGATATTGAGAAAAATGTGGATGGAGTGAATGATAATTTAAGGATTCTTCATAGTTTGACATTATTATATTATGTGCTTCTTGTGATGAAATGAACGAGTTTAAGTTTCATGATGGCAAAGAGGCTTGGAAAATAGCCCCTAATTGTCCACCCGGATAGACACACGGGCATTTGTCTAGGTCGTGTGTGACACATGGTCAACCCATATGGGTGTGTTGATAGGTCGTGTCTACCCTACATTTTAATTGCAAGAATTTGATTCGTCACACGGGCCACCACACAGGCATGTTCCTTGGCCGTGTGCTATTAAGGGTTTGATGACATCATAAACAAAGAGCTCCACGGGTGAAGGACATGAGCATCTCTAGGCCATGTAAAGGACACGGCCTATTGATATTAGCGTGTGTCCGACCGTGTGAAATTGCCTGCAGGTTCGAAAAGAAAATAAATTCCACATGGGCTAGAGACATGGGCATGTGAGATCACACGGTCCGCCAACACGGGCATGTCCCATGTGACACGGGCGTGTGACCCCTGTTTGAGTAAAAATTTTCAAAGAGTACTAAAGTTTCCAGACGAACTCTAAAACTTCCTGGAAGTAAGTTTAGGGCCTCGTAGGCCCATAATGTACACATTATGATTAAGAAGAAAAAGTTTTAAGTTGGAACAAAATTTTATAGCCTGAAAATGCATGTTCAAGTAAGGTTATGTACGGTAATGCCTCGTATCCTATCCTGGCGTTGACACGGGTAAAGGGTGTTACATTTAGTGGTATCAGAGCTACAATTTAGTCGATTCTAGGACTAACATAGCATAAGCATGAGTCTAGCTATACATGCCATACGTAAGAGCATTTGTGTAATGATATCGTGGTGACTCTTGACGATTCGAATTGTGTTTTTATATAGTAAATGGATCCTAATCCTAACCGAGCTACAGCCGATGATGCTGCAAGTAATGTGCTGGCTCTCGCGCAAGGGACCGCACTAATAGAGAGTAGACTAGAGACTTTGGGTTAGGGAGAAGAGGTCCGAGAAGTCTTTCTCTATATGATGAGTGACTGGTACACCGATTACATTCAAGCAAATCCTAATGCTCAACCTCCTCCACCCCCACCTATTCCTCAACCTACCCATGTAGCTCCCCAAGTGGTAGAAGTAGTGGGAAGAGAAAAGCCTTCGGTTTATAGAATCCAAAAACAAGGAGCCAAAAATTCAAGGCTAGTAAAGATGATGATCTAGAAAGAGCCGAATTTTGGCTTGAAAATACCATCAGGGTGTTTGATGAATTATCTTGCACACCTGAAGAGTGCATGAAATTCGTGGTTTCTCTTTTGAGAGATTCCGCTTATCAGTGGTGGAATATCCTTGTATCGATAGTACCAAGGGAAAAGATCACATAGGAGTTCTTTTAAGAAGATTTTCGAAGGAAGTATATCAGTCAGAGGTTCATTGACCAGAAGAGAAAGGAATTCCTTAAACTGAAACAAAAAAAGATGATGGTAACTGAATACGAGCGCGAGTTTATAAGACTTAGCAAGTACACTCGGGAATGTGTATTCTCTGAAGCTATCATGTGTAAGAGGTTTAAAGATAGACTAAATGAAAATAATCAATTGTTTGTTGGTGTCCTCGAGTTAAAGGAATTTGTTGTGTTAGTGGATCGGGCTTGTAAGGCCGAGGAATTAGTGAAAGAGAAAAGAAAAGATGAGATGGAGTCCCGTGACTCAAGATAAAGACAATTAAGTAAGTCATTTCAGTCCTCATCCAAGAAGTCGAGAGATTTTCCTACTCGATCAGCTACTTCATCCCGATTTTCAAGCAAAAGTAAGAGCTAGCCGTACTCAGGGTCTAAAGCTCAGACTACATCAGTGGCTAGTGTTGGCAACGCTCGACCGAGTAGACCAAAGTGCCCGCAATGTGGCAGACGTCATTTCGGCGAATGTTGAGCAAATGAGAAGGCTTGTTTTAGGTGTGGGTCTCTAGACCATTTTATTAGAGATTGCCTAAAGGGGAATAAGAATGAGAAGCCTCAGGATGTAAGACCGGGAGGCATTGATAGAGTAAGACCACAGAAAACCCGAGAAGTGTGGCAAGTAGGAATAATACGAATAAAGAGTAGGATGAGAGATCTGAGGGTAGAGCGCCTGCGAGGACCTATGCCATTCGGGCTCGCAAAGAGGCCTTATCTCCTGATGTGATTACGGGTACATTTTCTCTCCATGATACTAAATTTATTGCTTTAATAGATTTGGGACCTACCCATTCATATATTTGCATGAAATTAGAATCTAGAATAGCATGCCCGTAAAGTTCATAGAATTTGTGATAAAAGTGCCTAATCCTTTAGGAAAAAGTGTATTAGTTGATAAAGTATGCAAAGATTGTCTATTGATGATTAGAGGTCATAATTTTAAGGTAAACCTCATGTTATTGCCATTTGATGAATTCAATATTATTCTTGGTATGGACTGGTTAACTACTCATGATGTGACAAAAAATTGTGGAAACAAAATATATTGAGTTAATATGTGAAAATGGGGATACTCTTCATGTTAAATCAGATGAACAAGACAGATCGCCAGTAGTGATATCCCATATGTCGGCTCAGAGGTATGTAAGAAAAAGGTATGAGGCATATCTTGCTTTCGTGATGAATGCCAAGGAAATCGAATTAAAAATTGAATCAATTCTGATAGTATTTGAGTACCTAGATGTTTTTCCCGAGGAATTGCCTTAAGTTTAAGTTCTGTAATAATCCGGTTTAGGACCTAGTCAGAATGGTGGTTTTGGGACCACAAATTTGAGTTAAAAAATATTTTAATATTATTTTCTGTGCCTGCAGAATATGATTAAGCATGTGTAAAAGTTTCATGAATTAGTTTTGTTGTTTGTGTGATTAATTTGAGAAAATGACTTAATTGTAGAAAGTGTAAAAGTAGCCTTCTATTTGATTAAGAGTTTAATTGCTATGTCTTTATTAAAATGAAGTCCTTATGTTGCAATATAGCCATTGAATAATGGTTTGGATGGTTATGGGCTTGATGTATATGATTTTACTATTAAAATTTAAAGGTTAAATTAGTAAATAATCTATTAACAATTAATAAATAAAAACAAATGAAAATGTTAGTGGATGTTCATCTTTTTGGAACCAAGAATAAGGAAAGAAGAGGGGTTTTAAGTTTCCATGACGTTCGGCTACTATCAAGCTTAATTCAAGGTTTGTTTTTGCTCAGTTTTTGATAATTTCTACGTTTTTTGTAATCGTTGCTTAGTGTTCTTTAAAACCCATGCTTCAATTTTGTGAATTGATGAAAGTTTTTAAATGTGCCATTGATGAACACATGAATTTTATGATGTTTGAAGATGAATTATGAAAGATATGTGTTAGATTAACATGTTTTGTCTTTGGATTTTTGGTGATTTTGAGTAATTTGGACTAAAATGAGAAAATAATATTTTAACGGGCTAATTTGTGAAATAATTGAAATATATGGACTTGTATGAGCATGGGTGATATTCGGCTAAACATGAGTGTACGCAAATTTGGTGTATTTTGTGATTTTGTGAAATAGGGACTAAAATGTTAAAAGTTAAAATATGAGGGCTAATTTATAAATTGCCCTAAATATATGTTTTTGGATAAAATTGAATGAATTAGTGAATAAATGAGTTAAATTTGAATACGTATAGATCAAGAACAGAAGAAAATAGACTTAGATCATGGGAAATCGAAAGTAATTGAGTAGCCGAGTTCATTTCTGTTTATCCGAATCCAATGTAAGTCTATATACAAACAAATGTATTTGTATTGATTTATGTGTGAACATATGAAATTTCATTATGATGAATGTGCATGAGATGATGAATACATGAAATTCGAGAATGTATCGACAATGAATCAGTGTCCGAGAAGTCCCATACAAACCTAGGAATAGATAGGATTACATATGTCATGACATAGGTGTTCGAAATGTGACATCATGTAAGACCATATCTGGGACGTTGGCATCAATTTGAGATTTAAGTGTAAGACCATATCTGGGGCATTGGCATCGTATTGATTCATATAAGACCCTGTCTAGACATAGTGGCATTGATATCTGGTTACATGTAAGACCACGTCTGGGACGTTGGCATTGTACTACCATTCTGAGTATTCTGAGCTTCCTATTTGATTTCGAAAGGTTCAACGGGAAAATATGAGAAATGAAAGACTACGTGAAATGTATAAATGAGTCAGATACGTTTGAAAGATATACTATGTATGTGTATAAAAGGTAAGTATATATATGAACTTACCCAAGGTGAATATATGTATGGACTTGATGAGTTAATATGTGATATATGTTCGAATGTGCTATGAGCATAAGTGATGTTTGGAGATTTGAAATATTGGAAATCTATGGCTAAACAAATGAGCTAAAGATCATGTTATGAAATTGCAAATGAGAAATATTAATGTCATTGTGTCAATGTAATTATATTCATTTTATGTTAAGTTTATTTGTATGTGGCTTACTAAGCTTTTGGAAAGCTTACTTTGTGTGTGTTTGCTCTGTTTTATAGATCGTCAAAGCTACTGATGGCTTGGGAATCATCAAGGAGTGCTCTGTTTTATAGATCGTCAAAGCTACTGAGGGCTCGGGAATCATCGAGGATTGTCATCACACTACTCAAATCACATTTTGGTACCTTATGTGCATGTATATATTAAGTATGGCATGTATAGTCTAGTTAAAATGGATTATGTTTATGATATGTAATAGGCATGTGATATGGCTAGATAAATGTTGTTGATATGTATGAGTGATCAAGCCTTATGATGTCTAGCTTGGTATGGTTTGTTAGCCAATGAAATGGTCAAGGTAATGGTAAGCTTGATGATGCAAAATTGGTATATGTTTGATGAGAAATTGTGAATGAAATTTGCTTAGAAATGTTTGTCATTTAGTTGAGTTAATTGTTACTTAAGATGGTATGCTTGAGATGACTTTGAATGCTTGGAAAAGTTGGTTAATTTGTCATGAATTGAATTGGTATGATGCTTGTAGGAATGACCCTATGTGTAGGTGGCAAATTGGCATTACAAATGGCCTATAATTGCCCACACGGTTGAGCACACGGGCATGTGGCTCGACCGTGTCCCTCTTAATTTTATTTCAAAATAAGTTAGACTCGACCACGGGCTAGACACACGGGCATGTGATTGGCCGTGTGGTGCAAGTCAATTTCGACCATGGGTGTGGCACACGGGCGTGTCCACGGCCGTGTGAACAAGTCACATGTATGTCCTATTTTGACAAGGCTTAGACACATGGGTGTGTTTGAGGCCGTGGGAGGCACATGGTGTAACAGCTCGATTTAGGGCCTAGTTGAAATAATGGTGCGAGACCATGAAAATGAGATGAAATTATGAGTTTTAAGGTTTATGCCATGTTTGCATGCTAGCATGAAAGTTTCATGAAGCAGTTTCGCTAAATTGTGGTTGAATGGTCCAAAAGGACTAAATTGCAAAAGTTGCAAACTATGAATTTCTAGAAGCTTTTTGTACGAAATAGCTTTAGAATAATAATTATGAACCCCTAGACAATAATTTGCCTAAAATTTAATTTTTGGACAAAATTGGCCATGAGATAGTTTCATGGAAATTTTTAAAAAGAGGGGTATTTTGGTCATTTGCCTAATAAATGATTAAAATGGGAAAAAGATGACAAAAAATCCATTCATCTTCTTCCCCAAGCTACTGAAAATTCCAATAGCCATTGTTAGGGCTCTTTCAATTTTCCAAGCTTGCTAGTAAGTGCTCCTAAGCCCGGTTTTTGATATTCTTCGTATTTTTGAAGTCTTGGTAGCATGAGCAAGCTATTTTTAACTATTTGATGAGCTATAATAGATGTTCAAAAATGTGGTCATGTATGACATGCATGTATTTTGATGTTTTATGGAAGATTATGAAAGCTTGATGTAGTAGAAACATCTTTTATTAAGTGATTTTCCATGAAAATGCATGTAGGGACTTGATTGTAAAAGCTTAAGTTTGATCATACATGTGTGATTTGTGAGAATTTATGATTGCTATAGTTGAGACTATTAATCAGCTAAGCATGTAGTTTAAGAAAGTTGTATAAAAATCATTTTACGAGCCTAGGGACAAAAGTGCAAATATGAGAAAGTATAGGGGCAAAATAGTAATTTTGTCAAAGAATGAGCTATGAGTCAATTTAGTCAATATGCTTATTAAATGTTCTATTTATGATTATAGATCAAGAAAAATAAAGCCTAGATCGAACTGAGGCAAGAACAAAGTCGAGGACTAACTTGCATATTTACATACATTTTGTATATTGAGGTAAGTTTGTATGATTTCTAAGCTTTATAATTTCTTTCATTGAATTGCCTAGCATAATGTACATTATTATAATGGAATGCTTAATGTTTGTTAAATAAAGAAATCAATGTGATTAAGTATGAACAGAGATATCATATAAGTCCAAGGACCCAAGCTTGGCATTGAACAGAGATATCATGTAAGTCCAAGGACCCAAGCTTGGCTTCGAACAAGTTATCATGTAAGTCCAATGCAAGCTTGGCATTGAACAGAGATATCATGTAAGTCCAAGGACCCAAGCTTGGCATTGAACAAGTTATCATGTAAGTCCAAGGCAAGCTTGGCATTGAACAGAGATATCATGTAAGTCCAAGGACCCAAGCTTGGCATTGAACAAGTTATCATGTAAGTCCAAGGCAAGCTTGGCATTGAACAGAGATATCATGTAAGTCCAAGGACCCAAGCTTGGCATTGAACAAGCTATAATGTAAGTCCAAGGCAAGGTTGGCATTGAACAGAGATATCATGTAAGTCCAAGGACCCAAGCTTGGCATTGAACAAGTTATCATATAAGTCCAAGGCAAGCTTGGCATTAAACAGAGATATTAAGTAAGTCCAAGGCAAGCTTGGCATTGAACAAAGATATCGTGTAAGTCCAAGGCAAGCTTGGTATTGATGCGGGAAGAGATGTTCCTTGTAAGTCCATATTTAGAATATGGCTTTGGTATTAAGATCATGGTAAAAGATTTAGTATCCTCGGTTATTCATAGAAATTCATCGAGCAAATGAGTAAAGTTAAAATGAGATATCAAGAAAGCTAAGTAAGCAAAGATATTACCAAGTTGAAATTGAGTATTATTTATGTTATAAATGATGAATTAGAGATCATGATTATTAAATTAAAGTATGTTGATCAATGTGATCAAGTGAAACAGGCACCATGTTTACCTTACAAGTATGAGGATAATAAGTATCATGAGACATGTGAGAATCAGTATAAGTAAGTAAGCTCTAAAGCTGAAATTATGACACCATTGTTATGTCAAATGGTTTATATTAAGGAAGTTTATTAATCTATATTTTACATGCAAACTTACCAATCTAAATGCTTACGTCTTTAATCCTTTCTTTCTATGTAGTCCCGTCAAGCTAACTTGTGGATCGTTGGAGTCGGAGCTCGTAGCACACTATCAATCCTTATTTTGGTATAGCCAAGTTATTTTACTAAGTATGGCATGTATAGGAAGCATTCATTTTGAGAACATGTTTTAAGAAGGGTCATTGTATAGGTTATCAAACCATTATCCTTTTGTAAATGGCTAAGTGCTTAGCCAAAATTGGTTATATGTATGTTGCTATATTCAATGAAGCATGTTGTATAGTTTTTGAAATGTATTGGTTTGATTTTGATTTCAGGATGGTAAATGTCTTGGTAAATAACCTCTAAGTACTCACACGGTTAGACACATGGGCGTGTGTCTAGGCCGTGTGAACCCTGCACCTTATTATTATTAATCAGGATAGGCCATGGTAAAACCCCACGGCCGTGTATATGAGCCGTGTAGAATACACAATTTGAACATGGGCGTGTACCCATACCGTGTGGATCAAGTCAGTATATCAAGGTTTATCACAGGTTTAAGCCCACGGGCGTGTTCAGGCCATGTGAAAATAGTCAGTAGCTCCCCACGGTTGATGACATGAGCGTGCCAAGGGGTACACAAGCATGTGCCAAGCCACATAGGCATGTGACCCCTACTTTAAAGAAAGGTTTCGATTAAGTTCCAAAAGTTTTTAGTATTGTGCTTAAGGCCTCGTAGGCCCATGAAATGTATGATTAGACTAATATAGAGAAATTTTTAAGACGGAATGAAATTTTACAGCCAATAAGTGTATGTTTTAATGAGTTCAAGCATGGTAATATATCTTATCCAGTCCTAGCCTCGGGCTTGGGTTCGGGGTGTTACATTTAGTAGTATTAGAGCTACATTTTAGTCGGTTCTAGGACTAACGTAGCACGAGCATGAGTCTAGCTATACATGCTATACATAAGAATGTTTTAATAATGATAGTGTGATAACTCCTGACTATTTAAATTATGTTTATACATATATTAAATGGATCCCGAAGAAGTTGTGGCAGATGATGTAGAAAGTAACGCGCCGACTCCCGCAAAAGGGACGGTGCTAAACAAGAATGAGAATAGACCCACTACGGTGAGTCAAGAAGGAGGAGAAGAGGCTAGATAAGCTTTCCTCCATATGATGAATGCCTGGTATATAGAGTTCATTCGTGTAAACCCGAATGCACAGCCTCCTCCACCCCCGCCTGTTCCTCAACCTACTTCAATAGCCCCTCAAGTAGTAGAGGTGGATAGAAGAGATAAACCTCCAATTGATAGGATCAGAAACACGAGGTAGAAGAATTTCGGGCTAGGAAAGATGATGATCCAAAAAGAGCTGAATTCTGGTTAGAAAATACCATCAGGGTATTTAATGAGCTATCATGCACCTCTAAAGAATGCATGAAGTGCGTAATCTCTCTCTTAAGAGACTCTATTTACCAATGGTGGAACACCCTTGTGTCGGTAGTATCGAGGGAAAGGGTCACATGGGAATTCTTCAAAGAAGAGTTCAAGAAAAAGTATATCAGCCAAAGATTTGTAGACCAGAAGAGGAAGAAATTTCTAGAGCTAAAACAAAGCAAGATGTCAATAATTTATTATGAGCGAGAGTTTGTACAACTCAGCAAATACGCTCATGAATGTGTATCCACTGAGGCCATTATGAGTAAAAGATTTGAAGATGGATTAAATGAGGACATCAAGTTGTTTGTTGCTGTCCTAGAATTAAAGGAATTTATTGTGCTAATAGAAAGGGCGTGTAAAGCTGAAAAACTAGTGAAAGAGAAGAAGAAGTCTGAAATGGAGTCTCGTGACTCTAGGAAGAGACAGTGGAATAAGTCATTCCAATCTTCATCCAAAAATTCAAGAGATTTCCCTACCCAATCGGCTACTTCCATTGGGCTTTCAAGGAAAGACAAGAGTAAACAGTATTCAGGGAATAAAGCACAGACTACTTCAGTTGCAAGTGTTGGGAATATTAGATCTGACAGACCTGAATGCCCACAGTGTGGTAGACGTCACCTTAGAGAATGCCGAGCACATGAAAATGCATGCTTTAGATGTGGTTCTAAAAACCACTATATAAAAGATTGTCCAGAGATGATGACAGAAGAAAGAGCTCAGAACCCAAGATCCGGGAGTATGGTCAGAGGCAGACCGCAGAGGAACCCGGGAAGTGGGGTAAGTGGAAGAGGTAACCCTAGAGAACAGGCTGCAAGACCTAAGGGTAGAGCCCTTGCAAGGACTTATGCCATTCGTACTCGCAAAGAAGCATCTTCCCATGATGTTATTACGGGTACCTTTTCTCTTCATGATGTTAAAGTTATTGTTTTAATAGATCCCGGATCCACACACTCTTACATTTGCATGAAATTAGTATCAAGTTTGAGTATGCCTATAGATTCTATAGAATTTATGATTAAAGTGTCTAATCCTTTAAGTAAGAGTGTGTTAGTTGATAAAGTTTGTAAAGATTGTCTATTAATGATTAGAGGTCATTGCTTTAAAGCAAATCTTATGTTGCTACCATTTGATGAGTTCGACCTCATTCTTGGCATGGACTGGTTGACTACCCATGATGTAATAGTTAATTGTGGGAAGAAATATATTGAAATGAGATGTGAGGATGGGGATACTCTTCATGTAAAATCAGATGAACAAGGTAGATCACCGGCAATGATTTCTCTTATGACGGCACAGAAATATATAAGAAAAGGGTATGAAGCATATTTGGCCTATGTGATGAATGATAGAGGAACATAACTTAAGATTGAGTCAGTACCGATAGTACGTGAGTACGTAGATGTTTTTCCCAAGGAATTACCAGGACTACCTCCAGTTAGAGAGGTTGAGTTCAATATTAAGCTAACTCCCGGTACTGTACCGATATCCATTACACCTTACATAATGGATCCAACAGAGTTGAAAGAGCTAAAGTCACAGTTGCAAGAGTTAACAGACAATGGCTTTGCAAGATCAAGTTGTTAACCATAGGGTGCTCTGATTTTATTTGTGAAAATAAAGATGGCACCATGAGATTGTGCATAGATTACCGTCAACTTAATAAAGTGACAGTAAAGAACAAGTACCCATTGCCTAAGATCGATGATTTTTTTGATCAATTGAAAGGAGCCACTGTGTTCTCCAAAATATACTTGAGATCAAGGTACTATCAGTATAAAGTGAAGGATTCAGATGTGTCCAAGACTGCCTTCCGAAACGAGGTATGGGCATTATGAATTTTTAATCATGCCCTTTGGGTTGATCAATGCTCCCACGGTATTCATGGACTTAATGAACCACATATTTAGACCATAGACAAGTTTGTAGTCATTTTTATTGACGACATACTAATTTATTCCCGAGATGAGAATGATCATGCTGAACACCTACGGACAGTTCTACAGATTCTTTGAGGAAATCAGTTATATGCCAAATTCAGTAAAAGCGAATTTTAGCTCAAGGAAGTAGTATTTCTTGGACATATTGTCACGAAAGATGGAGCCCGAGTACATCCAAATAAGATCTCGGCCATAATGAATTGGAAGCCACCGAAGAACATCTCTGAGATTAGAAGTTTTCTAGGCCTAGCCGGCTATTATGGACGATTTGTCAAGGGGTTTTCCATGATTGCAACCCCGATGACTAAACTGTTACAGAAGAATGTGAAGTTTGAATGGTTAGAACGATGCCAACAAAGTTTTGAGAAGTTGAAAGCAATATTGACAGAAGCTCTAGTTTTAGTACAACCTGAGTCAGGAAAAGAATTTGTGATTTACAGCGATGCATCCTTAAACGGATTAGGTTGTGTACTCATGCAAGAAGGCAAGGTGACTGTTATGCCTCAAGACAGTTGAAACCTCATGAAAAGAATTATCCGACACATGATTTAAAATTAGCTGCCATACTCTTCACTTTAAAGATTTGGAGACACCATTTATATGGTGAGAGATGTCAGATTTTTACTGATCATAAAAGTCTGAAGTACTTGATGACATAGAAAGAGTTGAACTTAAGGCAACAGAGATGGCTAAAGTTGATAAAAGACTATGAGTTGGTTATTGACTACCACCCAGGAAAGGCGAATGTAGTCGGCGATGCTTTGAGCAGGAAGTCCCTTTTTTGCTTTAAGGGCATTGAATTCCAGGATATCATTATCCGATGATGGTTCTATTATAGTCGAGTTGAGAGGTAGACTAATGTTTTTTCATGAGATCCTCCAAGCTCAGAAAGAAGATAGTGAATTGCAAGTCAAGAGAGCTCAATGTGAGCCAGATGTTGAATCTGACTTTTGGATTAATTTTGATAGATATTTGATGTTTAGAGATAGAGTTTGTATACCGAGAAAAGAGGAGTTGATTCAGAGAATTTTGTATGAAGCACATAACGGATGTTTGTCAGTACATCCAGGAAGTACTAAGATGTATAATGATTTCAAGCAATAGTATTGGTGGCCGAAAATGAAGAAAGATATTTCAGAATTTGTTTCCAAGTGCATGATTTGCCAGCAAGTAAAGGCTGAACACCAAGTACCTTCGGGTTTACTTCAGCCCATTTTGATTCCCGAGTGGAAATGGGACCGTATCACCATGGATTTTATAATGGGGTTACCGTTGTCAGCAAGCAAGAAGGATGCTATATGGGTTGTAGTTGATAGACTCACGAAGTTAGCTCATTTCATACTTGTACTAGTGGATTACTCCCTCAACAAATTGGAAAACTTATATGTTTCAGAAATAGTAAGGCTTCACGGAGTTCCCTTATCGATTATATCGGATAGAGATCTGAGATTCACATCCAGATTTTGGAAGAGGCTGCAAGAAGCCTTAGGTACAAGATTGAATTTTAGCACAACTTTTCATCCTCAAACTGATGGTCAGTCAGAGAGGTTAATTCAAGTACTCGAGGATATGCTCAGATGTTGTATTTTAGAATTTCAAGGTAGTTGGGAAAATTTTCTCCCATTGATAGAATTTTCCTACAATAATAGTTTTCAGTCGAGCTTAAAGATGGCGCCTTATGAAGCTCTATATGGGCATAAATGCAAAACACCTTTGTTTTGGATTGAACTCAAGGAAAACCAAATTTACGGGGTCGATCTGGTTAAAGAAGCTGAAGAGAAAGTGAAAGTGATACGAGAGTGTTTAAAAGATGCCTCAGACAAACAGAAATTCTATTCGGATTTAAAGAGAAAAGAGATAGAGTACCAAGTCAGGGATAAAGTGTTCTTGAAAGTGTCATCATGGAAAAAAGTTCTCAGATTTGGCCAGAAAGGCAAATTGAGTCCACGTTTCATTGGACCTTATAAGATTACTGAGAGAGTTGGGCCGGTAGCTTACTGATTGGCTTTGCCATCAGAATTGGAGAAGATACATGATGTGTTTCATGTGTCAATGTTGAGACGCTACAGATTAGATCCTTCACATGTAATTATCTCGTCAGAGATAGAGATTTGTCCCAACATGACTTATGGTGAAGAACCAATCAAGATTTTAGCTTAGGAAGTCAAACAATTGAGAAATAAAAGTATTTCCCTAGTGAAAGTATTGTGGCAAAGACATGGAATAGAAGAAGCTACGTGGGAAACAGAAGAGAATATGAGAAACAAGTATCCAAACCTTTTTACTGGTAAGATTTTTGAGGACAAAAATCCCTAAGGGGGAGAGAATTGCAACAGCTTGATTTAGGGCCTAGTCGAAATAGTGGTGCTAGACCACGAAACCAAGATGAAATTATGTGTTTTAAGGTTTATGTCATGTTTGCATGCTAGCATGAAAGTTTCATGAAGCAATTTCGCTAAATTGTGGTTGAATGGTCCAAAAGACTAAATTGCAAAAGTTACAAAATATGAATTTCTAGAAGCTTTTTGTACGAAATAGCTTTAGAATAATAATTATGAATCCCTAGATATAAATTTTCCCAAAATTTATTTTTTGGACAAAATTGGCCATTAGATAATTTTATAGAAATTTTTAAAAAGACGGGCATTTTGGTCATTTGCCTAATAAATGATTAAAATGGGAAAAAGATGACAAAAAATCCATTCATCTTCTTCCCCATGCTTCCGAAAATTCCATTGGCCATTGTTAGGGCTTTTTCAATTTTCCAAGATTGTTTGTAAGTGCTCCTAAGCCCGATTTTTTATATTCTTCGTATTTTTGAAATCCTGATAGCATGAGTAAGCTATTTTTAGCTATTTGATCAGCTATAATGGATGTTCAAAAATGTGGTCATGTATTACATTCATGTATTTTGATGTTTTATGGAAGATTATGAAAGCTTGATGTAATAGAAACATCTTTTATTAAGTGTTTTCCATGAAAATGCATGTAGGGACTTGATTGTGAAAATCTTAATTGGTCATACATGTGTGATTTGTGGGAATTGATGATTGCTATAGTTGAGACTATTAATCAGCTAAGCATTTAGTTTAATAAAGTTGTATAAAAATCATTTTACGAGCCTCGGGGCAAAAGTGCAAATATGAGAAAGTATAGGGGTAAAATAGTAATTTTACCAAAGAATGAGTTATGAGTCAATTTAGTCAATATGCTTATTAAATGGTCTATTCATGATTATAGATCAAGAAAAATGAAACCCGGTTCAAAACCAAGGCAATAACAAAGTCGAGGACTAAATTACATATCTACAAACATTTTGTATATTGAGGTAAGTTTGTATGATTTCTAAGCTTTATGATTTCTTTCATTGAATAGATTAGTATAATGTACATTATTATAATGGAATTCTTAATGTTTGTTAAATACAAAAATCAATGTGATTAAGTATGAATAGAGATATCATGTAAGTCCAAGGACCCAAGCTTGGCATTGAACAGAGATATCATGCAAGTCCAAGGACTCATGCTTGGCATTGAACAAGTTATCATGTAAGTCCAAGGCAAGCTTGGCATTGAACAGAGATATCATGTAAATCCAAGGATCCAAGCTTGGCATTGAACAAGTTATCATGTAAGCCCAAGGTAAGCTTGGCATTGAACAGAGATATCATGTAAGGCCAAGGACCTAAGCTTGGCATTGAACAAGTTATCATGTAAGTCCAAGGGAAGCTTGGCATTGAACAGAGATATCATGTAAGTCCAAGGACCCAAGCTTGGCATTGAACAAGTTATCATGTAAGTCCAAGGCAAGGTTCGCATTGAACAGAGATATCATGCTAGTCCAAGGACCCAAGCTTGTCATTGAACAAGTTATCATGTAAGTTCAAGGCAAGCTTAGCATTGAACAAAGATATTAAGTAAGTCCAAGGCAAGCTTGGCATTGAATAGAGATATCATGTAAGTCCAAGGCAAGCTTGGCATTGATGCAAGAAGAGATATTACATGTAAGTCCATATTTAGAATATGGCTTTGGCATTAAGATCATGGTAAGAGATTTAGTATCCTCGATTATTCGCAGAAATTCATCCAACAAATGAGTAAAATTAAAATGAGATAACAAGAAAGCTAAGTAAGCAAAGATATTACCAAGTTGAAATTGAGTATTATTTATGTTATAAATGATGAATTAGAGATCATGATTATTAAATTAAAGTATGTTGATCAATGTGATCAAGTGAAACAGGCACCATGTTTACCTTACAAGTGTGAGGATAATAAGTATCATGAGACATGTGAGAATCAGTATGAGTAAGTAAGCTCTAAAGCTGAAATTATGATACCATTGTTATGTCAAATGGTTTATATTAAGCAAGTTTATTAATCTGTGTTTTACGTGCAAACTTACTAAGCTAAATGCTTACGTCTTTAATCCTTTCTTTCTATGTAGTCCTGCCAAGCCAACTTGTGGATCGTTGGAGTGGGAGCCCGTAGCACACTATCAATGTAACATCCTAGATTAGGGGTTATGCGTTTGTGCATAATTCATGAGTAGTAGGTTTTGGCAGTGTTTGGAAATGAATTAAGGGTTTTTAAAATCCTAGGATGGAAGAGAAAGCTTTGGACAATTATTGGTTTTTAAGTTAAAAACAAGAAGTGATGTGGAAAAGTGGCAAGGGACGCCACCTAATGTGCAAGGGTTATGGCATCAAGTGAAGTACTTTGAGGAAGAGGTTCAATCCCATTGTGTGCATTTTGCTTAATCTTATGAAATAGCATGTTTACTATGATATGGATGTGTGGTGTGCATTTTTAGAACCTTGGAAATGTAAGGAAATGTATGGAAATGTATGGAAATGTATGGAAATGTAAGGAAATGTATGGAAATGTAAGGAAATGTATGGAAATGTATGGAAATGCATGGAAATGTATGGAAATGTAAGGAAATGTATGGAAATGTAAGGAAATGTAGGGAAATGTAAGGAAATGTAGGGAAATGTCCCAGAAATGTAAGGAAGTGATTTAGAAATGATTCAAAAGAGGAAAATGAACATTTATGGAAACTAGGAAAATGATTTAGAAATGATTCAAAAGGGGAAAGTGAACATTTTTGGAAACTAGGAAATGTAAGGAAATGTCAAGTTCGAAGAGCCAAACGAAAATTTTTGGAAACTTAGAAATAACTTATAAATGTCGAGTTTTAAAGTTTAAAAGAGGAAATTAAGGCAAGGTGGCCTTGAGAGAAAAAGTATGTGAAATTTGACACACAAACAGGTTTGGAAAAGTGGCCTGAAGATGCCACTTAGGGCCTCTGGAAATGGCGCCACATGCAAGTGTATTTGGGCCAGGGATCGAGTCACTTAGGAAGCAAATAAAAAAAGTTTTATTTTGCTACAAAGAGCAGAGAGGTGGACGGCATCTAGCTAAGAATTTAAGTGATTTTTATTTAATTACTTAAAAAGGAAGCAATGGACGGCAACAGGGACTCTTAATGGAAGAGTTTAATTCTCCTTAAAACTTGACTAAATAGGTGGATAAATGCTGATTTATTTTAGATTATTTTCAAAGAGATAATTGAGGGATTATTCTTTAATTTTTAATTAAAGAGATAAAGCTATCAAAATAGAAGAGTGATGGCCAAGTAAGGGATTCTAAGTTAGTAATTTCGGCTATAAAAGGAAAAGAGGGCCATTCATTCTTTCTTCTAACTCTCTCTCTGCCGAATTCACTCTAGCAAATATCTCCTTTCTTCATTGTTTTGCCAAGCCGAAAATACACCTTGTGTAGCCGAAAGTTTGCTAAAATCAAGGCCATAGCCGAATAGTTTTGAGACTTCAAACAAGGGGTTGTCGACTTTTGTATTAAGGGTAAGAACTAATTATCATTTGATTTTCATCCTTTTTCTTTTAAGATTTGCCAAAATCTAGGACTAACCCCATTAATATCTTGTTGCCGAAACTTTGAAGAGATCTTTCGGGATTTGTTTAAGTCAACTACAAGAAGGAGAAGTTCTTTTCCCGAAGGTACACCATAGGCCGCGTGTTCCCTAGTTATTCGGTGAATTTTGGGATTTAAAATCCTTAAGGCAAGTGACTATGAATATTCGGCCAAGACCCTATTTTAGTAGTAGATCTATTATTATGTGTTTTAAACCGAAAAACTAGCCGATTCAAGGAATCTAGTGATTAGCCGATTTCAAAGGAGAAGAATACAAGTTTCCGAGATTTGATTAATCATCTAAACGGCAACAAGGTAAGTTTTAAGAATACAAATCCTACTAGGATTTGGTTTTATGGCCGAATAGGCTTTATGCTAATATATTAAGGTTGGCTGAATGTAGGAATTGAGATCTAAGGCATTAGATCAAGCTTTTCGGGATTTAAGTGAACCGCTAAGCAAATCAGGTGTATACCCTACCCTAAGTTTTAATTTGTTCATGGCTATGTTTTAAATTAAATGTGTTAATATGAAAGTGTAAGAATATGGCTAAGGTACCGTGTGTACCCCACACTAATCTTAATAGATTTATTGCTTTAACCTGATATATATGTTAATATGAAAGTGTAAGAATGTGGCTAAAGTACCATGTTATGGTACAAAGTACTCAGGTACGTTTTCCTACTCCTACTAGGATTACGAAATATGTTATACTTAACATGTGAAAAGTGAAATGAATGTGAATTTAAGTATGATATGCATGATATGAATAATATGGGGCATTCGGGTTATTTGAGAAAGGGGAAGTGAATGTGATGACTTCGGTCTCACTATTTGAATGTGGTGACTTCGGTCACATTATCTGAATGTGGTGACTTCGGTCACATTATCTGAATGTGGTAACTTCGGTTACATTATCTGAATGTGGTGTCTCATGACACAATTATCTGGTGGCTATGCCACGAATTTTATATCGGTGATGAGCACGTTGACTGCAGCGACTGACTTCGATGGTGTGTAGCGAATGGAGGGTTGATTTAGTAGTCCCCACGGTGTGCAGTTTGGTACGGGGATGTGTAGCAGATGGCATCTAGGTTTGGGTTTGGGTTGCATCATTATCTTGAATCATTGTTATGTGAACATGATATGTATGGTATGCCTAAATCTGTTAAATTTTAGTGTTGGTTACACATTGAGTCTGTTGACTCACCCGTTGTGGGAACATGTTTGGTGATGAATGTGATGGACCGGACTAGAGAACTTGTGGTGGCCATGCTTAGCTTGAAGTTTTATTTAATTTGGACATTCTATTTTATTTAAGTACTCTTCAATTTTATTTGGGTTTTGTTTTATGTAATAAGGCCATAGTGATGATTTTATTATTGTTTTAATTACTATGTTACTTAATCTATGTTATTTAGATATTAAGTCAATTTAATTTAAAACAAACCTTAAATATTTTGGTCACCAAATAAATGGGTTTTCAATATAAAGATAAACTTGTTTTCAACTCGAGCCCAACCCACAAAGAAGTTATCTTCAAAACATACAATTTTCAAAGTATTCAAAAGAATTTTGAACCGGTTTACATCAAGGAACATACCAGATCCGGTCCAGGCTCGTGGGCGGGTGTGTGTGTTTTTTCGATTTAGTATCAAAGCCAGTTTAAACTCTCGGCCTTGGGTTTAAGGCCCAAAACGTTTTCAAGATAAGCCCAAAAGAATTTTTGTGAATTAAGCGAGTTTTTCTGGCATGGCCCACTAAGTCTCCGACCCGAAGTCCACCAGGTAAGTACTTCTATCCATTGTATGATTTATATTATGATTTGTAGAATGGTAGAAATGGAACGTAGAATAGAGATTAAGTACTTGAACCCTAGGATTAGTATACCCCAACAATTACATAAGACTCTAATGCACAATTAAACAAACCTGTGGTTAAGTCGCTGAGTTAGGGTATGGTAACCATGGTGCGCATGTCTAGGATTGGTTTCGGTGGGAGCTTGGTATTTAAGCAGTCTGCGTGACTCACCTCCTCTCACTTGAATCCTACAGTGCGTAGCCTCGGTTCACCCTAACCAAGAGGACTTATACACCTGCTAATCCCCAACTAAAACTCAAAAGGGACTAGTCGTATTTTATGGAAACCCTAGTTTTAAAATTTCTAAATTATTTTCTTCATTTGAAAAAGATTATTTTTATAAAATTTCTTGAAATATTTCAGATTTATAAAATTACAAAAATACTCCTAATGGTAAAATTACAAAAATGCCATTGGTTTATGAAATTTTCAAAATACCCACAGTTCCTATCAAAATTTCATTACGTTACAAAATGTTCAAAAACCCTAATTTACAAAATGACAAAATACCCTGATTTTAGAAAAGATTACGAAATTACCCTTACCCTGCAAATTACCGAAATACCCCTGAGTTACAAAATTACCAGAACGACCCCCGATCTTCAAAAAAATTTTTTTGCAACAACACTGATTTGGAAAACAAATTCTCAAAAATAACCCTCAAGTTTTGTAAATTCCAAAATATCCTTGATTTGTTAAGATTTACAAATTCACCCAGGTTAATTACCAAAATACCCTCGAATTTCAAAATTTTCCAAGATACCCCGGGAATGCAAAATTTCCAGAATACCCTCATTGACAAAAACACCAAGGAACCTTGTTTCGATAAATTGCGAAAAATACCCCTATAGGACAATTACGAAAATACCCCTGGGTAGTGGAAAAACAACAACAATGAAAACTACAACATTTCTCTGAATGAACGAAAGTTCATAATTGATTGATGGATGTATGAAAGTAAAGACTATGTGCATGTATGAATATGAAAGAACCACTTCTAAAAATTCTTTCCATAAAACTTCTTCGCGGTTAATCAGTGAAACAAAATTTTTTTTAATACATAAAACTTCTTAATCAGATTAAATCGTGACGTTAGAAATGAGTTCTAAGGGACGTGAACTTAGAGATTGTGCCTGGAAAGTATGATGGTTCTATTAAGATCAGAGTACACAGCGTAAGCATAGTGCGGTGAGAAGGATTGTACGACTGTTAGTAAGTAATTTTGAGGATGAAATTATTTTTAAGGAGGGTAGAACTGTAACATCCTAGATTAGGGGTTATGCGTTTGTGCATAATTCATGAGTAGTAGGTTTTGGCAGTGTTTGGAAATGAATTAAGGGTTTTTAAAATCCTAGGATGGAAGAAAAGCTTTGGACAATTATTGGTTTTAAGTTAAAAACAAGAAGTGATGTGGAAAAGTGGCAAGGGACGCCACCTAAAGTGCAAGGGTTATGGCATCAAGTGAAGTACTTTGAGGGAAGAGGTTCAAATCCCATTGTGTGCATTTTTGCTTAATCTTATGAAATAGCATGTTTACTATGATATGGATGTGTGGTGTGCATTTTTAGAACCTTGGAAATGTAAAGAAATGTATGGAAATGTATGGAAATGTATGGAAATGTAAGGAAATGTATGGAAATGTAAGGAAATGTATGGAAATGTATGGAAATGTAAGGAAATGTATGGAAATGTAAGGAAATGTAGGGAAATGTAAGGAAATGTAGGGAAATGTCCTGGAAATGTAAGGAAATGATTTGGAAATGATTCAAAAGAGGAAAATGAACATTTATGGAAACTAGGAAAATGATTTAGAAATGATTCAAAAGGGGAAAGTGAACATTTCTGGAAACTAGGAAATGTAAGGAAATGTCAAGTTTAAAGAGCCAAACAAAAATTTTTGGAAACTTAGAAATCACTTAGAAATGTCGAGTTTTAAAGTTTAAAAAAGGAAATTAAGGCAAGGTGGCCTTAAGAGAAAATGTATCTGAAATTTGACACACAGACAGGTTTGGAAAAGTGGCCTGAAGATGCCACTTAGGGCCTCTAGAAATGGCGCCACATGCAAGTGTATTTGGGTTAGGGATCGAGTCACTTAGGAAGCAAATAAAAGAAGTTTTATTTTGCTACAAAGGGAAGAGAGGTGGAAGGCATCTAGCTAAGAATTTAAGTGATTTTTATTTAATTACTTAAAAAGGAAGCAATGGACGGCAACAGGGACTCTTAATGGAAGAGTTTAATTCTCCTTAAAACTGGACTAAATAGGTGGATAAATGGTAATTTATTTTAGATTATTTTCAAAGAGATAATTGAGGGATTATTCTTTAATTTTTAATTAAAGAGATAAAGCTATCAAAATAGAAGAGTGATGGCCAAGTAAGGGATTCTAAGTTAGTAATTTCGGCTATATAGGAAAAGAGGGCCATTCATTCTTTCTTCTAACTCTCTCTCTGCCGAATTCACTCTAGTAAATATCTCCTTTCTTCATTATTTTGCCAAGCCGAAAATACACCTTGTGTAGCCGAAAGTTTGCTAAAATCAAGGCCATAGCCGAATAGTTTTGAGACTTCAAACAAGGGGTTGTCGACTTTTGTATTAAGGGTAAGAATTAGTTATCATTTGATTTTCATCCTTTTTCTTTTAGGATTTGCCAAAATCTAGGACTAACCCCATTAATATCTTGTTGCCGAAACTTTGAAGAGATCTTTCGGGATTTGTTTAAGTCAACTACAAGAAGGAGAAGTTCTTTTCCGAAGGTATACCATAGGTCAGCGTGTTCCCTAGTTATTCTAAGTGAATTTGGGATTTAAAATCCTTAAGGCAAGTGACTATGAATATTCGCCAAGACCCTATTTTAGTAGTAGATCTATTATTATGTGTTTTAAACCAAAAACTAACCGATTCAAGGAATCTAGTGATTAGCCGATTTCAAAGGAGAAGAATACAAGTTTCCGGATTTGATTAATCATCTAAACGGCAAAAGGTAAGTTTTAAGAATACAAATCCTACTAGGATTTGGTTTTATGGCTGAATAGGCTTTATGCTAATATATTAAGGTTGGCCAAATGTAGGAATTGAGATCTAAGGCATTAGATCAAGCTTTTCGGGTTTAAGTGAACCGCTACAAATCAGTGTATACCCTACCCTAAGTTTTAATTTGTTCATGGCTATGTTTTAAATTAAATGTGTTAATATGAAAGTGTAAGAATATAGATAAGGTACCGTGTGTACCCCACACTAATCTTAATAGATTTATGGCTTTAACCTGATATATATGTTAATATGAAAGTGTAAGAGTGTGGCTAAAGTACCATGTTATGGTACAAAGTACTCAGGTACGTTTTCCTACTCCTACTAGGATTACGAAATATGTTATACTTAACATGTGAAAAGTGAAATGAATGTGAATTTAAGTATGATATGCATGATATGAATAATATGGGGCATTCGGGTTATTTGAGAAAGGGGAAGTGAATGTGATGACTTCGGTCTCACTATTTGAATGTGGTGACTTCGGTCACATTATCTGAATGTGGTGACTTCGGTCACATTACCTGAATGTGGTAACTTCGGTTACATTATCTGAATGTGGTGTCTCATGACACAATTATCTGGTGGCTATGCCACGAATTTTATATGGGCGATGAGCATGTTGACTGTAGCGACTGCCTTCAATGGTGTGTAGCGGATGGAGGGTTGACTTAGTAGTCCCCACGGTGTGCAGTTTGGTACGGGGATGTGTAGCGGATGGCATCTAGGTTTGGGTTTGGGTTGCATCATTATCTTGAATCATTGTTATGTGAACATGATATGTATGGTATGCCTAAATCTGTTAAATTTTAGTGTTGGTTACACATTGAGTCTGTTGACTCACCCCGTTGTGGGAACATGTTTCAGGTGATGAACAGTGATGGACCGGGACGGCAGAACTTGTGGTGGCCATGCTTAGCTTGAAGTTTTATTTAATTTGGACATTCTATTTTATTTAAGTACTCTTCAATTTTATTTGGGTTTTGTTTTATGTAATAAGGCCATAGTGATGATTTTATTATTGTTTTAATTACTATGTTACGAATCTATGTTATTTAGATATTAAGTCAATTTAATTTAAAACAAACTTTAAATATTTTGGTCACCTGAAATAAATGGGTTTTCAATATCAAGATAAACTTGTTTTCAACTCGAGCCCAACCCACAAAGAAATTATCTTCAAAACACACAATTTTCAAAGTATTCAAAAGAATTTTGAACCGGTTTACATCAAGGAACATACCAGATTCGATCCAGGCTCGTGGGCCGGGTGTGGGGTGTTTTAGTTTGGTATCAGAGCCCAGTTTTAAACTCTCGGCCTTGGGTTTAAGGCCCAAAATGTTTTCCAAGATAAGCCCAAAAAGAATTTTTGTGAATTAAGCAGGTTTTTCTGGCATGGCCCACTAAGTCTCCGACCTGAAGTCCACCAGGTAAGTACTTCTATCCATTGTGTGATTTATATTATGATTTGTAGAAGGGTAGAAATGGAATGTAGAATAGAGATTAAGTACTTGAACCCTAGGATTAGTATACCCCAACAATTACATAAGACTCTAATGCACAATTAAACAAACCTGTGGTTAAGTCGCTGAGTTAGGGTATGGTAACCATGGTGCGATGTCTAGGATTGGTTTCGGTGGGAGCTTGGTATTTAAGCGATCTGCGTGACTCACCTCCTCTCCACTTGAATCCTACAGTGCGTAGCCTCGGTTCACCCTAACCAAGAGGACTTATACACTGCTAAACCCCAACTAAAACCCGAAAGGGACTAGCCAGTATTTTATGGAAACCCTAGTTTAAAATTTCTAAATTATTTTCTTCATTTGAAAAAGATTATTTTTATAAAATTTCTTGAAATATTTCAGATTTATAAAATTACAAAAATACCCCTAATGGTAAAATTACAAAATGCCATTGGTTTATGAAATTTTCAAAATACCAACAGCCTATCAAAATTTCATTATGTTACAAAATGTTCAAAAACCCTAATTTGAAAAATGACAAAATACCCTGATTTTAGAAAAGATTACGAAATTACCCTTACCACGCAAATTACCAAATACCCCGAGTTACAAAATTACCAGAACGACCCCCGATCTTCAAAAAATTTTTTTGCAACAATACTGATTTGGAAAACAAATTCTCAAAAACAACCTCAAGTTTTGTAAATTCCAAAATATCCTTGATTTGTTAAGATTTACAAATTCACCCTAAGTTAATTACCAAAATACCTCTGATTTCAAAATTTTCCAAGATACCCCGGAATGCAAAATTTCCGAATACCCTCATTGACAAAAACACCAAGAAACCTTGTTTCGATAAATTGCGAAAAATACCTCTGTAGGACAATTACGAAAATACCCCTGGGTGGTGGAAAAACAACAACAATGAAAACTACAACATTTCTCTGAATGAACGAAAGTTCATAATTGATTGATGGATGTATGAATGTAAAGATGTGTGCATGTATGAATACAAACGAACCACTTCTAAAAATTCTTTCCATAAAACTTCTTCATGTTAATCGGTGAAACAAAATTTTTTAATACATAAAACTTCTTAATCGATTAAATCGTGACGTTAGAAATGAGTTCTAAGGGACGTGAACTTAGAGATTGTGCCTGGAAAGTATGATGGTTCTATTAAGATCAGAGTACACAGCGTAAGTATAGTGCGGTGAGAAGGATTGTACGACTGTTAGTAACTAATTTCGAGGACGAAATTATTTTTAAGGAGGGTAGAACTGTAACATCCTAGATTAGGGGTTATGCGTTTGTGCATAATTCATGAGTAGTAGGTTTTGGCAGTGTTTGGAAATGAATTAAGGGTTTTTAAAATCCTAGGATGGAAGAGAAAGCTTTGGACAATTATTGGTTTTTAAGTTAAAAACAAGAAGTGATGTGGAAAAGTGGCAAGGACGCCACCTAAAGTGCAAGGGTTATGGCATCAAGTGAAGTACTTTGAGGAAGAGGTTCGAATCCCATTGTGTGCATTTTGCTTAATCTTATGAAATAGCATGTTTACTATGATATGGATGTGTGGTGTGCATTTTAGAACCTTGGAAATGTAAGGAAATGTATGGAAATGTATGTATGGAAATGTAAGGAAATGTATGGAAATATAAGGAAATGTATGGAAATGTATGGAAATGTATGGAAATGTAAGGAAATGTATGGAAATGTAAGGAAATGTAGGAAATGTAAGGAAATGTAGGAAATGTCCTGAAATGTAAGGAAATGATTTAGAAATGATTCAAAAGAGGAAAATGAACATTTATGGAAACTAGGAAAATGATTTAGAAATGATTCAAAAGGGGAAAGTGAACATTTCTGGAAACTAGGAAATGTAAGGAAATGTCAAGTTTAAAGAGCCAAACAAAAATTTTGGGAAACTTAGAAATGACTTAGAAATGTCGAGTTTTAAAGTTTAAAAGAGGAAATTAAGGCAAGGTGGCCTTAAGAGAAAATGTATGTGAAATTTGACACAGACAGGTTTGGAAAAGTGGCCTGAAGATGCCACTTAGGGCCTCTAGAAATGGCGCCACATGCAAGTGTATTTGGGCCAGGGATCGAGTCACTTAGGAAGCAAATAAAAGAAGTTTTATTTTGCTACAAAGAGAAGAGAGGTGGATGGCATCTAGCTAAGAATTTAAGTGATTTTTATTTAATTACTTAAAAAGGAAGCAATGGACGGCAACAGGGACTCTTAATGGAAGAGTTTAATTCTCCTTAAAACTGGGCTAAATAGGTGGATAAATGGTAATTTATTTTAGATTATTTTCAAAGAGATAATTGAGGGATTATTCTTTAATTTTTAATTAAAGAGATAAAGCTATCAAAATAGATGAGTGATGGCCAAGTAAGGGATTCTAAGTTAGTAATTTCGGCTATATAGGAAAAGAGGGCCATTCATTCTTTCTTCTAACTCTCTCTCTGCCGAATTCACTTTAGTAAATATCTCCTTTCTTCATTATTTTGCCAAGCCGAAAATTCACCTTGTGTAGTTGAAAGTTTGCTAAAATCAAGGCCATAGCCGAATAGTTTTGAGACTTCAAACAAGGGATTGTCGACTTTTGTATTAAGGGTAAGAACTAGTTATCATTTGATTTTCATCCTTTTTCTTTTAGGATTTGCCAAAATCTAGGACTAACCCCATTAATATCTTGTTGCTAAAATTTTGAAGAGATCTTTCGGGATTTGTTTAAGTCAACTACAAGAAGGAGAAGTTCTTTTCCCGAAGGTACACCATAGGCCGCGTGTTCCCTAGTTATTCGGTGAATTTCGGGATTTAAAATCCTTAAGGCAAGTGACTATGAATATTCGGCCAAGACCCTATTTTAGTAGTAGATCTATTATTATGTGTTTTAAACCAAAAAACTAACCGATTCAAGGAATCTAGTGATTAGCCGATTTCAAAGGAGAAGAATACAAGTTTCCGGGATTTGATTAATCATCTAAACGGCAACAAGGTAAGTTTTAAGAATACAAATCCTACTAGGATTTGGTTTTATGGCTGAATAGGCTTTATGCTAATATATTAAGGTTGGCCAAATGTAGGAATTGAGATCTAAGGCATTAGATCAAGCTTTTCGGGATTTAAGTGAACCGCTAAGCAAATCAGGTGTATACCCTACCCTAAGTTTTAATTTGTTCATGGCTATGTTTTAAATTAAATGTGTTAATATGAAAGTGTAAGAATATGGATAAGGTACCGTGTGTACCCCACACTAATCTTAATAGATTTATGGCTTTAACCTGATATATATGTTAATATGAAAGTGTAAGAGTGTGGCTAAAGTACCATGTTATGGTACAAAGTACTCAGGTACATTTTCCTACTCCTACTAGGATTACGAAATATGTTATACTTAACATGTGAAAAGTGAAATGAATGTGAATTTAAGTATGATATGCATGATATGAATAATATGGGGCATTCGGGTTATTTGAGAAAGGGGAAGTGAATGTGATGACTTCGGTCTCACTATTTGAATGTGGTGACTTCGGTCACATTATCTGAATATGGTGACTTCGGTCACATTATCTGAATGTGGTAACTTCGGTTACATTATTTGAATGTGGTGTCTCATGACACAATTATCTGGTGGCTATGCCACGAATTTTATGTGGGCGATGAGTACGTTGACTGCAGCGACTGCCTTCGATGGTGTGTAGCGGATGGAGGGTTGACTTAGTAGTCCCCACGGTGTGCAGGTTGGTACGGGGATGTGTAGCGGATGGCATCTAGGTTTGGGTTTGGGTTGCATCATTATCTTGAATCATTATTATGTGAACATGATATGTATGGTATGCCTAAATCTTTAAATTTTAGTGTTGGTTACACATTGAGTCTGCTGACTCACCCGCTAGGGAACATGTTTGGTGATGAACAAGTGATGGACCGGACTACGTAACTTGTGGTGGCCATGCTTAGCTTGAAGTTTTATTTAATTTGGACATTCTATTTTATTTAAGTACTCTTCAATTTTATTTGGGTTTTGTTTTATGTAATAAGGCCATAGTGATGATTTTATTATTGTTTTAATTACTATGTTACTTAATCTATGTTATTTAGATATTAAGTCAATTTAATTTAAAACAAACCTTAAATATTTTGGTCACCTGAAATAAATGGGTTTTCAATATAAAGATAAACTTGTTTTCAACTCGAGCCCAACCCACAAAGAAATTATCTTCAAAACACACAATTTTCAAAGTATTCAAAAGAATTTTGAACCGATTTACATCAAGGAACATACCAGATCCGGTCCAGGCTTGTGGGCCGGGTGTGGGGTGTTTTAGTTTGGTATCAGAGCCTAGTTTTAAACTCTCGACCTTGGGTTTAAGGCCCAAAACGTTTTCCAAGATAAGCCCAAAAAGAATTTTTGTGAATTAAGCAGGTTTTTCTAGCATAGCCCACTAAGTCTCCGACCCGAAGTCCACCAGGTAAGTACTTCTATCCATTGTGTGATTTATATTATGATTTGTAGAAGGGTAGAAATGGAATGTAGAATAGAGATTAAGTACTTGAACCCTAGGATTAGTATACCTCAACAATTACATAAGACTCTAATGCACAATTAAACAAACCTGTGGTTAAGTCGCTGAGTTAGGGTATGGTAACCATGGTGCGCATGTCTAGGATTGGTTTTAGTGGGAGCTTGGTATTTAAGTAGTCTGCGTGACTCACCTCCTCTCCACTTGAATCCTACCTGGTGCGTAGCCTCGATTCACCCTAACCAAGAGGACTTATACACGGGCTAAACCCCTAACTAAAACCCAAAAGGGACTAGCCGTATTTTATGGAAACCCTAGTTTAAAATTTCTAAATTATTTTCTTCATTTGAAAAAGATTATTTTATAAAATTTCTTGAAATATTTCAGATTTATAAAATTACAAAATACCCCTAATGGTAAAATTACAAAATGCCATTGGTTTATGAAATTTTCAAAATACCAACAGCTTCCTATCAAAATTTCATTACGTTACAAAATGTTCAAAAACCCTAATTTGAAAAATGACAAATACCCTGATTTTAGAAAAGATTACGAAATTACCCTTACCCTGCAAATTACCGAAATACCCCTGAGTTACAAAATTACCAGAACGACCCCCGATCTTCAAAAAAAATTTTTTGCAACAACACTGATTTGGAAAACAAATTCTCAAAAACAACCCTCAAGTTTTGTAAATTCCAAAATATCCTTGATTTGTTAAGATTTACAAATTCACCCAAGTTAATTACCAAAATACCTCGAATTTCAAAATTTTCCAAGATACCCGGAATGCAAAATTTCCGAATACCTCATTGACAAAAACACCAAGGAACCTTGTTTCGATAAATTGCGAAAAATACCCACAGGGATAATTAGGAAAATACCCCTGGGTAGTGGAAAAACAACAACAATGAAAACTACAACATTTCTCTGAATGAACGAAAGTTCATAATTGATTGATGGATGTATGAATGTAAAGACTGTGTGCATGTATGAATACGAAAGAACCACTTCTAAAAATTCTTTCCATAAAACTTCTTCGCGGTTAATTAGTGAAACAAAATTTTTTTTAATACATAAAACTTCTTAATCAGATTAAATCGTGACGTTAGAAATGAGTTCTAAGGGACGTGAACTTAGAGATTGTGCCTGGAAAGTATAATGGTTCTATTAAGATCAGAGTACGCAGCGTAAGCATAGTGCGGTGAGAAGGATTGTATGACTGTTAGTAACTAATTTCGAGGACGAAAATATTTTTAAGGAGGGTAAAACTGTAACATCCTAGATTAGGGGTTATGCGTTTGTGCATAATTCATGAGTAGTAGGTTTTGGTAGTGTTTGGAAATGAATTAAGGGTTTTTAAAATCCTAGGATGGAAGAGAAAGCTTTGGACAATTATTGGTTTTTAAGTTAAAAACAAGAAGTGATGTGGAAAAGTGGCAAGGGACACCACCTAAGGTGCAAGGGTTATGGGATCAAGTGAAGTACTTTGAGGGAAGAGGTTCGAATCCCATTGTGTGTATTTTTGCTTAATCTTATGAAATAGCATGTTTACTATGATATGGATGTGTGGTGTGCATTTTTAGAACCTTGAAAATGTAAGGAAATGTATGGAAATGTTTGGAAATGTATGTAAATGTATGGAAATATATGGAAATGTAAGGAAATGTATGGAAATGTAAGGAAATGTATGGAAATGTAAGGAAATGTAGGGAAATGTAAGGAAATGTAGGGAAATGTCCTGGAAATGTAAGGAAATGATTTAGAAATGATTCAAAAGAAGAAAATGAACATTTATGGAAACTAGGAAAATGATTTAGAAATGATTCAAAAGGGGAAAGTGAACATTTCTGGAAACTAGGAAATGTAAGGAAATGTCAAGTTTAAAGAGCCAAACGAAAATTTTTGGAAACTTAGAAATGACTTAGAAATGTCGAGTTTTAAAGTTTAAAAGAGGAAATTAAGGCAAGGTGGCCTTAAGAGAAAAAGTATGTGAAATTTGACACACAAACAGGCTTGGAAAAGTGGCCTGAAGATGCCACTTAGGGCCTCTAGAAATGGCGCCACATGCAAGTGTATTTGGGCCAGGGATCGAGTCACTTAGGAAGCAAATAAAAGAAGTTTTATTTTGCTACAAAGAGCAGAGAGGTGGATGGCATCTAGCTAAGAATTTAAGTGATTTTTATTTAATTACTTAAAAAGGAAGCAATGGACGACAACAGGGACTCTTAATGGAACAGTTTAATTCTCCTTAAAACTGGGCTAAATAGGTGGATAAATGGTAATTTATTTTAGATTATTTTCAAAGAGATAATTAAGGGATTATTCTTTAATTTTTAATTAAAGAGATAAAGCTATCAAAATAGAAGAGTGATGGCCAAGTAAGGGATTCTAAGTTAGTAATTTCGGCTATATAAGGAAAAGAGGGCCATTCATTCTTTCTTCTAACTCTCTCTCTGCCGAATTCTCTCTAGAAAATATCTCCTTTCTTCATTATTTTGCCAAGCCGAAACTACACCTTGGGTAGCCGAAAGTTTGCTAAAATCAAGGTCATAGTCGAATAGTTTTGAGACTTCAAATAAGGGGTTGTCGACTTCTGTATTAAGGGTAAGAACTAGTTATCATTTGATTTTCATCCTTTTTTATTTTAAGATTTGCCAAAATCTAGTACTAACCCCATTAATTTCTTGTTGCCGAAACTTTGAAGAGATCTTTCGAGATTTGTTTAAGTCAACTACAAGAAGGAGAAGTTCTTTTCCCGAAGGTACACCATAGGCCGCGTGTTCCCTAGTTATTCGGTGAATTTTGGGATTTAAAATCCTTAAGGTAAGTGACTATGAATATTCGGCCAAGACCCTATTTTAGTAGTAGATCTATTATTATGTGTTTTAAACTAAAAAACTAACCGATTCAAGGAATCTAGTGATTAGCCGATTTCAAAGAAGAAGAATACAAGTTTTCGGGATTTGATTAATCATCTAAACGGCAACAAGGTAAGTTTTAAGAATACAAATCCTACTAAGATTTGGTTTTATGGCGAATAGGCTTTATGCTAATATATTAAGGTTGGTGAATGTAGGAATTGAGATCTAAGGCATTAGATCAAGCTTTTCGGATTTAAGTGAACCGCTAAGCAAATCGGTGTGTACCTAAGTTTTAATACGTTCATGGCTATGTTTTAAATTAAATGTGTTAATATGAAAGTGTAAGAATATGGCTAAGGTACCGTAAAATACCCCACACTAATCTTAATAGATTTATGGCTTTAACCTGATATATATGTTAATATGAATGTGTAAGAATGTGGCTAAAGTACCATGTTATGGTACAAAGTACTCAGGTGCGTTTTCCTACTCCTACTAGGATTACGAAATATGTTATACTTAACATGTGAAAAGTGAAATGAATGTGAATTTAAGTATGATATGCATGATATGAATAATACAGGGCATTCGGGTTATTTGAGAAAGGGGAAGTGAATGTGATGACTTCGGTCTCACTATCTGAATGTGGTGACTTCGGTCACATTATCTGAATGTGGTGACTTCGGTCACATTATCTGAATGTGATAACTTCGGTTACATTATCTAAATGTGGTGTCTCATGACACAATTATCTGGTGGCTATGCCACCAATTTTATATGGGCGATGAGCACGTTGACTACAGCGACTGCCTTCGATGGTGTGTAGTGGATGGAGGGTTGACTTAGTAGTCCCCATGGTGTGCAGGTTGGTACGGGGATGTGTAGCGGATGGCATCTAGGTTTGGGTTTGGGTTGCATCATTATCTTGAATCATTATTATGTGAACATGATATGTATGGTATGCCTAAATCTGTTAAATTTTAGTGTTGGTTACACATTGAGTCTGTTGACTCACCCCATTGTGGGAACATGTTTCAGGTAATGAAAAGTGATGGACCGGGACGGCAGAACTTGTGGTGGCCATGCTCAGCTTGAAGTTTTATTTAATTTGGACATTCTATTTTATTTAAGTACTCTTCAATTTTATTTGGGTTATGTTTTATGTAATAAGGCCATAGTGATAATTTTATTATTGTTTTAATTACTATGTTACAATTTATGTTATTTAGATATTAAGTCATTTTAATTTAAAACAAACCGTAAATATTTTGGTCACCTGAAATAAATGGGTTTTCAATATAAAGATAAACTTGTTTTCAAGCCCAACCCACAAAGAAATTATCTTCAAAACACACAGTTTTCAAAGTATTCAAAAAATTTTGAACCGATTTACATCAAGGAACATACCAGATCCGGTCCAGGCTCGTGGGCCGGGTGTGGGGTGTTTCAATCAATCCTTATTTTGGTATAGCCAAGTTATTTTACTAAGTATGGCATGTATAAGAAGCATTCATTTTGAGAACATGTTTTAAGAAGGGTCATTGTATAGGTTATCAAACCATTATTCTTTTGTATATGGCTAAGTGGTTAGTCAAAATTGGTTATATGTATGTTGCTGTATTCAATGAAGCATGTTGTATAGTTTTTGAAATGTATTGGTTTGATTTTGATTTCAGGGTGGTAAATGGCTTGGTAAATAGCCTCTAAGTACTCACACGATTAGACACACGGGCGTGTTTCTAGGCTATGTGAACCTTGCACCTTATTATTATTAATCAGGATAGGCCACGGTACAACCCCACGGCCGTGTCTATGAGCCGTGTAGAATACACGGTTTGAACATGGGCATGTGCCCATACCATGTGGATCAAGTCAGTATATCAAATTTTATCACACGGTTTAAGCCCACGGGCGTGTTCAGGCCATGTGAAAATAGTCAGTAGCTCCCCACGGTTGATGACATGAGCATGTCAAGGGGTACACAGGCGTGTCCCAAGCCACATGGGCATGTGACCCCTACTTTAAAAAAAGGTTTTGATTAAGTTCTGAAAGTTTTTAGATATGTGCTTAAGGCCTCGTAGGCCCATGAAATGTATGATTTGACTAATATAGGGAAAATTTTAAGACGGAATGAAATTTTATAGCCCATAAGGTTATGTTTTAATGAGTTGAAGCATGGTAATATCTCTTATCCAATCCTAGCCTCGGGCTTGGGTTCGGGGTGTTACACATGACCTGCTCACACGGGCGTGTGACCTCCATAACTTAGAAAAAAAATTAATTTTGAAAAGTTTTGTATGTGTTAGGTTTAGTCCCAACCCTATTTTAAAGCATGCTTAAGGTCTCGTAGACCTATTTAAGGGACACTTTGACTCGTTTCATTGATTTATATTATGAAATGTCTATGAATGTTTTTGTTTGTCTGGTAATACCTCTTAACCCTATTTAGGCGATGGTTACAGGTTAGGGATGTTACAAGTTTGGTATTAAGTTAGCTCTCATTACAGTACCGATATTGATTGCTCCTTATAGAATGGCTCCAACGAGTTAAAGTAATTGAAGGCACAATTGCAAGAGTTTACGGACAAAGGTTTTGCTAGACCGAGTTATTCTCCATGGGGTGCTCCAGTGCTACTTGTGAAAAGAAAGATGGATCTATGAGGTTGTGCATAGATTGATGATAGCTTAATAAGGTAATAGTGAAGAACAAGTACCCGTTGCCAAGGATCGACGATTTGTTTGATCAATTGAAGGGAGGCACTATGTTCTCTAAGATAGACTTGAGGTCCAGCTATCATCATTGAGAGTAAAAGATTCATATGTGCCGAAAATAGCATTTCGGACGAGGTATGGAAATTATGAATTTTTAGTCATGCCTTTTGGTTTAACTAATGCCCCTACGGTGTTTATGGATTTAGTGAACCGCATCTTTCAGCCATTTTTGGGTAAGTTTGTTGTGGTTTTTATTGATGATATATTAATATATTCTCAGGATGAGCATGAGCATGCTGAGCATTTGAGGACAGTTTTGCAAATTCTACAAGATAATTAGTTGTAGGCCAAGTTTAGTAAAAGTGAATTCTGTCTCAAGGAAGTTAGATTTCTGGGACATATTGTCTCGGGAGATGGGGTTCGAGTTGACCTAGGTAAGATTTCAGCTATTATGGATTGGAAACTCAAAAAATGTATCTAATGTTAGAAGTTTTCTGGGCTTAGCTGGTTACTATAGGCGGTTCATTAAGGGGTCTTCCATGATAGAAACCCCAATGATGAAACTGTTACAGAAAAATGTAAAGTTTGAATGGATGGAAAAGTGCCAACAAAGTTTTTTAGAAATTAAAAACAATGTTGATAGAGGCTCCAGTTCTACTACAACCAGAGTCGAGAAAGGAATTTGTGATCTACAGCGATGCATCCTTAAGTGGATTGGGCTGTGTACTTATGCAAGAAGGCAAGGTGATAGCATATGCCTCTAGACAGTTAAAGCCACATGAGAAGAATTACCCAACACATGATTTGGAATTGGCCGCCATTGTGTTTGCGTTAAAGATATGGAGACACCATTTGTATGGTGAGAGATGTCGAATATTCATCGATCATAAAAGTTTAAAGTACTTAATGACTCAGAAAGAATTGAACCTAAGGCAACAAAGATGGTTAGAGTTGATAAAGGATTATGAGTTAGTCATTGACTACCACTCGGGAAAGGCGAATGTAGTCGCTGATGCTTTGAGTAGGAAATCCCCATTTACTTTGAGGGCTATGAATAAACAGGTGAGTTTATCCGATGATGGTTCAATTCTAGCTGAGTTGAGAGCTAGACCGATGTTACTCCAAGAGATTTATGAGGCACAGAAAGATGAAAGTGATTTACAAGCCAAAAGAGTTCAATGCGAGTCGGGTGTTGAGTCCAAATTTTGGATCGGTTCAGACGGGTGTTTGATGTTCAGAGATAGAGTCTATGTGCCGAGGAATGATAAACTTGTCCAAAAGATTTTATACGAGGCACATAATAGATGTCTATCTGTACATCCGAGTAGCACCAAGATGTATAATGATTTGAAGAAATGGTATTGGTGGTCGAATATGGAGAAAGATATTTCTAAGTTTGTTTCAAGATTCTTGATTTGTCAACAAAAAAGGTTGAACACCAAGTACCCTCAGGTTTGCTTCAACCTATAATGGTACCCGAGTGGAAATGGGACCAAGTTAACATGGATTTTGTAACGGGTTTGCCGTTGACACCGAGTAAGAAAGGTGATGTATGGGTTGTAGTCGATAGACTTACAAAGTCAACCCATTTCATACATGTACGAGTTGATTACTCACTTGATAAGTTAGCAAACTTGTATGTTTCAGAGATAGTAAGGCTTCATAGAGTACCATTATCGACTATATCAGATAGAGATCCGAGATTCACGTCTAAATTTTGAAAATAGCTGCAAGAGGACTTGGGCACAAAGTTGAATTTTAGTATGGCTTTCCACCCCCAAACCGACGGTCAGTCGGAGAGGTTGACACAAGTACTTGAAGACATGCTCCATGTTGTGTTCTTGAATTTTAAGGTAGTTGGGAAAGATATCTACCGTTGGTGGAATTCACCTACAATAACAGTTTTCAGTCAAGTTTGAAAATGGCGCCTTATGAGGCTTTATATGGGCGTAAGTGCCAAACGCCTTTATATTGGACTGAGCTTATGGGAAACCAGATCCACGGGGTTGATTTGGTTAGAGAAACCAAAGAAAAAGTAAAGGTGATTCGAGATTGCTTAAAAGCTACTTCTAATCGACAAAAATCCTATTCAAATTTGAAAAGGAAAGAAATTGAGTATCAATTCGGTGATAGAGTATTCTTGAAAGTATCACCATGGAGAAAAGTTCTTTGATTTGATCGGAAAGGAAAATTGAGTCCGTGTTTTACCGAACCATATGAGATCACCAAGAGGTTAGGGCTGGTAGCTTATAGATTGGCTTTGCCACCTAAGTTAGAAAATATTCATGATGTATTTCATGTGTCTATGTTGCAACGCTACCAATCAGACCCTTCGCATGTGATCACACCGATAGAGGTTGAGATTCAACCCCACATGACATATGGTGAAAAACCAATCAAGGTCCTAGCACGAGAAGTCCAACAGTTGAGAAATAAGAGTATAGCTCTCGTGAAAGTATTGTGGCAAAGACATGGGGTAGAAGAGGCTACATAGGAGCCCGAGGAGGCTATGAGGAACTAGTACCCAAACCTTTTCACTGGTAAGATTTTCGGGGACGAAAATCCCTAAAGGGGGAGAATTATAATAGCCCAACTTAGGGCCTAGTCGGAATATGGTGCAAGACCATAAATTCAAAGTAAAAATATGAGTTTTATGATTTCTATAAGGTTTATAAGGTGATTTCATGATTGTGTGAAAGCCTCATGAAGAAATTTTATTAATTAGTGATTAAATTGTCCATTAGGACTAAATTGCAAAGAATAGAAAATATGAGATTCTAGAAGATTTAAGTATGAAATAGAATTATGAAAATTACTAGAGGTCCTTATTTAGCAATTAGACCATTATATTTGATGATGGACAAAAATGGACATAGGAAGGAAAAATCTCAAGAAAGGACCATTAAGGGCATTTTGGTCATTTGGTTAATAAAAGAATTAAAAGGGAAAATAAAGACAAAATTGATGTCCATCTTATTCACCATAGCTGAAATTCTCAAGCTCTCCATAGCTAGGGTTTCTTCAACTTTCAAGCTTGATAGTAAGTGCATCCTAGCCCCGTTTTTAATGTTCTTCATATTTTGAAACCCTCGTAGCTCGGTTTAGCAATTTCTAGCTATATTTTGAGCTAGGGTTCATGTTCAAAAATTTACCCATGTGTGACATGCATGTATTTTGATGTTTTATGGAGGAATATGAAAGTTTGATTTACGATAATCATTTTTTTCTAAGTGATTTTCATGAAAAATGCATGTAAGGACCAAATTGTAAAAGTTATGAAAATGGTCATACATGAGTGAAATAGTAGAAATTGAAGGTTTCTATAGTTGAGAATATGATTCACTAGGCTTGAAATACAAGAAAGTTGAACGAAAATCATTTTACGAGCTTAGGGGAAAAAATGTAATTATATAAAAGTTTAGGGGCAAAATTGTAATTTTGCCAAAATATGAATTATAAGTCGATTTACTCAATGTGTATATTTAACAAATGAAATTGTTATTATAGATCAAGAAACACGAAGCCCGGATAGAAACTGAGGCAAGAACAAAATCGAGGACTAAATCGAGCATCGATACACATTTTGAGAATCAAGGTAAGTTTCTACGAAGTTGAAGTTTCATAATGTTTTAATTTTGAAACTACTTAATATTACGACAATGTATGTTATTGCTATGAATAATCGAGCGATGAAGCCTCGATGAGGAAATGGTGAAAATAAATTTTGTGAAATTCCGAATAAAGAATCGGAATAATGAGGTTACCCATGTTTAGCATTGAATAAAGAAGGTCCCGTGTAAGACCATATCTAGGATATGGCCTCAGCACCAAAAGATCTCATATGAGACCATGTCTAGGACATGGCATCAACATTCATGTACAATCTCGTATAAGACCATATCTGGGATATGGCATCGACATCGAGTTATAAGATCTAGTGTAAGACCATATCTGGGATATGGCATTGACATCGAGTTATAAGATCTAGTGTAAGACCATATCTGGGATATGGCATCGCATCAAGGGGTGATCCCATGTAAGACCATATCAGGGATATGGCGTTGGCATCAAGATTTATGCATGATGAGTTCGAATATCCTACGATATTCTGATTTGTTCATAGGAAAAAGAGTTCAGTATGTGAAATGGTATAGAGCCAAATTTATTTATGGATAACCTTAAGTTTCATTCATAATAAGAATGATGAATATTTGAGATTATGTTTATGTTAGCATATGTGCTAAGTCATGTGATTAAGTGATACAGGTACTATGGGTAAGTACAAGTTACTAAATCATAATGTGATATGAGATGGGTAAGAATGAATGTAAGTATGTTTAAGCATTTGAGACATATGTTGCTATTGTTTCATGAAAAGGATGAATTTGGTTTGAGCAATTATGTTGCTTTAGAATTTCATGCAAACTTACTAAGTTATATACTTACCCCTCCATTTTTCCCTTTTTCCTTATAGTTTCGCCAAGTAACTCAGGAATCATAGAACGTCGGAGCTCGGATCAAACTATCAGCCTTTCTTTTGGTATAGTAAAGTTAATTCATTTTGAGTATGGCATGTATAGGAACTTGATTATTTTGTGTCATGTTATGTTTGAAGGCCAAAGAGTTGGCTATAAATGTTTCACACTCATTTTGTAAATGGCCATGATGAATTAGCCAATATTGGAAAATTCATGTTCTATGGTTGATGGGTATAATGAAATGAATATTCATGCAAGATATTGAGAAAAATGTGGATGAAGTGAATGATAATTTAAGGATTCTTCATAGTTTGACATCATTGTATTATGTGCTTCTTGTGATGAAATGAATGAGTTTAAGTTTCAGGGTGGAAAAAAGGCTTGGAAAATAGCCCCTAATTGTCCACACGGGTAGACACACAGGCGTGTGTCTAGGCCGTGTGTGACACACGGTCAACCCATATGGGTGTGTTGATAGGCCGTGTGTCCCTTGCATTTTAATTGTGAGAATTCGATTCGTCTCACGGGCCACCACAAGGTCATGTGCCTTGGCCTTGTGCTATTATGGGTTTGATGACGTCATAAACAGAGAGCTCCATGGGTGAAGGATAGGGGCATGTCTAGGCCGTGTGAGGGACATGGGCTATTGACCGGACGTGTGTCCGTCGTGTGAAATTGCCTGTAGGTTCAAAAAGAAAATAAATTCCACATGGGATAGGGGCATGGACGTGTGAGATCACACGGTCTACCCACACGAGTGTCTCCCATGTCACATGGGCGTGTGACCCCTGTTTGAGTAAAAATTTTCAAAGAGTACCACAGTTTCAGTATGAACTCTGAAACTCCCCGGAAGTAAGTTTAGGGCCTCGTAGGCCCATAATGTACATGTTATGATTAAGAAGGAAAAGTTTTATGTTGGAACGAAATTTTATAGCCCGAAAAGGAATGTTCAAGTAAGGTTAAGTATGAAAATGCCTCATATCCTGTCCTGGCGTTGGACACGGGTAACAGGCGTTACAGGCTGATAAAGAAAAATTTTAGAGTGCGAAGCCGAGTAATACTACTAATAAGGGTATGCCACCGAGAAACACTAGAAATGGAGCTACTAGTAAAGGTGTGATGAAAGATACAACCGTGAGATCCGAAGCTCAAGCACCAGCTAGAGCCTATGCCATCCGTGCTCGCAAAGAAGCGACATCTCCCGATGTTATCACTGGTACTTTTTCTCTCTATAATACTAATGTGGTCGCATTGATTGATCCTAGATCAACTCATTCTTATGTTTGTGTAAAATTTGTAACTAGTAAGAACTTGCCTGTTGAATTTACTTAGTTTGTGATTAGTGTGTCAAACCCCTTAGGAAAACATGTACTAGTTGATAGAGTTTGCAAGAATTGTCCATTAATGATTCAAAGTCACTGTTTTCCAGCGATTTAATGATGTTTCTATTTGATGAATTCGATGTTATTTTGGGCATGGATTGGTTGACATTGAATGATGCCGTAGTAACTGAAATGTGAAAATGGTAAAATTCTTCGGATTGATTCAGATGAACCCGATGAGTTACCTATTGTAATTTCTTCGATGTCTGCCCAAAGGTATGTAAGCAAAGGTCTGAAGCTTATCTTGCTTATGTGTTGAATACAAAAGGGTCTGAATTGAAAATTGAATCAGTGTCGATAGTTTGTGAATATCTAGATGTGTTCCTGGAAGAATTGCCTGGGTTACCACTAGTTAGAGAAGTTGAGTTTGGTATTGACTTAGTACCAAGGACCTCGCCAATATCTATTACTCCATATAGAATGGCTCTGACCGAATTGAAAGAGCTAAATACTTAGTTGCAAGAGTTGACAGATAACGATTTTGCGAGACCAAGTTATTCTCCCTAGGGTGCTCCAGTATAGTTCGTAAAGAAAAAAGACGGTCTATGAGACTTTGTATAGATTACTGATAGCTTAATAGGGTAACCATTAAGAACAAGTATCCTTTTCGAGGATTGATGATTTATTTGACCAACTGAAAGGAGCGACAGTGTTATCGAAGATAGATTTGAGATTTGGTTACTATCAATTGAGAGTAAAAGAGTCGGATGTGCCAAATTTACTTTCAGAATAAGGTACGGACACTATGAATTCCTTGTTATGCCTTTTGGGTTAACAAATGATCTTGCAGTTTTTATGGACCTAATGAATCGAATTTTTAGATCGTATTTGGACAAGTTTGTGATTGTGTTCATAAATGATATTTGATTTATTCTCATGATGAATCCAACACGCCGAACACTTGAGAACTGTTTTGTAGACTTTCATAGATAAGAGTTGTTTCCAAAGTTTAGTAAAAGTGAGTTTTGGCTTCGAGAGGTTAGATTTTTAGGACATATTGTCTCAGGTGATGGTATTCGGGTTGATACTAGTAAAATTTTAGCAATTGTTGATTGGAAACCGCCAATGAGTGTATCTAAAGTTAGAAGCTTTTTGGGATTAGCCGGTTATTACCGACGTTTTGTCAAAGGATTTTCAATGATTGCTACTCCAATGACCAAGTTGTTGCAAAAAGATGTTAAATTTGAATGGTTCAAAAATGTCAGCAAAGTTTAGAGAAATTGAAGACATTATTGACTGAGGCATCGATTTTAGTACAACCTGAACCGGGAAAGAATTCGTAATTTATAGTGACGCGTCACTGAATGGATTGGGATGTGTGTTGATGTAAGAGGGAAAAGTGGTAGCTTATGCCTCGAGATAGTTGAAACCGCATGAAAAGAATTATTTGACGTATGATTTGGAATTAGCTGCTATTATGTTTATATTGAAAATTTGGAGACATCATCTGTATGGTGAGAAATGTCATGTTTTACTAATCATAAGAGCTTGAAGTACTTGATGACTCAAAAAGATTTAAACTTACGGCAACAAAGACGGCTTGAGTTACAGAAAGATTATGAGTTGGTGATTGACTATCACTCGGGTAAAGAGAATATGGTAGCCGATGCCTTGAGTAGGAAATCTTTGTTCACTTTGAGAGCGATGAATACACGGTTGACTTTGTCCAGTAATGGTTCTATTCTAGCCGTGTTGAGAGCTAGACCATTGTTCCTTCAACAGATTTGTGAAGCTTAAAATTATGACAGTGACTTGTAAGCTAAGAGAGCTCAGTGTGAATTGAGCAGTGATTCAAATTTTCATATCGGATTCGATGGTTGCTTGATGTTCCGAGGTAGAATATGTGTACCGAATAATGATGAACTTATTCTAAAAATTCTCCGTGAGGAACATAATGGTTGCTTGTCTATGAATCCGGAGTACGAAAATGTATAACGATTTGAAGACATTATACTAGTGGTCAGGTATGAAACAAGATATTTCAGAGTTTGTTTCGAGATGTTTGATTTGTCAACAAGTAAAAGCCAAACGTCAAGTGCTTTTGGGTTTACTTCAATCAGTAATGGTACCCGAATGAAAATGGGATAGGATTACGATGGATCTTGTAACGGTATTGCCTTTGACTCTAAAAAAGAAAGATGTCGTATGGGTTGTTGTTAATAGATTAACGAAATCAACTCATTTTATACCGGTACGTACTGACTACTCACTGGATAAGTTAGCTGAATTGTACATTTCTGAGATTGTGAGATTGCACGGGGTGCCTATTTCTATTATTTTAGATAAAGATCCGAGGTTTACTTCAGGATTTTGGAAAAAGTTACAAGAGGCTTTGGGCACACAGTTAAATTTTAGTATTGCGTTTCATCTCAAATCGATGGTCAGTCTGAAAAAATAATTCAGATTCTTGAAGATATGCTTCGATGTTATGTTCTGGAATTCGAAGGTAGTTGGAAGAAATATCTACCATTGATCGAATTTGCATATAACAATAGTTTTTAGTCGAGTATAAAGATGGCGCTTTATGAGGCATTATATGTCCGCTAGTGTCAAACACCTTTATATTGGACCGAGCTCAGTGAGAAATAGATTCACGGGTTGACTTGGTTAGGGAAATTGAAAAAAAGTAAAGGTAATATGAGATTGCTTGAAAGCTGCTTCAGATCGACAAAAATTGTATGCAGACTTGAAAAGAAAAGAGATCAAATTTCAGGTCAGTGGCAAAGTCTTTCTGAAAGTATCTCCGTGGAAGAAGATTCTAAGATTTGGTCGAAAAGGCAAGTTGAGTCCACGTTTCATTGGGCCGTATGAAGTTATTGAAAGAATAAGGACAGTGGCATATCGGTTAGCTTTACCGATAGAGTTGGAAATGATCCATAATGTGTTTCATGTTTCTATGCTGTGATGTTACCGATCAGACCCTTCACATGTGATTTCTCTGACAGAGGTTAAGATTCGACTTGATATGACATATGGTGAAGAACCGATTAAGATTTTGGCTCAAGATGTTAAACAGTTGAGAAATAAAAACATATCCTTAGTTAAAGTTTTGTGGCTATGACACGGAGTCGAAGAGGCTACGTGCGAACCTGAGGAAACTATGCAAAAACAACACCCAAACCTATTCTCTGGTAAGATTTTCGGGGACGAAAATCCTTAAGGGGGGAGGGTTGTAACAACCCGATTTTGGGCCTAGTCGGAACAGTGGCTTTGGGACTACAAATTTGATACAACAAAGTTCATGTTTATTATATATTTATGGTCTACAATTTCATGAAATGATTTTGTGAAAAATTCGTTCAAAAATTTTGACGTTTGGGCACTCAATTTAGTCAAAAGGACTAAATTATAAAAAGTGCAAAAGTTGACTTCTATATGCTAGAGGTGTCTAATTGCTATGAAAATTTAAATTGAAGGTCCTTAGATGGTAATTAGACCATTGGTTGAGTTAGTGGACAAAAATGGACATGGAGTAAGAATTTTCATATTTTAAGTTAGGGGCATTTTGGTTATTTGGCTAATTAAATGAATGAATAATCAAATTAAAAGCCAATTTTTGCTCATCTTCAACCCTTGGCCGAAATTTACAAGAGGGAGACATAGGTAGGTTTTGTCAAGCTTCCAAGCTTGAATGTAAGTCCATTCTAGCCTCGTTTTTAATTATTTTCATGTTTTTGAGATCTTTATAACTTGATCTATCTATTTCTACCATTAATTTAAGGAATAATCAAGGTCTAGGGTTTGAACCATGTTGGATATGTGTGTATTTTGATGTCTAATGGTGGATTATGCATGTTTGATGTGTGATAAACAACTTTTGCTAGGTGGTTTTCGATGAAATGTCAAAAGGACCTATTTGTAAAAATATTATAAAATGTGTGTAAAAGTGTGATTAAATGAAAAATGTGGTCTGCTAAAAGTATAAAATAGGATTAGCTAGGCTTGGGAATCAAAGAAATTGAATAGATTTCATTTTTCGAGCCTATGGGTAAAAATGTAAATATGTCAAAATTTAGGGGCAAAAATGTAATTTTTTTGTAATGTATTTTTGGACTGAATTGAATAATGTGAATAATAAATGAGTTAAATTTGCTATTATAGATCAAGAGAAATGAGGTTCGGACCTAGATCAGGGGAAAAACAAAGTATTTGACGATTAGGTCCCATTCCTACTATTTTTGTACCGAGGTAAGTTCGTATGTAAATAATGCATTGTTTTATTTATGTTTTAAATGATTTAATATTGTATGAATTATGATCGACTCCTTGAACGTAATCGAAAAAGTTTGACAAGCGAGAAAATCCTAGTTGAACCTCAGGAATAGTTAGGATACAAATGTCATGACATTAGGGTTATTAAGATTTTGTGTAAGACCATATCAGGGATATGGCATCGATATGAGACTTCGTGTCAGACCATAGCTGGGCTATTAGCATCGATATAACATCCCATGTAAGATCGTATCTAGGATATGGCATTGGTATGGTACTGTGAATGCGAGATGTCCCGAGTATCCTTTAGTATTCCAAGTGGTTCAACGGGTAGTTCAACAGAAATGTTAACGTTGTGAAAGACTTTGGTATGTTGCACTTGGGTACAGGTATGTACATAAGACTCATGCTTAATGAGCTTGATATGTGATGAATCCTCGGTAAGTTTGTGATTGAGTAAGTTTAACTATGAGATTTATAATGGCATTTATGTTAATTTGCATCATGTTAATTATGTGTTAAATGTGTGTTATAATGCCTATTATTTGCATGGGAACATACTAAGCTTTAAAGCTTACTCCACTTTCTTTTCCCTTGTCTTATAGTGTCACCAAGCTAGCTCGAGGATCGAAGATTGTTTGAGATTTACTCACACTATCAGCATATCATTTTGGGTACCAATGAATTTAACATTTTGAGTTATAGCATGTATAGGGACTTGGTCATTTTGTCATGTGTCGTAATTGATTTGGCCAAATGTGTTGGCGTATGATGTTTGATAATTAATTTTGTAAATGGCCATTGAAATTGGCTAATACTGTTTAAATATATTTAGATATGATGATGCTTATCATGGATGTGGGAATTTGCATGCTTAAGTTGATAAGTATGTGATGGTTGTATGTCATAGATGGTTGTATATGAATGAGTGTTGTTGCCTTGGTTGTGGCTGAATTGGTTGAATGTATATGCTTGGATTGGTGTTATGTTTTGTTGTGTAGGTTGTAACACCCCTAACCCGTATCTGTTGCCAAAATGGGTTATGAGGTATTACTAATCAGAAACACAACTTAAAACAGACATTCACATAATTATTTCATATTTCTTATTACAAGTTATAACAAATATTTACTATTCATATGGTCATAATCGAATGCATTATAAGTAATGATGCACTTTCATATTATGCTTTAAATATTAACATACCTATTTTAAATCCATATAGTCAAATTCATATGGTAGCATTTTTTATCAAATAGCAAAAGTTACTATTCATTTGGACATTGAAATTACAATAGCCGAATATGCACATTGCTATATTCACTTTACTAAAACAAATTATATATTATCAAAACCAAATGTATATATACCAAAACCTTAATTAACCGAATCTAGGATATACCAAATTCAATACCAATTTCCAACATCATCCAAACATATAATCAATCAAATCTCTTATAATTATCAAAGCCAAATTAACAAAACCATACCTATCTTATAAATAACCTAAAACATATAAATCAAAATCATTATACACATATATGCATACCATGACCAATTTTGCACAACCAAAATATACATAACTTATAACGCCATTCATGCCCATCATGAAATTATTTACCGCATCATATAAACACCATGGTCAAAATTTCATAACTATAATTTAATTTAATGATCAATCAAGCCACATATTCAAACACCAAACATAAACACATCAGAAATTATACTTTCATCATAACTTAATATCATGGCCGAATTCACATAAGCTCAAAATATCATGTTTTAGCCATTTTCGCATGGCATATACATAAATACATATATACATACCATTTTTAACAATTCAAAAGGTAATATAGCCTATACATGCCATAAACTTTAAGTTTAACCTCAAAAAGGTACCAAAATATTCATGATAGTGTGACGAGCTTAAGCGATAATCCCCGAGCACGTAACGATCACCAAAGTAAATCTAAAGCATGAGAGCAACCAAGAACCAAGAAAGCTTTAACAGCTTATTAAATTATAAGCAATTATATAACAATGCATTAAAACATTATATTAGAAAATTTTCACATTTCATGACCCTAGGACGAATATTCCCACATTCAGTAATAGCTTTCACATAAATCTATAATCCAATCCACATCTCAAAACAAATACATATATATTTGTACAAGTGTATATGTATTACCTACTAAATTTTTTACTTACATTTCAAACCATATAAATCACAAATTAATACATATAATACATAATTTTCATTTCAACAACCAAAACTTACCTTACTATCCATATATGATATATCATCACATACCTGCTCATTTTATTTAATATTTCCAATAATCGATATATTTGATGAATCAATAAACCCATACACTCAATGCCAAACCTTGTAACGTATCGCACACTTAGTGCCGTCACATTAACATTTCACACATTGTAACAGTCTGGTTTATACCTTAGTCGGAACAGTGGTTTTGGGACCACAAATCTGAGTCTGTAAAATATTTTAATATTATATTATGTGCCGTTGATATTTGAATTATCATGTCGTAAATTTTCGTAAGCAAATTTGTCTATTTGCGTGTTTAATTTGACAAAAGGACTGAAATGCATTGAATGTGAAAGTTGCATGATAATTGTTAAGTATCAAGATGCTATGACTTTTAAAAGAGAAGTCCTTATAAGGCAATAAGACCATTATTTAGATAGTGGATGGATAAAGGTCAAATGTGCCCTTGTTGTATATATGTTTTCTTATATTAAGTGAAAGGGCATTTTAGTAAATGAATAATAATATGTTGTAATAATAAAACAAACAAAGAAAGATGATAGATATCATCCTTTGTTAGCCGAAAATCACCAAAGAAAGAAAAGAAAATACAAGCTAGGGCATTCGGCACACTTTAAGCTTGATTAAGGTAAGTTTTGACTTTGGTTTTCGATAATTTCTATGTTTTGATAATCGTTGCTCCGAATGCTTCTAAACCCATGCTTCAATTTTGAAGATTGATGATGTTTGTGAAATGAGACTTTGATGAACTCATGTGATTTGTGATGTTTAATAGTGAAATATGAAAGATATGTGTTTGATGAACATGTTTTGTTCTTGAAGTTTTGATGAATTTAGCTAAATAGGGCTAAATTGTGAAAATGGTGAATTGAAGGACTAAATAGTAAATTTGATGAAATATTTGGGCTTGTATAGTCCTAGAGAGGTTCGGCCAAGCATGTGTGTGTGTGGATTTTGTGAATTTGATGTTTTGTGAAAATGGACTAATTTGTTAAAGTGTGCAAATATGAGGGTTAATTTGCAAATAGCCCTAAATGTGTGTCTATGGATTGAATTGAATGAAATAGTGAATAAAAAGGGTTAATTCTGAATATGTTTAGATCAAGAACCAAGGAAAACGGACTTAGATCGCGGGAAAGCGAAAGTTAACGAGTAGTCGTTATCATCCCGATAAACCGAATCTAAGGTAAGTCTCTATGCAAATAAACTTATCTGTATTGAATTGAATATATGTATTCATATGTCTATCGATGAAAATGAATGAGTGTGAGATGCTAAGTGCATGAATTCCAAAATAAGTCCGATATAGTGATAAAGCCGAGAAGTCCCGTACGAACCTAGGAATAGATAGGATTAGCTATGTCATGACATGGGTATCTGTTCTGTTTTATCATGTAAGACCACGTCCGGGACATTGGCGTTGATTTGATATTTCGTGTAAGACCTCGTCTAGGACGTAGGCATCAATATGAAGTATATGTAAAAGACCTCGTCTCGGACGTAGGCATCGATATGAACTTTATGAGTAGGACCATGTCTAGGACATCTGCATCATATTGACTTGTGTAAGACCACATCTGGGGCATTGGCATCGCTATGATCTGTACGTGTAAGACCCTGTCTAGGATAGTGGCATGATATATGAGTGCATGTAAGACCTCGTCTGGGACGTTGGCATTGTACTACTATTCCGAGCTTTCTAAGTATCCTACTAGGTTCCTAAGGGTTCAACAGGCAAGTCTGCAATACGAATGGCATATCCGAGCCATGAGCAATTAAGTGAATGAATATCCGATTCAGGTACATTGAATGTGCATTAAGTCTGCATGAAAGGTAAGTATGCATATGACTTTGATATGTATGATTGAAAATGAGAATGTGAATCTTAAAATGTTGAATGTGGCAAATGTGGCCATAAGTTTATGAACCAAGATATATATGTGATAGTTGATAAGTGATTGATATATATATGTGTGTGTGTGCAATGTGTTTATTTGTATATGACTTACTAAGCTTTTGGAAAGCTTACTCTGTGTGTGCATTTTCTCTGTTTTATAGGTCGTCGAAGCTACTGAAGGCTCGGGATTGTCAAGGATTGTCATCACACTACTAAACTTATTTTGGTACCCTTTTGAAAATGTATATGGCTAATTATGGCATGTATAGGCTAGATAGGTGTTTATGTTTATGAAGTGAGCATGGCCATGTGTATTGGCAAGTTTTTGAGTTGATAAATGTTTGAATGAATAAGTTATGAAGCATATATTTAGTATGTTTTGATGCATATGGAATGGTTAAGTTTTGATTAAGAAAATGGATGATACATGTTTGAAATGAGGTAGGATTTAGTTTGCAATTTGGTATGGATGGATTTGGTATTGGATGATGGATGGAGTGAACCATTTGATATGTTTTGGTTGCCATATATGCATATTATGTTTTGGTATGTATTGCTTGTAGGTGAGACCCAAAATGGGTGACATATTGGCCTTGTAAATGGCCTATAATGTCACATGGTTGAGGCACATGGGCGTGCCTAAGACCGTGGGTAAATTGGTAGAATGTGCCATATATTGTACACGACCTCGACACGGGTGTGCTTGGTGGCTGTGTGGGAAATGGCAGTATGTGAACTATTGTACACTGCCTTAGCACATGGGCGTGCTTGGTGACCGTATTGGTTTTGGCAGTACATAGCCACAGGGAAGACACACAGGTGTGTCAAGAAATCGTGGGAGAGGCACGGCCTACCCCCACGGCCGTGTGTCCCCTGTATTTTAGAAAAGTTTTAAATTTTCATGAAATCTTGTATGTGTTTCAGTTTAGTCCCGACTCGGTTTACAAGCATGTTTAAGGTCTCAATGACCTTCTTAAGGGACTTTATGTTTGAGATTGATAAATGACTATGTGATAATTCTGTAAATGTTTTCGATCTGTCCAGTAAAGCCTTTAACCCTAATCCGATGATCGGACACGGGATAGGGGTTTACACACAATTAGTTCCAAATTCTCGTAACGTATCACACACTTAGTGCCGTTACCTTTAATATCCCGCACACTTAGTGCCAAATGACCGATTTCGCACACATAGTGCATTACTCAAACTTATTACTCTTTTAAATTAACACATATATATAACTTAAATCTCAATTACATATACATATATATATATACAAATTACTTCTTTCATTTCTATATCAATTCACATTCGGCTATACCATTGATGTACAAATATTCATCACATTCAACCATATTCATCTCTTAAATCAATGTCTCACATAGCTATGTCATGAACATATATATATACCTCACATTCGCTAAATACAACTCTCAATCATTATCACATTCAGCATTATGACATTATACATACTTACCTCTATTAAATATATGTACATCAATATAGATAAAAATCCAATTCAACCTAATTACTTAAAAACTTACCTCGGATATCGACAGACTAGATTTCCTGACTATTCAATTAACTTCGCATTTCCCCTATCCACTCCCGATCCTTTTTGTTCTTGATCTTAATCAAGCTTAATCAAGGTCGAATGGAGCTAGGTGTTTTTCTTTTCTCTTTTCTTTGTATTCGGTTAAGAAGATGAGTAACATGCATGTTTCTTTATTGTTTTGTTTTTATTTAATAATAACATAATTTTATTATTATTAACTTAACTAATATAATCAAACATATAATAGCATAATGCATTCTTATTGCCATCCACTACACTTGCAAAAAGGGTAACTTACAACATAAGGCCTCATCTTTATAAAGACACATCAATTTAATCATTCAATCAAATAAAAGGCTACTTTTACCACTTATGCGATTTAGTCCTTTTTCTTAAATTAAACACACAAACGGACAAATTAACTCATGAAATTTTAACACATGCTCAATCATATATCATAGGTATGAAATATAATATTAAAATATTTTACTAACTCGAATTTGTGGTTCTAAAATCACCATTCCAATTAGGGCCAAAATCAGACTGTTACAACTCTCCCCCTTAGGGATTTTTGTCCCCGAAAATCTTACCGATGAATAGGTTTGGATAACGTTTTTCATGGAATCCTCAAGCTCCCAAGTTGCTTCCTTGATTCCGTGCTTAAGCCAAAGCACTTTTACCAATGATATTTTCTTATTTCGTAACTCTTTCACTTCACGAACTAGGATGCAGATTGGTTCTTCCTCATAAGTTAGATTAGACTGTATATCAACCTCGGACAAACTTATTACATGAGAAGGTTCAAATCTATACCGTCGAGCATCGAAACATGGAAAACATCATGTATCTTTTCTAGTTCAGGTTGCAGTAGCAATCTATAAGCAACCGCCTTATACATTCTATAATCTTATACGGCCCAATAAACCTCGGACTCAATTTACCCTTGTGACCAAATTTGAGTATTTTCTTCCACGGTGAGGCTTTCAAGAAGACTTTATCTCCAATCTGAAACTCTATATCTTTCTGTTTCAAATTCGCATATGATTTCTAATGATCTGATGCTGCTTTCAAACTTTCACGAATCACTTTTACTTTCCGTTTAGTTTCTTTAACCAAATCAACTTCGTAATCTTGTTTTCATTGAGCTCGGTCCAATACAAATTTGTACGACATTTACAACCGTACAAAACTTCATAAGGTGTCATTTTGATACTCAATTGAAAACTATTATTGTATGGAAATTCTATCAAAGGAAAGTATCGCTCCCACGTACCCTCGAACTCGATAACACAACATCTCAACATATCCTCAAGTATTTGAATAATTCTCTCGGATTGACCATCCGTCTGAGGGTGAAAAGTGGTGCTAAAATGCAATTTAGTACCTAATGCATCTTGCAGTTTCTTCCAAAACCATGATGCAAACGTAGGATCTCTATCCAAAATAATAGAAATAGGTACTCCGTGTAATCGTCCAATCTGAGAAATGTACAATTCAGCTAGCTTGTCGAGCGAGTAATCTGTACGGACCGAATAAAGTGAGTCGACTTCGTCAATCTATCAACAATAACCTAGATTGCATCTTTCTTGCTCGGTGTCAACGGTAACCCAGATACGAAATACATCGTGACTCGATCCCATTTCCATTCGGGTATCATAATCTGCTGAAGTAATCCAAATGGCAACTGATGTTCGGATTTTACTTGCTGACATATCAAACATTTCGACATGAAATCTGAAATATCTTGTTTCATACCATGCTATCAGTAATGCTGTCTCAAATCATTATACATTTTCGTTCTACCCGAGTGAATAGAAAATCTACTATTATGAGCTTCATTACAAATCATCCGAATCAACTCAAGATCGTTCTGTACACATATTCGATTTCTGAACCGCAAACATCCCTCAACATCAATCTGAAATTCTAAGTCAGTATTCGAACCACAATGATTCCTTTTTGCTATTAAGTTATCATCAACCTTTTGAGCCTCAGAAATCTGTTGAACAAATAACGGTCTCATTTTTAATTATGCAATAATCGTACCATCATCAGTCATAGCCATATCTGCGTTCATTGCACGTAAAGCAAACAGTGATTTTTGACTTAGGGCATCAGCAACCACATTAGCTTTTCCCGGGTGATAATCAATCACAAGCTCGTAGTCTTTTAACAATTCCAATGATCATTGTTGTCTCAGATTTAGATCCTTCTGAGTCATTAATTACTTTAGGCTTTTATGATCGGAATAGACATGGCATTTTTCACCGAACAAATAGTGATGCCATATCTTCAGAGTAAAGACTATAGCGGCTAATTCGAGATTGTGCATCGGATAGTTCTTTTTGTGCGGCTTTAACTGTTTTGAGGTGTAGGCTACAACCTTACCCTCCTGCATCAAAACATAGCCCGAACCATTCAAGGATGTGTCACTAAAGATAACAAACTCTTTACCCGACTCTGGCTGAACAAGCATTGGAGCTTCAGTAAATAAAGTTTTCAACTTATCGAAACTCTTCTGGCACCTTTCCGTCCACTCGAATTTAACATCTTTTTGAAGTAGCTTTTTCATCGAGTTTCAATCATCGAGAAACCTTTCACGAAGCGTCTATAATAACTGGCAAGTCCCAAAAAACTCTGAACTTTAGTAATATTCCGGGGTCTCCAATCAAGTATAGCTAAAATCTTACTCGGAACAACCCGAATACCTGATGCTGAAACAACATGCCTCAAGAAGCTAACTTCGTATCTCCAAAACTCAAATTTACTAAATTTTGTGTACAACTGCTTATCACGCAAAATTTGTAACACAAGTCTCAAATGTTCGGCATGCTCGATTTCATAGCATGAATAGATCAGAATGTCATCTATAAACACAACCACAAACCGATCTAAATATTATCTGAATATCCGATTCATCAAATCCATGAAAATGGTAGGGGAATTAGTGAGTCCAAATGGCATCACCAAAAACTCATAATGGCCGTATCTCATTCGGAAAGCAGTCTTAGGCAACTCGCAACTGATAATAAACCGATCTTAAATAGATCTTCAAAAATACTGAGGCTCCCTTTAACTAATTGAAGAGATCATCAATGCGCGAAACGGTATTTATTCTTTATAGTCACTTTATTAAGCTATCGGTAGTCGATGCACATTCTCAAAGTTCCATCTTTCTTTTTCACGAATAACACTGGTGCACCCGAAGGAGAGAAACTCAGTCGAGCAAAACCTCTATCCGTCAACTCTTGCAACTGAGCTTTCAACTCTTTTAATTCATTCTGTGCCATTCTATACAGAGCTATCAAGATCGAGTCGTCCCTAGCACTAACTCGATACCAAAGTCTACCTCTCGAATAGGTGGCAAACCCGATAATTCTTCTGGAAACACATCCGGATACTCACATACAACAGGTACAGATTCAATCTTCTTTTCAATCACTTTACTATCAATCACATAAGCAAAGTTAGCTTCGTAACCCTATCTCAGATGCTTCCGAGCCAACATTAAGGATATCACTGCTGTAATCGATTTAAATCAGTAGACTCAATTCAAATTATCTCATTATTCTGGCACAGCAAATCAATAGTCTTTCATCTACAATTTACCACAGCATTGTGCACGGTTAACCAATCCATGCTGTAATATCCTAAAATTGGGCCTAGTAGGATTGGGCCGATTGGGCCTTGGGCTTTAGGAAAAATTTGAGTATCATCTTGTTGATTGTGTTAGCTCGGATATGATTTTATTGTATGCCTAATATAGTCTTGAGAAGGCTTGGAATTAATTGGTTTAGAATAATTTTTGTATGGAGAATTTAGTGAAATGGATCAAGTGATTATGATGCTTAAGTTAATTTAAGTGTTTAATGTTAGCATAAATGAGCTAGTACTAAAGTGGTGTTGGTGCATGAGTAATTGCATGAGGGAAGAGGTTCGAATCCTATGAATGGCAATAAGGTGACTTTTATTTTTGCATGTGTATGGCATGTGTCGGCCAACTCTAATTAAGATAAGGTTGGACTTTATCATTTATGGATAGTAGACTAAAGGAAGCAAGTTATTAGTTAAGGTATGGAATCAAGAAAATATGGTATGATAAGGGGACAAAAGGCATGGATTAAGGGATGAGGTTTGGAAACTTTTTAATGGCATTTTGTCCATGAACATGGACGGTTTCATGGACTAGGAGGAGTTGGCTAAATTTTTCTTTTGGAAGGAATTAGGAGGAAGATTAGGAGAGTGATAAGAGATTAATGTTAGATTAATGTTATTTTTATTAAGGTGATAAATGAGGAGATGATTAAGGGAATATGATAAGATAAGAGATAACATAGGAAATTAGGTGAATGATAATTTTGATTTTATTTTGATTAAGGGGATAAAGGAGAAAATTTTGGGATATGATAGGAGCTATTTTAGTGGCCAATTATGGGTCTCTTTGGTTGGCAAAATTCGGCTAGGAAGGGGGGAGTTAAGTGCCAAAAATGTATAGTATAAATAAGAGGGTGATCTTCTTTGGCATCTTTTTTGTTTCTTTATTTCCTTTGTGTCGAAATTGAAATCCTCCATTGTGCCGATTTCTTTTTGTGAAACAGCCACCTAGTTTCAGCTTTTGTTTTGTGACCAAAACTTCAAAGACCCTTAAAGCCATTGGTGTTTTCTTCTTCTCTTCTATTTGGTGTTTTGGCCGAACTTATCCCTCTTTCGAAAACTCTCTTCTTTTATTTTGATAGCCGAATATTTCAACCCTCTTTTAAGGGCCATAGTCGAACCATATAGCCTCATTTTCTACTCTATTTCTCTTCATTATTAAAAGTACCGAAACACTATAGTTGAATCTTTATTGGAGGGGCTGTCGACTACGTGCTTGTGATCTTTTATTCTCTTCAACGAGTAGTGGTAAGTTCTTTCTTTATCATTCAGTTTTGAGCTCTTTTTGCTAGTGTGCCGAAATCATGAGGATAGGCCTAGGGATGGCCGAATATTCTTTAAGCCATGATTATGTGTTCTTTTGTGTGTAGCCGATGCTAAGGAGCCTTAAAAGAGATCTATCGGGTTTTGGAACATCAAGGTAAGTGATTGATAACATTCGGCCAAGGGCCATAATTTGGGTATTTAAGTGTTGACTGTTTTCAATTATGGCTTTTAGGGGCAAGTCGGCTAGATTTAGGAAAGCTTTCGGGATTTAGATCCGTAAGGGGCTAAGCGTCAGGAATAAGCAAAGCCTTCGGGATTTGGTAGGAGACCAAATCGGCATTAAGGGAGGAGGAAAAACCTCGTTCATCGTGTTAGATACAAGTAGTTCGGGATTGAGTAAACTGTGCTAAATAGGTGCGTAGTTATCGACCGTTCTCTTGTTGTGTGTATGTGTTATATTTATGTATATGTGATATGATGTGAATGGTAGCAAGTAAGGGGTAAAATGGTGGATACCCATGATGGGTAATCGTTCAACCAGTCGATTTTATGACATTGATTTACATTTGATATATGTATGAAATGTGATGGCATGTGATGTTTAATTGTTCAAGTTATATGTTGCCATGATATATATGTATGCATGGGACTTGGGATGTGACTATCGAAGGAAAGGTGTACTTTATGTACGTGGTCTAATGTTAGCCTTGTGCTACATTGGCGCTTGATGTTGGCTATGTGCCTCATCAAGGGAGGTGTTAGCTAGATGCCACATCTCGGCGGTTGATAGTTGTGTGTATCACCGTGGACTGATTGATATGTGGGATCACTTATGTGATCGGTGGCTTAGCCACTGCCTTGTCTGCAGTCTCGCCAAGGTATGATATATGGATCACTTGGTTGATCGGTGGATTAGCCACGGCCTTGGGCAGTGGGTTTGCCAAGGTAGGTGTGACGGATGGACATTAGGTTGGGTTGGGCTTCATGTTGCATATTTATGCATTTTGCATGACTGATTATGTGGATCAATGTGGATATGGGCCAAGCCCAATATGTGGAATTATGTGGATATATTGCCTTATCATCCGATATGTAATGATGTGTGGATGTGGGACAAGCCCATATGTGGAGACATGTGAAATAACTATGCACTGAGTCCTGCTTGACTCACCCAATTTTACCAACATCGCAGTGATGCATAAAGCTTGCACCAGGTTGGAGTGGATACGAGGTGGCCCATGCGAAGATGTTTTTAATTATTTACGTATTTTATATTTTCAGATTTTTAAGTAAGGTTTATTGTAATAAGGGCCTTTTAAGGGATTTGAAGTTTATTATTATGTTTAAAGTGGATTGACGATTAAAATATTATTTGAAAATGTTTTATTCTCGGCAATTTATACCTTAAAAATATGCATTACAGCTTTTCAATTGGACGGTTTGTAATAATAAAGTTTTACTTAGAATTTTAAACAAACAATGTTTTGCAAAGGACAATAAATTTTATGTTTTTAACTCTAAGTCAAAAGCTTTTCAAATGTTTTCTGCAGTGGCATTTCAAATTCGGTCGTAGTGAATGAGCCGAGTTTGGGGTGTTACACATGCCGAGGATGATATCGAACTCATCAAATGGTAGTAACATCAAATCAGTCGGAAAACATGAATCTTGAATCATCAAAGGGAAATTCTTGCACACCTTGTCAACTAGCGCACACCGGCCCAGGGGGTTCGAAACCCGAATCACAAACTTAGTAGACTCAACAGGTAAAGTATTGCTAGATATTAATGCTTCACACACATAGGAATGAGTTGAACCAGGATAAATTAGAGCAATTACACTAGTATTAAAGAGAGTAAATATACCAGTGATAACAATTGGAGATGAAGCTTTCTCTCAGGCACGAATGGCATAGGCTCTGGAAAGCGTACGAGCCTTGGACTGAACAGCTGTATCTGAAGTCCCTCTCTGAGTACCGTTCTACCTCCCACATTTTGGGATGGCCTACCTCTAATTACAGCACCACTCGATCTCACACTCTAAGCATTATCTTTCTTAGCTACTTCCAAGTAGTCTCGAATGAAATGATCCTGCGAACCACACTTGTAGCAAACTCGATTGTTGAAATTACCCCAACATTCACCAAAATGTCGCCTACCACACTATTGACACTCGAATTTATTCAGTCAAGTATTGCCAACACTAGCAATTGAGGTGGCTTGTGAACTCACTGGTGGTCGCTCTCGTATAGAAATCCCAGCATTAGTCTTAGATGGGCAACTGTCATTTCGGAACTTCATTGATGCTGATCGTTGTTTTGTCGAGTTTTAAAATTTATAAAGAGAATGATTGAACTTGGAAACTAACTCTGACAACGATTAAAGGCAAGTGTATCTATCGAACAGTAGTATAGCTTAGGCAAGACCGGATTATCGAACCCAAAAGAACTAAAAGTACTAATACTAACCTTCTTTTTATTATTTAGCCAAAAATAAGTGAAGTAGTTTTAATCTAAATTAACGACTACTAAACTAAAGGTGTAAAGATAGAAAGAATGAATTGGAAAATAACTTGAAGAGAAACTCAGTTGATCATGATGATACCCTCAGGAACAATCCACCTAGATTTCACTTGTTATTTAACACTGAATCATATGATTTATTCACTTAGTTTGATCCGTAAGACTCCCTAATGTATATTAAACCCTCTCTCGATGCGAATAACATCTAACCCTAGGTTAATTAATGAAAATCTCTTTCTCAAATAATAACCCCATAGAATAGTAGTAAATTGATCTATGGACTCTCATATTAGGTTTCACCCTAATCTAGCAAAATCTCGTCACCGTATCTCTAGGCGTGCGATCAAATTCCCTTAATTATGCTAGATTACTCTTAAGCAGGGTCCATTCCTCCTCCACCTAAGTACATCAGATTTAGATTAAGCATGCATAATTAATAACAAACTAAGTATTTATCATATAATTCAAAAAATAATAATAAGATTCATCTAGGTTTCATCCCCTTCAGGTATCTGAAGGGTTTAGTTCATAATGAATAAAGAAAACATCTCAAGAGAAAAGATAAAACAAAACATAAGAAATCCCTAAAACCCCCTGAAGGAATTGAAGGAGAAATCCACCGTATTGAGTAGAATTCTAGCTCCTCGAGATGGATCAACTGGCTATCTTTGAGTAATTCCCACAAATCTAGCCTTCTGGCTTGGCTCATTGGCCTAGCTAATCGCCCTCTTTTTTAGGATACACTTAGGGTGTTTATATAGATTTTTAGAATGCTTTACTTGGCCTCTAAGTGTCTTAATTCAATTATACTTCTTACTCGGTGTTTGAATAGGCTTTGTAATGTGTTTCTTTGCCTCAAAGTATCCAAATCCAAGTGAAATTCCTCTTTTCCACAATAGGGGCATGGCCATGGTACACGCCCGTAAAAATTGACTTCACTGTTTTTATTCTGTTAATTGAGGCACGACTGTAAATCGTGGCATGGCCATGTGAAGTAATTTGACGAGACACGAGTGTGGCTTGAAGTCTAGGCCGTGTCGATTTCCTCTTTGGCCCAAATTGGCCCATTTTAAGCCCATTTCTTGTTCTTTTCGTCCTCAGGTGCTTTCCTGAGTATAAACATGAAAAGAAAGGATTAAAAGCACCTTTTTACATAAATCAAGGCCTAAATCATCCAAAAGCATACTAAATATGGGGTTAAAATATGTTACTTTTATGGTTTATCAAATACCCCCACACTTAAGCTTTTACTTGTCCTCAAGCAAAATTCTCAACTTATAATTAAAATGAACTTTCCATAATTCACAATTCCTATCAAGAATGCCTCATCATAATTCATAGAAAATTTATACATGGATAATTTAACACAAAGACTCCTAAAGATTCAAACAATTCTAAGTCATATATTTGTAGCATGAAAACATAGGTGTCTCCCCTTATCTAAATGATAACCTTTAATTTAAAACTGATAAGGATTAACATCCTCACTAAAGATTCACTCAAAGCACTCGAAGTGTTTAAGGTTCAAGAATAAGCACTCATAAGTCGAACCTAAAAAGTTAATCCGATAGGCTTACTTGAAAATCAAATCTCTACCACTGTAATATGAGATGATACACAAATCAAAAGGTCTTTGACAGGGTTGTAACGGGGCTTAGGTTAAAGGTGAAGATAAAGGCTGAATTAGAAGGTTAAAATCGAGATTGTCCTGGCCAATTACCTAGCTAGAAAAATGAACTAATAACCTGAATAATTACATCACATGAAAATTTAAATACTAATAATACGAGCTTCTTTTTCAAGATGTTGAATTTAAACGTATAAGCTCTTAGAACATAGAACTAATAATGAATGTACTTCATTTTTTTTTTAAGAATAAACTAAGTAAATGCATAATAAAGAAAGAACTTTATCAATTGAAATAAACTAATTAGGCAACTGATCAAATCAATTCTCGAAAGAAGGGTAGTCAAAAGAATGGTCATAACAAATACAAAGGGCTTTTGGTTAAAATTTAGCGGGTAAATCAATAACAGGGTTGTTAGGATCAACGGGGTTCACTAGGGGTTAATTATGCAGGTAGGCTTTTTAGTGGAGTGAATGGGTTAAAACCTAGGTGCGTTTATCATCTCAGTATATCAAATCATTTAATGTGGTCTTGATATGTATAATCAAGGCAAGTTCTAGAATAACAATTCAGTGTTGACACACTCATAATCAATAAAGTGAGCATGAAAAAGAATATATGCTCTATAAGGCTCAAATCTTACAAAAATTATGGGTATTTGACATCAATCCTGTAAATTTCAAACTTCAAGGTAATATTCAAATTCAGTTCAACAACTTGGAAAATTTTTTATTCTTGAAAAATAGACTTATCATGCTTGATTCTCTAGTATTCTTCAAGTATAAATCATCAATGCACAATTATCAATGACTTACTCAATAACAGTGACTTACTAAAAAACATATCAATAAAAATCATAAATCATTAGAAATTTCTCCCTATTTGATAATATGAGAAAATTACTTAGGAACAAGACTAAAATTCAGGATTTTGGAATAATGCAAAAAGTTAGGCACTTTTACCCCCCACACTTAAGATGTACATTGTCCTCAATGTACAAGGATAGATAAACAATTATGTAATAATAAAAACAAAGTAGAAGGGGAGAAGTGACACTTCCTAAATTTTGGATGATTCCAGGAGTTAGTAGAGGTCGTGGTAGAAGGTGGTTGGAAGAGGCGGTGGTGGCATTTTCTATGGGCCTGGTGGGGTGGCTACCGATGAGCTTTGTGCTAGATAAAGAAATTGGGTAGCCTGCAAAAATATAGCCAAGAAATCTAACGAAACATTTATCATATACTAATTCTATAATTAGGAATAAAGAAAAAAAAGATAAAGAGACTAAGAAGAAAACTTGAAATTAAAAGAAAAGACTAAGGGACTAAGGAGTCCTTATTGTTGGTTGGTTCGTGAGGTGGGTGTGACCTCTAAGGTTGTGGTGCGTGGTTCCCAAGCAGCCTTTAGAACTTGACACTCAAATTTGGCACGTTCCCAAACCCGTGGACCGAGGGTGTAGAATTACACGGCCGCATCGCACGGCCGTGTGTCTTAGCGTGTTGGTTCACCCACGCCCGTTTTCCAGATGCCACGCTCGTTCCTGAAAAGATAGTGTGTTGGCACGGTTGGGTAGCATGGGTGTGTTTTCCCATGTCTGGTAAGTCAGTAGCTTCACACGTCGTAGAGCACAGCCGTGCCAATTTATCGGTGCCCGTGGGAGAGTTGTTGGATTCGTGACATCGAAAAGTGGTTGGGATTTGATTCGCACAGCCTTTGCTATGTCAGTACGGGGATTCCAGTGGTCCACACGACCACAGACACGGCCGTGTATAAGACCGTGTGTCCTAGAAATCTGCACTTTTGGTTAGTTTACAAAGAGAATGAGAAAAAAAAATGAAATGAAAACAAATGAAAAAAGAAGTAGGGTTAGTGCTCGGATTGCCTCCCGAGAAGCGCTCGTTTATAGTCTTAAGCTAGAATTTTCCTTGTACTTGAATCAAAGAGGTTTAAAGGTTTGAATATCTTCTCACTTGCATAAAGTTCTATTTTCTTGACAAAGTTCAAGTCGAGAAGCGTTTACCTTAGAGGTGTCGAATGTTGGGTTGCTTACCTCAACTGTTTCGTATGGGAAGATATTATGTCCCTTAGGAAGGGTTTCTCCCTTTGCCTTCAGGTCTGTTGTGATGATGTACGGATCTGCTTTGTCTAACAGTACCTGGTCTCCTATTTTGTAGTGGTTTGATGTTCCTACGAGCTCTTTTGGTGGTACCTTTGGTTTTACTTCGTGCGGTTCCGGTTCTTCTTTGGCTTGTGTCCTTTACTCTTCTAAATTGTCGACCCTAAGGTCATGTTCCTTGTGCGATTCTTCTTTGTCGATTTGGGATCTATGAGTCAGCTTAGGGTTGTGTATTTGCGAGGTTTCCTGTGATAAAGGTTGAACAATTTGATTATCATATGTATCGTCTTTCTTACCTTCATCAATTGTTGTCCTGGTCGAGTCAAGAGCTTGAAGACTGATTGATTTGTCACCTACACAAAGTATGAGTTCTCCTATGGCAACATCAATTTTATTCTTGGCAGTTGCTAGAAAAGTTCTTCTTAAAATTAAGGGGATTGTTTTATCCTCATCCATATCTAAGACAACAAAATCTACTGGGGAAACAAGTTTATCGATTTTGACAAGAACATCTTTGACAATGCCCCTAGGAATTCTAACAGTTTTATCAGCTAATTGTATACTCATCCTAGTTTGTTTTGGCTTCCCTAGACCTAGTCGTTTAAATAATGTATAAGGCATCACATTTATGCTTGCCCCTAAATCAGCTAATGCATTATCAATATCTAAACTACCAATTAAACATGGAATTGTAAAACTCTCTGGATCTTTTAGCTTCTGTGGTAGTCTATTCTGTAACATTGCTGAGCATGCTGCGTTCAATTCCACGTGGTGCTCTTCGTCTAATTTGCATTTGTTAGTCAAGAGCTATTTTAAAATTTTCCTCGAATCTGGCATCTGAAAAAGAGCTTCAATAAGAGGTAAGTTAATATGTACTTTTTTTAAGAGTTTAAGAAACTTACCGAACTGTTCCTCTGAATCGTCTCTTTTCATTACTTCAGGATAAAGTATGCGAGGTTGGTTGATCATGTCAAATAGTCGAGTTTTAATATTTATAAAGAATGATCGAACCTGTAGACTAACTATGACAACGATTGAGGCAAGTGCACCAATCGAACAATAGTATAGTTTAGGCAAGATTATTTTATCAAACCCAAATGAACCTAAAAGGACTACTACTCACTTTCTTTCTATTATTTAGCCTAAAATATGAAGTGATTGGTTTATTAATCTAATGAAAAACTAAACTAGATACAAATACAAAAGAATGAAACTTTGGGAAAAGACTGTGGAAAAACTTAGTTGATTTTAGACGATACCCTCAAGAAGAATCCACCTATGAATTCTCTTGTTACCTAACTTTTAATTCATATGACTTCTTTACTTAGCTTGATCCGTGAGACTCTTTATCCTATATTAAACCCTCTCTCGAGGTGAATAACGTCTAACCTTGGTTAATTAGTGGAACTCTCGTTCTCTTATAATAACCCCCTAAGGAAGCATTAAATCGATCAATGGGCTCCTATATTAGGTTTCACCCTAATTCGGCAATATCTCGTCACCCTATCTCTAGGCGTGCGATCAACTCCGCTCAATTATCCTAGATTTACTCTTAGGCAGGGTCTATTCCTCCTCCACCTAAGTACATCAGATTAAATTAAGCAACATAATTAAGAACAAACTAAGTACTTTATCATATAATTTAGAAATCAAATAACAAAATCCATCATAGGTTTCATCCCCTTCAGGTATCTGAAGAGTTTAGTTCATAACAAAATAAGAAAACATCTCAAGAGAAAAGATAAAACAAAACATAAGAAATCCCTAAAACCCCTTGAAGGAATTGAAGAAGAGATCCTCTGTCTTGAGTAGAACTCCGGCTTCTTGAGATGGATCAACTGGCTATCTTCGAGTAATTCCCTCAATAAAAGCTCTGGCAGAAAACTCTGCCTAAAACTCTCCCCTTAGAACGGCTGCCTTGGGTTGTTTATATAGGCTCCTTAGATGCTTTACTTGGCTCCTAAGTACCTCATTCAAGTAGAATTACTATTAAGGTGTTTAAGTAGACTTAGGAGTATGTTTTTTTGGCTTCAAGCATCCAAATCCGAGTGAAATTGCTCATTCCCGTGGTAGGGGCAAGCCCATGGCACATGCCCGTGTAAATCGTCTTCAGGTCATGTCTCGATTCTGTCGATTGGGGCACGGTGTGTAAACCGTGGCATGGCCGTGTGAAGTAATTTGACGAGGCACAGCCGTGTGGCTTGAAGTCCAGGTCGTGTCAATTTTCTCTTTGGCCCAAATTGGTCCGTTTTAAGCCTGTTTCTCGTTCTTTTTATCCTTAGGTGCTTTCTTGAGTATAAGACGTTAAAAGAAAGGATTAAGAGCACCTTTTTACATAAATTAGGGATAAATCATCCAAAAGCATACTAAATGTGGGATTAAAATATGTTACTTTTATGGTTTATCAAATACCCCCACACTTAAGCTTTTTCTTGTCCTCAAGCAAAATTCTCAACTTACAATTAAAATGAACTTTCCATAATTCATAATTCCTATCGACAATGTCTCATTATAATTCATAGATGATTTATACATGGATAATTCAACTCAAAGAGTCCTAAAGATTCAATCACGATAAGTCATACCTTTTTAGTATGAAAACATAGGTGTCACCCCTTCTCTGAATAATTACCTTTAATTCAAAACTGACAAGGATTGACATCCTCACTAAAGGTTGACTCAAATCACTCAAAGTGTTTAAGGTTCAAGAATAAGCACTCATAAGTCGAACTGAAAAGTTAATCCCATAAGCTTGCACGAAAATCAAATCTCCACCATCAGATATGAGATTATACATGATCAAAAGGTCTTTATCGAGGTTGTAATGGGGCTAAGGTTAAGGGTGTGGATACAAAGCTGAATTAGAAGGTTAGAATCGAGACCGACTTGATAAATTACCTCACTAGAAACAATGAACTAAATATGAATATTTACATCGAATGAAAACTAATAATACCACTATTGATAATTACTATATAATAAAGAGTATTTTCATCACTTAAAATTTAACAATACTCTAATACGAGCTTTTTCTTCAACAATTGGAATTTAAATGCTCTAAGCTTTTTTATATATACTACTAATATTGAATATACTTGGGTTTTTTTTAAGTTTTTTAAGAACAAACTAAAATATTACATCATAAATGATAAATGTAACTCTTGAACTAATATAATTCTAAGAACTTAATCAAATCAAACCTCGATTAAAGGGTAGTCAAAAGAAAGGGTGATAACAAATACAAAGGGGTTTTGGATTAATATTAGTGGGTGAGTCAATAAAAGGTTGTTAGGATTCAACGGGGTTCATTAAGGGTTAATTTGTGAAGATAGGCTTTTATGGAGTAAGTGGGTTAAATCTTAGGTGCCTTTATCATATCTGTATATCAAATCAAAAGTGTGGTCTCGACATGTATAAACGAGGCAAGTTCTAGAATAACAGTTCAAAATTGACACACTCATAATCAATAAAGTGAGCATGAAAAAGAATATATGCTCTATAAGGCTCAAAATCTCACAAAAATTATGTGTGTTTTTGACATCAATCCTTATAAATTCCAAATTTCAAGGTAATACTCAAATCCAGTTCAACGACCCATCAATTTTAATTTTTAGAAAGTAGACTTACGATGCCTGATTCTCTAGTATTCTTCAAATTTAATCATCAATGCACAATTAACTAAGACTTAATCTAAAACATATCAATAAAAATCATAAATCATTAGAAATTTCATCCTAATTAGTAATATGAGAAAAATACTTTCGAACAAGACTAAATTCAAGTTTTGAGAATAATGCACAAAGTTTGACACTTTTACCTCCCACACTTAAGATGTACATTACCCTCAATGTACAAAGATAAATAATGACAATTATGGGATAAATCAAAAGGTAAGGGGTAAAGTGACTTCCTGATTTTGGATGGCTCCGGAGTTGGTAGTGGTCGTGGTAGAAGGTAGTTGGAGGAGGTGGTGGTGGTGTTTTCTATGGTCATGGTGGGGTGGCTACCAACGATCTCTGCGCTAGATGAAGAAATTGGAGAGCTTGTGAGAATTAGCCAGGGATTATTAAGACATATTTAAAATAAACTAAGTATATATATGAAGATAAGAAAGAAGACAACGATAGAAAACAATCTAAAGTGAAAATAAATGGACTGTTAGGTCCTTATTGAATGATGGTTCGCAAGGTGGGAATCAACACTAAGGTTAGGGATGTGAAGAGGTTATCGTGGTGGTCGGTGTGATTCCCAAGCAGCCTGGCGAACCTGACACTAAAAATTTAAATTAAAATAAACTAAACTAAGCATAAGATTGCAAAAGAGAAAAAGAAAGTAAAAACTATACGGTCTCAAAGACCCTTGGCTTGGTGTTTGAATGAAGCGGATGGCATGAACTTATGTAGATCGGTCTCCAATAGGGAGATTATGCTTGCCTTCTTCCACTTCTTCAGCATGATTTTAGTGTTGCTCAAGAGTCTTGGACACTTCTCTTACAGAGAAAGAAAATTTTGAAAGAAAAATGAAAGAAGGAAGAAGAGAAAAGATGGGAAGGAGGGGAAGGGCTGTGGGGTTTAAATAGTATATCAAATCTGGCACGTTCTGCAACACCCCAAACCCGGTCTATGCATTGAGACTAGATTTGGTTTGTTACATGATTCGAGCTATTCTTAAATCTTTAATGAGTTGAAAACTACAATATTATCTCTGTGGTTTAAAATTTGAAGAGTATTTGAATTTGATAAATATTTGAAAACATTAGTTGAAAATCATTCTATTATCAAAACCTTTAAGTAGTTTGTTAAAGAGTTAACTATAATAAAAATATTTATAAAAGAATTCCATATACTTGAAAACCCAAATTTATTTTAATAAAACATCATAAAATCACATTTCATAATTAAAAAGTCCAAAGTATAGTTTAAATCCCAAACACACATAAAATTCACAAGTTATTTATAAAGGCCCTTATTACAATAATCCATAATAGTAAAAAATATTATTAAAAGTTCAGAGTTTATATAACCCTCTTTTGTAGTATGGCCTCCACGAAGTCATCCTCGGCCCAAGTCCACATCAATTTCCATTACCTGAGATGGAAAAATTAAAGGGGGTGAGTTACTTAAAACTCGATGTGTAACTCACTTACCACTATTATTGGGCGGATCATCAAGATATTATCTTTGGGCTTGAGCTTACGAATTCAACAATATATCATGAATTAAAACAATTAAAAATGCATGTAAAATGTAATTCCCAACCCAAACCTAATATCCATCCGCTAACACCCCCGTACCAACCATCACACCTGTGGGGATCAAGTCAACCCACCCCGCCATCACACCAATCGTAGGCATTGAGCCTTTTTATAATTGTGGCATAGCCACATAACTAGAGGCAATAAGCCGTTAATGTGGCGAAACCACCAACTAGAGGCAATAAGCCATTATTGTGGCGAGAGCCACCGAACTAGAGGCAATAAGCCAAAATTGTGGCGAGCCACCGAACTAGAGGCAATAAGCCAAAATTGTGGCAATCGCCATTCTTCTCTTCATATATCCCACCCATGCAATTATGTGTGTATAATAAAATGTATAATTTCTTAATACTACATAATAAGGTGGGTTTATCGATAAACATTTCATTTGGCCCATAAACATAATATAGTAATTTGTCTATTTAGCAGTTTAGTGGGCTTTGGCCCATTTACCGAACTAGAGTGTTTTGGCCCAATTTATCGAACTAGAGTATTTTTGGCCCAATTTATCGAACTAGAGTATTTTTGGCCCAATTTATCGAAACATCCAATTTACATAATAACAAATAATTTCTCGAGGGCGTTTTCGTAATTTTCACGATTTAGTCGTTTTTACGTATTTTCGTCAAAATATCGGTTTTACGCTTTTATCGATCTAGTCATTTTACGATTTTACTTCCATACCGAAATTTGACATCCAACCGAGAAAATAATGAGTGTGAATTACACACCTCGCTATCGAGAGTACTAATCCTTCTCGCTCCTCGGCACCTAAAACATATTTTGATCCGTTAGACAACTAATTCAGTAAAATAATCTTAATCGATAATAGATCCAAAATCTTACCCTCTTGATTTTGAATCACTTCAATTTTCGCTTTTCCTCGTTTATTGATTAGTTAGCAGAGAATCCACCAACGATAACGGCTCGGAAGTTCGTACCACTTCAAATAATGGACTTCCTTCGAAGATGGCCCGCAACCCGGTGGAAAATCCGGACCGCCAAAGCGCTCTTCGTTTGAATGGGGGATTTACGGATCCGCCCTCTTAACGTGACTAACCACCGCCCTTTTCTTCCCTATTTTGAAAGTCTTCAAAATCCAAAGGGATAATAGTTAGATCTAAATAATATCAAACAATACTAGAGGTTTTAAAGAGATGTGATTTCCTTACCACAATAAAACGTTTCCAATGTTTCTACGATTCCCCCGATCACTTGAGTTCCGGTCTCCGTTATTGCACTAAATAATAACGAAAGAAACGTTATTAGAATGAACGTTATATCGATTCAAAAAGTCCTTCTTAACACCATTACTATTCGGCCATAACACTAATAATAAATCGAAAATGGAAAAGGACCCTTACCTATTTTCCACGGTCGAAAGGAAAGGATTGAGAATGTTGTTTACTTGATGAAAGATTTGGCTATGTATGATCAAGGAAAAGAAAATAAATTTGGCTTATAGGCACATTAGCATTCGGCTATGAGAGTGTAGATGGAGAGAATTTCGATTGAAAAGAAATAAAATAAAAGAAAAGATGGTGATGATGTTGCTTTGATTTCAAAGAGATTAGGAGAAAAAGAAAAGAAAAAGACAAGCTTTAAGAGAGATGTATATTCGGCAATGGCAAAAAGAAAAGAAAAAGATTGGCTTTTGGTATAGGTGATTTTCGGCATTCAAAGAAAAAGCACAAACAAGTACTAAAGCAATAAACAAAAATGACCAAATGATCAAAATAATCAAGGCTTACCAATGCACAATTCGGCCAAGGGAGAGATAGGTTGAGAGAATTAGCAAAATTATGCACAAAACTAAAGAAAATGACCAAAACAAAAGACTAATTTTCCTAGCCAACTATCACCAAAATTCGGCCTCCCCCCCTAGCCATATTGCCATCCATATGCATGGTCCATTGGCCAAGATATTGTTTCCAAAATTCTTCCTTGATATGTGCCTTATGTCCCCCCTATATTTCCTTAAGTCTTTGATTCCATGCCTTAAGTTAGTTGTTTCCTTAATCCATTGATGCACTAACCAAAAATAACATGGTCAACACCTTCCTTATATGTTCTTGGCCGACACTTCCTATCCATGAGCGTAAATTAAAAACAAAATTCATTTAGGTGCTATACAAGGGATTGAACCTCTTCCTCTTGCTAGAACCCATGCGCCAACTCCACTTTACCATGTACTCACTTATGACACTCTTTAACACATAATTTAGCTTAAGTCTTAATGACCTTTGTTTCACTTCAATTAATTCTCAATTAATAAATTTTTTATTCCTTCTCCAAATTATGCTTTACCCTCTCTAGGACTTCAATAAGCACTAAAATAAAAATAAAAGAATTTTCCTTTAAAATTCTAAACACCAATTCATGCAATTTAAATACTCAGATTTTTAGGGTGTTACAACTCTACCCTCCTTAAAAAAATTTCGTCCTCGAAATTTACCTGATTGAAAGAGGTGAGGGTATTGTTGCTTGAATTGCATCCTCTGGCTCCCACGTAGCTTCTTCCACTCTGTGGTTATGCCATAGAACTTTGACCAATGGCACGGTTTTCTTCCTTAGTACCTTGACATCTCGGTCTAGGATTTCCAACGGTTCTTCTTCAAAAGACAAGTCCGAATTCAGCTCCAATTCTTCTACCGTATATAATGCGAAGGATCCGATCTATAACGCCTCAACATGGAAACATGAAAACATTATGAATTTGATCCAACTCCGGAGGTAACTCAATCGATATGCCATCGAACCAACACGCTTCAAAGACACGATAAGGTCCAATGTATCTAGGACTTAGCTTGCCCTTCCTTCCAAACTCGAAGATCTTTTTCCAAGGAGAGACCCTCAAGAAAACCTGATCCCCCACACTATACTCGATGTCCCTTCGCTTCAGATCTGCGTACGACTTCTGTCTATCTGAGGCTTCTTTCAACCGTGCTCGAATAATGTTTACCTTATTCTCTGTCTCAGATATCATCTCAGGACCTAACATCTGTCTTTCGCCCAACTCAGTCCAACAAATAGGTGAACGACACTTACGACCATACAATGCCTCGTAAGGTGCCATCTGAATGCTAGACTGATAGCTGTTGTTATACGCGAATTCTGCCAGTGGTAGATAATCCTCCCAACTACCTCTGAAGTCAATTACACATCCCCTTAACATATCTTCCAATATCCGAATTACTCTCTCATACGACCATCGGTGAGGATGAAGAACCGTCTTGAAATTCAACTTTGTCCCCAAGGCTTCATGCGAGCTTTCGGAATCGTGATGTAAACCTAGGGTCCCTATCCGATATAATAGATACAGTACCCCATGCAACCTCACAATTTCGGATCATATAGTTTTGCCAACTTCGCAATGAATAATCCGTCTGTTAACCGGCGAAATGAGCGGTCTTCGTCAACCGATCAACAATTACCCAAACGGAATTTTTCTTAGTAGGGGTTAACGGTAACCCACTAACAAAATCCATAGTTATCCTCTCCCATTTCCAAAGAGGAATCTTTATCGGTTGTAACAACCTGCATTTAATTGATGTTCGCCTTCATTTGTCGACAAGTCAAACATTTGCCCACAAATTCAAATCTCACGCTCAACCACAGCCACCAATATCGTTCACGGAGATCTCGATACATCTTATTTCCTCCGGATGCATAGCATAAGGGCTACTATCGCTTCCGTAGAATCGATTGCCTTAGATCCGAGTCCTTAGGCATGCATACTCTTCCTCGAAGCACAACATCCCTCCGTGCTTATTCCAAAATCTTCAATTTCACCATTTTCAACTTGCCGAAATAAAGGTCCCAACTTCTCATCGATGTCTTTTTCCTTGATTTGTTCCAACCACGAGGTTTCACGAAGTTACGCTAACAAACGCCATCCTCGCAGACTCAAATGGGCAAACAATGCTCTTAAATCGACATCTTGCCTTACGACTTAACGCGTCGGCTACCACGTTAGCCTTTCCAGGATGGTATTCGATCGAGAAATCGTAATCCTTTAACAATTCTACCCATCTTCTTTGTCTCAAATTTAACTCCTTCTGGGTAAGGAGGTATTTAAGACTTTTGTGATCCGTGTAGATTATAGATTTCTCACCATAGAGATAGTGCCTCCAAATCTTTAGAGCAAAGACAACGGCAGCTAACTCCAAATCATGGGTAGGGTAGCTTACTTCGTGTGGTCTCAATTGACGAGAAGCATAGGCCACCACCTTTCCATTTTGCATCAACACACAACCCAGACCCGTGTGAGACGTATCACAATAAACAGTAAATTCTTTTTCGGCCTCCGACTGAATTAAAACTGGAGCTTCTGTCAGGATCTTCTTCAATTGCTCGAAACTCTCTTGTTGCTTTTCAGTCCAAATATACGAAACTCCTTTACGCAACAATTTAGTTAGGGTGCGACAATCAGCGAAAACCCTCTACAAAAGCGTCTATAGTATCCGCCAAACCCAAGAAACTCGAATTTCACTCATCGATGTTGGTGGTTTCCAATCGAGAATAGCCTCAATTTTTCGAGGATCCACCCTTATTCCTTCGGCTAATACTACATGACCAAGGAAAGTCACTTCCTTTAGCCAAAATTCGCATTTACCAAATTTGGCATACAATTGTTTATCACGTAAGTAGTGTAATACTATCCGCAAATCTGGTCATGTTCCTCCTCATTTCTCGAATAAACCAATATGTCATCTATGAACACTACCACAAACCGGTCTAAATATGGTTGAATGACTCGGTTCATCATGTCCATAAATGCATTGGTGCATTGGTTAGTCAAACGCATCACTACAAACTCATAGTGTCCGTAACGTGTCCGAAATGCCATCTTATAAATGTCCGCTTTTTCACCTTGAATGGTGATAACCCGACCTTAAATCAATTTTGGAGAAAATGAAGCTCCTTTTAATTGATCAAACAGTCATCAATTCTCGGTGAGGATACCGATTCTTGATCGTCAATTTATTCAATTATGCGTAGTCGATGCACATACGCATCGATCCATCCTTCTTCTTGACGAACAAGACGGTGCTCCCCGAGGAGACACACTTGGTCGAATAAATCCTCGATCCAAAGAATTCTTGAATTTGAGCTTTAAGCTCACCAACTCCTTTGGTGCCATTCTATAAGGAGCAATGGACACGGAGTCATCCCGCAAAAGCTCAATGCCAAATTTACTTCCGATCCCGAGGTATACCGGAAGTTCTTCGGAAATACATCGAAATTCCTTCACCGTCCTCACATCATTCACAGATAATTCTTTGGCATCCAAAGCACGATAAAGGCTAGAAATGCTCCGTATCCTTTCCGCACCAACTTCTCGACTTTTAATGCGGATACCACATTTGCCGGATAGTTCTTTCGTTCACCAATAATTATGACTTCCTTATCATCCGAGGTTCTTCGACATTCATTTTTCAAAGACAATCCAATTGCCTCGATGTTTGACCACCAATCCATGCCTGAATGAGATCGAACTCATGAAAGGTAGTTCCATCAAGTTTGCCACGAATACTTCTTCTTGAATCTTCAAGGCACGTCTTTAAATATTTTATTAACAATTACCGACTGTCCTAAAGGACTAATCACTATCATCTCATTTTCGGTAATTTCGAATTCTAAATTCAGGTTTTCAGATATGGCACTAGCTACATATGAATGGGTAGAGCCAATATCGATTAAAGCAATAATAGGTACATCAAAAATGAAGAACGTACCAGTTATCACATCAGTGCATTGCCGTCCTCATGACGTCTAATCGCATAAACCGATCCAGTCGTCTTGCATCCGCATTTCCCTAGGACCATTGCCTTGACCGGTGCACCTTGACCACGACCGGTCTCATTACCACCACGACTGGTCCACGACCTCTCGGTGGTCTTGATTACCCCGACCGTATGCATTATTATTACGGACTTCTTGAGTCGTATCCATTCGTCGAGGATGACTTTTGTCTTGATGTTCCATTGAACCGCATTTGTAGCATCGCCCGCTTTCCTCCAACATTCTCCAAAATGTCTTTTCCCACACTCGGTGCAATCTCGACTCGATTATTAGTTACCGGGTTCTACCTTGAACCGATTCATCATTTCGAGGTTTCTTCTAGAATCTCTTGGAAGAACCGATCATTGTGTCTCTCTCTTGTTTGGGATCTTTCTCGCCTCTGCGTTCGAGTTCTTAGCCTCTTCGGCTATTTTGGCCTTCTCCACAAGAGTCGAAAAATTTCTAACTTGTGGAGCAATTAGAACCCTCGGCTCATCATTAAGTCCATCTTGAAACGCATACAACGTTCGTGATCTGTTGCTACAATTGTTCGGGCATAACGGCTCGACGTAAAAACTCGACTTCATATCTTGCCACGGCCTTACTTCCTTGGACAAGATTCAAAATTCCTTCCTTGACGTCTACATAGCTCGTTCGACGTATTTTCCTTGGAAGGCGCTTTAAAGAATTCCCAATTAATCGGTGCGGCGGTGCCTTCTCGAGCGGTGAGCCACCAATCGACCGCCTCATCCCTTAACAAGGATAAAGCTCCTCTCAATTTTGCTCGACAAGACATTCCATATCATCCATAATCCGTTCCACGACTTCGAGCGATGATTCACCACATTCGAGCTACACCGAGACTCCTCCGAAAACTTCGCATTATTTGCCTTAAGTCGCTCGAAATTGACCCACGAGTTGTTGGCCAAATTCTAGTTCCAACGACCCTTTCCAAGACTTCGCAGCATTGCTTGAGTCAATGCATGATCTTCTTCCATGTGATCGCGTGATCCCGTTTCACTTTCAATTGACGCAGGTGTGTCCACTTACGGCATATGATTTGGTGCTTCAGTTGTAGCACCTCGGCCTCTACGGCAGCCCACGTCTACGCGTCACGACCACGTCCTCTTGTACTCATGATAGCTTGTTCGTTTTTACGATTACAAGTTTTATGAATCGAAATTTTGTTTGTGTTTATTAACGATATTTTATGAGATTTGAGATATAAAGTTGTTTTTCGCAACATATCCTATAGTCTCAATCTCTACGATTTTCACATCTAAAACTAGAAGTTCTAGAGTGTTCCTATGATCATATCATAGTAATCATTAAGCAATAAATACTTACTTGACTTGTTGCCGGATGCTTGTGGTGCCATACTGATCTTTAAAATATCATTGAACGATTTCATACAGAAACTATTTTTGAACCCAAACCACAGCCGAGTTTTTGAAACTGGGCTCTGATACCACTAAATGTAACACCCCAAACCCGGTCTATGCATTGAGACTAGATTTGGTTTGTTACATGATTCGAGCTATTCTTAAATCTTTAATGAGTTGAAAACTACAATATTATCTACAGGGTTTAAAATTTGAAGAGTATTTGAATTTGATAAATATTTGAAAACATTAGTTGAAAATCATTGTATTATCAAAAACCTTTAAGTAGTTTGTTAAAGAGTTAACTATAATAAAAATATTTATAAAAGAATTCCATATACTTGAAAACCCAAATTTATTTTAATAAAACATCATAAAATCACACATTATAATTAAAAAGTCCAAAGTATAGTTTAAATCCCAAACAAACATAAAATTCACAAGTTATTTATAAAGGCCCTTATTACAATAATCCATAATAGTAAAAAATATTATTAAAAGTTCGAGTTTATATAACCCTCTTTTGCGTATGGCCTCCACGAAGTCATCCTCGCCCAAGTCCACATCAATTTCCATTACGAGATGGAAAAATTAAAGGGGTAAGTTACTTAAAAATCGGTGTGTAACTCACTTACCACCATTATTGGGCGGATCATCAAGATATTATCTTTGGGCTTGAGCCCAATTCTGAAATTCAACAATATATCATGAATTAAAACAATTAAAAAATGCATGTAAAATGTAATTCCCAACCCAAACCTAATATCCATCCGCTAACACCCCTGTACCAACCATCACACTGTGGGGATCAAGTCAACCCACCACGCCATCACACCAATCGTAGGCATTGAGCCTTTTATAATTGTGGCATAGCCACCAAACTAGAGGCAATAAGCCGTTAATGTGGCAGAGCCACCGAACTAGAGGCAATAAGCCATTATTGTGGTAGAGCCACCGAACTAGAGGCAATAAGCCAAAATTGTGGCGGATCCACCGAACTAGAGGCAATAAGCCAAAATTGTGGCAATTGGCCATTCTTCTCTTCATATATCCCACCCCATGCAATTATGTGTGTATAATAAAATGTATAATTTCTTAATACTACATAATAAGGTGGGTTTATCGATAAACATTTCATTTGGCCCATAAACATAATATAGTAATTTGTCTATTTAGCAGTTTAGTGGGCTTTGGCCCATTTACCGAACTAGAGTGTTTTGGCCCAATTTATCGAACTAGAGTATTTTTGGCCCAATTTATCGAACTAGAGTATTTTTTGCCCAATTTATCGAACTAGAGTATTTTTGGCCCAATTTATCGAACTAGAGTATTTTTGGCCCAATTTATTGAACTAGAGTATTTTTGGCCCAATTTATCGAAACATCCAATTTACATAATAACAAATAATTTCTCGAGGGCGTTTTCGTAATTTTCACAATTTAGTCGTTTTTCGTATTTTCGTCAAAATATCGGTTTTACGTTTTACCGATCTAGTCATTTTACGATTTTACTTCCATACCAAAATTTGACATCCAACAGAAAATAATGAGTGTGAAATTACACACCTCGTTCTGAAAGTACTAATCCTTCTCGCTCCTCGGCACCTAAAACATATTTTGATCCGTTAGACAACTAATTCAGTAAAATAATCTTAATCGATAATAGATCCAAAATCTTACCCTCTTGATTTTGAATCACTTGATTTTTGGCTTTTCCTCGTTTATTGATTAGTTAAGCGTAGAATCCACCAACGATAACGGCTCGGAAGTTCGTACCACTTGAATAATGGACTTCCTTGGAAGATGGCCCGCAACCCTTGGAAAATCGGTTGCAAAACTTCTCTTCGTTTGAATGGGGATTTACGGATCCGCCCCTCTTAACGTGACTAACCACGCCCTTTTCTTCCCTATTTTGAAAGTCTTCAAAATCCAAAGGGATAATAGTTAGATCTAAATAATATCAAACAATACTAGAGGTTTTAAAGAGATGTGATTTCCTTACCACAATAAAACGTTTCCAACGTTTCTACGATTCCCCCGATCACTTGAGTTCCGGTCTCCGTTATTGCACTAAATAATAACGAAAAGCGTTATTAGAATGAGCGTTATATCGATTCAAAAGTCCTTCTTAACACCATTACTATTCGCCATAACACTAATAATAAATCGAAAATGGAAAAGGACCTTACCTATTTTCCACGATTGAAAGGAAAGGATTGAGAATGTTGTTTACTTGATGAAAGATTCGACTATGTATGATCAAGGAAAAGAAAATAAATTTGGCTTATAGGCACATTAGCATTCGGCTATGAGAGTGTAGATGGAGAGAATTTCGATTGAAAAGAAATAAAATAAAAGAAAAGATGGTGATGATGTTGCTTTGATTTCAAAGAGATTAGGAGAAAAGAAAAGAAAAGACAAGCTTTAAGAGATGTATATTCGCAATGGCAAAAAGAAAATAAAAGATTGGCTTTTGGTATAGGTGATTTTCAAAGATTCAAAGAAAAAGCACGCAGACAAGTACTAAAGCAATAAACAAAAATGACCAAATGGTCAAAATAATCAAGGCTTACCAATGCACAATTCGCCAAGGAGAGATAGGTTGAGAGAATTTGCAAAATTATGCACAAAACTAAAGAAAATGACCAAAACAAAGACTAATTTTCCTAGCCAACTATCACCAAAATTGGCCTCCCCCAGCCATATTGCCGTCCATATGCATGGTCCATTGGCCAAGATATTGTTTCCAAAATTCTTCCTTGATATGTGCCTTATGTCCCCCCTATCTTTCCTTAAGTCTTTGATTCCATGCCTTAAGTTAGTTGTTTCCTTAATCTATTGATACACTAACCAAAAATAACATGGTCAACACCTTCCTTATATGTTCTTGGCCGACACTTCCTATCCATGAGCAGAAAATTAAAAACAAAAATTCATTTAGGTGCTATACAAGGGATTCGAACCTCTTCCCTCTTGCTAGAACCCATGCGCCAACTCCACCTTACCATGTACTCACTTATGACACTCTTTAACACATAATTTAGCTTAAGTCTTAATGACCTTTGTTTCACTTCAATTAATTCTCAATTAATAACTTTTTATTCCTTCTCCAAATTATGCTTTACCCTCTCTAGGACTTCAATAAGCACTAAAATAAAAATAAAAGATTTTTCCTTTAAAATTCTAAACACCAATTCATGCAATTTAAATACTCGGATTTTTAGGGTGTTACACGTTCACATGCCCGTGGTCCAAGGGCGTGTTGAGTTACACGGCCGCCTCGCACGACCGTGGTGTAGAGCATTTTGCATTGCCCACGCCCATTCTTGATATGACATGCCCGTGTCTGAGTAGTCAGTGTCGACCATGGCCGAGTCGTACGGCCGTGGGTATAGGCATGTTGAGTCTCCCACGCCCGTTTCTCAGTCGGCCATGCCCGTTGGGAGATAGTCAGTAGCTTCACATGGTTTAGGGCACGGCCGTGCTGACCTGTCGATGCCCGTGGGGAAGGGTGGTTGGGCCCATGACGTCTGACGATGGCTGGCCTGAATTGTACGGCCTCTACTCTGTCAGTCCGATTGTTTGGTGGTCCACACGGCTATGGACACGGCCGTGTGTAAGGCCGTGTGGGCTGGAAATTTGTACTTTTGTGTTAGTTTAAAAATAAATATTTAAAAGAGAAAGGTGAAAAGAAAAGACTGAAAATAAATTTGAAAATAAATTGAGTTGTGCTCGGGTTGCCTCCCGAGAAGCGCTCATTTATAGTCTTAAGCTAGACTGTCCTTGTATTTTAAAATTTTAGAGAGGTTTAAAGGTTTGAATATCTTCCCTCATGCTCACAGTTCTATTTTTGTGACAAAGTTGAAGTCGAGAACCATTTACCTTGAAATTGCCAAATATTGGATGCTTACCTCGATAATTTATTGTGGGAAGATATCGTGTACCTTAAGAAGAATTTCTCCCTTTGCCCTCAGGCCTGTTAAAGTGATGCGGGGATCGACTTTGTCTAACAGTACCTGGTCTCCTATTTTAAAGTGATTTGATGTCCCTACGAGCTTTTTTGGTGGTTCCTCTAGTTTTACTTCGTGTGGATCTAGCTTTTCTTTGACCTGTGTCTTCTGCTCTTCTAAATCGTCGATCTTAAGGTTTTGTTTCTTATGTGATTCTTCTTTGTCGACTTGGGGGCTATGAGTTGGCTCAGGTTTGATGCCTTGTGATGTTTCCTATAGTGAAGGTTGAACAATTTGATTATCTATTGAAGTGACTTTCTTACCTTTATCATATGTTGTTACGCTTAGTCGAAAGCTTGAAGCTTAATCAATTTATCTCCTACGCGAAGTATGAGTTCACCTGTGGCAACATCAATTTTAGTTCTAGCAATTGCTAGGAAAGGTCTTCCTAGAATTAAGGGGATTGAATTATATTCATCCATGTCTAAAACAACAAAATCTACTGGGAAAACAAATTTATCGATTTTTACAATAACATCTTCAATAATGCCCTTAGGAATTCTAACAGTTTTATCAGCTAGTTGAATACTCATCCTAGTTTGTTTGGGCTTCCCTAGACCTAGTCGTTTAAACAATGCATAAGGCATGACATTTATACTTGCCCCTAGATCAGCTAATGCATTATCAATAGTTAAACTACCAACTAAGCATGGAATCGTAAAACTCCCTGGATCTTTTTATTTCTGCGGTAGTCTATTCTGTAACATTACCGAGCATGTTGCATTTAGTTCCACGTGGTGCTCTTCGTCTATTTTACGTTTGTTTGTCAAGAGTTGTCTTAAAAATTTCCTCGAGTCTGGCATCTTGAAAAGAGCTTCAAGAAGGGGTAAGTTAATATGTGATTTCTTTAAAAGTTTAAGAAACTTACCGAACTATTCCTCTGAATCATCTCCTTTCAATGCTTTGGGATAAGGTATGTGAGGTTTGTATTCTTTAATTATTGGTTTTGGCTTGTGCTACCTCTATTTTATCTTTTTCTTCCTTGGTTTCTTGTGCCGTGGTGGGCTTGTCTACCTTTGTACCCTCTTGAGCTATGATGGCTTGGATCTGTTCTTTTGGGTTTATTTCTATGTTGCTTGGTAGACGTCCTTGTTGACGTTCAGAAATTAGCTTTGTGAGATGTCCCACTGACCTAGTAAGCTCTCCAACTTGATTCTCGATCCCTTTGATCGATTTTTGTTATTCATCAAGTGGTGCTTCAGTCTTTTGGAAATGAGAATCAGTTGCTGCCATAAATTTCGTCAACATATCTTCAAGGTTTGATTTCCTCTCCTATGGATATGGTTGATTTTGATAATTTGTAGGAGGTTGCTGCCTTTGATTTCCTTGATTTCCTTGTCCTCCCCACGAAAAATTTGGGTGGTTCCTCCAACCTGCGTTATAAGTGTTACTATAAGGATTATTATTAGATCCAAATTGTTACCTATATAGTTTGTCTGCTCATGTTACGCTCCCGGTTGGTAGGTTTGGGTACTGTGGATTTGCCACATTCCCACTTGCTTCGTATTGCATTCTGGGTTTACTGTGAAGAACATAAATTATCAAGCTTTTTATTCATCATTTCCACCTGTGTTGACAGCATTGTTACTGCGTCTATGTTAAAAACTCCGGCTGATTTTGTCGGTTTGGCCCTTGTAATTTTCCATTGATAAGTATTCAACGACATCTCTTTAATAAAGTTGTAAGCTGCTTCAGGAGGTTTGTTATTCAAAGTTCCACGAGCTGATGAGTCAATCATTTGCCTCGTTGAAGAATCCACACCGTTGTAAAAAGTTTGGACTTGAAGCGACAAAGGTAATCCGTGTTGTGGACATCTTCTCAGGAGAACCTTATATCTTTCCCATGCATCATATAATGTTTCTGCATCATTCTGCACAAAAGAAGATATGTCATTCCTAAATTTGGTCGTTTTGGATGGTGGGAAGTATTTTAAAAGAAATTTTTCAGTCATTTGATCCCATGTGGTGATTGACCCACGTGGTATCGAGTTCAACCACTGATTTGCTTTATTCCTTAATGAAAAGGGAAATAACCGAAGACGTATGGCATCGTCAGAAACTCCATTTATTTTGAAGGTATCACAGAACTCTAAGAAATTAGCTATATGAGTATTTGGGTCTTCATCCTGCAAACCATCAAATTGAACAAACTGTTGAATCATTTGTATTGTGTTAGGCTTTAATTCAAAATTGTTAGCAGCTATAGTAGGCTTGACAATACTAGATTCTACTCCTGTCAAATTAGGTTTAGCATAATCATACATCGTACGAGGAGCATTCTATTCTTGCACATTTGGCGGTGGATTATTTTCGTTCATCCCTTCAATAGGATTGGATCTGTCTTGTTGTTCTTCTCTTTGGTAGTCTAGAGCTCGTCTAGTTTCTCTGTGATTTCTGCAAGCGGTAGCTTCAATGTCACTTTCATAAACTAAAGGTCCTCTCGGGTTCCTTCTAGTCATAAACTAGAGGTACCTGCTAGGAGAAGAAAGAAAGAAATTTAGTGTAAATAAAATTTAACCTAAACTAAAAATAAAAGTAAATTGCAAAAAAAATAATAAAATAATGGCTAAAGTAATAGAAATAGAGCTTTCTTAATATTTTAGTGTTCCCCAACAAATACCAAAAACTTGATCGTGTCAAGCAAATGAGTTTTAATATTTATAAAGAATGATCGAACACAGAGACTAACTATGACAACGATTGAGGCAAGTGCACCTATCAAACAATAGTATAGTTTAGGCAAGATTATTTTATCGAACCCAAAGGAACCTAAAAGTACTACTACTCACTTTCTTTCTATTATTTAGCCTAAAATATGGAGTGATTGGTTTATTAATCTAATGAAAAACTAAACTTGATGCAAAGACAAAAGAATGAAACTTTGGGAAAAGATTGTGGAAAACTCAGTTGATTTTAGACGATACCCTTAGGAAGAATCCACCTATGACTTCTCTTGTTATCTAACTTTTAATTCATATGACTTCTTTACTTAGCTTGATCCGTGAGACTCCCTAACCTATATTAAACCCTCTCTCGAGGCGAATAATGTCTAACCTTAGGTTAATTAGTGAAACTCTTGTTCTCTTATAATAACCCCCTAAGGAAGCATTAAATCGATCAATGGACTCCCATATTAGGTTTCACCCTAATCTGGCAAAATCTCGTCACCCTATCTCTAGGCGTGCGATCAACTCCGCTTAATTATGCTAGATCTACTCTTAGGCAAGGTCTATTACTCCTCTACCTAAGCACATCAGATTAAATTAAGCAACATAATTAAGAATAAACTAAATAATTTAGAAATCAAATAACAAAATCCATCATAGGTTTCATCCCCTTCAGGTATCTGAAGGGTTTAGTTCATAACAAAATAAGAAAACATCTCAAGAGAAAAGATATAACAAAACATAAGAAATCCCTAAAACCCCTAAAGGAATTGAAGAGGAGATCCTCTGTCTTGAGTAGAACTCCGGCTTCTTGAGATGGATCAACTGGCTATCTTCGAGTAATTCCCTGAATAAAAGCTCTGGCAGAAAACTCTGCCTAAAACTCTCCCCTTAGAATGGCTGCCTTGGGTTGTTTATATAGGCTCCTTAGATGCTTTACTTGGCTCCTAAGTACCTCATTCAAGTAGAATTACTATTAAGGTGTTTAAGTAGACTTAGGAGTATGTTTCTTTGGCTTTAAGCATCCAAATCCGAGTGAAATTGCTCATTACCGTGGAAGGGGCACGCCCATGGCACACGCCCATGTAAATCATCTTCAGGCCGTGTCTCGATTCTATTGATTGGGGCACGGCCGTGTAAATCGTGGCATGGCCGTGTGAAGTAATTTGACGAGGCACGGCCGTGTGGCATGAAGTCCAAGCCGTGTCATTTTCCTATTTGGCCCAAATTGGTTTGTTTTAAGCCTATTTCTCGTTCTTTTTATACTTAGGTGCTTTCCTGAGTATAAGACATGAAAAGAAAGGATTAAGAGTGCCTTTTTATATAAATTAGGGATAAATCATCCAAAAGCATACTAAATGTGGGATTAAAATATGTTACTTTTACGGTTTATCATTGGTACTCCTTGATTACCGGTTTTGGCTTTTCTTGTGCCCCTACCTTACCTTCGTCTACCTTGTTTTCTTGTGTTGGATTGGGTTCATCTAACCCCTTACTGTCATGAGCAGAGATAGCTTGAATTTGCTCCTTTGGGTTTATCTCGGTGTTACTTGGTAGACGTCCTTGCGGTCATTCTGACATTAGCTTTGCGAGTCGTTCGACTGCATTAGTGCCTTCCTTGACTGACTTAGTAAGTTCCCCACTCAGTTCTCGTTGCTTTTAATTGTTTTCTCAGTTTCTTGGAAATAATTTTCTGTGTTTGCCATGAATTTTGTCAGCATCTCTTCGAGGTTTGGCTTCTTCTCTTGCGGATATGGCTGATTTTGGAAATTTTGAGGAGGTTGTCGTCTTTGATTTCCTTGATTTCCTTGGCCTCCCCATGAAAAATTTGGGTGGTTCCTCCAACCTGAATTGTAGTTATTACCATAAAGATTATTACTGGATCTGAAATTATTATCTATATAGTTCATCTGTTCGTTCCCTGCGTCCAGTTGGTAGGGTGGGTACTCAGGATTCGCCACAGTTCCACTTGCGTTGCACTGTATGACTGGATGTACCTGCGAAGAACACAAACTATCAAGCTTTTTATTCATCAATTCTACATGTGTTGATAGCATGGTTACTACGTCGAGGTTGTAAACTCCAGCTGATTTTGTCGATTTTGTCCTTGTAACTTGCCACTGATAGTTATTCAGTGACATCTCTTCAATGAACTCGTAGGCTACTTGAGTTACATTGTTGAGGTTCCACCCCATGATGAATCGATTAGTTGCCTCGTTGAGGGGTTTACACCGTTATAAAAAGTTTGGACTTGTAGCCACAAGGGTAGACCATGGTGTGGACACCTTCTCAAGAGATCCTTGTATCTTTCCCATGCGTCGTATAATGTTTCTAAATCCAACTGCACAAAAGAAGAGATATCATTCCGTAATTTGGCCGTCTTAGACGGTGGGAAATATTTTAATAAAAACTTTTCGGTTATTTGGTCCCATGTAGTGATTGATCCTTATAGTAACGAGTATAACCACTGTTTGGCTTTATTCCTTAATGAAAAGGTAAATAGCCGAAGACGAATGGCATCATCAAAAATGCCATTTATTTTGAAAGTATCATAGAACTCTAAAAAATTTGCTATATGAGTATTTGGGTCTTCATCCTGCAAACCATCAAATTGAACAAATTGTTGAATCATTTGTATTGTGTTAGGATTTAATTCAAAATTATTAGCAGCTATAGGAGGCCTAACAATACTAGATTCAGCTCCTGTTAAATGAGGTTTAGCATAATCATACATAGTACGCGGAGCATTATTTTCTCCCACATCGCGTGGTGGATTATTCTCGTCCATCCCTTCAGTAGGATTGGATCTGTCTTCTCGCTCTTCTTCTGTGTAAATTAGGGCTCGCCTAATTTCTCTGCGATTCCTACGAGCAGTAGCTTCAATATCACTATCATATACTAGAGGTCCTGTCGGGTTCCTTCTAGTCATAAACTAGAGGTACCCACTAGGAAAAGAAGGAAATAAAATTAATAAAATAATAAAATAAAATAAATTGCGAAATAAAAATAAAAATAATGGCTAAAGTAATAAAAATAGAGTTTTCTTAATATTTTAGTTCCCCGGCAACGGCGCCAAAAACATGAAAAGAAAGGATTAAAAGCACCTTTTTACATAAATCAAGGGCTAAATCCTCCAAAAGAATACTAAATATAGGGTTAAAATATGTTACTTTTACGGTTTATCAGATGCAATCTGAAAAGTGTTACTTGCTGATCTCTTGCGAAAATCTCTAGCTTCGAACTCAGCTTTTCTTTTCTCTTTTTTGAGCTCTTCAGCCTTACAAGATCGCTTGATAAGTACTACAAACTCTTTTATTTCAAGTATGCCGACAACCAATTTTGTGTCTTCATTCAGTCTTTCCTCGAATCTTTTACACATAGCATCCTCGGTTGTAACACACTCTCGAGCATATCGGCTGAGTCTCACAAACTCACGCTCATAATTAGATACGGTCATACGACCCTATTTTAACTCGAGAAATTCTTTGCATTTTTGATCAATGAATCGCTAACTGATATACTTTTTGCGAAACTCCGTCTGAAAGAAATCCCAAGTGACCCGTTCTTTCGGGACAATCGAAACCAAAGTGTTCCACCAATAGTAGGCAGAATCACATAATAAAGATATAGCACACTTCAAGCACTCTTTGGGTGTACAACATAGTTCATCAAAGACACGAATAGTATTATCGAGCCAAAATTCAGCCCGCTCAGCATCATTAATAGTTGTGGCCCCAAACTCTTCAACTCCGTATTTTTGATTTTATCAACAGGAGACTTATTTAATCTCTCAGGATTAATGATCGAATGTGCCACAGGCACTACTAGTGGATTATTCGGATTCGGGGGTTGTTGAACAGTCGGATCTGTTGGGATATACTGATTAAACCAATCATTTATTGCGCTAAAGAAGGCTTGCTTAGCCCCCTCATCTGGGTTACTCGTAGCTGGTTGAGATTCAACCGGTGTGGACCCTTACACGGGAGCAGGCGCCACACTCACAACATCATCTGCTATGGCTCGTTTGAGATCATGATCCATTTACTATAAGAAAGAAGAAAGACATATTTCCTTGTCAGAATTCATCACACTATCACAATAAAAATTATGGCATGTATAGCTAGACACACACACGCGCTATGTTAGTCGGAGAACCGACTAAACCGTAGCTCTGATACCAATCAAATGTAACACTCCTAACCCGTATCTGTCTCCAAAATGTGTTACGAGGTATTACTAATCAAAAACACAACTCAAAACAGACATTAACATAATTATTTCATATTTCTTATTACAAGTTATAATAAATATTTACTATTCATATGGTCATAATCGAATGCATTATAAGTAATGATGCACTTTCATAATATGCTTTAAATGTTAACATACCTATCTTATATCCATATAGTCAAATTCATATGGTAGCATTTTTCATCAAATAGAAAAGTTACTATTCATTTGGTCATTGAAATTACAATAGTCGAATATGCACATTGCTATATTCACTTTACTAAAACAAATTATCTATTATCAAAACCAAATGTACATATACCAAAACCTTACTTAACCGAATCTATGATATACCAAATTCAATACCACATGCCAACCTCATCCAAACATATAATCGATCACATCTCTTATAATTATCAAAGCCAAATTAACAAAACCATACCTATCTTATAAATAACCTAAAACATATAAATCAAAGTCATTATACATATATATGCATATCATGACATATTTTGCACAACCAAAATATACATAACTTATAACGCCATTCATACCAATCATGAAATTTTTTTTGCATCATATAAACACCATGGTCAAAATTTCATAACTATAATTTAATTTTATGATCAATCAAGCCACATATCCAAACACCAAACATAAACACATTAGAAATTATACTTTCATCATAACTTAATATCATGGCTGAATTCACATAAGCCCAAAATATCATGTTTTAGCCATTTTCGCATGGCATATACATAAATATATATATACATATCATTTGTAACAATTCAAAAGGTAATATAGCCTATGCATGCCATAAACTTTAAGTTTAACCTCAAAAAGGTACCAAAATATTGATGATAGTGTGACGAGCTTAAGCGACAATCCCCCAGCACGTAATAATCACCGAAGTAAATCTAAAACATGAGAGCAACCAAGAACCATGTAAGCTTTAACAGCTTAGTAAGTTATAAGCAATTATATAACAATGCATTAAAACATTATATTAGAAATTTTTCATATTTCATGACCCTAGGACGAATATTCCCACATTCAGTAATAGCTTTCACATAAATCTATAATTCAATCCACATCTCAAAATAAATACATATACATTTGTACAAGTCTATATATATTACCTACTAAATTTCTTACTTACATTTCAAACCATATAAATCACAATTTAATACGATAATACATAATTTTCATTTCAACAACCAAAACTTACCTTACTATCCATATGAAATATCATTACATACCTGCTCATTTTATTTCACTTAATATTTCCAATAATCGATATCTTTGATGAATCAATAAACCTGTACACTCAATGCCAAACCCTGTAACGTATAGCACACTTAGTGCCGTCACATTAACATTTTGCACACTTAGTGCCAAATTCTCGTAACATATCGCACACTTAGTGTCGTTACCTTTAATATCTCACACACTTAGTGCCGTTACCTTTAATATCCCTCACACTTAGTTCCAAATGACCGATTTTGCACACATAGTGCTCGGTGTTTACATTCGCACACATAGTGCATTACTCGAACTTATTACTCTTTTAAATAAACACATATATATATATAAAACTAAAATCTCAATTACATATACATATATATATACAAATTACTTATTTTATTTCTATATCAATTCACATTCAGCTATACCATTGATATACAAATATTCATCACATTCAACCATATTCATCTCTTAAATCAATGTCTCACATAGCTATATCATCAACATATATGTATACCTCACATTCGGCTAAATACAACTCTCAATCAATATCACATTTGGCATTATGACATTATACATACTTACCTCTATTAAATATATGTTCATCAATATAGATAAAAATTCCAATTCAACCCAATTGTTTAAAAACTTACCTCGGATATCGACAGACTAGATTTCCCGACTATTCAATTATCTTTGCTTTTCCCCGATCCACTCTGATCCTTTTTGTTCTTGATCTTAATCAAGCTTAATCAAGGCCGAATGGAGCTAGGTGTTTTTCATTTCTCTTTTCTTTATATTCGGTCTAGAAGATGAGTAACATGCATGTTTCTTTATTGTTTTGTTTTTATTTAATAATAACATATTATTATTATCATTATTATTATTATTATTATTATTATTATTATTATTATTATTAACTTAACTAATATAATTAAACATATAATAGCATAATGCATTCTTATTGCCGTCCACTACACGCAAAAAGGGTAATTTACAACCTAAGTCCTCATCTTTATAAAGACACATCAATTAATCATTCAATCAAATAAAAGGATACTTTTACCACTTATGCGATTTAGTCTTTTTTCTTAAATTAAACACACAAACGGAAAAATTAACTCACGAAATTTTAACGCATGCTCAATCATATATCATAGGCACCGAATATAATATTAAAATATTTTACTGACTCAGATTTGTGGTTCTGAAACCACCATTCTGATTAGGGCCAAAATCAGATTGTTACTTAGGTATGTGCATGGAAGGTTGACAAAATGTCTTGGTAAATAGGATTGTTTTTACCATGTGGGTAGACACATGGGCGTGTGTCTAGTCCTTATGTGACACACAAATTTCCCCATGGGCGTGTGTCCCCTGCACCTTAATTGTTGCAAAATAGAATGCTTAGAATGAGGACACGAGCAGAGACACAGGTGTGTGTCTTAACCGTGTGGATGGCACGGCCTCAAACACGGGCATGTGCCTTGGTCGTGTGAAGTCTTCACTTATTTTATGAAAAATTATAGAAATTTAATAGATCACACGACATAAGCACACAGGCGCGTGACTTGGCCGTGTGACCTCAATATTATGATGATGTCATAAATAGAAAGCTCCTTAATTTGAGCACGGCCTGAAGCATGGGCATGTCTTAGGGTCACACGGGCGTGTCCCGAACCCATACGGGCGTGTGACCCCTTTTACATGAAAATTTTTTTAAGTTTCCCAAAAGTTTCCAAACTTCTCAATTTAGTCGCGAACCACTTTCGATGCATGTTTTGAGCCTTGTAGACTCGTGATGGGGACAATATGAATGTATGTGAAAGGTTTTAAACTTGGATAGAAATTTATGTCTCGGTTTTATATGTTTGCTTGCGTTTATGTCCGATAATGCCTCATACCCTATTCCGGCATTGAATACGGGTAAGGGGTGTTACATCAACTTTAATAATCTATAGCTATTATATATCTTTAACTAATAGAACCCCACTTTTACACTTTACACGACTTAGTCTTTTTTCTCAAATTGACCAATCAAACGATATAATTTCTTAACGAAATTTTCACATAAACATCTTATCATGCTGTAGACATTAAACTAAAAATAAAATAATTTTTTTGACTTCGGATTTGTGGTCTTGAAACCACTGTTCTGATTTGACTAAAAACGGGCTATTACAAGGCCAATCTGGGCATGTAGGCCACACGGGCGTTTGGGCCCACATGGGCATATGGACTCATGATTATGAGATTTTCCCTAGGGTTGCACGGGTCGTTCCGATCGACTGTGGCCCTACCGTGGGTTCGGTAAGGGCTAACCAATCCCTAGATTATGTGATCTGATATTGTGTTACTTTGTTTTGAGTGGTACATAGTTATGCACGTTTGATTATTATGTTATAATTTCTGATATCTGTATGCGTGCATGTTAAGCATGATATTCCTATATCTGTAATCTATAATGATGTTTGGGGTGGGATTTGTATATGTGGAGGAAGTGTTCTGTACAGTGACCTTCACCTATATTCTGGTAACTTTGCTGCATATTATCTGATATGTGTCGTAATGACATAATATGGTGTGTATGGTTGGGTGGGTATCTTTAACCCCACGTGGTGTGATGGGATGGTTGGAGTTGGTGTGTAAAGGATGGGGGTAGGATTCTCTGCATCTATTCTGCATATCTAATTCTATTATATGTATTTGTAAAGGACTTAGGTCCAAATCTAAATCTAACTGTCTATGTGATTTATATATGTATGGCATGTGTATTTTTATTGGGTTACACACTGAGTTTACATAAATTCACTTTTGTTGTCTATTCTGTTCAGGTAATCCATAGAATTAGGCGGGTCAGTGCAATGGAGTCTCGCGGTGACCACTAGTCTATGAATTGACTTTAAATTAATGTTTTATTTATTTAAGGATTATTTATAGGAGTTTTGTAATAGTTGAACTCTCCGGACTGTTTGGTTTAATTTGGGATTTGGATTTTCGTTTAACACTTTATTTGCGACGCTTATCTAAAAACATGGTTTTTACTAAATAAAGGTTTTCAAAACTATGAACGGGATTTCCAAATATAACATTTTCTATGACTTCCATTGTAAATTACATTTTAGCTAATAAATTAACTAAATAATGCTTTCGAATATATATAAATGAATATGAGTTAAAAATAACTAGAATGATTTATCGTAACAACTCCGTTTTCAAAACCCTTCTTTGTGACATCTCTGAATATGACCATAATGTCTAGGCCGAGTTTGGGGTGTTATATTTAGTCGTATCAGATCAGGGTTGCAAAACTTGGGCTGTGAAATTTTGGGTTTCAAAATTACATTTAAAAAAAGTGGTTTTAAATAACTTGGATTATTCTGAGTAAGTATGTAGTACACTGAGTCTCTGGTGCCGATCCTGTAAGTATTTCTTAACTTAGATAGAATATTTTAAAAACACTATAGTTAGTACTTTCTAAAACTATACTGAGTTAGTTAGAGATTGAAACATCTAGAAATATTTCTAAACTTCTGATAATTTACGCATAAAATATCTGCTAAGAAATAGTGGAACTGATACATAAAATTTTATAATGTAGAAAAATTTGAAATATATGATAAGTGCTCGTAGAACTCGCAATCGTGGTATTCGTGGGCACGACAGAGGTCGTAGAGGGGCTCGAGCTGAGTCTTTCTCTCTGGGAAGTATGCCAAACGAGACACAAGTGAAACACCAGTTTCATTCTTTGTTGAGACTAGGTCTCAAAGTTGCTTGGCTGGGGACGACTCACTATCCCAAGCCATGTTAAAGGTGTTGGAGAGGGTCGCTAGACCCATTTTGGATCTGGGGGCCGTGGGTCAGTAACTGAATGACTTTGATCCAATGGAGTTGAGTTATTTAGGGGTGTCATTGGAGTCGCCCCTACTGTGGTCGAGTATTGGTTGGAGGCCACCGAGAGGATCATGAATGACACCGACTATACTCTTGAGCCAAAACTTAAGGGTGTAGTCTCTTTGCTTCGCGATGAGGCGTATTAGTGGTGGTTGTTGGTTGAGGAGGGTACTCAACCTAATCATCTAAACTGAGACTATTTTAAGACTACTTTCCAAGGGAAATATGTGAGGGCGATCTATGTGGATGCTTATAGGTGTGAGTTCATGAATCTCATGCAAGGTGATAGCTCTGTGGTCGAGTTTTTGAGGTTAAGCCGCTACGCTTGGTGGCATCTGAGTATAAGAAATGCGTCCATTTTAAGGATGGCTTGAGGGATAATCTGATGGTACTGATTGCTCTGTAGAGGGAGTGAGAGTTCACAATTCTGGTAGATAAGGCAAAGATCACTGAGAAGGTTAAGAGTGTGGAGTGCCAAATAGGAAACGTGAGAGAGGCAATAATAAGAGGGATTTGGAGCCCTCTAGTTCTATTCAGAGGCCTAAGAAACGGGCCAGACCCGATGGGCCAGTTAGAGTGGGGTTCCTATTGCTCCTACTGGGATTTAGCAATGTGGTTATTATGGTAGGCGCCATTCGGATGAGTGTTGGAGGAGGTTAGGGCCATGTTTGAGGTGTGGATCTTTGGAGCATCGTATTAGAGAGTGCCCACAGTGGGCTAATCAGATGCAAGCTTCAGGATCGGGTTCTGTATAGCCTCAAAAGGCAGTTCAGCAACCACCTAGGGGTCGTGGACCAACTAGGGGTGGTAATGGTATGGGTTGAGGACAGAGAGCACCGAGAAGAGGTGCTAGTCAGACTGAGGAGAGGCAGCCTGCGTTGGTTTATGCTGTTCTACATTGAGAGGATATAGATGCTCCTAAATTTATCACGGGTACGTTCTTTATTTTTGATGTACCTTATACTACTTTGATAGACATAGGTTTTATACACTCCTATGTAGCTAGTATTGTTTGTAAAAACTTAGGGATTTTTGTTAAGAGCACTTCCAGTGAGATTACTATACTAAGTCCATTGGGGAAGTCTTTTCGGGTTAATAGACTTTATAGGAATGTTCCGTTATAAGTTCAAGGGGCAGTATTTATGACAAATTTGATGGAGCTCCGTTTGAGGAGTTTGACTTAATTCTGGGTATGGACTGGTTGGTTAGGCAATGAGTTAGTTTGGATTGTGCGACTAAGAGGGTCGTTCTGAGGACTTAGGATGATAAGGAAGTGGTGGTGATCAGTGAGCGTCGAGATTACTTATCTAATGTGATCTCCGCTCTTGTGGCTGAGAAATTGGTTCGAAAAGGGTATGAGGCATTTTTGGCCTATGTCAGTGTTTCAATTTCTAGGGACTCTACTGTCGGGGATATCAAAATAGTGAGGGAATTTCTAGATGCCTTTCCTGAGGAGTTACTGAGTTTACCTATGAGTCGGGAAGTTGAGTTCGGCATTGAGCTTCTATCAAGTATAGCTCCGGTGTCCATCGCTCATTACCGAATGGAACCGAAGGAGCTTACAGAGCTTAAAGCTCAACTTCAAGAGCTTCTGGATCTTGGTTTCATCCGTCCTAGTGTGTCTCTATGGGGGCACCAATTCATTTATAAAGAAGAAGGATTGGACCATGAGGATATGTATCGATTACTGGTAGTTGAATAGTTTGACTATGAAGAATAAGTATCCACTTTCAAGGATCGACGACCTGTTTGATCAGTTCCAATGGGCTTTAGTGTTTTCAAAAATAGATCTCTGATCTAGGTATCATCAGCTTAGAGTTAAGGAAGTTGATGTTCATAAGACTGCATTTAGGACTCGTTATAGGCATTATGAGTTCCTAGTTGTGCCCTTTGGTTTAATGAGTGCTCAGGCTGCATTCATGGATATGATGAAATAGTCTTTCAGCCATATCTAGATCAGTTAGTCGTGGTTGTCATCGATGACATTCTATTTTACTCTAAGACCAACGATGAGCATGATGAACATCTTAGAGTAGTGCTTCAGATACTCAAAGAGAAACAGCTCTACGCTAAGTTGAGCAAGTGTGAATTCTGGTTGCGTGAGGTAATTTTTTGGGTCACGCGGTTTCTACTGAGGGGATTTGAGTTGACCCTAGGAAGATTGAGGCTGTACTTGATTGGAAATAGCCTAAGAATATATCAGAGATCCGTAGTTTTCTGGGTCTTGTGAGATATTATCGGCGGTTTGTTAAAGGGTTCTCCCTGATTACAACTCCTTTGACTAAGCTTCTGTGTAAATGGGTTCCTTTTTTATGAATTGATGTTGTAACACCCCTTACCCGTATTCAATACCGGAACAAGGTACGAGGCATTACTGGACATAAACACAAGCAAACATATAAAATCGAGACATAAATTTCCATCTAAGTTTAAAACCTTTCACATACATTCATATCGCCCTATTACGAGCCTACGAGGCCCAAAACATGCATCATAAGTGGTTCGAGACTAAATTGATAAATTTGGAAACTTTTGGGAAACTTAGAAAATTTTTCATGTAAAAGGGATCACACGCCCGTGTGGGTTCGGGACACGCCCGTATGACCCTAAGACACGTCCGTGCTTTAGGCCGTGTTCAAATTAGGTAGCTTTCATTTATGACATCATCATCAAATTGAGGTCACACGGCCAAGTCACACGCCCATGTGCTTAGACCATGTGATCGATTAAATTTCCATAAGTTTTCATAAAATAGGTACAGACTTCACACAGCCTGTAACAGCCTAGTTTAGACCCTAGTCAGAATAGTGGTTTTGAGACCACAAATCTAAGGTCAAAAAAATATTTTAATATTATTTTTAGTGTTTACAGTATGTGATTAAGCATGTGTGAAAGTTTTGTGTGAAAATTTTATCGTTTGTGTGCTTAATTTTCAAAAGGACTTAATCGCGTAAAATGAAAAAAGTTGTGTGCTAGTTGTTAAAGGTGCTTAATTGTCATGGCTTATTAAATGAGTAGTCCTTATATTGTAATTTGACCCTTGATAGTGGGGATGGACATAAATGGGCATATATTAGCTATTTATAAAATGATTTCATTAAGGCTAAAATTGTAAAATGGTAATTAATGAATAATAAAATAAAACAAATAAGAAAAGGAGACTATTATCATCTTCTTTGGCCAAAAATACAAGGGAAAAAAAAGAAAAGAAAAGCTAGGGTTCGGCACTTGTGAGCTTCAATTGGTAAGTGTTTTAAGCTCGGTTTTTCATAATTTCTACATTTTTGTGATCGTTGCTTTGTGTTCTATCAAGCCTATGTTTTAATTTTAGAATTTAATGGTGATTTTGAGATGTGCCATTGATGAATACTTGAGCTTTGTGATAGTTGATGATGAAATATGAAAAAATGTGATAGATTAACGTATTTTATCATTGAATTTTTGATAAATTTGACTATTTTGGGCTAAATTGTGAAAATGTGAAAATGAAGGACTAAAATGTGAAATAAATGAAATATGTGGGCTTGTATGGACATGAGGAAAATTCGTCATAAGCATGGTATGATGAAATTGTGTGTATTTTGTGATTTTATGAAATAGGGACTTAAATGTCAAAAATGTGTAAATGTGAGGAAAATTCTATAAAAAAGCCCTAAATATGTGTGTTTGGATTGAATTGAATGATTTGGTGAATGAATGAGTTAAATTTGAATATGTATAGATCAAGAAAAGAGAAATTTAGACTTAGATCGAGGCAAAAACAAAGTGCTCGATTGATCAACTTATTTCGTAATTTCAACGTCCGAGGTAAGTTCGTGTATAATACGAATTTTTAAATTTATGTTCATATATATTGTAATGAACGAAAATGTGGTTGTTGAGTTAGTGATGAGAATGATTGGTTTGAAGAGATATGGCACTAAGTGTGCGAAATAGAATTGATACAATAATGAACGGCACTGTGTGTGCAAAATAAAGAAAGTATCGACTATACTGATTGGCATTGTGTGTGCGATACCGAGTCAAATTCAGTTTAATGTAAAGGCACTAAGTGTGCAATGATATTAAAGCTTCGACTAAGAAATTGGCACTAAGTGTGTGAGCAAATCGAATGATTAATGAAGATTGAACGAAATGTGATATTGAGCATTGAGTAGTAAAAGTGATTGTTAACTAAGTGTTGGCACAGGTATGTATAGAACCTATGTGGTTGATGATATCTTATGTGGATAAATGGATAATTAAGTGAGTAATGACTATGAATGAGATTTTATATCATTGTGAATTGAACTATGGGATAGTTTATTTTGTATATTGAATTCGAATAGTTAAGTTAAATGTGTTATATGACGAACTTACTAAGCTTTCAAGCTTACTGTGTGAAGTGTTTCTCTATTTTACAGTGCCATTAAAGCTAGTTTGGATCCAGGGATCCTCAGCGACATAATCACACTATCGACTATCTATTTTGGTACTTTTGGAAGTTGTATATATTTTTTATATGGCATGTATAGGCTAGTGAATATGGTATGTTTTGGAAGTGTATAGATCTTGCCATGTGATATGGCTTGATAGTTTAATGGTTTTGATACATGTATTTGGATAAGTGAAAAGAATGGTTAATATGTGTAGGTGTGAGTGAATGATCAATATGGTATGAATTTAGTAAAATGGAAATGGTATGTTTCATGCTTAAATTTGGTAAGGAATAAATGATGAATGGATCACATGATTTGGATGTGAAAATGATATTTAGATTGGTATATTTGAGTTGGATTTGAATATGAAATGAATGATGATGTCAAGAGACTAAATTGTACATGTTTTAGTATGTTGGGATGCCATTTGGGGTATGAAATTATGTGGTTTGATTCCTTGTAGGTGTGACCCAAAGTGTGGGTGGCAAATTGGCCTTACAAATGGCCTATATTTGCCCACACAGTTGAGCACACTAGCGTGTGGCTCGACCGTGTCTCTTAAGTTTTAAAATTGTAACAAGTCAGTCTCGCATAACAGGTTGGACACACAGACGTGTGACTAGCCGTGTGAAATAAGTCAGTATCAACCACAATTAAAGCACACAAGCGTGTCTTCGGCTGTGTGGACAAGTCAATATGTATGCCCTGTTTTGCCATGACCTGAACACAATGGTGTGTCTGAGGCCATGTGAGGCACACGGCCTACCCACACGAGCGTGTGACCTCTTTAGCTTTGAAAAATGTTAAGTTTTTGGAATATTTCGTATGAGTTAAGTTTTGTCTCAACCTCTTTCTAACGCGTGTTTAAGGTCTCGTAGTCTTATTAAGAGACTTAATGATATGGTTTGATTATGATTTAATGATTTTGAATAATGAAGGTTAAATGTTATGATTTGATCAGTAATGCCTCTTAACCCTATTTCGGTGACGAATATAGGTTAGGGGTGTAACACCCTGAATTTGGGCCTAGTAGAATTGGGCCTTAGGGCATGGGAGCGTTTAAAATTTTTTAGAACAAGAGAACTACAGTAATGTAAGCTGGACCTATTAGGTGAGTTATTTTGGTAGGTTAGGGGGCTTCCATGAAGTCCTGGGGTCAAACTTGGGCTTTAGGAAAAATTTTGGTTTAGGTGAATAAAACCCTGGTTGTAAGTGAGTAGGCTTTAAGAATATTTGAGGATAAAATGTGACACAAGGAAGTGAGTGGTCTAGTGGCAAGGCGTCATTAAGGTTCCAAGGGAGCATGGGTTCAAGTCTTGGCACTTGCAATTCATTTTGATTTCCTTTTAAATGAACTTAGACTTTGGCCCATAGGCTTTTATTTAGTTAAGCTTGTTTTGTAACATAAGGAGCTAGTTGGTAAGGTGGCTAGCGGCGTGGATTAAGTTGCAAGGGAGCCTGAGTTCGAAACCCCTTGCATGCAAAAGGTGACTATTTTGCTAATTTGGGATTGTTTTGGAGGATTGATGGAGGGATCCCACATCGGGAAGCTAGCATGAGAGTAGGCGAGAAGCTGGCTTTAAATAGAGCGATCTGTGGGGAGAGTAAGCATACCTTGGTTGGCGTTTGAGCATAGGAGTGTTCGAAGTGGGGATTAACTTCAGATTCCTATCAGGTGTGTATTTCGCACTACTCTAGTTGTAGAGCGGCAAATGTCGAAATGTCAGTCACACGGCGATGGTAGCCACACAAGTGTGCGAGCGTACGTGTAGGAGCTTCGACGAGATAGTTGAGGCCATCATGAGTGTTCTTATGGTTTTAGGCTGTTTGGGCCACGATGGGCCGAAAGGGACCATGTGGGGCCAATGAGCACGTGGGCCCAATAGGATAAGTTGTATGATTGTGTAGTAAATATTGGACTGAATTATGTGAATCTCATATCTGTGGCTAGATTTGGGCTAAATGGGTCACATGAGCGTGTGGGCCCATTTGGGCCAAGAATGGGCCTTAGGCCCATTCGTTATCTCTGTTTAGAATACCTTGATTTAGAAAATTACTAAAATACCTTTGGTTTATAAAATTACTGAAATACCCTTACTTTATGAAATTACCAAAATACCCTTAGTTTACGAAATTACCGAAATACTTTAATTTACGAAATTATTTAAATACCCCCAGTTTGCAAAATTATTGAAATATCCTCGGCTCATGAAATTACTGAAATACCACAATTTACAAAATTACTAAAATACTCCCAATTTACAAAATTACCAAAATACCCCTAGTTTGCAAAATTACTGAAATACCCCTGGTTTGCAAAATTACTGAAATACCCCTGGTTTGCAAAATTACTGAAATACACTCAGTTTACAAAATTACTGAGATGCCCTCAATTTGCAAAATTACTAAAATACCCCTTTAGGGTAGAATTACTAAATTACCCTTGTATGGTAGAATTACTCAATTACCCCTGAAGGGTAGAATTATCGAAATACACTTATAGGATAAAATAACTATTTTGCCCCTGAGGGTAAATGACTGAATTTGTGCCATGACATGACTGTGATCGTATGACTGTGTTTTAACTGACTTGACTGTGGTCGTGTGACTGATATGCTTGTAATATATGTTAAATGACTGTTACTGAGTATGGTCATCCTGCATACACATGTGATGATTGAGCATGACATACACGACATATTACATGGGGTTGGGATAAAGTTACGGAGGAAGTGTACGGCCCATTGCCGTTCTGTACAAGGCTTTTAGCCTTTCTACGATATTTATAGCTTTTAGTCGTTCTATTAATCGGCAGCGATGCTGCGATATTTATGGCTTTTAGCCGTTCTGTTAATAGGCAGCGATGTTACAATATTTATGGCTTTTAGCCGTTCTGTTAATCGGCAGCGATGCTATGATATTTATGGCTCTTAGTTGTTACATTAATCGGCGCATTGTTGCTGCGATATTTATGGCTTTTAGTTGCTACATTTATGGTCTTTGAGCCGCTCTGTTGACTTAGTGCATAACGGTGCTAAGCTTGGTGTGTTGGCTGGGTGGGTCCCCACATGGTGTGTTGGTTGGTACGAGTGGTGTGTTGGCTGGATGGGGGTGGGATGCATCCTCATACTGTTGCATACTTGTTTATGAGATCTGTCACTGTACTGGGCTTAGGCCTACTTGTTTTGTTATTGGTTTAGGCTATGCCTAATTGATTCTGTATGGGCGGTGACCCAAATGATATAGTAGTGGGTTTTGGACCACGTATGCTTTGAACTGCATTGCACTATTACTGTTAAAGCCTTGGCCCCAAACTATTTCGGTTTCTATTTCTGTATACTAACTGTTACTCTAGTAAGTGGATTGCACACTGAGTTTTCATAAATTCACCCCATTTTTAATTGTGCAGGTAATCCTCAGCCTTAGACGGATTAGAGCTGCGAGGGACTCGAAGAAGACCACACACTGCTTATGCTTGCTGTTTTGATTATTTACTTTTAAATATTTTAATTTGGGTTGTAATAAGGCCTCTCTATTTTTAACTTATTATTTTTTATATTTATTTATGATGTTTTCTAACCGCTAAAAGTGAGATACGATTTCTAAAATGATAACTGTCTTCAAAACACTACGTTTCCACAACGTTTTCAAAATGCTTCTGCTACTAAATTTTTAAACATCACATTTTCGTAAATTGTTTATTTTAAATATGCTTTCGCAACAGATAAGATTTTAAAAGTAACTACGTTTTCAAGTAGATAACAATCGCTTAAGTGTTTTGAGTTTTAACAAAGAGGCTTTAACTCTCAAACAGGTTTTAACAACAAGGAAATATGGTTTTGAAAAACACTTCCATATGACACGCTAGATTCAGGCCTAACTTCTAGGTCGGGTTTGGGGTGTTACATTTAGTGGAATCAGAGCCTGGGTTACAAAACTCAACTGTGGATTGGGTTTTCAAAATTGAATTTCTAAAGTGTTGTTTCAAAAGGCTTGAAAAGATTTGAAGTTCTGAAATGTTGTATTGATCATTTTCTGAAAGTGTGGTACACTAAGTCTTCAGCGCCGAATCCGTAAGTTTTCTGAATACTTTTGTCTGTTTAGAAATTTAAATACAATGAGTTAGAGATATGGTGATTTCTTTAGATATTGGACTGTATTTTTGTATTTATTTTGTGTGTTTTTTATTTAGGTCTAAAGTTTGGACATAGAAATTGGTTGCGTATGAGGTATCCATCTACTTCAATGGTTAGGTGTTTTGAGTAGGTGTAGGGAGTTCCAAATTCTAGTTAAAATATGATAGGGATATTAGAATAAGAGTGCGCAGAGACAGCCTAGTAGTGTAACCTGTGTTGTGCGACTATTATATAGTTGGAAATTTTGAGGACAAAATTTCTTTAAGGAGGTAGAATTGTAACACCTTAAATTTGGGCCTAGTAGAATTAGGCCTATTGGGCCTTGGGGCATGGGAGCATTTAAAATTTTTGAGAACAAGAGAACGGCACTAATGCAAGTTGGACCTATTACGTGAGTGATTTTGGTAGGTTAGGGGGCTTCCATAAAGTCTTGGGGTCAAACTTGGGCTTTAGGAAAAATTTTGGTTTAGGTGAATAAAACCCTGGTTGTAAGTGACTAGGCTTTAAGAATATTTGAGGATAAAATGTAACACAAGGAAGTGAGTGGTCTAGTGGCAATGCGTCATTAAGGTTCCAATGGAGCATGGGTTCAAGTCATGGCGCTTGCAATTCATTTTGATTTCCTTTTAAATGAACTTAGACTTTGGCCCATAGGCTTATATTTAGTTGAGCTTGTTTTGTTACATAAGGAGCTAGTTGGTAAGGTGGCTAGCGGCGTGGATTAAGTTGCAGGGAAGCCTGAGTTTGAAACCCCTTGCATGCGAAAGGTGACTATTTTGCTAATTTGGGACGATTTTGGAGGATTGATGGAGGGATCCCATATCGGGAAGCTAACATGAGAGTAGGCGAGAAGTTGGCTTTAAATAGAGCGATCTATGGGAAGAGTAAGCATACCTTGGTTAGCATTTGGGCATAGAAGTGATCGGAGTGTAGACTAACTCCAGATTCCTATCAGGTTTGTGTTTTGCACTACTTTAGCTATAGAGCGGCAAATGCTGAAATGCCGGTCACACAGTGATGGTAGCCATAGGAAGCGTGCGAGCGAACGTGTGGGAGCTTCGACGCAATAGTTGAGGCCATCATGAGTGTTCTTGTGGTTTTAGGCTATTTGGGCCACGATGGGCCGAAGGGTGCCATGTGGGGCCAATGGGATAAGTTGTATGATTGTGTAGTAAATATTGGACTGGATTATGTGAATCTCATATCTGTGGCTAGATTTGGGCTAAATGGGTCACACGAACGTGTGGGCCCATTTGGGTCGAGAATGGGCCCTAGGCTCATTCGCACCGTTATCTCTGTTTAGAATACCTTGGTTTACAAAATTACTAAAATACCCTTAGTTTACAAAATTATTGAAATACCCTTGGTTTACAAAATTACTAAAATACCCTTAGTTTACGAAATCACTGAAATACCCCTAGTTTATGAAATTATCGACATAACCTTGGTTTGAAAAATTATCGAAATATCCTCAGTTTGTGAAATTACCAAAATACCCCTAATTTTTAGAATTACCATAATACCCCTATTTGCAAAATTATCGAAATACCCCTAGATTGTAAATACCAAAATACCCTTGATTTAAAAATTACTAAAATACCCTTGATTTGCAAAATTACTAAAATGCCCCTGAATGGTAAATTTACTAAATTACCCCGTAAGGTAGAATTACTAAATTACCCTTGAAGGGTAGAATTATCAAAATACCCTTATAGGAGAAATGACTATTTTGCCCCTGAGGGTAAATGACTGATTTTGTGCCATGACTTGACTGTGATCGTATGACTGTGTTTTAACTAACTTGACTGTGGTCGTGTGATTGATATGCTTGTAATATATGTTAAATGACTGTTACTAAGTATGGTCATTCTGCATACACCTATGATGACTATGCATGACATACATGACATATTGCATAGGGTTGGGACAAAGTTACGGAGGAAGTGTACGGCCCATTGCCGTTCTGTACAAGGCTTTCAGCCTTTTTACGATATTTATGGCTTTTAGTTGTTCTGTTAACCGGCAGCGATGCTGCAATATTTATGGCTTTTAACTGTTCTGTTAACCGGCAGTGATGCTGCAATATTTACGACTTTTAGCCGTTCTGTTAATCGGTAGTGATGCTGCGATATTTATGGCTCTTAGTCGTTCTATTAACTGGCAGCGTTGCTGCGATATTTATGGCTTTTAGTTGTTTTGTTCATGGTGCTGAGCCGTACTGTTCACGACGCTAAGTCATTCTATTCACAGCGCTGAGCCGTTCTGTTGACTTAGTGCCACAACTGGTGCTAAGCTTGGTGTGTTGGCTGGGTGGGTTGATTTTATCCCCACATGGTGTGTTGGTTGGTACAGGTGGTGTGTTGGCTGGATCGGGGTGGGATGCATCCTCATACTGTTGCATACTTGTTTATGAGATTTGTCACTGTACTAGGCTTAGGCCTACTTTTTCTATTATTGGTTTGGGCTAGGCCCAATTGATTCTATATGGGCGGTGACCCAAATGATATGGTTGTGGTTTTTGGCCCATGTATGCTCTGAACTGCATTGTACTGTTACTGTTAAAGGGCTTGGGCCCAGACTATTTCAATTTCTGTTTCTATATACTAACTGTTACTCTAGTAAGGGGATTGCACACTGAGTTTTCATAAACTCTCCCCGTTTTTAACTGTGTAGGCAATCCTCAGCCTTAGACGGATCAAAGCTGTGAGGGACTCGGAGAAGACCACGCACTACTTATGCTTGCTGTTTTGATTATTTACTTTTAAATATTTTGATTTGGGTTGTAATAAGGCCTCTCTATTTTTAACTTATTATTTCTAATATTTATTTTTGATGTTTTCTAACTGCTAAATGTGGGATACGATTTCCAAAATGATAATTGTCTTCAAAACACTACGTTTTCACAACATTTTCAAAATGATTCTGCTATTAAATTTTTAAACATCACATTTTCGTAAATTGATTATTTTAAATATGCTTTCGCAACAGATAAGGTTTTAAAAGTAACTATGTTTTCAAGTGGATAACAATCGCTTAAGTGTTTTAAGTTTTAACAAAGAAGCTTTAACTCTCAAATAGGTTTTAACAACAAGGAAATATGGTTTTGAAAAACACTTCCATGTGACACGCCAGATTCGGGCCTAACTTTTAGGCCGGGTTTGGGGTGTTACAAGGGGTGTTACATTTTATTGGTATCAGAGCTACGATTTAGTCAATTCTAGGATTAACGTAGCGTGTGAGAGTCTTGTTATACATGCCATATATATGCATGTGATAGTGTGATGATTCTTGACAGTTAAAATTGTATTTTTATATAGAAAATGGATCTCGATCGAACAATAGCTGATGATGTTGAGAGTAATGCACCTGCTCCCGCTCAAGGGATAGCACCTGCTAAATCTAGGTCAATAGCTAGTAGTCACGAGGGAGAGGCAAAGCAAGCCTTCTTCCAAATGATGAGTGAGTGGTTCATGGAGTTTGTTCAAACAAATCTGGCTACTCAACAACCTCCACCCCCGCAAGTATCTGTAGTGCCACAAGTTTCAGATCCGATTCGATTGAGTAAGCCTCCTGTAGATAAAATCTAAAAGTGTGGGGCCGAAGAGTTTAGAGTCACAGTTGATGATGATACAGAACGAACTGAATTTTGGCTTGAGAATACTATAAGAGTGTTTGATGAATTATCGTGTACTCCTGATGAATGCTTAAAATGTGATATTTAATGTTTGAGAGATACGGCATATCAATGGTGGAAAACATTAACATCTGTGGTTTCGAGAGAGATAATCACTTGGGATTTCTTTCAAGTTAAGTTCTGGAAGAAATACATTAGTCAACGATTTATAGACCAAAAACGTAAAGAGTTCTTAGAGCCGAAACAAGGTCGTATGTCAAACAAGGTTTGTTGAGCCAATATCTGTCAATTGTTTCAACGAAATATGATGCAAACGAGTTGAAGGTTTGTGAGATTAAGCCAATAGCTGAACCGGATCTGGTATGTTCCTAAAGTAAATCGATTTCAAAAATGTGTTTCAGAGAAAAAATTTTGGAAAATATGCAAATGATTTGTTGAAGGTTTGAATAAAGACATTAAATTATATTCCACTGGGCCTTAAGGCCTTATTACATCAAGTAAAACCCAAAATAGAATAAAAGCAACTAAAAATAAAATTTAAGTCCAAACTAAATACCGAAAATATAATTCCCACAATGGGGTGAGTCAATGCACTCAATGTGCACACAATACTATCACTCAATAAATCAGGCATTCATGTTTAAATCATCAAGTCCATACCATAATGAAATTATGATGCAACCCAAACCCAATCCTAATGGTCCATCCGCTACTCTCCACCCGTACCTGCCATTCACACCGTGGGGACTACTAAGTCAACCCTCCATCCGCTACTCTCCACGTTGTGTCTTTTGACACTATAATCAAATTTAAACGTTGTGTCATTAGACACTGTTGTAACCGAAGTTACCAAAATTTCGCAATGTGACCGTAGTCAACATTTTTCGTTGGTGAGACCGAAGTCAACACCTTCGTTGGTGAGACCGAAGTCAACACCTGTTCTCCCCCTTTCACATAAATCCCGAATGCCCCAAAACATATATATTGCATAACTTAATTTCATGTTCATATTTATATATATTCGCATGTTATTAAATAACATTTTTCACAATCCTATCGAGTAGGAAGCGTGCAGGTACTTTTTGCCACATTTGTGGTACATAGCCACATTCACATTATTATTCATATCATATATTAAGATATTTAGCCATAAAATATCGAAGGATAGTAAGGGTACACACCTTATTCGCTTAAAAGTTCCTTGAGATCTCGAAATTCTGATCTAATCTTTAGATCTAATAATTCCTATATTCGGCCCACCAAATAAAACACATTATTAAACCTATTTTGTCTTAAAACGAAACCAAATCCTAGTAGGATTTGTAAGGAAAAACTCACCTTTGCCGATTTGGTGATTATACAAATCCCGAAAGTTTGGTTTTTCCTCTACTTGATATTCGGCCAACCTTGTAGTTCAATATGGTTAGTTTTTCGACTTTTCAAAAATTAAGGAATGGATTTAGATACTCACACAACCCTTGGCCGAATATTTTAGAGACTTACCTTAGAGATTCCAAATCCCGAAAGTTCCCTTTTTGTCTTGAATATCTGTCAAATCCTTAAAGATCATAGGTTAGATCGATCTAACTTTAAATAGTTGTAATTGGCCTTTGGTGAATATGTCTTACCTTAATTCCTTGATTTTGAAATCCGAAACTCCCCTTTGTATTCGGCCATGAGACATAGAAAAGGTTATTTCCTTGTTCTTGATTAAAGATTTAGAAGAACAAAATTAATTGTTCTTACCTTAGATCCTTGCTCTTTATAATTGATGATGGTAGAAACCTAAGTGGTCATGGTGGATTGACCATGAACAAGAATGGGGATTAGTATCTTGATTTTGGTAAAAAGAAAAGAATAGAAGTTGACTAATCACGAGATCTTACCCTTTTGATGTTGTGGATGATTTCTCCTTTACTTAGAATCGACGAGGATTCGGTTTTGATAGAAGAAAGCAGGAGAAGAGAAGAAAAGAAGATGGTATTTTGCTCAAGGAGAATTCGGCAAAGGGAGGGAGAAGAAAGCTATGAAAATTTCGGCACACTAGGAAAGATGAGAGAATGGCCTTGATTTTCCTCTTTTAACTGAAATTGATATGCCAAGAGTCCTTGACTTGGCCACCACTCCCCCCACAAGTGATAATATTATCATTTAATTATCACTTTAATTAAATTAGGAGTATTTTATCCATCCTTTATCTCCTTAATTATTTTATTAAAAGAAATCCCTTTACTTAACACTTAATTAAACAAGTTTTAACCGAAGTAAAACTCCTCTAATTTCAAGTAGCTTGTGCCGTCCCACCTTTTGGCCTTGGAGGCAAAATAAAGCCTTCATTATTTGCTTCTGGATGACTCAAACTCGTGCCCAAAACCTCTTGTATTTGGGCCATTTCCTAAGGCCTTAGGTGGCATCTTGAGCCACATTTCCAAGCCCGATTGTTTGTGAAATCCACCAACTTTTTCTTTTAAGGCCCTCTTGCCCTTATCTCCTATTTTGGGCTTTAAAATTTGTCATTCGGCCTTATTTCGAGTTTCCTAAAATTTTCACATGACTCTGAACTTGCCATTTCCTTACATCTTGTGTTTCCAAAATGTTCGGGTTTCCAAAATGTTTAGGTTTCCAAAATGTTCGTGTTTCCAAAATGTTTAGTTTTCCAAAATGTTCGGGTTTCCAAAATGTTTAGGTTTCCAAAATGTTCGGGTTTCCAAAATGTTTAGGTTTCCAAATGTCTAAGTTTCCAAAATGTCCATTTCCATTTCCATTTTCATTTCCATTTCCATGCATTTCTAGGTTTCCAAAAGTATCAAAATTTATTCATAGTACTTGAAACTTGTCATTTCATACAATTAAACTGAAATGCATAGGCCTATTCGGATGTTACTGATTCTACCCTTAAACAAAATTTAGTCCCCGAAATTTCCTAACTAAAATAGTTGAGGGTATTGTTTGTCTCATTGCCTCTTCGGGTCCCACGAAGCTTCTTTCGTTCCATGATTGCGCCATAGCACTTTGACTAGAGGAACTGTCTTCTTTCGTAGTACTTTCACATCACGTTCCAAGATCCGAATTGGTTCTTCCTCATAGGATAAGTCTGGCCTTAGTTCCACCTCTTCAACCGGTACCACATGAGATGGATCCGATCGATAGCGACGTAACATGGACACATGAAATCGTCATGCATCTGCTTGCAATTCGTGGCAACTCTAGTTGGTATGCCATCGCCCAACTCGCTTCAAGATTTGATAAGGCCCTATAAACCTTGGGCTTAATTTCCCTTTGCGACCGAACCTCATAACCTTCTTCCAAGGCGAGACTTTGAGGAATACTTGGTCTCTCACTTCAAACTCTATTTCCTTTCGCCTAAGGTCTGCGTATGACTTTTGCCTATCAGAGGCTTCCTTCAACCGTGCTGAATTAACTCAACCTTCTCTTGGCCGCCACTAACTCGGACCCAAAACTCGGCTTCTCCTAACTCGGTCCAACAAGTAGGTGTTCTACACTTCCTTCCATACAATGCTTCATACGGTGCCATCCGAATCTCGGCTTGATAGTTGTTGTTGTAGGCGAATTGGCTAAAGGCAAGTAATCTTCCCAACTTCCTCGAAAATCCATTACACACCTCTCAACATATCCTCCAACACTTGTATAACCTGTTCGATCGCCTGTCGATTGTGGATGAAAAGTCAGAGTGAAGTCTAGCTTAGTGCCTAAAGCTTGATGAAGTGCTTTCCAAAATCGAGACGTAAACCTTGGGTCTCTATCGAGATGATCGACATTGGTACACCATGTAACCTCACAATTTCCGCCACATACAACTTAGCCAACTTCAAGAGAATAATCCATTAATTGGGATAAAGTGTGCGACTTGGTCAAGCGGTCCACAATCACCCATACCGAGTCCTTCTTAGTAGGCGTGAGGGAAGCCCACTAACGAAGTCCATGGTAATTCTTTCCCACTTCCATTAGGGAATCTCGATTGGTTGAAGCAATCTGATGGGACTTGGTGTTCACCTTAACTTGCGACATGTCAAACATTTCCCCACAAATTCACCACTTCTCGCTTGTCGGACCACAGTCTATGCACATCGTTGGTTGGAATAATTGATTTGAATGAATTTGTAGAAAGAGCACGGCTAAGCCAGTTCACTCCCCATTTCAATCTCTAGAGCTTAGTAAAAAAGATGGTAGAAACCTAAGTGCGGATTCTAAAGCCGAATCGACGGGATTCAATTTTGATAGAAGAAAGAGGAGAAGAGAAGAAAAGAAGATGGTATTTTGCTCAAGATGAAAGAAAAGAAAGCTATGAAAATTTCGGTACACACTAGATCGATGAGTAAGTCGTATCAACCTTTATCAAAGAAATTTAGAGATAAAGCTAATCGTTCAAATGTTTTATTTGGACATTCGAGTAAAGATCGTGTGAAAATCCACCAACTTTTTCTTTTAAGCTTGCCCTTAGAATCTGGTCCTAAAACTCAAACTCCAATTGAATCGAGTGTCGAAAAATGTTTAGGTTTCCAAAATGTTTAGGTTTCAAAAGTAATAAGCTTGAGTGTAGAAACTTGTCATTTCATACAATTAAACTGAAATGTGGAAGATGTCATATCGAGAATCTTGAGTAAGTCGTATCAACCTTCATCAAAGGGCAAGTACAATAATAGAGCTTGTTATAAATATGGATCACGGGATCACTTTATTCGGGATTGTCCAGAGTTAGATGAGAAAGGTAATGTTTAGAATGTGAGGCAGAGTAATACGACGGCTAGGGGTAGACCCCCCAGAAACACTAGAAATGTAAATGGTAGTCAGAGAGGGATAATAGACACAGTTGTGAGATCGGAGGCGAGAGCACCTGCCCGAGCCTATATTAATCGTGCTTGAGAAGAAGCGTCATCTCCAGACGTCATAACTAGTACTTTTACTCTTTTCGATATTGATGTGATTGCATTGATAGATCCAAGATCTACTCATTCATATGTGTGTGTAAATCTAGTATCTAGTAAGACTTTACCTGTTGAGTCTACTAAGTTTGTGATTAGAGTATCGAACCCCTTAGGCAAGTGTGTTCTAGTTGATAAAGTATGCAAGAATTTTTCGTTGATGATTCGAAATAGTTATTTTTTGGCTAATCTGATGCTGCTACCTTTTGATAAATTTGATATAATTTTGGGTATGGATTGGCTAAACTTGCATCATGCTATTGTGAATTGTAAAGGGAAGAACATTGATTTGAGAAGTCAGAGTGGTGAGATAGTTTGAATTGAATCCAGTGATTTGATTGGGCTACCGGTTGTTATATCTTCGATGAAAGCTTTGACTTATGTGAAAAAGGGGTGTGAAGCTTATCTTGCATATGTGATAGATACAAAAGTGACAGAAAAGATATTTGAATCTATACGTGTAGTTTGTGAGTTCCCAAATGTATTTTCTAAAGAATTACTGCGATTACCTCCGATACGAGAAGTTGAGTTTGGTATTTATTTAGTGCAGGGGATGACTCATATCTCAATAGCTCCGTATCGAATGGCACTAACAGAATTGAAAGAGTTGAAGTCTCAGTTACAAGAGTTGACTGATAGAGGATTTGCACGATCGAGTTTCTCGCCCTGGGGTGCTCCTGTGTTGTTTGTGAAAAAGAAAGATGGAACCATAAGAATGTGCATTGACTACAGATAACTCAACAAGGTGACTATAAAGAATAAATATCCCTTGCCACAAATTGATAATTTGTTTGATCAGTTGCAAGGACCTACAGCGTTTTCTAAAATAGATTTGAGATCGAGGCTACTATTAGCTACGAGTTAAAGACTCTGATGTGCCGAAAACTTCTTTCAAAATAAGGTATGGACATTATGAATTTTTAGTTATGCCTTTCGGACTAAGAAATTCTCCTGACTGTCTTTATGGATTTGATGAACAGAATTTTCAGACCATATTTAGATCTATTTGTTGTTGTGTTCATTGACGACATTTTGATTTATTCTTGTGATGAGACGCAACATGCTGAGCATTTGAGAATCATGTTATAGACTCTTCGTGAGAAGCAATTGTATACAAACTTTAGTAAATATGAATTCTGGTTGTGTGAGGTTGGTTTTCTGGGACATATAGTGTCAGCTGCGGGAATACGAGTTGATCCGAGCAAGATTGTAGCAATTTTAGATAGGAAACCTCCGAGAAATGTGTTTGAAGTCTGTAGTTTTCTGGGACTAGCAGGATATTATAGACGGTTTGTGAAAGGCTTCTCGAAGATTGAAACTCCGTTGATGAAATTGCTGCAGAAAGATGTTAAATTTGAGTGGTCAAAAAAGTGTTAGCAGAGTTTTGAACAAGCTGAAAGTATTGTTGACAGAAGCACCAGTGTTAGTTCAACCTGAACCAGGTAAAGAATTCATAGTTTACAGTGATGCATCATTGAATGGTTTCGGTTGTGTGTTGATGCAAGAAGGAAAAGTTATATCCTATGCTTCGAGATAGTTAAAACCACATGAAATGAACTACCCAACGCATGATCTCAAATTAGCAGCTATTGTATTCGCATTAAAGATTTGGCGTCATTACTTATTTGGTGAGAAATGTCACATTTATACTAATCACAAGAGTTTGAAATATCTGATGACTCAAAAAGAATTGAATTTACGACAGCAGAAATGGTTAGAATTGCTACAATTGACTATCATCCGGGAAAAGCTAATGTTGTTGCTGACGCTTTGAGTCAAAAGTTTTTATTTGCTTTACGAGCAATGAGTACTCATATGAATCTATGTGATGATGGTTCAATTTTGGCTAAGCTGAAAGTAAGACCAATGTTTATACGTCATATTTATGATGTCCAGAAATGTGATACTGAGATGATGGCAAAACGAGCTCAGTATAGTTTGAATTCTGATTTAGGATTTCGAGTTGATGATGATGGTTGTTTGAGATTTTGAGATTGGATTTGTATTCCGAGAAATTCAGAGTTGATTCAGTTGATTTTAAATGAAGTTCACAGTAATAGTATGCCTGTTCATCCGGGAAGTACAAAAATGTACAATGATTTAAAATAATTTTATTGGTGGCATGGTATGAAACGAGATATCTCAGAGTTCATTTCGAGATGTTTAGTTTGTCAGCAAGTTAAAGCTGAACATCAAGTTCCATTCGGTTTGTTACAACCAATAATGATTCTTGAGTGGAAATGGGAGAGAATCACGATGGACTTTGTGTCGGGATTGCCCTTAACTCCCAAAAAAAAAGATGTGATCTGGATGATAGTGGACAGATTAAAGAAATCAACTCATTTTATTTCGGTGAGAACAGATTATTCGCTTGATAAGTTAGCTAAATTATATATTTTTGAGATTGTGATATTGCACGGGGTACCATTATCTATTGTGTCTGACAGAGATTCGAGATTTACTTTGCGGTTTTAGAAGAAACTACAAGAGGCTCTAGGTACGAAGCTACATTTTAGTACTGCATTTCATCTGCAAACGGATGGTCAATCTGATCAGATCATTTAGATTCTCGAGGATATGTTGAGATGTTGTATTCTTGAGTTTGAAAGTACATGGGAAAAGCATTTACCATTGATTGAATTCATGTACAATAATAGTTTTCAATCTAGCATTAAAATGGCACCATATGAAGCTTTTTATGGTCGTAAATGCATAACTCCATTGTATTAGACTAAGCTTAGAGAGAATAAGATTCACGAGGTTGATTTGATTAAAGAAACTGAGCAGAAAGTGAAAGTAATTCATGTCATTCTGAATGTCGTATCAGATCGTCAAAAATCTTATGCAGATTTGAAATGAAAAGACATTGAATTTGAGATTGGTGATAAAGTGTTTTTGAAAGTGTCTCCGTGGAAGAAAATATTTCGTTTCGGCAGAAAAGACAAATTGAGTCTAAGGTTTATCAGGCCGTATGAGATTATTGAACATGTTGGGCCATTTGCTTATAGATTGTTGTTGCCACCTGAGCTAGAAAAGATCCATAATGTGTTTCACATATCAATGCTTCGACGTTACAGATCTGATCCATCGCATGTGATTGCTCCTACTGAGATTGAGATTCAATCAGATTTATCATATAATGAAGAACTGATCCGAATTTTGGCACGTGAGATCAAAGAATTGGGAAATAAGAAAATTTCTTTAGTGAAACTATTATGGCACAAACACAAAGTTGAAGAGCCTACGTGGGAGCCTGAAGTTGCTATCAGAGAGCAATATCCGAATATATTCACTGGTAAGATTTTCGGGGACGAAAATCCCTAAGGGGAGAGTTGTAACAGCCCGGTTTAGACCCTACTCAAAATAGTGGTTTTGAGACCACAAATTTGAGGTCAAAAAATATTTTAATATTATTTTTAGTGTTTACAGTATGTGATTAAGTATGTGTGAAAGTTCTGTGTGAAAATTTTATCGTTTGTGTGCTTAATTTGCAAAAAGGACTTAATAGCGTAAAATGCAAAAGTTATGTGGTAGTTGTTAAAAGTGTTTAATTGTCATGGCTTATTAAATGAAAAGTCTTTATGTTGTAATTTGACCCTTGATAGTGGGGATGGACATAAATGGGCATATATTAGGTGTTTATAAAATGATTTCATTAAGGCTAAAATTGTAAAATGGTAACTAATGAATTAATAAAATAAGAAAAATAAGAAAAAAGGCCATTATCATCTTCTTTGGCCAAAAATAAAAGGAAAAGGAAAAAAAAAAAAAAAGCTAGGGTTCGGTACTTGTGAGCTTCAATTTGTAAGTGTTTTGACCTCGGCTTTTGATAATTTCTACATTTTTGTGATCGTTGCTTTGTGTTCTATCAAGCCCATGTTTTAACTTTAGAATTTGATGGTGATTTTGAGATGTGCCTTGATGAATGCTTGAGCTTTGTGATAGTTGATGATGAAATATGAAAGACATGTGATAGATTAACATATTTTGTCTTTGAATTTTTGATGAATTTGACTATTTTGGGCTAAATTGTGAAAATGATAAATTGAAAGACTAAAATGTGAAATAAATGAAATATGTGGGCTTGTATGGACATGAGGAAAATTCGGCTTAAGCATGGTATGATGAAATTGTGTGTATTTTGTGATTTTATGAAATAGGGACTTAAATGTCAAAAATGTGTAAATGTGAGGGCTATTATATAAAAGGCCCTAAATATGTGTGTTTGGATTGAATTGAATGATTTGGTGAATGAATGAGTTAAATTTGAATATTTATAGATCAAGAAAAGAGAAATTCAGACTTAGATCGAGGCAAGAATAAAGTGCTCGACTGATCGACTTGTTTGGTAATTTCAACATCCGAGGTAAGTTCGTGTGTAATACGAATTTTTAAATTTATGTTCATATATATTGCAATGAATGGAAATGTGGTTGTTGAGTTAGTGATGATAATGATTGGTTTGAAGAGATATGGCACTAAGTATGCAAAATAGAATTGATACAGTAATGAATGGCACTGTGTGTGCGAAATAAAAAAAGTATCGACTATACTGATTGGCACTGTGTGTGCGATACCGAGTCAAATTCGATTTAATGTAAAGGCACTAAATGTGCAATGATATTAAAGCTTCGGCTAAGAAATTGGCACTAAGTGTGCAAGTAAATCGAATGATTAATGAAGATTAAACGAAATGTGATATTGAGCATTGTGTAGCAAAAGTGATCGTTAACTAAGTGTTGGCATAGGTATGTGGATAAATGGATAATTAAGTGGATAACTAAGTGAGTAAATGGAACCTATGTGGTTGATGATATCGTATGTGGATAAATGGATAATTAAGTGAGTAATGACTATGAATGAGATTGTCTATCATTGTGAATTGAACTATGTGATAGTTTATTTTGTATATTGAATTCGAATAGTTAAGTTAAATGTGTTATATGACAAACTTACTAAGCTTTCAAGCTTACTGTGTGAAGTGTTTCTCTGTTTTACAGTGTCATTAAAGCTAGCTCGGATCCGGGGATCTTCAGCGACATAATCACACTATAGGCTATCTATTTTGGTACTTTTGGAAGTTGTATATATTTGGCATATGGCATGTATAGGCTAGTGAATATGGTATGTTTTGAAAGTGTATAGATCTTGCCATGTGATAAGGCTTGATAGTTTAATTATTTTGGTACATGTATTTGTGTAACACCCCTTACCCGTGTTCAACACCGGAACCGGATACGAGGCATTACCGAACTCATCTTGCTTAAACATGCAACTTTGGGCTATAAGATTTTATTTCAACATAAATCTTCTCAATATTTGACATACCATCCTTATTATGGGCCTATGAGGCCCTAAACATACATTTGGAAGGTTTCGAAATTAAACCGGAAACTTTTTTGCACATTGAAAATTTTTGCCTAAACAGGGGCCACACGTCCGTGTGGAATGGAACATGCCTATGTGGGCAACCCGTGTGGTCACACACACCCATGTTCCTAACCCGTGTGGAATCTATTTTCCAAATCAAACCTACAGGGGTTTTCACATGGCCGGACACATGCCCGTGTCCCTAGCCCATGTCCCTCACATGGCCTCGACACGCCCGTGTCTTAGCCCGTGTGCCAAACCCATGGCATTCTATTTATGACGTCATAACCTCACTATGGTCACACGGCCAAGGCACACGTCCGTGTCTTTAGACCGTGTGTCAAATTAAATTCCTAATTTTAGGTGCAGACTTCACACGGCCTGGGCACACACCCATGTCCATGGTCGTGCCTCCCACGCGGCTGAGACACACGGCCATGTCTCTGCCCGTGTGTTTACTACTGAGCATACTGGCTTGTAAGCCTAGCATGCATGGGTACACACGACCAATTAACACGCTCATGGGCTGACCGTGTGTCACACACGGCCTAGACACACGCCCCTGTGTCTACCCGTGTGGACATTTAAAACTTTCTACCAAGCCAAATGCCACCTTGTACAACAACCATTCTTGCACCAATCCAATCCAACACATATCAAGACCATAAAACATGTCTAAGGACTCAAAATCAATACATCCAAACAAGCATACACTTCATGGAATTCATCATCATTGAATATATATAAACTTGTCAAGTATTGGCCGAATTCTAAAGACCACTTATAAAATGAATTTAGCAATATTAATAGCCAACACTTTGGCTAACAAATGTGACATAACAAAATGCCCAAGTCCTATACATGCCATACTCAAAATAAATCTAACTTTTTTATACCCAAGAGATGTCTATAGTGTGATTCCAAACTCCAACGTCCCATGATCCTCGAGTTATCTTGGCAATACTACAAGGAAAAGGGAAATGAGAGGGGTAAGCATAAAGCTTAGTAAGTTTTCATGAAATAATTAGCAACATAAAACTCACAATGTCATTCATCCATTTCATTTAATAAAACACAAGTCTTAAGCTCATTTCCATAACTTACTCATACTTACTCTTACCAATTACATAACATGCCACATATCGTGAATCATTCTCATGAATTACTCACATATACCTGTATCGTCTCATCACTTGGTATTAGCATTAATCTCATCTCTAGCATAAGCTTAACTATTTACCACATGGAAATTACTTGGGATATTCAAGGATATATAATCATCCTCATTCACATAATTACGACACCAATTCCACATCCCAGATGTGGTCTTGCGTGGGGTCATTTCTAGATGCTGATCCTATATCCCCGATATGGTCTTATACGAGATTTCATATCGATTGTCGATGTCATATCCCGGATATGGTCTTATACAATTCTCATACTCGATGCTGATGCCATATCCCAGATATGGTCTTATACGGGATCTCCATTCGGTGCCGAGGCCATATCCCAGACATGGTCTTACACGGGACCTTACCAATCTCATGTCTCGTTAATAGTATACTCACCTTCACCATAGTCCAACCATGACTTCAACTTCACAATTTTCTCCATATTTCTCATTCAACATCATAACTCGAATTCATAGAAATAATGTACAACATTGCTAATATCAATCATTAGAAACTTAATAACATGATGTTGAATTTATTGCATACAAACTTACCTCGATTTCAAAATAGGCTAGATTGTCGATCTAGTCCGATACTCTGTTCTTTTCGGTTGAGGTTAATTCTTTGTTCTTCTTGATCTATAATAGCAAATTAGCTTATTTAATTATCATATTAACTAATGCATCTCAATAATCATGCTTTGGCAAACTTACTATTTTGCCCTTAGACTTTCATAAAATGACCATTTTACCCATAGGCTCAAAAATCTATTCTAATTAAATTTATCTCTTTAATGAGCCTAGGTGACCATTTATTACTCTTATGGCAGCCCTCAATACTCATTATTTCACACATTTACCACAAATTTCACAACCTTTACAAAAAGGTCCTTTTTAGTGTTTTCATGGAAACACCTTTCACAAATGTTGTTTATCTAACAACTAAGATTCATTTTATTCCATAAAAATGCAGAAAACAACTTAAAATCTCACATGGAAAAACTCTAAAATTTTCACCATTTTGCAAGATAGTCCTCTATTTAGAAAGCTCAAGCTTTGGGGTTTCCAAAAGTATAATTATTATCAATAAATGATCACTAAAACACTTACTTGTAAAGAGAAGAGTGTGCTAAAATTTTTGAAGCTTTCAAACCCTATTTTCTACTAATTTTCGGTTGAGAAATGAAGGAGAAAAGATGATATCTTTTCTTTCTTTATTTTAATATATAATCCCAATTTAGTCCACCTAATCCACCTACTTGACCAAATTTTCACCTCTATTGTCCCCTATGGCAGGCCAACCATCATTTAAGGGGTTAACTGACCTTTAAAGACCTCTAATTAATATTCTATGGCTATTTGGTCCCTTTAGCTAATAAATTAGAACTTTCACACTTTATACGATTTAGTCCTTTTTCGCGATTAAGCATGAAATCGCTAAAATTAAAGCACCAAAATTTTCATGCACCTATATAATCATGCTCTAACTCATAAAATAACATAAAAATAATTTTATCTGACCTCAAATTAGTGATTCTAAAACCACTATTTCGACTAGCCCCTGAATCAGGCTATTATAACTTGGATAAGTGAAAAGAATGGTTAATATGTGTAGGTGTGTTTTATGTGAATGATCAATATGGTATGAATTTAGTAAAATAGAAATGGTATGTTTCATGCTTAAATTTGGTAAGGATTAAATGATGAATGGATCACATGATTTGGATGTGAAAATGATAATTTAGATTGGTATATTTGAGTTGGATTTGAATATGAATGAATGATGATGTTAAGAGATTAAATTGTACATATTTTAGTATGTTAGGATGCCATTTAGGGCATGAAATTATGTTGATTGATGCTTATAGGTGTGACCCAAAGTGTGGGTGGCAAATTGGCCTTGCAAATGGCCTATATTTGCCCACACGGTTGAACACACGGTGTGTGGCTCGACCGTGTCTCTTAAGTTTCCAAATTGTAACAAGTCAGACTCGCACACGGGCTGGACACACGGACGTGTGTTGGTCTGTGAAATAAGTTAGTGTCGACCATGGTTAAAGCACACAGGCGTGTCTTCGACCATGTGGACAATTTAGTATGTATGCCCTGTTTTGCCACAGCTTGGACATACAAGTGTTTCTGAGGTCATGTGAGGCACATGGCCTACCCACACGGGCGTGTGACCTCTGTAGCTTTGAAAATTGTTAAATTTTTTAAAAAATTTCGTATGAGTTGGGTTTAATCCGACCCCTTTCTAACGCGTGTTTAGGGTCTCATAGATCTTATTAAGGAACTTAGTGATATTGTTTGATTATGATTTAATGATGTTTGAATAATGAAGGTTAAAGGTTATGATTTGATCGGTAATGCCTCTTGACTCTATTCCATCGACGGATACGGGTTAGGGGTGTTACACATCCTTGGCATAAGCCCTTGTTCAAGGCCGTGCCTTCCACATGGCTGAGACACACGCCCATGTCTCTACCCATGTGCTCATTACTGAGTATTCTATTTTGCACCAATTAAGGTGCAGGGGACACACGGCCAGAACACACGCCCATGGGGCAAGCCGTGTGTCACACATGAACTAGACACAGGCCAGTGTGTCTACCCGTGTGGACAAAAACAAGGCTATTTACCAAGCCATTTTGTCACCCTTCCATGCATATACCTGCACCAAAAAAATAAAAAAACCAATCCAAGCATATACATTCAACCAATTTAGCCACAACCAAGGCAACAACACTCATTCATATACAACCATCTATCACATACAACCATCACATACTTATCAACTCCAGCATGCAAATTCCCACATCCATGATAAACATCATCATATCTAAATATATTTAAACAATATTTGCCAATTTCAATGGCTATTTACAAAATGAATTATGAACCATCATAAGCCAACACATTTGGCCAAATCAATTATGACACATGACAAAATGACTAAGTCCCTATACATGCCATAACACAAAATGTTAAATTCATCGGTACCCAAAATGATATGTTGATAGTGTGAGTGAATCTCTGACAGTCTCCGATCCTCGAGCTAGCTTGGTGACACTATAAGACAAGGGAAAAGAAAGAGGAGTAAGCTTTAAAGCTTAGTAAGTTCCTATGCAAATAATAGGCATTATAACACACATTTAACACATAATTAACATGATGCAAATTAACATAAATGTCATTATAAATCTTATAGTCAAACTTACTCAATCAAAAACTTATCAAGGGTTCATCATATATCGATCTCATTAAGCTTGATTCTTATATACATACTTGTACCCAGGTGCAACATACCAAAGTCTTTCACAACTTTAACATTTCTGTCGAACTACCCGTTGAACCACTTGGAATACTAAAGGATACTCGGGACATCTCGCATTCACAGTACCATACCAATGATATATCCTAGATATGGTCTTACATAGGATCTCATATCGATACCAATAGCCCAGCTATGGTCTAACAGGAAGTCTCATATCGATGCCATATCCCAGATATGGTCTTACACGAAATCTCACCCTAATGTCATGACATTTGTATCATAACTATTCCTAAGGTTCAACCGAGATTTTCTCGCTTGTCGAACTTTTTGATTATGTTCAAGGAGTTGATCATAATTCATACAATATTAAAGCATGTAGAACATAAATAAAACAATGCATTATTTACATATGAACTTACCTCGGAACAAAAATAGTAGGAATAGGACGTAATCATCAAATACTTTATTTTTCCCCCGATCTAGGTCCAAACCTCATTTCTATTTATCTATAATAGAAAATTTAACTCATTTATTATTCAAATTATTCAATTCAGTCCAAAAATCACATTATGGAAAATTACATTTTTGCCCCTAAACTTTGACATATTTATATTTTGTCCCTAGGCTTGAAAAATGAAATCTATTCAATTTCTTCGATTTTCAAGCCTAGCCGATCCTCTTTTATACTTATAGCAGTCCATAATTTTCATTTAATCATATTTTACACATATTTTATAATCTTTTTACAAGTAGGTCCTTTTGACATTTTCATCAAAAACCACCTAACAAAAGTTGTTTATCACACATCAAACATGCATAATCCACCATTAGACATCAAAATACACAAATATCCAACATGGGTCAAACCCTATACCATGATTATTCCTTAAATTAATGGTAGAAATAGATAGATCAAATTACAAGGATATCAAAAATATGAAAATCATTAAAAATAGGGCTAGAACGGACTTACAATCAAGCATGGAAGCTTGACAAACCCTAGCTATGTCTCCCTCTTGTAAATTTCGGCCAAGGGGTTTAAGATGAGTAAAATTGGCTTTTAATTTGATTATTAATTCATTTAATTAGCCAAATGACCAAAATACCCCTAACTTAAAACATGAAAATTCTCTTACTCCATATCCATTTTTGTCCACTAACTCAACCAATGGTCTAATTACCATCCAAGGACCTTAAATTTAAAATTTCATAACAATTAGACACCTCTAGCATGTAGAACTCAACTTTTGCACTTTTTACAATTTAGTCCTTTTATCTAAATTAAGTGCCCAAACGTCAAAATTTTTGAATGAAATTTTCACGAAATCATTCCTTGAAACTATAGACCATAAAAATATAATAAAATTAAACTTTTTTGGATCATATTTGTGGTCTCAAAACCACTATTTTGACTAGGCCCTAAATCAGGTTATTATAGATGCGTAACAATCGAGCTTCGAGAAGCTCAAGTCTATTCTGACTCAAGCTCTTATTCTGAATAGCTTGAAATCTAGTAAACAGTTTGTAGTTTATACTGATGCATCGCATGTTAGTTTGGGTTGTGTACTGATGCAAGATGGTAAGGTCGTGGCTTATAAGTTCCGTCAGCATAAGACACACAAAGGGAATTATCCAACGCATGATCTCAAGGTAGCTGCTTTTTTTTTGCATTAAAGATATGGAAGCACTGTCTATATGGTGAGAAATGTATCATCTACACTAATAATTAGAGCCTCAAGTATCTCCTTACTCAAAAGGAGTTGAATCTTAGACAGCGTCGATAGATTGAGCTACTCAAAGATTATGACTGCACGATATAGTATCATCCGAGTAAGGCTAATGTGGTGGCCGATACTCTCAGTCGTAGAGCAATGATTGATTTGAAAGTGATGTTCGCTCGTCTTAGTCTGTTCGATGATGGGGTGTGTTAGCCGAGTTGCAAGTTAAGTCATCTTGGATTAGGCAGATTCAAGAAAAGCAGTTAGGGGATGAGTTTTTGGTTCACTGATTTCATTAGGTTAAAAATGGAAGTACTTCAGATTTTAGGCTTAATAAAGATGGGGTTTTATGTTTTCGAGGTCGAGTTTGTGTATTAAATGATTCTGATCTGAGGTAGTATGCATCCCGGTGGTAATAAGATGTATCGAGATTTTCATGAACTATACTAGTGGTTAGGTTTAAAATGAAAGGTTATAGATTTTGTTGCTCGATGTCTGAAGTGTCAATAAGTTAAGATTGAGCACCAGTTGCCTTCGGGTTTCCTCCAACCTGTTAAGATTCCTTTATGGAAATGGGAACGAGTGACGATGGACTTTGTTAGTGGGTTGCCCTTAACACCCACTAAGAAGGATTCTATTTGGGTCATCATGGATCGATTGACCAAGTCCGCTCATTTTATTTTGGTTCGGACGAACTTCTTTCTACGAAAGTTAGTGAAGCTCTATATCTCCGAGATTATAAGACTGCTTAGGGTTCTTGTTTCGATAATTTTTTATAGAGATCCTCGCCTCACTTCTCGATTCTAAAAAAAACAGCATAAGGCTCTAGGTTCGATATTGAACTTCAGTATTGTGTTCCATCCTCAGATCGATGGTCAATCTAAGAAGGTGATTCAGATACTAGAGGATATGCTTCAGAGTTGTGTGATAGATTTCTAAGGTAGTTGGGAGGATTTTTTGTCATTAGTTGAGTTCGCCTACAATAACAGTTTCCAGTCTAGCATCCAGATGGCACCTTACAAGGCTTTGTATAGTCGTAAGTGTCGTACTCAATATGTTGGACTGAGTTGGGTGAGCGTCGGGTTTTGGGTCCTGAGTTGGTTTTTGAGATTGAAGGCAAGGTTAGATTGATTCAAGATCGTCTGAAGGTAGCTTCTGATAAACAAAAGTCTAATGCAAATCTGAAGAGGAGAGGTATTGAGTACTCTATGGGTGACTTTGTTTTTCTTAAGGTTTCTCCATGGAAAAAAGTTTTGAGATTCAGTCGTAAGGGCAAGTTGAGCTTTAGGTTTATAGGGTCGTATCAGATTTTGAAATGTGTTTGACTGGCCGCTTATCAGTTAGAGCTACCTCTAGAGTTGGACTATATCCACGATGTGTTTCATGTCTCGATGTTGAGGCGATATCGGTTTGATCCATCTCGTGTTGTCTCTGTTGAGGAGATCGAGGTTAGACCGGATTTGACTTTTAAAGAGGAGCCGGTTCAAATTTTGGATCATGATAATAAGGTTCTAAGTAGGAAGTCCATTCTATTGGTTAAGGTTCTGTGGCGGAATCATGGCACTAAGGAAGCCACGTGGGAACCTGAGGACTCGATGCGTCAATAGTATCCTCATCTGTTCAGATCAGGTAAATTTCAAGGTTAAAATTTCTTTTAAGGGGTAGAGTTATAACGCCCGCTTAAATTATGTCTGTATTTGTAAAATGCTGACATAAATATCTGTCGGTTTCAGTGGTTAAGTGTTCTGAGTGTGTGTGAGAGGTCTAGGGTTCAATTCCCACTTTTGGCAAAACTTTGTTATTTTAGATCCAAGCTTAACCCTTATTGAGTGGGCTTGTATAAAACTGTCTGATAATCCATATCAAAATGAGCTTGCTGGTTCAAGTGGTAATGGAGTCAGTGTGTTGAAGGTCCTGTGTTCGAATCTCTGCGCGAGCATGAATGTTATTTTTGCTCTGGTTATCTGAGAGTGTTTGGGTGGAGTTAAAATTTTGTAGTAGTTGAGATTAAGTGGGTTAATGGGGGTTGAGATTTAGTGGAATATTGGTCAAAATATTTAATTTCATTTTTATTATTTTACTTTTCTCTCTCCTGCCAAAATTCTTGTTCATTTTTTACGTTTTTCCAAATTCTCAAGTTTCTTTTCTTCTTCATCTATTTTCACCCTTTCTTTTTCTTTTGGTTGGGGTTTCTTTATTCTTGAGTTGTTTGATCGAAGTGTGGAAGGGGTAAATTGATCTGCTATTGGGTATTCTATAAGTAGTGTTATTCTATTAATCTCGTTGTTTGTCTCATAAATTTTCTTTTATGAAAAGTACATTGTAATTACCCGAATGTGGGATTAATTGTTAGTGCTGTTGGTCTGTTTAGGGGGATCACAAGAGGCATTTAATTTTTCAGCGAGTTAGGTGTTGAAGAGCATCATTTCGTTTAAGGTGAGCACTTTAGTTTTTGGGGTTTTTAGTTCTTCTATTATTTCGGTTTGACTTGGTATTTGTAATCAAATTATAGGTTCTAGTGGTCGCGGTATTAATTTTGCTACGAAAACGGACCAGGTGTGTTTTCAAAATACAAAAAATCGAGCTTCAGCGAAAGCCAAAAAACCATTCTGTCGACACCACACGGGCATATGCCTTGTCGTATGATTGGCCATGTACGAGACACGGTTGTGTGTCTGACGAAGGTGCGGTCATGCACAAGACATGGCCGTGTTGTGGTGTGGGTATGGTTGTGTGACCACACGGGCAAGGCTAAGTTAGGCATGTGGGCCCACATGGGCATACCACACGGGAGTGTTGGTTCTGGACCAGGCTGTGTGGGCTACATGGGTGAAGCCAATCTGGGCGTGTGGCCCACACAATTTGTGGGCCTATGATTCTAAAATTTTCCCTAAGGTTGCACAGGTCATTCCGATCGACTATGGTCCTATCATGGGGTCGGTAAGGGCTAACCAAACCGTAGATTATGTGATCTGATATTCTATTAGTTTGCTCTAAGTAGTACATTGTTATGTACATCTAATTATTCTATCATAGGTATCTGATATCTGTATGCATGCATGTTAAGCATGATATTCCTGTAGCTATAATCTATAATGATGTTTGGGGTAGGATTTGTATATGTGTCGTAATGACACAATATGGTGTGTAGGGTTGGGTGGGTGTTTTTAACCCTATGTGGTGTGATAGGATGGTCGGAGTTGGAGTGTAAAGGATGGGGGTAAGATTATGTATATCTGTTTTGCATATCTGATTTTGTTATCTGTATCTATAAAGGACTTTGGTCCGAATCCAAATTTGACTGTATATGTGATTTCTATATGTATGGCATGTCTATTTCAGTTGGGTTACAAACTGAGTTTACGTAAACTCACTTACGATGTACATTACATTCGGGTAATCCATAGAGTTAAGCGGATCGGTCGTGAGTCTCATGCATGACCACTAGTCTATAAACTGACTTTAAATAAATGTTTTATACATTAAGGATTATTTATGGGAGTTTTGTAATAATTGGACTCTCTGGACTGTTTGGTTTAATTTGGGATTTGGATTTTCGTTTAACACTTTATTTGCGACGCTTATCTAAAACATGGTTTTTACTAAACAAAGTGTTTCAAAAATATGAACGGGATTTCCAAATATAACTTTTTTATGAATTTTGCTATAAATTATGTTTTGGCTAATAAATTAACTAAATATTGCTTTTGAATATATATATATATATATATATATATATATATAAACGAATATGAGTTAAAAATAACTAGAATGATTTATCACAATGACTCCATTTTCAAAACCCTTCTTTGTGACATCTCCGAATACGGCCATAATGTCTAGGCCGGGTTTGGGGTTTTACATGATTAACGGAGGATTTAAGGTTTCTCAAAAGATTAGTTGGTATAGATTACACATTCTTAAACCCTAGGAAATTATCATAGGTTAGATAAGATCGGTAGATAAGTCAAATCGAGTAAATCGTAGTTTATCCTAGTTGAGAAAGTGATGCCTGGAGATAAGTGAGTATTAACCAATCGATTAATTAGTTAGAGACCATGAGGTAATAATTGGTTAATCAATATCTAATCCACCTTAAAACCCTAATCCAAAGTTAATTACAAACTTTGAAGCGAGTTAATCTTCTTGATTGGTTTATTGATTTAAGTCATTTGTTATTTTTCTTGTTTATTTATTTTAGGTATTAATTTCTCTTATTACTCTATTTTATGAATTTTGTAATTAGGAGTTAATTATTACTACCTAGACTTATTATTTTAAAAATGTTTTTATATATTTAATCCATCCTCCCTTGGATATGATCCTCAGAATACTTCCAAGTGTTTCGTTGTAAATTATACTATATTAAAATTTGTCTTGTGTACTTGCGGGCACTACTAATTTAATTTCTTATTTTTTGGTGTATTATTTTACTATAAATGATAACTCGTTTATAATCGGTGAACTATTTTATTGCGGCTTTAATGATCATTCAGCCTTGAGCTGACATTCCTCCCATTAAGACTCTAGTCAGTCTACCCAATCTTTCGAATACCTCTTTGTCGACTTACAAGTTAAGATTGTATCCCATTATAGCCTATTCCATATCTTCTTAAACAATGTGGAATTTGAGGCTTCCCTGGCAGACTCTTATTGTTGTACATTACGTTTACCTCCTTTTCTAAGTAGTTTCAACCTAATTGGGTTGAGATGTTTCTTTCGCTCTACTCATCCTCGCCTATGTTGAATTCTCTTATTATCTTGCTAGTTTATGTTCCTTAGGTGCACCAACTTCTTTTGGGTCTTATATTTTATCGCACTCGTTACACCACGACTTCTACTTTATATCTTGGTGGGTCTCTTTGTATAGTGTTTTGAGAATTTCAGACATGTAACCCCATATTCTACGTTCTGATAGACTACCTCGTGTTTACTATCCTGACAGACTATCTATCTTTCCATTGCTGAGCTATGGTCTTACACATGTAACCCCATGTTTAATATCCTAGTGGACTTCTCCATGGTTATTGTCTCGGTGGACTCTTTATGTTACCATAGCCGAGCTATTGTCTTACACCTTAAACCTTTTCTAAGGTGTCACCCAAAAGAATCCAATAATCATTACCATGGTGTCACATCGAATGACCTTACCACCATCGCAGTGTTGCCCCATAGAGCATGCTGACCACCATCGTGGTGTTGCTCTATGGAACCTAATAATTATCGTCATGGTGTCACCCCAAAGAGCCAATCGGTAATCGTCGTCATGATCATTGTAGCGATCTAATAAATAATTATTCCATGATGTCGCTCAACCTCCCAATATTTTCCATTCAATCCACCCATTTCTTTATTTCGCCTCACTTTTAACCTTGATGCTTTAACACCATAACATCCCCTCCGTAAGGCCCGGAGTTTCACTCACCATGGTTTACACCCAACCATCTACCCAATCCTAACTCATCTAACTCGTAAATACTTTTTCCTCCACACTTCACAATTCATAAGTACTTAGGCACTTAATATTGTACATACAGTACACAGACTAATTTGTCGTCAATTTAACAACCATATAATAGGCAACAGACAATATAAAAAGATCACACAGTTGTTATATATACACATCCTACTCTTTCATCCAACAAACACACACCATGAACTCAGACCAACTCAGTACATATCCAACATCGTTCATGCAAGCAACATAATATCATTCTATCACCCAAAAAGCAAGGTACAAAGACTCAGCTTAGATCTTTTTTTCCTTGTTAGCGTAGCTTGTCCCAACGTCAGAGCCTTGTTTGTCTTGGTAGCTAAGCATGGCAATAGCATAAATCAGTTAAATCTAAGTTATTCATGTTTAAAACCCAATCCAATTTGTAAAAACTTATTAAGAGCCCTTACTTTCTCCATCCTTGAATCCTTGATATAGAAGGATAAGAAAGCTCACCTGTTATTGATCTATCATAATTCGATGTAGCAGATTAAACTAGTTTTTGCATTTAAAGAGCTTTAATACAAGCATTTTCATTATGTTCTAGTTAAGTTTTCTTAGTTGTATTTACATTTAATAAAATATGCAAATTGAGTCTTTTATTGACCTTAGGGGCTGAATGAGGCCTAAGAGAGAGCTACACACTTTGTGAGTGTGCAAAAGACCTTTAAAAGGCATAATAAACCAATACTGGTCACTATGAAACAACACAAAATGTTCACTATCGTAACATTGGGAGCAGAATGGAGAAAGCTCAAGACTGCCTTCGATGTCGCGACACAGATTGAGGGTGTTGCGACATACCCCTGAAGATAGCCTAAGAGGAGTATATGGATTACCATGTCATGACATAGGACCTGGTGTGTCGCGATACCAACTCTGTGATGAAAATTAAACATGAAGTAAGAGTGTTTTGGTCTACACAATCAAACTTAAAGCTCAAGCACGTCAGCTAACATAAGGTAAAGACGACGGCCACTTAGAATCTATATGTAACATTTGGGATTTAGGGGTCTTGTTTTTAATTTATTTCTATGTGCTAGTATGCCTTGGATGTTGTTTGAGTGTGTTTAGGGGTTTCGGGATACCTTGGAGTTAGGTAAGAGCCTTAGTAAAAAGTTTGGGTTCAAGGCTTTAAGGGAGAGCTAGTGGCGTCAGGCATTAAGATATTTTATGTGGGGTTTATGACACAAGAAAAGAAGCGGTGGAGTGGCAGAGGTAACGCCTAGGTGTAAGGGGAGTGTTGCATCACAAGGGTGTCAAGGGGAAGAGGTTCAAATCACGCTAGTAGCAAGGGAGTTTTGTATTTTTTGGTGTGTTTTGCATCAAGGGGAGGGAGTGTTGGAGGCAGTGTGGCACTTGAAAGGTGGAAGTGAACTTGGTCAAATCTTTTGAATTGGTGGTGGGGAGAGCTTGTAGGAGCTTGACTCATTCAAAGGTTTTTGAATGAGTGATGTGGAGGGCGTTAAGGAGGAAATCGTGGAGAGTGTTGGTGAAGGGGTGTTAGCCAAAATCTTGAGTGGTATAGGGGAGTAGGTATATTCGATTTTGAGAGATTTTCTCCTCATTAGTCTAGTTGTCGAAATTGCTAAGCAGAAACCATTCACCTTTTTCTCTTCTCTATCCATATTCATAAGCCGAAAGTGAGAGCATTGGTGCATTTTTGTTCCATCTTTTTTTCTTTTTCTTTTCCCTCTACATCTTTCTTTTTAATCATTTGATTCCTTTTCTTCTTTGCTAAATTCTTAAAAGCCGAAATTCACCCTTCATTTGTTCTCTTAGCCGAAACTCTTTAACCCAACTCCCTCTTCCTCTCTTTCATTAGTTACTCCATTTTCAAAAGCCAAATAGCCTATCTATCTTTTCTTTATTATAGCCGAATGATCTTCTTCCATTTGTTGAACCATAGCTGAACCTTCTAATCATCTGCATCTCTAGAAGTGCTATCATTTTTCTCTATCAAGTTTCTAATCGGTTCTAATATTGTGGTAAGAGTTCTCTTCTATTCGATCTTTTTTCCTTCTCTTTTGTTTGCTGAAAGTTAGAAGCCTAACTTTGTATATGAGTGTGGCCGAATCTATTCAAGGTTTTAACTTTGTGTCCCTTGTTGGAAGCTAGCGTTAGGGGTATCTAAAAGTTTTGGGATTTAATTGATCAAGGTAAGGAGGGTGTACCTTTGGTTCGGCCAAAGGCCATCTTGTTTGGATATTTAGTGTTAGAGTCGAATCTAACATAACTTACGTAGGGGGTTTCATCAATCTTCAAGATCAAGTAGGAACCCTCAGGATTTGGGTCGACTTTGGTAAGATTACTCGATTAAGATATTATTTGGGTTCCGTTTAGATTTGATTTAACATCTTTAACCGGGTCTTCTGATTAAGTTACCCTTCGATGGATGAGAGTACCAGTCAAGGAGAGAATGGGGTTGGACGCGTAGTCCCGACTCCCAAGTTTAAGAAACGGTTAGTTTATTGATTCGAGATTGGCCTCCGGTTGTAAGCGGCGTCGGCGTGAACAAAGCGATCATGTGATCTCTTGAATGAGGATGTTAGGGAGGTCGAGTCTAGTTCTTGAGTTCCTGTGTGTAATTAACACCTTTGCTTTATGTATTTGCTTTAATTATAATATGAAATATGTGTGGTAGCCGAGATAGTGGTACGTGGTGATGCTATTACCCATATTGAGGTGGCCGGTACAGGTTAGTAACTTTCTTATATTGAAATTTTGGATGGATGTATATGTATATGTGAGATTTTGGTAAGCTTATTGTGTATGCAAGTCGGATATGTTCATAATGATTATGTTGTCATCTCACATAATATATCATGTATGTGCACGGGGACCGGCATATGTTTAATGAAGGAAAGGGTGTACATTTATGTACGTGGTTTGATGTTAGCCTTGCGCTACATCGTGGTTTGATATTGGCTTCCTGCCTCATCGTGGATTGGTGATGACCTCGAGTCACGCTATGGATATTTTTTATTTTAATCACGTGGACCAGTGGCTAGACCACTAAGTGGATTTTGAGCAACATGACTTCCAAAGAGGTGTGTAGCGGATGGAGGGTCGATTTAGTAATCCCCTAGTGTGTGGTGACAGGATACGGGGGTGTGTAGCGGTTGGATACTAGGTTGGGGAGGGTTAACATTTTGCATCTTTATGTGTGGTATGTGGATTGGTGTGGTTTTGGGCCAAGCTCATTTGTGGAAACGTGTGGAATAATTGCACACTTAGTCAGTTTGACTCACTCTATTTTCCTAAAAACAATGTAGGTGACACATGATTCTTGGGTGGTGGAGTGTATCTGAGGTGGCCATCTGAAGCTTTTATTTCTTTAATTATATATATTTTATATTTCCAAGTACTTTTTCAGATAGATTTCATTGTAATAAGGCCGCTTAAATTATTTTGGGATTTTCGTTATGGTTTTTAAGTCATAGATTTATTATTGAAATGTTATCTAAACATGGTTATAAAACATTTTCAACTCAGATATTAAAGTAAAGTTTTGAAATTCGGATTTCACATAAACAAATTACTTCGCTAAATTTCTACCAAATACCGAATCAAATGTACAAAAGGGATTCATTTTAAAACCCCTAAGTTATTTATACTTCCAAGTCAAATTCTTTTTGAACAACCACCTCAGTGACATTTCGGATTCGGGCATGGGGTTTTGGGCTGAGTTTGGGGTGTTTCAGTTTGGTATCAGAGCGAGGTTCAAAACTCGACTTTGAGGGTTTTTGGGCTCAAAACGTTTTTTTTTCAAAGACGGGTTTTTCTAAAACATGGATTTCTATAAGCTATTTCAGGTTTATTCTAGCATGGCACCTGTGTCTCCGGCCCGAAGTCCGCCAGGTAAGAACTCCTAACTATTGTGTGATTTATACGTGGAATTAATGGGTATTATGGGATCGTAGATTAGTAAGTTAGGAACTATTGAACCTTAGTATTAGCTTACTCCAACACTAAACTTCATAAGACATAACTTATAGTTAGGAACTATTGAACCTTAGTATTAGCTTACTCCAACACTAAACTTCATAAGACATAACTTATCTCACCAAACCCGGGAACAAGTCGTAGAGTTCAAGTGTGGTAACAAGCATGCACATGTCTAAGCATGGATTCAGGATGAGCTTGGTATTTAAGCAGTCCTAGCGACTCACCTCCTCTTTTCTAGAATCCTACCTAGTGCGTAGTGATTGGTCACCTTAACCTTGAGGACTTGTTAACGGGTTGAACCTATAACTAAAACCCGAAAGGGACCGAATACCCAGTTTTGTAAAACTATCAAATTACCCCTGATTTCTAAAATTACTAGAATACCATTATTTTGTAAAATTACCGAAATAATCCTTGACTTGTAAAAAAATTTTACCGAACTACCTTCAATTTATTACCAAAATACCCCTATTTGCCAAAATTACCAAGATACCTTCTATATTTTGAAAATCACGAAAAACCCTATAGGATAAATTACAAAAATACCCCTGGGTTGGGAATGGGCAAAATGCTCAAAGTGGTGAATATGTGTGGTGGATATTGATGATAAATGTATGTGATTCTCTGAATTAGGATAGTGGACTTGAGATCAAAACTTTGAAATGATCGAAAGAACTACTACTAAACTTCTTTACATAAAATTGTTCGTGGGTAATCAGTGGAACAAAAAGCTAATGCATAAAATTTCTTAAAATAGATTAAAACGCGACGATAGACATGAGTTCTAGGGGGCGAGGTCGTAATATGCGTGGGCGTGGTAGAGGTAGGATGACTGTGTCGGAACCAGTGGGGTTTGGTCATGGATCGGGGAATAAAACGACGCCGCCAACTGTAGAAGCTGAGTTCCAAGATCAGACGGGTGGAGATGACGCAGTATCTCAGGCTATGCTACGAGTTTTAGAGAGAGTTGCGGAACAAATGTGGGTTCTAGGGCTAGGAAGTCTGTGTCTGAGTGACTTCAACGAACGGAGCTGAGGTATTTTGAGGTGTTTTTGGGGTAGCTCCGAATGTGGCGAGTACTGGTTAGAGGCAGTCGAGAGAATTATGGATGATTTGGACTGCACGGCTGAAGAGAAGCTGAAAGATGCTATATCTTTACTCCGGGATGAGGCCTACCAGTGGTGGCTTACCGTCAGAGAGGGTACTCCAGCGGACCAAGTAGATTGGGGTTACTTCAAGGTAAAGTTTGAGGGGAAGTACGTCGGAGCTAGTTACGTGGACGTACAGAGGAAGGCATTTCTGAACCTAGAGCAAGGGGGTAAGTCAGTAGCGGAATATGAGGCAGAGTTCTTGCGATTAAGTCGATATGCCAGGGGGATTGTTGCTACTGATTACGAGCGTTGTGTAAGATTTGAGGATAGACTGCGAGATGAATTACGAGTGTTGATAGCTCTTCAACGGGAAAAGGACTTTGCTACTTTGGTAGAGAAAACTCGGATAGCAGAAGAGGTTAAGCAAACTAAGAGGCAGAACAGAGATAAGGATAGAGGCAGGAATAAGAGGGGTTTTAGACCATCAGGATCTTCTGGGGGTTTTCAGAAAAAGCCTAGGATTGAGGGTTCTACTCGTGCTTTTATGCCAGCTGCTGGGAATCAGGTCCGTCCATGTGCTCGGTGTGGGAGGACTCATGTAGGCGAGTGCTGGGGAAGGAGTAAGGAGTGCTTCAGGTGTGGGTCTAAGGCTCACTTGGTTAAGAATTGTCCTCAGAGTATAGATAGGGCTCAGGTAGTAGGTCAGGGGTATGTGTAGCCAGGAAAGGGTGGTCTACAAATCTTGAGAGGTCAGGGTCCGAATCGTGGAGGAAATGGTTTTGGCTGAGGTCACGGAACACCGAGCAAAGGTGTTGGGAGCTCAGATGCAAGATAGCCTAGATTGGTTTACGCGGCCAGACATCGTGAGGAGGGGAATGCACCAGATATTATCACGGGTACGCTTTTCATTCTTGGGTTACCCTTTATTGCTTTGATTGATGTTGGGTCAACTCACTCGTACATTGCTAGCATGAGGTCTGGAACCTTGGATATGAACTCTAAAATTGTCTCTAGGAAGATGGCTGTGCTTAGTCCTTTAAGGCAATCTGTAGTGGTAGACAAACTCTTTAGGGAGGTGCCTTTAGAGGTTCAGGGGGTAGTGTTCCCAGCGAATTTGATGGAGCTGCCATTCAGAGAATTTGACTTGATCCTAGGTATGGACTGGTTAGTAAGGTATCATGCAAATTTGGACTGTGCTGCTAAGCGCATGTCTTTGAGGACTCTTGAGAACTATGAGGTTGTGGTGATAGGTGAGAGAAGAAACTACTTGGCTAATGTGGTGTCTACTCTTAAGGCGGAGAAGATGGTAAAAAGTGGTGCTTGGCTTTCCTGATGTTTGTTAGTGCTTTGGATGCTAAGGAAGCAGCTGTGGGGGAGGTCAGGACAGTGAAGGAGTTTGTGGATATTTTTCTGGAAGAACTTCCAAGGTTACCTCTAGATCGGGAGGTGCAGTTTAGAATTGACTTGTTGCCAGGTACAGCGCCAGTGCCCCTCGCTCCTTATAGGATGGCACCAAAGGAGTTGATTGAGCTGAAAGCCCAAATCCAAGAGTTGCTAGATCACGATTTTATCTAACCCAGTGTGTCTCCATGGGGAGCACCGTGTTATTCGTAAAGAAAGACGGGTCTATGCGTATGTACATAGATTACCGCCAGTTGAATAAGCTGACGTTCAAGAACAGGTACCCCCTGCCAAGGATATATGACTTATTTGACCAGCTCAAAGGGGTTGCGATTGAGGTTGGGGTATCTCCAGCTTAAGGTGAAGGAGGCTAATATCCATAAGGCGTGTTTAGACTCGATACGGCACTTTGAATTCCTGGTAATGCCGTTCGGGTTGACTAACGCACCGACTGCGTTCATGGATATGATGAATCGGGTTTTTCAACCTTACTTGGATCAATTCGTTGTGGTGTCCATAGACGACATCTTGGTATATTCCAAGTCAGAGGAAGAGTGTGTGTACATCTTTGGGTAGTGCTGCGAATTTTAAAGGAGAAGAAGTTGTATGCCAAGTTTAGCAAGTGCGAATTTTGGTTGAGTGAAGTCACTTTTTGGGTCATGTAGTATCCGCAGAGGGAATAAAGGTAGATCCTCGAAAGATTGAGGCAGTACTGGATTGGAAACCACCTAAGTCGGTAGCAGAGATTTGCAGTTTCTTAGGGTTAGCGGGCTATTATAGGAGCTTTGTCGAGGGTTTCTCTTCAATAGCGGCACCTTTGACTAAGTTGTTGAGAAATGAGATACCTTTTGTATGGTCGGATAAATAGCAGGAGAGCTTCAAGAAGCTAAAGAAAGTTTTGACATAGGCTTGGTCTTAATTCAGCCTGTGGCGGGGAAAGATTTTGTGGTATATTATGATGCTTTTCATACGGGGTTAGGTTGTGTACTGATGCAGAAAGGGAAGGTGGTTACTTATGCGTCTCGGCAGTTGAGACCGCATGAAGTTAACTATCCGATGCATGATCTGGAGTTGGCAGCAGTAGTTTTCGCTTTAAAAGTGTGGAGGCATTATCTATATGGAGAGAAGTCGGTGATCTACACGGACCACAAGAGCCTGAAGTATCTGTTGACCCAGAAGGAGCTGAACTTGAGACAGCGAAGGTGGGTGGAGTTGTTAAAGGATTACGACTGTTCAATTGAATACCACCGGGTAAAGCGAATGTGGTGGTAGATGCCCTAAGTCGGAAGGTAGTATCAGATCTGAGGGCGATGTTCGTACATCTTAGCTTGTATGACGACGGAAGTTTGTTAGCGGAATTACAGGTGAATCCGACATGGATAAGTCAGGTAAAAGAGAAATAATTGGTAGACGAGGTTCTGAGTGCTCGACTTCAGCAAGTTCAGAGTGGGGAGTTAGAGGACTATAGTGTGAATAGTAATGGAGTTCTGTGTTTCCATGGTAGGGTGTGTATGCCGAAGGAAGTGGAATTAAGGCAGAAGATTCTTTGGGAATCCCATAGTAGCCCTTATGCTATGCATCCTGGAGGGAGTAAGTTGTATAAGGATCTACGGGAACAGTTTTGGTGGCTTGGATTGAAGCAAAAAGTTACAAAATTTGTGGGAAAGTGCTTGACGTGTCAGCAGGTCAAAGCTGAACACCAAGTGCCTTGAGGTTGTTGCAACCGGTGAAGATTCCACAGTGGAAGTGGAAGAGAATCACCATGGATTTCATTAGTGGGCTTCCTCTTACGCCTACTAAGAAAGACTTGGTATGGGTGATTATGGACCGGTTGACAAAGTCCACTCATTTCATATTTGCGTGTTGATTACTCTCTGCAGAGATTAGCGAAGCTGTATGTAACAGAGATTGTGAGACTGCATAGAGTGCCGGTATCGATCATATCAAATAGAGATCTTAGATTTACGTCGAGATTTTGGAGGGTGTTGCATCAGGCTTTGGGCACCAAGTTAGATTTTAGCACGGTATTTTATCCGCAGACAGATAGCCAGTCTGAAAGGGTGATTCAGGTGTTAGAAGATATGCTAAGGGGATGTGTTATCGACTTTAGAGGTAGTTGGGAAGAATTCTTACCTTTAGCAGAATTCACTTATAACAACAGTTACCAAGCTAGTATTCAGATGGCGCCGTATGAAGCACTGTATGGGCGAAAGTGTAGGACTCTTACTTGTTGGACAGAATTAGGAAAACGTCATATTTTGGGTCCAGAGATAATGGTAGAGTCAGAGGAAAAGGATAAAGTAATTCGGGCGCGGTTGAAAGAGGTATCTGACAGACATAAGTTGTATGCAGATCTTAAGCGAAAAGAGATAGAGTTTGCAGTAGGTGATCGTGTGTTCCTGAAAGTCTCGCCGTGGAAGAAGATGATGAGATTTGGACGCAAGGGTAAGCTGAGTGCCAGATTTATAGGGCCTTATCGGGTTTTGAAGCGAGTTGGGCCGGTGGCTTATCAGTTAGAGTTACCTTCAGAATTGAAATAGATGCATGATGTGTTCCACGTGTCGATGCTACGTCATTATCGATCAGATCCGTCTCACGTGGTGCCAGTGGAGGAAGTTGAGATGAGGCCAGACTTATCCTATGAAGAAGAGCCAATTCAGATTTTGGAGCGAGATGTGAAGGTGTTTCGAAAGAAATCAGTTCCTCTAGTCAAGGTGTTGTGGCGGAACCATGGTTTAGAAGAAGCTTCGTGGGAGTCGGAAGAGGTGATGCGACAACAATACCCTCACTTATTTTGACCAGGTAATTTTGAGGCCGAAATTATTTTTAAGGGGGTAGAACTGTAACATTCGGTATTTAGGGGTCTCGCTTTTTAATTTATTTCTATGTGCTAGTATGCTTTGGATGTTGTTTGAGTGTGTTTGGGGGTTTTGGGAAACCTTGGGGTTAGGTAGGAGCCTTAATAAAAAGTTTGGGTTCAAGGCTTTAAGGTAGAGCTAATGGCGTCAGGCCTTAAGAGATTTTATGCGGGAAAGGAAGTGGTGGAGTGGCAGAGGTAACGCCTAGGTGCAAGGGGGGAGTGTTACGTCATAAGGGGTGTTAATGGGGGAGAGGTTCGAATCACGCTAGTAGCAAGGGGAGTTTTGTTTTATTTTTTTTTTTGGTGTGTTTTGCATCAAGGGGGAGGGGAGTGTTGGAGACGGCTATGGCACTTGAAAGGTGGAAGTGGACTTGGTCAAATCTTTTGAATTGGTGGTAGGGAGAGCTTGTAGGATCTTGACTCATTCAAAGGTTTTTGAATGAGTGATGTGGAGGCTGTTAAGGAGGAAATCGTGGGGAGTGTTGGTGAGGGGGTGTTAGCCAAAATCTTGAGTGGTATAGGGGAGTAGGTATATTCGGTTTTGGGAGTTTTTCTCCTCATTAGTCTAGTTGCCGAAATTGCTAAGTTGAAGCCATTCACCTTTTTCTCTTTTCTATCCATATTCATAAGCCGAAAGTGAGAGCATTGGTGCATTTTTGTTCCATCTTTTTTTTCTTTTTCTTTTCCCTCTACATATTTCTTTTCAATCATTTGACTCCTTTTCTTTTTGCTAAATTCTTAAAAGTCGAAATTCACCCTTCATTTGTTCTCTTAGCCGAAACTCTTTAACCCAACTCCCTCTTCCTCTCTTTCATTAGTTACTCCATTTTCAAAAGCCGAATAGCCTATCTCTCTTTTCTTTATTATAGCCGAATGATCTTCTTCCATTTGCTGAACTATAGCCGAACCTTCTAATCATTTGTATCTATGAAAATGTCATCGTTTTTCTCTATCAAGTTTCTAATCGGTTCTAATATTGTGGTAAGAGTTCTCTTCTATTCAATCTTTTTTCCTTCTCTTTTGTTCGCTGAAAGTTTGAAGCCTAACTTTGTATATGTGTGTGGCCGAATCTATTCAAGGTTTTAACTTTGTGTCCCTTGTTGGAAGCCAGCGTTAGGGGTATCTAAAAGCTTTGGGATTTAATCGATCAAGTTAAGGAGGTGTACATTTGGTTCGGCCAAAGGCCATCTTGTTTGGATATTTAGTGTTAGAGCCAAATCTAGCATAACTTACGTAGGGGGTTTCATCAATCTTCAAGATCAAGTAGGAACCCTCAGGATTTGGGTCGACTTTGGTAAGATTACTCGATCAAGATATTATTTGGGTTCCGTTTAGATTTGATTTAACATCTTTAACCGGGTCTTTTGATTAAGTTACCCTTCGATGGATGCGAGTACCAGTCAAGGAGAGAAAGGGGTTGGACGCGTAGTCCCAACTCCCAAGTTTAAGAAATGGTCAGTTTCAGCTGTTCGGGATTGGCCTCCGGGCTGTGGGCGAGCGTCTGACGTAGACAAACCGATCACTGTGATCTCTTCGAACGAGGACGTTAGGGAGGTCGAGAGTCTAGTTCTTCAGGTTCTCAGGTGTGTAATTAACACACTGTTTACTTATTTTCTTTAACTATAATATGAAATATGTGTGGTAGCCGAGATAGTGGTCGTGGTGATGCTATTACCCATATTGGGGTGGCCGGTACAGTTAGTAACTTTCTTATATTGAAATTTTGGATGGATGTATATGTATATGTGAGATTTTGGTAAGCTTATTGTGTATGCATGTCGGATATGTTCATAATGATTATTTTGTCATCTCACCATAATATATCATGTATGTGCATGGGGATCGGGATATGTTTAATGAAGGAAAGGGTGTACATTTATGTACGTGGTTTGATGTTAGCCTTGAGCTACATCATGGTTTGATGTTGGCTTCCTGCCTCATCGTGGATTGGTGATGACCTCGAGTCACACTGTGGATATTTGTGATTTTAATCACGTGGACCAGTGGCTAGACCACTAAGTGGATTTTGAGCAGCATTACTGCCAAAGAGGTGTGTAGCGAATGGAGGGTCGATTTAGTAATCCCCTAGTGTGTGGTGGCAGGATACGGGGGTGTGTAGCAGTTGGATACTAGGTTGGGGAGGGTTAACATTTTGCATCTTTATGTGTGGTATGTGGATTGGTGTGGTTTTGGGCCAAGCCCATTTGTGGAAACTTGTGGAATAATTGCACACTGAGTCGGTTTGACTCACTCTATTTTCCTAAAAATAATACAGGTGATACATGATTCTTGGACCGGTAGGAGTGGATCTGAGGTGGCCATCGTGAGTCGCTTTTATTTCTTTAATTATATATATTTTATATTTCCAAGTACTTTTTCGGATAGATTTCATTATAATAAGGCCGCTTAAATTGTTTTGGGATTTTCGTTATGGTTTTTAAGTCTTAGAATTATTATTGAATTGTTATCTAAACATGGTTATAAAACGTTTTCAACTCAGATATTAAAGTAAAGTTTTGGAATTCGGAGTTCACATAAACAAATTGCTTCGCGGAATTTCTACCAAATACCGAATCAAATGTACAAAAGAGATTCGTTTTAAAACCCAAGTTATTTATACTTCCAACTCAAATTCTTTTTGAACAACCACCTCAGTGACATTCTGGATTCGGGCGTGGGGTTTTGGGCGGGTTTGGGGTGTTACACTATAAATAGGCTGCTTTAGCACATGTGATGGACATAATTCACTTAGCCTAGATTTTCTTTAGCAAATTTATTTTAGTTTTTCTCTCGTTTTTAGGTTTAAAAATTTATTTCAGTTGTTTTTCGTTGTTCTCAAGAGATCTAAATTGTAGAAAGCATTCAAACTTTGTGGATTCGCGAGTAAACTTTGAAGTTTACTAGGTGTAGTAGCCACCTTACGTGCACCAAATTTAGAGATTTATTGAGCAATTAAATGCCTTTGATTAACTGAATGATGAATGCTCAGGCATATTGTTCTTTAACGACCTCGGTCGAGTGCACAGGAAGCTTTTGGAAAATTTTCGCCAACCAATTCATCGATATCCACCACCATCAGACTTGTTTGAGACCTTCCCCAACAATGTCGCATAGAGATCCTCTTTACCGAGAGCAATCGTTGCTCCCGTGATGACTAGCCCATCTACCGGCAGACCGAATTGTAATGCCACATCCTCTAGTGTGATTGTACACTCACCGCATGGAAGACGGAAAGCGCGTCTCGGGCCTCCTTTCCACCAACTCACTAATGAGTCTAGGATAGAGTTTACAGCCCCCGAACATACGAGACGTATGCAAGAATCTTATCTCTTGTAAGTAACCAGGAATTTCGGTGATCGGAGGCTTTGCCAAATTATGTATGAACCCCTCCAAAATATAATCATCCGCCTATTTATAATGAAAAAAATATTTTAAATTAAAAAATTAAATTTAACTTAATAAAAATAAAGAAAATTAAATTTTTGTCTTTCCATTACTACTTGAGTGACGAAAATGTGGTAGTCGTCGAAACGGATCAAAGAGGTTGCCATTCGTGAAAACTTATTCTGAGCGAATAAAATATGAAATAATTAAAACTAATATTTTAAATGAGAAAATCGAATAATTGAGAACAAGAACTTGAGAACTTTAAGAGAGTTGAGAAAGTTAGGAGATTAAAAAGAATTGAGAGAATAGGATTGAGTGAAAGTAAATAAATTTGGGGGTATTTATAGGTAAAAAATTTGATTGTTGCTCCTTTTTCAAATTTTTTTACCTTGCACGACCAACGTTTAAAAAGTGACCGTTGAGGAAAAGTGGGTGCGCTTTTCGTTTCTCTCTAAAAAAGGCCTATTTCCCTAAATTTTCAAAAAAGTGGCTTATAAGCCTAATTAAAAAAAAAAGTGGCATATATTGCTAGTTTAGCCTAGATTACCTAGTATTCTACTTTAGTATTAAAGCAGAGCTTATGTAAGCTCTCTGTAGGAGATTTCCTAGAATTTCCACCCATTAGGAGTCAACTTATTCACTCTTTTGTCTCAGTCTCTTTGAAATTGTTAACTCAAAACAGTTAGGTAGAAACAGACTATCATAGTGAATGAGTAACAAAGGAGTGGGCACTCCTTCAACGCTAAATGAAAATTGGTAAACAAACATAACACAAAAGAGTTTTTTATGCAATTTGGTTCCCGTATGTCTGTGGAGCCTAGCTCTATGAGAAATATTCACTCTCTTCAACAATTACAACAAGTGATCCTAACCTATCACACCTCGTGACAATTTTCTTCACATTTGTATCTTGAAGACTCAATACTCTCACCACTAAATTCACCATTTGTGAATTCAACAAGTAAAACCTTAACACAAGGGATTTACTCTCAAGAGGCACTCATACAATAAGGTTCCTCACAAAAACAACTTAAGTGCTTAATTCTCTAGTTACATTAACTTATACAAGTCTCTGAATTAAATAGATTATTTCAAGGCTTGCTAACATAAGAAGATATATCACAATCCACCTAAAACAACAATAAGATATGCTCAATACAATATAATAATAACAGATACTGTAAACATGGACTCTTGGTAGCCAAGCAATCACAGTTTCAATCCAATCCAATATCCATGATCCAAGGTATTAGATGGGTGATTCGATTTGATCCAATCTCCAAAATATGTTTTCCCAAGTAACATGATTTTCATTGATGGGTTAAATATCATCCATGTACTCAACACAACCCAAAAATATCGTTCAATAAATTACCAACATCATAAGTATGAAAATTGTCTGTACATAGTTTTAGTGGCCAAGGAGTGGGCACCCCCTTTACACTCAATTGTCAATTTCATATTTTTCAATAGAAAATTTATACATAAAGTTGCTTTAAACTTAATTTAAATGTCTTTTTCAATGGACAATTCTAAAAGATCAAGAGCTGAAGTCAGCATTTGAGACTATCATAAAAATTGAATTATTTACTTTTATAGACACATCCCAAATGTATAAAGCTTGAAAATGACGAAAAGTTTAAACCTTACCAACCTTGAAATTGATTCACTACACCAAAATGGACTTTTAGCGTTTTTTGGGCCTTTAGCGTTTTTAAGTGCCACTAATAGTACTTATGCGCGCTTTAAAGCTACTAAAAACGCCGCTAAGGAAATCGCCGCAAAATTAGTGGCATTTTTGTGAAAACGCTATAGGTCTGGCTTTTAGCGGTAGCTTTTAAAAAACGCCTATATAGACGGGGCCTATAGCGCTTTTTAAATAAACGCTATAGGTTTGGGCCTATAAGCGCTTTTAAATAAACGCATTTGTAGGTTTGGGCTATAATGGTGCTTTTAAACAAAACGCGCTATAGGTAGGTGCTTTTAGCGGTAACCTTCTAAAACAAACGCCGCTAAAGGCATGGGCTTCTAGCGCGCTTATGATACAAACGCCGCTATCGTATGTGCTTATAAGCGGCGCTTATGAGACAAACGCCGCTATAGGTGTGGGCTTTTAGCGGCTTTTGAGACAAACGCTATAGGTATGGGCTTTAGCTAGCTTATAAAAAACGCCGCTAGAGGTATGGGCTTTTAGTGGCGCTTATACAACAAACGCCTAATATGTAAGGGCTTTTAGCGCGGTAGAGAAAACCGCTATAGGTGGGGCTTTTAGCGTTTTTTGAAAAACGCCACTAATTTGCACAGATCTCACTGCACTTTTTCCCAATATCCTACCCTCCTGCGGTAAAAACCAGCCAAAATAGCAACAATTGCATATAATTTCGACCCAATCAAACAAATAAAACATTTAAATCTCAAGAAAAGCATTAAATCTAAACAAATACTTCAAATTTAATAAAAATATATGATATTTATTAAAAATGAAGCATAATTCAAACAATTCTTACAAAATGTTTAAGCGTAAAAATGTTGAAAAAAATCTTACAACAAGAAAAGAAATGTCTAAGAGGGCGGCCTCTGATCGCCTACTGGAACAACTTCATCATAGCTGCATCAGTAGTGGAGTTCTTCATACTTTACTCGCCTTTCTGCCTCCATGCTGCAGCCTCCGCTCTAAGTTGAGCAACATGCTCCGCCTCTCTCGCTGCTGCCTCCGCTCTAAGCTTAGAAATTTGTTCCGCTTCCCTCGCTGCTGCCTCCGCTCTAAGCTGAGAAATTTGCTCAGCTGTGCTCACTTCCATCAGAGATATCTGGTCTTTCAGTCTCTGAACTTCAGCACGAGATTGACTCCCGGAAGGCATGTATTGTCGGGAGCCGGATCCAAAATATTGGGTCGGAGTAACACCTGATCCTTGACATCGAACCCGACCATACCTTGTAAGACCCAAAACATTAGTGATAATTCTGTTATAAATATACTCAAGATTAACAAAACTATCAATCGAAGCAGTCGTACCTTTCAGACCCAAAACATGGTCATAATTACATTATCAATCTCAAATCGAGATTAACAGAATCTGTTAGACAAACAACCGCTTCATACTCCGCCTTCTTCTCCTTTAGTTTATCCTAATAAATCAATAAAAGAGTTAGAAACGAAATATATAATAAAATGAATGGAACATAACTTAAAATTAGAAATTTAAAACTACAAGCGATGAATTAAACCATTATAATTAAACATTATAAATATTTATAAAAATCAACTTTTATTAAATAAATATACCAAAATTTACGCACCTTGGATGTCATCGAGATCCATCCTTCTTCCTATCGTAATGTCAAAAAGTTGAAGCCGTCAACTTTTGACTCGATTTAAACTTCCTACATTATAGCGAGAAAAATATAAGTTAATAGTATAAATCATTAATATTTGAAAGAAGTAATAAATTACAATACCTCACCTCGACCACACAAGCAAAACTTACGGAACTGCAGGTAATGCGTGAATTGTTGTTTCGTCTCTTGCTTGTTCCAACTCGCTCACGGTCCTACATAATGGGATTTGAATTATTTATATAATAAATCGATAAACCAAAAATTTCTAAGACATTGAAAGTACGTAATACCTCTCCTTTCTTTGAATTCGAATCTAACTTGATCTTCCCATTGGTACCTCAACATTCCGTGGGACATTTCATGATTTTCGTCGAGGTGATGTCTTTCTTAAAATATTGTTTTTTAGGGTGCTTTTATTGTCTCTCCTTTTTACCCAACATCTTCTTAATATAGTCATCGGAGACCTCTAAAGCAAATCTACCACGAAATTTTTTAAAAAGTTAATATAAATGAAGGTTAAATGAAAGTATTATAAATTACATTCACCTTTTATTACCTTAATATTTTCGAGAGCTTGATTTTTGTTGGCATCGGGCATGTGATGCCATGATTAAATAGTTAATGGGCAACATATTCAATTTCATGCTATAACGCCCAAATAGCCTGCCAACAATCGAGCTTCAGATCTGATAGGCTGACCATGATCATTTCTCCTTACTTCAACATGCTGGGTAGGATGTAAGTCATATAAATCTGTAAGCAACGTATGTCTCCGAGCTCTGCGCGTCCCACCACCCTCAAATGAAAAATGATATATTATTATATTAAAATTGAAAAATGAATCAATAATAAGATTCAACATGCATGTAAAATAAACTTAACATTACTTTGGAATTCTCCATGCTCATCATCCATGTCCGTGAGTAGAAGATCCAACAAGCATATCCGGTCCACTATTTATGTCTTACGAATTTGGAGTATAATTTCTAATATTTAAACCTCGAATCGTCTTCTAGGCATTTTCACCAATACACATAAAATAGTTCAAAATTTTAGTAACAAATAACAACAATAATAGGACATTTAAAATAGTTAAATTATATAACATGACCAACATGAAAATTATAATATTACATATAAATAATAAATCATTAAATCTTACTACATCATATTTCAGAAATATCTTCGTCACATCCAAGACGAACCCATTGAAATTGTTGATGGTACTAGGGATATTTTCGTTAAGTCTTGTTCGAAAAGGCAAAGTTTCGATCTTTCGACTATGTCATCTCTACTTCCACCGCCAATGTCGAACAAGTCTCTAGTGGTGTTTCAAGTACAACGTACCAACCCTCATCGCTTGGATCTTGAGTAAAAAACTTGTTTAACTTGAGAAGAAAACACATACGGCTCGTCCATCGATTGTTCTCGGTGTGAATCAATCGAGAGAAATTCACCATTGTAAAGCCATATTGATCGTTTTTAATTCATGAGCCGTATTCACATCACCCCAATCACCTCGAAATAAGACAACTTTGCAATTGCCGTAATAATCCAACTCAATGATGTCGAGTAATAAGTCCGTAATACGCCATGATTCCCTCGTATCGATTCATCGTCCCTAGCACTAGCATAACTTGTAATCAAAGAATTAACAACAATTCCGCAATTTTGGGTTCTCCTCAATCTCTCGCGATACCTTGTATGAAATCAGATCCGTTGATGAGAAAGCCATTATATCTTTTAACTATTCTGTTTGGACCTTGTGAAAGCCATTTAACGTCTTCATTTTGTAACACCCTGAATTAGGGGTTATTTGTAAATTAAATAAATTTCATGTGGACTTCAAGAAATAAATAAATATGATTTTATTTGGCATGATTTAGGGTCTAGAAATAACCCTGATTTAGGTCGAATTTGGGTTTAAAAAAAAGAAAAAAAAATTTAATTAAAGTACTTAAAAGAAGGGAAGCTAGGGAATAGGAATTAAATAAAATTTAGGAGGAACATGACACAAGAATGTATTTGGCGTAGTGGCTTGGTGCGCCTAAGGAGGGCTACAAGGGAGGAGGTTCGATCCGTGGAAGCAGCAAGGGGAATTGTTTTTTTTGGCGTTAAAGGAAGGGCCCAGGTAAGGAAGGCCTTAAAGAAATTTTGGGTAAGGTTTATGTCATGAAAGTCAATTGGGAAACATGGCATGGGGCGTTGGAAGAGGGTCATGGCGCTTGGACTCGTGTTCGAGTCACAGGGGTAGCACATGTGTGCGTTTATTTTGTTTTAGCGCTAAAGCATAAGGAGCCAGTGAAGGATGGTTTATAAGAATGTCACGACGAGTTATGACATGAAGAACGGGCTGGTGGAGTGGCTTGGGGCACCACTTAAGGGGCCTGGGTTTAAGGACGCGGGTTCGAGTCTAGAGGGACGCAAAGAAGGAATTTAATTTTTGGGCTTTGGCGTGAAAGGAAAAATGGGCCAGGGAGGAAGGCTTTAAAATTTAAAAGATAAGGTTCTATAGCAAGAAAGTCGGATGGGAGAGTTGGCTTGGGACGTTGGAAGAGGGGCTGCTGCTGTTAAACGTCCCTGGTTCGAATCTAAGAGGTAGCCAAATGAGTTTTTCCTTTTTATTTTGCTGCTAACGTGGGTGAAGGACTTTGGTTGCATTTGGACTCCCAAAGTCACCGGAAGAGTTTGATATGCACATGGGTTCTTTTATTTTAGTGTTTTATTTGTTGAGGGATTAAGGAATTAAAGGATGATAAAATTAGATTTATCTTGGATAAATCAAGGTGGGAATTATCATAAATTAAGAGAGTGTTTGCTGAAAATTGGAGACCTTGGGGGTCTGTCCATATCTGTTTTGTCTGACAAAGATGTACCAAAAGTTGAACCAAAATTCTTCTTTTCTCTCAAATTTACTATCGCTGCTGAAATCTCCATTGTTTCATAGCCAAAACCATTCAAAAATTCCAGCTTCTCTTCTCTTTTACAAGCCAAATATACTCCCTCTTTAAGAGAAAATTTCAGCAAATTCCTTCGCTTCTTCCTCTCTTCTTGTCTTTTAAATCTCCTTAAACCATAGCCAAAATTGTTCAAAAATTTCCAGCATTGTTGTTTACTCTTAGCGAATTCTCCTTAAGGAAAAGGGTGCTATTTTGGTTCTTTCCTCTTCTAAAAGGGTAGCCAACCCTCTCACAACATTAAGAGGTGCTGCCAATTTTCTATAAGTGAGGGAAGCTTTCGGGATTTATTTTCCAAGGTGAGTTGGTAAGCACATTCGACCAAGGGCTTTTCAATTAAAAAGTTTTTATTAAATACCGAAACTAACGTATGCCATGGATTTAGGGACTAAGTTAGGCTTCGGGATTTGATTGGAAATCAAATCCATTCAAGGGACAAAAAAAATCTAGTGTTGTAGATCGGATCTTCGGGATCTAGGAATTCCGGTAAAAATAGGTGTGTAAACTCTTTACACACTTTATTAATAAACTTGCTATATTATTACCCTGTGTGTAAATTTTGGTAGTGATCTATGATATGCTTGTGGGCTTAAACATGGATTCCGGGTAAGTCCCCTAAATTTGTGACTTTTGATATATGATTTGCATGCCATCACATGATGATTAAATGCTATGATATGATTTATGAAAATTTTACTAAAGCATGTGATGGTGGGATTGATGAGAGGAGAGGATGAAATATGGATCGTCGGTGGTTTTGACCACAAGATGGGTTGGCCCCATCAGATTATTTGTGACCTATGGTCATCGATGGTTTTGACCACAACGATTGAATATGTACGACTAAGTCCCGGTGGTTTGGTACCACCATGGTTTTGACCACACTTGATATTTTGTGACCTATGGTCATCGATGGTTTTGACCACACGATGGGTTGGCCCCATCATTTAAATTGTGACTTTAAGTCATCGATGGTTTTGACCACACGGGGTAGAAAAGGAGTATGGATGGCTAGTTGGGTTGCATGTGCATGTTTAATTGATAAATTGTGTATGAGTTGTATTTTCCGGGTGGGGATTTACACACCGAGTCTTGGTGACTCACCCTTCCTTAACATTTTGCGATGAGTAGATCGCGGAGATGGAGCCGGAGAGGACTCGAGGCGCCATGCTTAATGTTGGAATTAAATTATGTTTTCGTTAAGTTTAATTATTTTATTTCCTAAGTATCTTTAATTTGGGATGTAATAAGGCCGCTATTTATTTTGTGGATGTTATTTTCTTTATTTTGCTTATGATATGTTACAAATGAAATTTTCAATTGATAAATGGCGATTAAAATAATATTTCAAACTTAATAAATTTATACTGGTTTTTAAAAGATGTTACCATCGGGTAACAAAAATAAACTAAGTCAACTATCACTTTGATGATTTTAAAATGATACATGATCAATGTTTTCAAAAGGGTTTATAAAGCCCAATCAGATTTATAAAAAGGCCCAATTGAGTTTTCGAGACCCGTTTAAATACCTTAGCCAAATTTAATCAATTTTCACCCAACTTTCAAATTGGCCCAAAATATTTTACCCAAAGACATACGGATCCGTCAGGGACTCATGGGCGGGTTTGGGGTGTTACAAATTGGTATCGAGCCAGTTCAAAACTTCGGTTGTGGGGCCCAAGGCCCAAAATGTTTGGTTTTTGGATAGTAGGCCTTATTATAATGTTTGAGAAATTATTTTTGGCTTGATCAGCATGGCACCGAGTCTCCGGCACCTATCCGCCTAGGTAAGTACCTCTATCAATTTCTGTGAATTCTTTGGATGAGGGGTAGAAGGGTAAAATGGGAGCGTAGACTACTAGAGTAAGCTGTTGAACCTAGGGCTAGCATACCCCAACAAAATTTCATAAAATTTAATAATTACCTAAACAAACCCCGTGAGTTGTCACCGAGCAAAGGATGTGGCAATCGTTATCGCATGTTTAGGATTGGATTCGGTGAGGGATGGTATTTAAGCGGTCCTCGTGACTCACCTCATACTCACTTGAATCCTACATGGTGCGTAGTAATGGTTCATCCTAGGCGAGACGACACACTCACAAAGCTAAATTCGATAACTAAAACCCGAAAGGGACTAGCCGTTTTGTTTTGGAAATAATTAAAATTTTAGTTTAAAAAAAAATACCAAAATACCCCTCAGTATGAAAAATGACCAAAATACCCCTGGTTTGTAAAATACCCTCCAGTATGAAAATTTTCAAATAGAAATTTTCAAAATATCCTTCTTTGTAAAATCACTTAGAACCCAAATTTTGAAAATTTATTTTTAAAAAAAATTCCCTGATTATGTAAAATTACTAAAATACCCTTAGGGGTGAAATTACGAAAATGCCCTTGAGTTATGAAATTTCCAAAATCCCCAAGATTTTAATCCAAAATTTCATCACATGAAAAGTGCCCAAAATCGTAAAATTTGAAAGCGTTATGATTTTGTAAAATTACAAAATTGCCACAACATACCAAATTACCGAATACCCCTAACTTTCAAAATTTTGCAACATCCCTATTTTGGAAAGTGCAATTAGCAAAAAGAGCCCTCAAAGTTTTACAATCTTTGAAATATCCCTGATTCATCAAATTTTACAAATTCACCCCGATTTGTGAAAATTACCAAAATGCCCCTGAGCTTCAAAATCGACAAAACACCCCCGAATTTCAAAATTTTTCAAAATACCCGGGAAATTAAGAGTTTTAAAATAATTTTTGACAAAATCATCCGAGAACCCGTATTTTTGAAAAATTACGAAAATACCCCTGTAGGATAAATTACGGAAAATACCCCCGGGTAGTGGAAGAACAATCACCATGAAATCAACAACTCTCTTTGAATGAATGAAAGAAAGACTGTGTGTTTGGTTGATTACGAAAGAACCACTTCTAAAACTCCTATCATAAAATTTCTTCGCGGATAACCAAGTGAAACTAAGGTAATTGATACAAAAAAAATTCTTAAGCAGATAATCGATCATTAGAATGAGTTCAAGAGGTCGTGAGCGTCCGCCTAAATGGTAGTGGTAGAGGTAGGATGACCTCTGTTGACCATGAGGTCCGGTCATGGGTCCGGAAATGAGATCTGGGATCTCTGACACCAAAATCGAGTTTCAAGACCATACGGGTGGTAATGACGTAGTATCTCAGGCGGTGCTACGGGTGTTGGAACGAGTAGTGAGGTGGCGCAAGGTCAGAACCCGTAAATCAGTATTGAACGACTCAAGAACGAGTAGAAGTATTTAGAGGAGTTTCCGGAGTGGCACCTAGTACAGCGGAATATTGGTTAGAGTCCACGGAAAGGATTATGGGTGACTTGGATTTCACCCCTGAGGAGAAGTTAAAAGGTATCATCTCTCTACTTCGGGATGAGTCTTATCAGTGGTGGCTCACCGTAAGGGATGGAACGGTGGCAGAAAACCTTACTTGGGAATTTTTCAGGGGAGCCTACCAAAAGAAGTATATTGGAACCAGCTATGTAGACGCTCAGAGGAAAGCTTTCCTGAACCTGGTTCAAGGAAACAAGTCAGTGGCAGAATATGAGGCCGAGTTCCTCCGATTAAGTAGATATGCTCGTGGTATTGTGGGTACCGAGCATGAGCGCTGTGTCAGGTTTGAGGATGGCCTGAGAGATGAGATGAGAATGATGATAGCTCCACAACAGGAACGAGAGTTCGCTGTCCTTGTGGAGAAGTCTAAAGTTACTGAAGGAGTAAGACAGATCAGTTAGACGGAACCAGATAGAAATTGGAATAACGAGAGCTCGGAACCATCGAGTTCCACGGTAATCAACAAAGAGGTCAAAGTTTGGTGGGTCGGATCAAAGCGCTAGGCTCTTCTTGCTAATCCTCAATGGCCGCCACGGTGTGATAAGTGTGGCAAGTTTCACAAGGGGGAGTGTTGGAATGGTAATCGTGGATGCTTTGAATGTGGGTCTATGGAGCACCGAGTTAGAGACTGTCCTAAGAAGGCAGCTAGGCTAAGAACGGAAGGTCAGGATCATGCACCGAACAGAAGGGATAACCAACAACCACAGAGGGGTCGAGGTGCAGCTAGGGGTAATGGAAATGGTAACGGGCGTGGCCGAGGTGCTGAAGGTGCAGAGGCGAGGCAACCAAGGTTGGTTTATGCAGTTGCCCATCGCGAGGAGGAAGATGTGCCAGATGTGACAACGGGTATGTTCCTTGTTTCTGGTATACCTTAATTGCTTTGATCATTGTAGAGTTTTCTTGTTTTACTAGGGAAGTGCCTGAAACCTTGGTTGTGAACTTAGAGATTGTGTCTAGGAAGCATGATAATTCTTTAAGATCAGAGTGCACAGCAGTAGCATAGTGCGGTGAGTAAAGATGTACGGTTATTCGTTAGTAAGTAATTTCGAGACGAAATTATTTTTAAGGGGTAGAACGCAACACCACAATTAGGGGTTATTTGTAAATTAAATAAATTTCATGTGGACTTCAAGAAATAAATAAATATGATTTTATTTGGCATGATTTAGGGTCTAGAAATAACCTGATTTAGGTCAATTTGGGTTTAAAAAAAAGAAGAAAAAATTTAATTAAAGTACTTAAAGAAGGAAGCTAGGAATAGGGATTAAATAAAATTTAGGAGGAACATGACACAAGAATGTATTTGTCGTAGTGGCTTGGTGCGCCTAAGGAGGGCTACAAGGAGGAGGTTCGATCCGTGGAAGCAAAGAAGGGAATTGTTTTTTGGCGTTAAAGGAAGGGCCTAGGTAAGGAAGGCCTTAAAGAAATTTTGGGTAAGGTTTATGTCATGAAAGTCAATTGGGGAAACATGGCATGGGGGCATTGGAAGAGAGGGCTGCGGCGCTTGGACTCGTGTTCGAGTCTGGGGTAGCACATGTGTGCGTTATTTTGTTTTAGCGCTAAAGCATAAGGAGCCATGAAGGATGGTTTATAAGAATGTCACGACGAGTTATGACATGAAGAACGGGCTGGTGGAGTGGCTTGGGGCACCACTTAAGGGCACAGGTTTAAGGACGCGGGTTCGAGTCTAGAGGGATGCAAAGAAGGAATTTAATTTTGGGCTTTGGCGTGAAAGGAAAAAGGGCCGAGGAGGAAGGCTTTAAAATTTAAAAGATAAGGTTCTATAGCAAGAAAGTCGGATGGGAGAGTTGGCTGGGACGTTGGAAGAGGGGTCTGCTGCTTTAACGTCCTGGTTCGAATCTAAGAGGTAGCCAAATGAGTTTTTCCTTTTATTTTGTCGCTAACGTGGGTGAAGGACTTTGGTTGCATTTAGACTCCCAAAGTCAATTGGAAGAGTTTGATATGCACATGGGTTCTTTTATTTTAGTGTTTTATTTGTTGAGGGATTAAGGAATTAAAAGGATGATAAAATTAGATTTATCTTGGATAAATCAAGGTGGGAATTATCATAAATTAAGAGAGTGTTTGCTTTGAAAATTGGAGACCTTGGGGCTGTCCATATCTGCTTTGTACAAACAAAGATGTACCAAAAGTTGAACCAAAATTCTTCTTTTCTCTCCAAATTTACTATCGCTGAAATCTCCATTGTTTCATAGCCAAAACCATTCAAAATTCCAGCTTCTCTTCTCTTTTACAAGCCAAATATACTCCTCTTTAAGAGAAAATTTCCAACAAACTCCTTCGCTTCTTCCTCTCTTCTTGTCTTTAAATCTCCCTTAAACCATAGCCAAAATTGTTCAAAAATTTCCAGCATTGTTGTTTACTCTTAGCCAAATTCTCCTTGAGGAAAAAGGGTGCTATTTTTGGTTCTTTCCTCTTCTAAAGGGTAGCCGAACCCTCTCACAACATTAAGAGGTGCTGCCAATTTTCTATAAGTGAGGAAGCTTTGGATTTATTTTCCAAGGTGAGTTGGTAAGCACATTCGACCAAGGGCTTTTCAATTAAAAGTTTTATTAAATACCGAAACTAACGTATGCCATGGATTTAGGGACTAAGTTAGGCTTGAGTTTGATTGGAAATCAAATCCATTCAAGGGACAAAAAATCTAGTGTTGTAGATCGGATCTTGGGATCTAAGAATTCGATAAAAGCAGTGTGTAAACTCTTTACACACTTTATTAATAAACTTGCTATATTATTACCACTGTATAAATTTTGGTAGTGATCTATGATATGCTTGTGGGCTTAAACATGGATTCCGGTAAGTCCCTAAATTTGTGATTTTTATATATGATTTGCATGCCATCACATGATGATTAAATGCTATGATATGATTTATGAAAATTTTACTAAAGCATGTGATGGTGGGATTGATGAGAGGAGGGGATGAAATATGGATCGTAAATCGGTGGTTTTGACCACAAGATGGGTTGGCCCCATCAGATTATTTGTGACCTATGGTCATCGTGGTTTTGACCACAACGATTGAATATGTGCGACTAAGTCCCGGTGGTTTGGTACCACCAATGGTTTTGACCACACTTGATATTTTGTGACCTATGGTCATCGGTGGTTTTGACCACACGATGGGTTGGCCCCATCATTTAAATTGTGACTTTAAGTCATCGATGGTTTTGACCACACGGGGTAGAAAAGGAGTATGGATGGCTAGTTGGGTTGCATGTGCATGTTTAATTGATAAATTGTGTATGAGTTGTATTTTCCGGGTAGGGATTTACACACTTGAGTCTTGGTGACTCACCCCTTCCCTTAACATTTTGCAGATGAGTAGATCGCGGAGATGGAGCCGGAGAGGACTCGAGGCGGCCATGCTTAATGTTGGAATTAAATTATGTTTTCGTTAAGTTTAATTATTTTATTTCCTAAGTATCTTTAATTTGGGATGTAATAAGGCCGCTATTTATTTTGTGGATGTTATTTTCTTTATTTTGCTTATGATATGTTACAAATGAAATTTTCAATTGATAAGTAACTGATTAAAAATAATATTTCAAACTTAATAAATTTCTACGGGTTTTAAAAGATGTTACCATCGGTAACAAAATAAACTAAGTCAACTATCACTTTGATGATTTTAAAATGATACATGATCAATGTTTTCAAAAGGGTTTATAAAGCCCAATCAGTATTTATAAAAGGCCCAACTGAGTTTTCAAACCCGTTTTAAATACCTTAGCCAAATTTAATCAATTTTCACCCAACTTTCAAATTGGCCCAAAATATTTTACCCAAGTGACATACCGGATCCGTCAGACTCATGGGCCGGGTTTGGGTGTTACACATTTACTTCATTCCGGCTCCAAACCTATTGATGGAAAGTAAACCGAGTAATTATGAATGTTATGAGAAAACATTATGACTTGTCAATGAAAACTAAATTGCATACCATTTGGCTTAACCATTCATGGAATGTTTACGTGAACAACTTATTAATTTCTCGTCGATTTAATCTTGGGATCGTGGACGAGCTCTTAATATTTGTTTGTACTCACTATACGGTAAAAAAGGTTTTACTTTGTTAGAAGACAAACAAATTATAATTGATGAGTATTTATCAAATTCTAGAACTTACGTCCGAAATGGTTCCATTGCATCGTGATGAAAAAGAATGTATCGATGTGCTTGGACCCATGATCTATCGTCTAATTCTACAATTTCGACTTTGCCGATCGGTTCTCTAAAACTTTGAAATAAATAAGTGTCGACCAAATTATGATCTGTGAGGCCAACATTTCTACTTGGTCTGTTCATTCTTGTTTCAACATCTTCCAAATACCTCGAACAGAAAGTCATATATTCCTCCGCTTAAGTAGCCCTCGGCAATTGATCCTTCTGGATAATGCTTATTGCGGCGATGACTTCAATTTGGAAAGGAACCTAAACACGGTATACAACATTAACAAAAGTTGCAACTAAAGGCATTGAGTGAATGAAGGAATATTTTGCAAATAAATTAAGACCTTTCAATGGGATACATCCATCGATAAAAGCAGGTCCACCAAGAAGTGCTTCACGGGAGATGAATTAACAAGTGCACCATAATAGTGAAGAAGGAAGGCGAGAAGATCTTCTCCAGATTGCATAAAGTCAATGCGGCTCGATCTTGTAGTCTCTCAAGTTCTTGAGCATTCAAAACTTTACCACAAATGCCTTTCATTATATTTGAAAGTTCAATTACGGAGCCGCACCTTTTTAGACATACAACACCGCATAGCAACTGGCGATGAAGTCTTGCATCAAGATGTGATAGTCATGCGATTTTAAGCCATATAGTCTTGATCCTTAAGACTCACACATCGCGATATATTTGATGAATACGCATCCGGACCTTTATATCCTTCAACACCGTACAGAACACTTCTTTCTCCGTCTTTGACATTGAAAAAATAGCGGTGACAGCGATATTTCATATTCGGAAGTTCTGGGGATGAAGCTCACGCCAATTCCCATATGGACTAAATCAAGTCGACTCAAGATTATCTTTTGATTTTCCATCGACATTCAAAATAGTCCCAATGATGTTCTCGCAGACATTTTCTCTATGTGCATGACATCAAGATTATGGCGTAAAATCTGATGCTTCCAATAAGGCAACTCGAAAAAAATACTTCTTTTTTTCCACAAGTCCGCCTCATGAGGATCATCCTCTTCATCAGATTCATCATCAGATTCATCCGTACATCTTCTATTTCTTTGCGGGTTAGCCGGTTGATTCACCTTCCCATAAATGAAATTCATATCTTTTAACATTAAGAATATTTCGGATCCACCGGTCTGCGGAGGAGCTGGTCTGAACTCTTGAGTACCATCAAACTGAGCACTCTGAAACCTAAAGTATGATTTTCCGGTAACCACCGACGATGCCCCATGTACGAGAACTTCTTCCCATTATATAACCATTACGAGCATGTTTGCGCAGCACAACACGGACAAGCATAACGTCCCCTGGTACTCCAACCAGATAAATTAGCATAAGCCGGGAAGTCGTTAATAGTCCACATTAAAGCCGCACGTAAATTAAAGTTCTCTTTTCTCATTGCATCGTATGTCCGAACACCACCCATAGTTGTTTTAACTCCTCGACAAGTGGTCGCAAATAGACGTCAATATCATTCCCGGCCTTTTTCTCCGGTATAATCATAGACAAGATAAAAGAAGATTGTTTCATGCAAACCCATGGAGGCAAATTGTAGGAACAAGCACCATAGGCCAAATCTTGTCGTTGTGCTCATGAGTTTGTAAGGTTAAATCCATCGGATGCTAGCCCAAACCTCACACTCAGAGGATCATTTGCAAAGCTTGGAAATTTTGAGTCAAAAGATTTCCAAGCTAAAGAATCTGCGGGATGCCTTAACAACCCATCATCTGTTCATCCATCCCGGTGCCACGTCATTGATTCAATTGTCTTCGACGACATGAAAAGCCGTTGAAGCCTTGGTATTAGCGAAAAATACCGTAAAATCTTAATCGGGTACTTCTTTGACTGTGTATCGTGTTCAGCCTCGTTATCGTCCTCTGTATTTCTATTAATCCAATGGGATTGGCGCATACATGACAACACTGTTGGTTTATCCTTAAGCCCTAATACAACATGCGATCATTTAGGCAATCGTGAATTTTGTTGTATCCAAGGCCCAAATCCTTTATCAATTTCTTCATGTCTTTGGAAGATCGAGGATTTTTGCAAGCGGAACATTTCTTGCAGAAACTCTAACAGCATTGTCAACGAGTTTTCGGTCCACCCCCCCAAACATTTCAAGTGAAAAAGACGAATACAGAATGACAGTTTCGAAAATTTTGATCCCTCATACAGTTCTTCATTCATTTTACCAAGTAACGTGTAGAATCTTGCCGCTTCTTCATTTGGCTGTTCATCTGGTACACTTCTTCCCCCTTCGGTGAAAGTATTTCCAATAAAATTATGATCATCGGTTGCACCCAAGTCAGGTGGAAACGACCCAAAACCATCACTACGCATATTAAAAGCATCCCGCAACATGTTTTCCATGTTATCGTCTCTAACATTCTGATTGAAAGCAGTATGATGATACCCCGGATTCATTGATGAAGATGCTACACTAGGTGTACACTCTCCATGGAAAAACCATATTTTGTACCCCCGGACAAAGCCATCAACAACTAGATGTTCGTAGACCACTTCACGACAATGCCAGTTAATATTGCAACACTTCTTACACGGGCAAAGAATCATATTCTCTTGGCTTGCATTTTGAAATGCGAAATTCAGAAAAGTTTCTACTCCATTTCGATAGCCGTTGCTTACCCTTGACAATTTCATCCAACTCCTATCCATTTCGTAGTTGTTGAAGTCTAAAGTTGACAATAAATTATACGGCTAAATTGTTAATTAATAATTTATGTAAATAATGCTATGGAATTTGATCTTAAAATTAGGTAATTTATGTATTCTTTAAGATCCATCATACGTGGCATTGTTACACCTAGGGAGGATCCGTTATATCTAACAGTGAGATATAAGGCAACCCGTCAGGTTTCCAGCCTATATACTTTGAATCTTTTTCTTAAAATTATACAAGTATTATGTAAGTTATTGAGTTTGATATTAACTTAAAATTAAGGGTTAAGGGTTAAGGGTTATAGGTTAGGGGTTAAGGGTTAGGGGTTAGGGTTTAGGGTTTAAAGTTTAAGGTTTAGGGTTTAGGGTTTGAGGGTTTAATACATGTTATATTATTTCGATATGGAATTTGGTATTTCGTTTAGATCCATCATACGTGGCATTGTTACACCTAGGGAGGATCCTTTATATCTAATGATGAGATATAAGGCAACCCGTCAGTTTCCAACCTATATACTTTGAATCTTTTCTTAAAATTATACAAGTATTATGTAAGTTATTGAGTTTGATATTAACTTAAAATTAAGGGTTAAGGTTAAGGGTTATAGGTTAGGGGTTAAGGGTTGGGGTTAGGGTTTAGGGTTTAAAGTTTAAGGTTTAGGGTTTAAGGTTTGAGGTTTAATACATGTTATATTATTTCGATATGGAATTTGGTATTTCGTTTAGATCCATCATACGTGGCATTGTTACACCTAGGGAGGATCCTTTATATCTAACAGTGAGATATAAGGCAACCCGTCAGGTTTCCAGCCTATATACTTTGAATCTTTTTCTTAAAATTATACAAGTATTATGTAAGTTATTGAGTTTGATATTAACTTAAAATTAAGGGTTAAGGGTTAAGGGTTATAGGTTAGGGGTTCGGGTTTAGGGTTTAAAGTTTAAGGTTTAGGGTTTAAGGTTTGAGGGTTTAGGGTTAGGGGTTAGGGTTTAGGGTTTAAAGTATTATGTAAGTTATGCATTATTTAAAGTATTATGTAAGTTATATCATCATCATCATCATCATCATTATTATTATTATTATTATTATTATTATTATTATTATTATTATTATTATTATTATTATTATCTTTATCTTTATTATTATCTTTATAATTATATTTATTATTATCTAACATATTAATATTATTATTATTATTATTATTATTATTATCTTTATTATTATATTTATCTTTATTATTATCTTTATTATTATCTTTATTATTATCTTTATTATTATTATTATTATTATTATTATCTTTATTATTATCTTTATTATTATCATTATTATTATCTTTATTATTATTATTATTATCTTTATTATTATCTTTATTATTATCTTTATTATAATTATTATTATCTTTATTATTATCTTTATCTTTATTATTATCTTTATCTTTATCTTTTATTATTATAATTATTATTATCTTTATTATTATCTTTATCTTTATTATTATTATTATTATTATTATTATTATTATTATTATTATTATTATTATTACTATTATTATTATTATTATTATTATTATTATTATTATTATTATTATTATTATTATTATTATCTTTATCTTTATTATTATCTTTATTATTATCTTTATTATTATCTTTATCTTTATTATTATCTTTATTATTATCTTTATTATTATTATTATTATTATTATTATTATTATTATTATTATTATTATTATTATTATTATTATTATTATTACTACTACTACTACTATTATTATTATTATTATTATTATTATTATTATTATAATGATCTATATTATTATTATTATTATTATTATCTTTATTATTATCTTTATCTTTATTATTATCTTTATTATTATCTTTATCTTTATTATTATCTTTATTATTATCTTTATTGTTATCTTTATTATTATTATTATCTTTATTATTATCTTTATCTTTATTATTATCTTTATTATTATCTTTATTATTATCTTTATCTTTATTATTATCTTTATTATTATCTTTATTGTTATCTTTATTATTATTATTATTATTATTATTATTATTATTATTATTATTACGATTATTATTATTATTATAATGATCTATATTATTATTATTATTATTATTATTTGTTAAATTAAAGTTAATCGGATAATTAATTTTTACATTTTCAAATTTAACAACAACCAAAAATTACAAGAATTAAATTTAATATATAACAAATTTATAACATTTTTTAACAATTAAATTTTATATTGTGTTTATGTTAATCTTTATATCATTCCATACCTTTAACTTAGTTAAATTAGAACCAAGTTGTTAATGTACTTGATGTATTTTTTGTTGACATTTGAGCTGATAAATCAACTTAACCAAGTGTGCAAGTTTAGTTTAGTTTAGTTTCAATGTAAGTAGTGGTAATAGGTAGATGTTTAGGTGAAATTTGTTTGTTTTTTATCACCCTATTATATGTAATGGCATTATGCCTCAATTTGAAGTTAATGAAAATACACATTTAATTTGATCAATTTGCGTGAGAAAAGGGATATATATTCACAAAATTGTTTAACAACCTCCAACAAGCAACAACATATAAATAAGAATAATAATGATTTCATACCATTAAGTTATTACCGCCAAATCCAATCCAATTTCAGGGACCGAGAGGAAGCGTTGGTGACATAGAAACAACATGAGATCAATTTACTTCATACAAATATATATTAAAAGCGATATTAAAGGAATAACTTAAGCATAAACAATTAGAAACAATAACTTACATGCAAACATATATATCATAATATATACATAGAAAAAAAGGGATCAATTTAAGTAACTTAAGCATTTAAATTGATAACTTAAGCATTTAAATAAAATGTAAAATTAGGTAAATAATAGAATTTACATCAACATATTTGCGATCATTACAATTTGCTACATTAAACAAACGGCTATCATTAATATTGTTCTAGCTTTTACGATCGATTTACCAAGTCGTTAATAAAGACGATGATATGTTATTCGGACTCAAAACCTTGAATAAGTGGCGATGACTAGTCATAAATATACCTGGCAGAAAGCATTGCAACAACCTGATCTAGAAAGCAGTGCAATGCTTTAGCAGGTAAAACTTAATTCGTTTAGAACCTAGCCAATGTTACTCCAGCAAATTGATTTTATTTGCAAATATCTGCTGCTGATGTTAGCACGTAAACAAGTGGATAGGTTGTAATTTTTTTTTTTGAAAAGTCAAAATAGAAATTTTATTTCATCAGCAAAACTACAAATTCAAATGATATAGACAAAGCTCGCTTTGACTCACTTTAAAACCGAACGAGCAGTAGGAGGAAACTAGATCCAGAAAGACTATAAACTAGCCCCAACCCAAGTCTCGGATCCACGCCTACCCACACCCAACTTAGCAACACAATCCTCCTCACAATTAGCAGTTCTTGGCACAGCTCTAAGCACCCAAAACCCATCAACTGGTATGAGATCAGCTATATTTTTGCAGACATTACCGGAATACTTCAAATTCTTTTCTAAAATAGAAGTATTAATGACTCATTTGGTTATTCATATAATAACATAGAAAAAACTTATTTATTACAACATAAAAAAAATTAGTGTAAATTTAAAGTGAATTAGAAAGATAATAAAATTTTGCAAAAATAAAACCTCAAGCAAAAAAATTTCTTCCACTTTTCTCATAATAAACCATGTGAGTAACTAAAGATGACTGATTGAAATTAGGTTTTGCTAATTTATGTTTTAAAATATGATGAAGAATAATATTTCGCTAAAAGTAATGTAAATACGTATTTGAACAATATATATATTATACCTAATTTAGTTTTCTTACCTTCTCGGATCAATGATTCAAATCCATCTTCCATTTTCTTTAACAATATATATATTATTTAAATGTAAAATTTATATCAAAATAAACTGTTTAATTAGGTATCCAATTGAACATTGAAGTTAAATTCAAGTACTAAATTGGGATAATAAAAAGAACTTAAGTACCAATTTGAACATTAGAACCAAACTCGGTATTAAATGATATATTAACCCATAGAAGAAAATCAAAACTAGCTTATATAGGGATAGTGTGTTTTACATCTAACCAACTTTGTATGCTATATTTTAATAATCTAACTATTACATTTATCAATATTATAGCAATTTTGAACACAAAGTAGCAATCGATAGAGCAATCGTGAATAGAAGAAAGGTAAAGCTTGTGACAATGGAAACAGAACAAAGGGGACTAAAAAGGGGAAGCGATTTACCTTCCGACAATGGAAGCAGAACAAAAGTACCTTTGAAGCGAATGCGATCCAAGTGACAACGCATTTAAATATCACCCTATTATTCAAGAATAATCAAAAATAAAAACAGAGTTATAAACATAAAATCCATTACAACGAAGCTTCAATTTTCTCAATTTTCAATCATTAACAAATTAATCGAAATGCAAAATCACCAATCAGTTGTTCACTTGCATGTTACCTTTTTGGGAATCTGAGATGTGCATGCTTCGACAGTCGGGAGAAAGAGAGGTAAAGCTTGAAGGCGAAGGAGCGTTGGTGGCGGACGAAGAGAGGTGGAGCCGTGGAGGACGAAGAGCTTATTGATCGGATGAAGTAGGATGGTGTCGGGCTGCAGAGAGGTATGAAATGAAGGGAGAAATCAAAGAAACAAAACCTTTAGAACTTTAGGGATTTCAGCAGAAGGGGGATATATTTTCGGCAGAGAAACGATGGGGGGAAATTCAGTCAATCGGGTTTAAGGGTTGGGGGAAATGGATGAGAGCAAAACGGTGACGTTTACAATTAAAACAATTCAAGCTTTGCGGCGTTTATACGATAGCGTCGTTAGAGACAACCTATTGCGGCGTTTTCAAAATAAACGCCACTATAATAATGAAAACTACGTCGTCTTAATTAAAAATAAATAAAACATGTTTGCGGCGTTTTTCAACAGTAGCTATATCCCAACTTATTGTGGCGTTTGACAATTAAACGCCACTAAAATATTGAAAACTACGTCGTTTTAATTAAAATAAATAAAACATATTTGCGGCGTTTTCAAAAGCGCTATATCCACTTATTGCGGCGTTTGAAAATAAACGCCACTAAAATCTGAAAACTACTTTGTTTTAATTAAAATACATCAACATATTTGCGGCGTTTTTTACAATAGCGCTATATCCCACTTATTGCGGCGTTTTCAAAATAAACGCCACTAAAAATGGGAAACTACATCGTTTTGATTAAAATTACATACATATACTTGGCGTTTTTAAAAGCGCTATATCCCTTTATTGTGGCGTTTTCAAAATAAACGCCACTAAAAATAAGGAAACTACATCGTTTTAATTAAAATTACATACATATATTTGCGGCGTTTTTAAAAGCTAGCGCTATATCTAACTTATTGCGGCGTTTGAAAATAAACGCCACTAAAAATGGAAAACTACGTCGTTTTAATTAATATTACATAAACATACTTGCGGCATTTTGCGAGAAGCGCTATATCCCAACTTATTGCGGCGTTTTCAAGATAAGCGCCACTAAAATATTGAAAACTACGTCGTTTTAAATAAAAATACATAGACATATTTATGCGTTTGTTTAAAACGCCACTATTCTCAATTTTCAATTTTTTATTTTCACTTATTTTTAATTTCACATATTTTTACTTATATTATCATTTTTTATTTTTTAAATTTTAAATATTAAACTTTTAAAAAAATTTGAAATTTTTTCAAGATTTTATAATTTTAAACTTTTTAACAAAACTATATTTATCTTATTATATATACATGTAATATCCTCTATCGATTTCAACCTATATTTTGAGTAAGAAATATTACATTTAAATACAACCATCATTTAATTTAAATATTTATTTAAACACTTCTTTTAACATATTAATTTAAGCTTATTTGAAGTTTTTCAAATCATTTCTATACTTTCTTTTACAGTTTACAAATATTGGTAGGGTCTTTTAATTTGGATCAAAATAGAGTTTACAAATTGAATTCAAGTGGCCAATGTTAGTGTAGTACAAAACATATATTTTAATATTAACCATAAATCCTCGTGAGAGATTTCGGTTTGGATTTTGGGCCCTAAACCTAAACCCTAAATCCTAAACTCCTAAACTTGAACCATAAACCCTAAAATCAAAAACCTAACACATCAACCATTTCCCCTAAACCCATGCACTATAATCTATAAACCTTAAACCTAAAACCCCAACCCATCAACCCAATACCGCTAAACACTAACATATATATTAACCACTATACAATAAACCCAAACACATTCACCATTCTTAAACCCTAAATCTGGCCCTTATGAGAGATTTTAGTTTCGTGATTTTGGGTCTTATAGCTAATACCCTAAAACCCTACACCCTACACCCTAAACCCTAAAACCTAAACCCTAGACCCTAGACCCTAAACCCTTATAAACTTAAATCATAAACCCTAAACTCAAAAACCCAACACATTCACCATTCCTTCTAAACCCCTAACCCTAAACCTATAAACCCTAAACCCATAAACCCTAAATCCAAAACCCAAAACCCAAAACCATAACCCATTAACCATTTCCTCCTAAATCCTTAACCCTAAACCTTAACCCCTAACCATTAACACTTAAACCTTAATTAATACCGATAATTAAGCCTTAAACCTTAAATTATTTAGATAAGTTTTGAATATTGTACAATATTTCTTTCAATATTTTAATAAATTTAAATAACATTTAAATATATATAAAGCTTATCTATTATCTTTTAAATAATGTAAAGTATAATTATAATTTGGTATAAGTACTCCTTATACTCACAAATTTGGAATTTGGTCAATATGCTTTTATTTTTAGGAGTTTAATCTAGTTGCTTTTCTTATTTATCAATTTAGGTTCAACTATTAACACTCATGAAACCCTAACACATGCATCCCTAATAAACCTTACACTCTAAACTATATATATATATGCTAAACCGAATCCCAAACTATGATGATAATTAATTTAATATTTTCAAATTAATATATATCTTTTACGATTATATAATAAATTATTTAATATATCAATTTAAAAAATCCAAAAATTGGTAAAGAAAGGACTTATAGCGGCGTTTTACAAAAGCGCCGCTAAAGATCGGACTTCAATGGCGTTTTCGAAGCGCCGCTAAAGATCGGACTTATAGCGTTTTAAGAAAGCCCGCTAAAGTCGGACTTATAGCGTTTTAAGAAAGCGCCGCTAAAGATCGGACTTATAGCGGCGTTTTAATAAAGCGACGCTAAAGGTCGGACTTATAGCGGCGTTTTTAGGCGCGCTAAAGTCGAACTTATAGCGTCGTTTCGATAATAAACGCCGCTATATATCATTTTTAGCGGCGTTTGTTAAATAAACGCCGCTATTACACATTTTTTAGCGGCGGTTTCTTTAAAACGCCGCTTCTGTATAATAATTGCGGCATTTTTGTTTAAAACGCCACTAAAAACGCCGCTAAAAGTCTGTTTTGCTGTAGTGATTATTAATGTTGTCTAATGATTCAAGTACTAAAATTATATTGTCCACATGATAGAGGAGTAGAGGATAACTGTGATATCTATTGATTGTAAGTCGTTTAAACACTAGTTGAAAAAAAGCAATAAATACGTGGATGCTGAAAGCAATTTTCAACCTCCGGATATATATATATATATATATTTAGCATGTGTAATATTCCACCGGAGTCTCTATCCCCTTTACTGTGTTGGCAATGCTAGTGGAGTTTATGTGTACCGAGCTCTTTTGACTGATTCCTTTGAATGTTATGTTTGCTCCTTTTTCGACAATATATATAGACATAGTTGAGGGCATGAGGTTGTGGGCTTCTTGCTCAGCCAGTTGGATTTGAATTAGCATTTTCTTTCCTAATTATTAGGCAGTGACAGCTATAAATACCCTGGAACATGCCATCGCCGCCTCCTTCAGTCCTCCTCATCTCCTTTGCTCTTTCTATTGGTCTTGGAAAATGGAAGCCTCCAAGCCTAGGATCTGACACAAACCAAAACCCTAAGAGAGAGCGAGAGAGAGAGAGAGGACCCCGCAATTTTAATCTATAAATCATCCATCACCTTTATAAGTTGCCTGCGTCCACCCCTCCATCGTATTTTATTCTATATCAGAGTAGATCACTCCCAAGGTTTTCTCCCTTTCATCTATCTAAGTTGTTGTAAGTTCTCTACCTCTTTTGCGTCTTCTTCGTTATAAAAATCCGAATGTGAATTGCATTTCTCTCCTGTTAATGAGAATCAAGAACCCCGACCCTTCCCTCTTTTTTATTTTTTATTTTTTTGGGTCTTCCTCTCTCAAATAATAATGACCTAAATACTAGCGCAACTTACGTGTTTGAGCCCTTCACTGCTACTCCACATCTAGCCATCACAACAGCAACAATGTTGCTTCTAATTTCTTTCGCCATCCTTTTCTTTCTAATAATCGGGACTTCAATCCGCTTTCTTTTCGTTAATAATAATTTTAATATACTGGTTAATTTGTTCATTTCCATCATTTTTCTTTTCAAGTATCTTGTTTGCTTATTTAATCTTTTTCTTTGTCGTAATTTTTAGTTTAGGAATTTACTTTTTGTTTTTAACAAATCAAATCAAATAAAAAATCTAACCCTCTCTCCGCTATTTAATTAAACTAATCCAAACGCATTGCCTTGCCACAACTTGGACAACAACCATTTCAAAAGGAACTGCTGTTGTCATTCTATGTTGCGTCGTGATGCCATTGCTTTCATCTAATAATATTAGTGAAAAAAGCTTCATTTTCTCAGGAGTATGGTTTTCTGGGTTTTTGGTTATGGTTCACTGGTCTGGAACCCTGGGTTTGAGTATGATGAGAAAGTCATAGGCTTCATCAAGGATTACAGGCGTATTTTTGACCTTGGTAAGTATTAATTTTTGGCCTTGCTAAGCATCTTTTGCAGTAATTTTTTTTTTGTTACTGCTTATGCATCTTCTTTATTCTGCATTACAGCATGCATTGATCACAGAGGTACACCTGAAGATCCTGCAAGGACTTGCACCTTGGAGCACATTGAAGGAGCCGTTTGTGTAAGTAGCAGCTGACAGCAACTCTTCTTGTCTTATGATCCCCTAGTTATCAAGTTCGTGCCTTCAATTGTTTTCTTCTGGGTTATTTAAAGTTGTTGCATATTATGGAGGCTGTCTTAGAGCAAGAGATTTGTATTTTACGTTAATGTGCTCTTGATCATTGTTTCTAATTATTCAGTCTTGCTAAGAGCTTCCTGTTTTCTTTATTTGATAAGTCTACATTATTTCTTTCAGTGGGGTGCTGCTTATTGTGTTCGGGGCAGTCCTGAAAAGGAAAGAGCAGCAATGCAGGTATCTTGCTTCCTACTTCGCAGGCTGTATAGCTATTTGTATTTTGTGTTACAAAAGGAAAATTCTTCAGGCACTTAAAATCTAGTCCGTTTTCGTATCATTTAACAATCTGTCTTTTTTTTTTTATCAAAAAAAAAATCTGTCATTTTTCAGCATTATTTATCTCAACTAATTTGCATATTACTCAGAAACAAAATGTGTATTTTATTTCCAAATTTGTAGCACTTGGAGAGAAGGGAATGTGAATATGATCAGAAGACCCTCGTGGACTTCTTCAAGGTATGAGATTTCTTTCAAGTTTGTCTTCATTTTCCATGCTTAAGTTTATGTGTGATTGCTTTCAATCAGGAAACAGATCCCCTGCGGCCTGCTCTAAGTGGAGTTATTGTGTAAGTTAGCCTGCTTTTTAAGTTCTCATGTCCTTTTTTTTTCGTACAGTTTGTAATAGGTTGGAAAAAAGAAGCAAACCTTTAATGCACAACTTCCTTAACACAAATGTTTCTTTTTGCAGATTGACATCTACTCCTGACAAAGTTTCAAACAAGTATTACCTGGGGCCTGCTCCGTTGGAGGAAATGGCCTGGTAGGATCCCAATACTTCCATTGTTACCTTTTCAATCATTTGATGGAAGTTTTTGGTGTGAGCTTTATTGTAACATATGCTTGGAACCCTTTTTAAAAAAAAAAACGTTTTCTATTAAAAATTTTCAGGCAAATTGCAACTGCTGTTGGACCCTGTGGGAACAATAGGGATTATCTTTTCTCGCTGGAGAAGGCCATGTTTGATATAGGTCAGTCTTGTGGTTTATCTTTGGCCACTTCAAACTGATAGTCAATACATCATTTAACTGTATTCTGTATATGCATGTATAAAAAAATGTTGAAGGAGTGAATGAAGAAATATGGTTGGGAATTTTTTTTTTTTTGTGCGTGGAAATAGGTCATGAGGATGACTTGGTTATAGAGCTGGCAAATGAAGTTAGGAAGGTGCTTGGAACAATGGCGAAGGAGAAGAAGCTAGTAGGTTCTCCTCTCAAACCTCTTAAATCCCAGACCCAGGCACAGATCCCATCAATTCAGTTGCATCTGCTTCCTCCGGAAGCTGTTGCGATGGATTTATAGCTGTCGTCTTTGTAACCCAAATATGAATCACTCACTCTTATATTATTCTTGGAGAGAAGGGTTTGAGCTATTCATTTTTGGTAAGTTGCCCAGCAATTTTAGTTTAGAACCAAACTGGCCTTGCCATGATAACTTTATTCTTATTGTTGTTGTTGTTTACTTTAGTAATAACAATATTATTGTTATTGCGGTGGTGAGAATTCCATTGCATGCTTGTGTTCTATATGTGGGTTTATAATTTGGATGTACAAACACAAAATGTATAATTATGTTTCAACAATAATGATGATTGATAAGCTTGGCCCTACCTTGCCGCGATGCTGCATTATTTGCGGGATGAATTCTGCTATGTGTTGGTTGAAAATGGGATGAGAGCATTACTTGCCATTGGCCATTGATATATAATGGTTGGTGTTCTAAAGAAACCCAAAAGAAAAATGCTCGCCGGATTTGGGGATTTGGCATTGTCGTTTTCATTTTAGATATCTCATTAAAGAAGCAGCAGCAGGGTCCAACCGCCAAAGATAGCAGCGAGTTTTTAATTTTAATGTTATAGCCATTAAAAATCCCGAGAGCTTCCTAAAAAACTGTTTATGATCAAGCTTTTATCAAATTTACGGTTTATAAGTTGATAATGGGTATATTTTCATAATTTTCAGCATCCTTAATAAATTTTGGTATTGTTTCGAAAAAAACTGATAATGGAAAAAATTGATAACTTTTAAATTACTATATTTCCAGCAAATTTGATAAGGAAAAATTTATATCTTATAATAATTTTAAAAATATATTAATAATTAAATAAATGAAATAAATTTACTAACATGAACCAAAATTGATATTTTATCGTAATTTTTGGTATCATGTTTTCATGACATTCCTTCAATTTTGGTACTTCATTTTTTTTTTTGGTATTCTTTCATAATTTTTGGTGTTTCCTCACATTTGTTTTTTATTTTTATTTTTATAATTTTGGTATTGTTTAAAAAAATGGTATATGATATAATTTTAAAGTAAATGAAAATATACTTTTTAAAAATTAAGAAATTTCAACAAAACTTTTAATAGAAAAACTTTGAGGTGTTAAATTATAATTTTGATGCTAAAATTTGGTACTAAAAAAAATTACATTTCATGAATTTTTTTAAAAAATGAAAAATCAAAATTGGTATCACCTCACACCATTGACATTATTGAAAGTTATGAAACATTTATATTTGCCACTTGTATCTAGTGAGATGAACTAGAGAGATCATTGAGGGATGCATATATATTTGTTTCATATTTCTAAAAGTTGTAATGGTGACAGTTTCTACTTTTATTTTCTTTACCTTGGATGGCCATAAGTCAGATGTTATGTGTTTTGAATGGTTACATGCATGCTTAAGTTGCCCTAGTTAGATTGGATTTTGAGGTTTTATATATGTTTTTTGATGATAATATAACTCATGAATGCTTTGACAAGTTTTACTGCATTTTGACTATATTTTATGAACGAATATGCTAGCCTTTAGTTATTTTTCCAATATGTTTTATAAGAATCTAGTTTAGAGATGTTCTGGAAGTTTTTTTTCGGTAATTAAAATGTGATTTTTAAGTTTTCAAAGTTTGGTTTTTGATATGGAGTTAAGGGTTGAAATAGGAGTGTTTCAAGGCAATTTTTGACCTTTAGGGCAAAGGTCTCAGTACTTGGCCCGAGAGGTACACACCTCATTTGGCAGAATGTCAAAATGTACAATACGAGGGCTAAGGGCTAGGTATCAGTACCTTTGGCCCTAGGTACCACACCTCCTATACTATTTTGGCCACTACATTGTTTTTTGTAAAAAAGGGCTCTCTAAGGCCTGGATTTGATCTTGAACACCTCCGAACACTCGTGAATTGATTTAAAATGATGTAAAAAAGATTTCAAATTTTCAAAAATTGATTTAATATATTTTCTATACTTCTATAAAAATATTTTATTCTTTATTTCCTTAAATAAAGTATTGGTTTTTGTACCAATAGGGTCTCTCGTCCATATAGGCCATCAAGACAGGTGAGGGGCATTACATCTAGAACCTCTTTGAGATTTCATTTTGGTTTGAATTTTTAAATTTAGATTTGTAAATTATTTATTTTATTTTGGATTTAGATAGTTAATTTTTAAAATGCATGATTAATTTTAAAAGTAGGTGTTGCATGAAAATGATTGAAAATTTTAGATGAAAAGTAGTAATGAGGCCAATGTCATGACACCGAGTAAGCAATGTCGTGACATTGTACGTCAGAGAGGTCAAAATTACGACATCGCTTCCTAGTGTCACGACATCGCGTGTTGAGGGACAACCTACTTAAGCTAGGAAATGAGGTCGATGTCACAACATCGGATACCCTAGTGTTGCGACATCTCAAGTCAGACTACTCAATGTTGCGACATCGAGCTAAAAAATTACAGGCGACTCGTTTTCAAGTTGTGACCCCGCCTAATTTTTGTCATTAAAACCCATATGTTACTTTCTTTTCTACCTTATTTCATCTGTTTTTATCTCTTTAAACCCTCCATAACTCCTTTCTTCTCTCATTCTCACGTTTTCAAACTTTAAGAACTTTTCTTTTCTCTACAAAATTTCAACTTTTCTGTAGGTTTCTATTGGAAAGTACAGAAATATTTGAAGGATTGTAAGAGGAATTCAACACATTAGTACGGAATCACTCAATTTCTTCAATCATTTGCAAGGTTAAAGGATCTAACTTGTGGTTTTTAATTTTTTTTATTTAAAGATTGTAAATATTCTAGGGGTTTTCATTAGAAATTTGGGGGTTTTTTTGTTGATTGTTCCTCATTTTGCTTAGATACCCATTAATCTTGAACTCTTAGCGTATTTGCATACTATTCTTAAAGTTATAACCTTGTGATAGTTCATTGTTGAATATAGCTTTAGTTTTTTGAGAATTTTGGAACATTTAATTTTATTTTCATATTTATTGAACTATTTGGTTAAGTTAAGTATATTGGCACCAAGAGGCACAAAATGGACTAAGTATCAAGCTCAATAGAGTGATCCTCATGAGTATAACAAAATGAAATTTATTTCCAAAGCGGTCAAGGACGATTTTTATAAGTTTCAACAAAAACTATTCATCCTTGAATGAGGTTTCGATCCCCGTGGCTAGTTATAGAACAGAAATCTGGGACATAGTCAATTACCATCAATGGTTTGATTTTTGCCTTCTACTGAATAGTTCGATGTTATTCCACTTATGCACGAGTTTTACAAAAATCTCAAGCACATAGAAAACAACATGTTTAAAATTCGGGGAAAAAGGTTGACATGTCTCTAAAAGCTCACCAAACTTATTATGGTGCACCCTACCATAAGCATGCTTATTTTGAAACCATTAATGAAATAACATTAGACAATATTGATCAGGAAGTTATCATTAACTACTTTACAGAAAGTAGAGGGACTTGGAAGTGTCACCATCTTACCAATAGACCAATTAGTTTCAACCAAGCCATAATGTTTTCGAATGTGAAAACGTAAATGTAATTTTTATGTACCCAAATTTATCCAACACAAAATGTCTCTAACGTCACCCTTTATTGAGCCGTATTGTTGTATGCTATTTTGGGAAGAGAAAAGTTAGATTTAGGTAAATTGCTTAATCGATATATGCATAAGTGCGCTTATGATGACTTGAGCAATATATATTTTCCACACTTGGTCATGAATTTATGTTGTAAAGTCGGTGTGAAAATTGAGCCGCAAGATTTAATCCATAAGCCAATGAAAAAAATTATCGATGATTCAATTTACCTACAATTTCGGGATTTGCAGGAAAAGCAAATATAGGAGTGGAATCAGAGGAGAAAGAACAAAATGGAGTTGCCACCACCTTTACCACCGAGGAAATCCATGGGAAAACAACAATCGTTGCAAGGTGATCCACAAGATATACCAAGCGTGGTGTATATTGCACAATGGTTGACAACATATTAATAATTTATTAATCATTATTGTAACACCATATAACCTAAACGAAAAATTTAAGCTACTTTTCTTCAAGCTTTGGGAAAAGGGATTTTTTTAATTACGATGTTGACTGCCGAAGGGAATGGACTAGCTTGGTTGACTAGCTTCAGTTCTTATTATTAACTTCCTCGAGTGGCGATTACTGTCTGACTGTACTCTTACGCTCCTTCCTCTCCCCGAGAGTAAGTTCGGGTATAGCCCTTCTTAACTAGCAGTAGTGGAATCAAAGAGAGACTTGATTGATCTTGTATTAGGTGCGCAAGCGTCAAGCCCAAATATTAGGATGTCACACCACTGTCTCATCAACAATCATAGCCAAACATCTTATCAAACATGCGATTAATGTCACATTATTAATCTTAAACATATATAGAGTTCCTAAGTCACGAATACTCAAAGAAGCGTTAACTTAAGCCATACAAGCATCAATCGAGCTCATTACGTAATTATAGTAAGCATATGAATCATTCAGCGAAATTTCAATACAATTCACATAGGTATCAATACTAAAACTTGGGTATTGATAGTTTTCTTTATGGTATTGATACCACTTGGGAGATCGATATCAAAACAACATTTTGTTTTTAGCTTAAAAATTAAAACTCAAAAAATATCGGTACATGTCGAAAAGAATTAGTTTTATTACCCTAAGTATCGATACTCGTGATATGGTATCGATACTAATGTACACTATTGACTTCCTACACTTTTAAAAATCATGGAGGTATCGATACTGAAAACTCGATTATCGATACCTTTGCACAAATCAACATAAATAACACCAAAACGAGACATTTAACACATCCATACATATAACAATTCATCATGCATTTGTAACATCAATATTCACCAACAACACGTCCATATTTGCAGTTCAATGCATCATCAATAATTTAAGGTAAGACAAAACCAATAACATAATATCAAACATCCATCAATTTCTAAGAGTCTAAAACCATATCAACCAATTAAAGCATATTAATAATAATCAACCAAAAATGTCTACCACATTTGTAACATCCTGAATTAATGGGCCTATGCGTTTAATGTGTGGTTATGTGTAATGTGTTAATTAGAGTGTTAGGGGTCCAGATTGGGCTCAGGGATAGGCCGAGGCCTTGGTTAAATTTTCTATTTGGGCACTATAGGGTTTAAAAGATGGTATCTGTGGTTTGAATTACAAAATGGGCTTGTGGTCCAAGGTTAAGTGGCGCTAGATGGAACCATGGGATGGCATCATTAGCAGATGAAGAGGGCCCAAATTCGAGTCACTTGAAGCTCAATTCTTTTAATACAACTTTAGCTAATTTCTGGCTTTTAAATGGATAGAGTGGGACATCATAGGGGCTTGAAAATAGAAGGATAATAACATGTGGATAATATGCTGATAAAGGAAGGAAGAGGTGGTGTTATTTAGGCCTCTTTTGAAGGAGTGATCGGATAAAGATAAGGGAGGAAGTTTAGGAGTTATCTGCTAAGCACAGTGGTGGCCAAATCTCTAACTCTAGGAGGGTGCAGAAATTCTCTTTAAATAGAGGGGATATCTCTTTAATTTCGGTATTTGATCCCTATTTTCTTTTTCCATTCTCTCATCCTCACTTTTATGCCAAAAGTCGAAGTCCATTATTCTGTTCTCTTTTCTTTTTCTTTTTTCTTTCAAAAGCCGAAACCTCCCAATTATTCTCAACATCTTTTCTTTCAAAAGCTAAAACTCTGAACTCTCTTCTCATCCCCATAGCCGAATACTTCCTATTCCCTTTTGCCAATTTCTTCACTAAAGCCGAATCTACATAGACTTCTTCCTATCATCTTTTCTTCTGATCTTCTCAAAAGCCAAAATCTCTAAGGGGTAGTCGAATTCTTTGTGGTAAGGTAAGTGGCGATTTTCTTATCTCTTCACTTTCTTTTTCGGTTTTTGGAAGACAAAGCCAAAAAGCTAATGGTTTAATGGTTTTGTATAATTTTGTGTTGGGCGACATTCGGGAATTTAGGTAGATCGCCTAGATTTAAAAGTCAAAACGCTAGTCTCAGAGTCTCAATCTCTTTTTGGGATTTCAAGGTAAGGGTTTAATTCTTCCTATGTTGTCTAATTGGGTTCTTTTTCATTATTCGTTCTTAACCTAATCTTATGTTAAGCAATCATCATAGTATCTTCTGACCAAAGATCACTCATGGACTCGAATGTCAGCAAATCAAAGGAAGGGGTTGGATCTGTAGTTTCAGCCCCAAAGTTCAAGAAACGCGCAGTGTTAACAGTTAAGGATTGGTCGCCGGGTTGTGGACCGATTTCGGAGCAAAAGCTTAGGCAGTTAGCAGTCGTATCGACTTCTGATAGTGTCGACATAAAAAGTACTATCCTGTCGGTAATCAGGTGTGTAGATCTCTATCACACTAGTTAATCTGTATTATATGTATCTCATGGGCTAAAAGCCGGATAAAGAGGTTGTATAAACAATCGTGATACCCAAAAAGGGTAGGCAAGGGATGCCAGATACGTAATCATAGAAACTTCTCTATGTGTATCGAAGTATGTGAAAGTATGTGATCTGTTTAGATAGTTTAATGTTCTGATTCTTGCATGTATGTATGCATGGGATGGGATTGATATGATGAAGGGAGGAGGTTGCATAGTGATCGGTGGCTTTCCCACATAGGTCACATAGTGATCGGTCTTTATGATAGGCAGCACAGCTGTCCATATATTATTAAGGTCGCATAGTGATCGGTGGCTTTGCCACATAGGTCACATAATGATCTGTCTTTATGACAAAACACAAATTGTCGATATGGTGTGTAGCGGATGGAGGGTTGATTGTAGAAATCCCCACGGTGTGATGGTTGGTACGGGGGTGTGTAGAGGATGGACTCTTAGGATATTTGGGATGGGCCATGTTGCATGTAAATATTATGTTGCCATTGTGTGTGGGCCAAAGACCATAATGTGTGTGTGGGCCAAGGCTTGTATGTGTTTTCGAGATTTGCACACCGAGTCTTGGTGACTCACCCTTTATTTTCCCAACTTTTCGGATGAGCGAGATCGTGGACATGGGAGCCGAGAGGACTCGAGGGGCCATTAAGTTTTTTTTATCTTCATAGACTATCTTCGATTTTTCTTTAAGTTTAAATTTGGGACTATTTTTTTGTAATAAGGCCTCCATAACTTAGGTTATCGTTTAATAACTTTTTTATTTTATTTATCCTATACATCTCACAACCTTATGTTTTGAAAGCCTTAATTATAAAGTGAAGGTAAAATGGGTTTCTCAAGCATGTGCAATGTAAATTTTAAAGTTTCTCAAAATATCACAATTAAAGATTAATCGGTTAAAATAAGCTGAGATGTTCAAAACCTTTTAGAGTAAAGTTTTTAACATTCAACCCGTAGCATACCAGATTCGGTCATGACGTATGGGTCAGGTTTGGGGTGTTACATTTTTGGAATCAGAGCCCAGTTCAAAACTCGGGCTGGAAAATGGGTCAAGTAATGATTTATAAAAGTGATGTAAGTTAAGAAAAGTTTAGTTGAGATATGGCCTTCAAGTCTACCGGCACCCGATCCATGCAGGTAAGTATTCTAAACTCACTATGTGATGTGCATGTTGGGCTTTATGGGACGTAGATAAGTATACTAGAATTTATGAACCTTAGGCCTAGTTTTGAACAACTCTTAAATCTCATAAGACTTAATCTCTAATTAAACATGTCTGTGAACAAGTCACAGGGTTAGGGTGTGGTAACAAGCATACACATGTCTAGGATTGGTTCTAGGAAGAGCTTGGTATTTAAGCGGCCCTAGCGGCTCACCTCCTCTTTTCTGGAATCCTACCTGGTGCGTAGTGTTTGTTCACTCTAACCGAGAGGGCTTGTTGATGGGCCAAAACTTATAACTAAAACCCAAAAGGGACCAGCCACCCTATTTTTGTAAAATTACTTATGTCCCCAGTTTTGTAAAATTTTTGAAATCCCCTTGATTTGTGAAAACTTCCCAAAATACCCTGGATTTATAAAATTACCGAAATACCCCCAGATTGTAAAATTACCAAAATACCCATATTTTGTAAAATCACCAAGAAACCTTATTTTGGAAAATTATGAAAATACCCCTGTAGGGTAGAATTATGAAAATACCCATGGGTAGTGAAATGACAAAAACACCCATATGTGACGAATGTGAGTTCATGGATGCTACTTATATGTTGACGTGTGGTGGTTGAATGTATGTGGATTCTAGAGCTAGGAAATATAGACCTGAGAACTGAACCTTGTAGATAGAGTTCGAATTCGAAAGAACTACTATTAAAACTACTTTCCATAAGATTGTTCGTTATTAATCAGTGGAAGAAATTAATAATTCATAAAATTCCTAATCAGATAAATGCGAATCGGTAGAATGAGCACTAGAGGACGTGGTGTGCGTGGCCGAGGTAGAGGCAGGATTATTGTGTCGAAATCGATAGGGTCCGGTCATGAGTCGGGGAATGAGGTACCAGTACCACCAGCTGTGGAGGCAAAATTTTAGGATCAGACGGCCGGAGATGATGCGGTATCTCAGGCAATGTTGAGGGTTTTAGAGAGGGTTATTGGGGCAGGCATGGGCACAGGAGCTCGAAAATCTGTGTCGGAGCGACTTAGAGCTAATGGGGCAAAAGTGTTTAGGGGAATTTTTGGGATAGCCCAAAGTACAGCTGAGTATTGGTTGGAGGCGATCGAACGCATAATAGATGATCTAGATTTCACGGAAGAAGAGAAGCTGAAAGGAGTAGTGTCCATTCTCGGGACGAAGCTTATCAATGGTGGCTTACGGTTAATGATGGTGCAGTGGCTGATCGTATCACCTGGGATTACTTCAGAACGGTGTTCCAGAGTAAGTACATTGGAACGAGTTATGTGGATGCGCAGCGTAGAGCATTTCTAAATCTAGTTCAGGGAAGTAGGTCGGTGCGGCGTATGAAGCAGAATTCTTATGCTTGAGCCGTTATGCTCGAGGGATAGTGGCCACAGAACATGAACGGTGTGTTTGATTTGAAGATGGCCTGAAGGATGATTTACATGTTTTGATAGCTCCACAGCGAGAGAGGGAGTTTGCTGTGCTTGGTGGAGAAAGCTAAGATAGCCGAGGAGGTAAAGTGAACGAAAAAGTTAAACTGAGATAAAGATAGAGGTGGAAGTAGGAGGAATTTTGGATCGTCATGAGCAGCCGGGCATACTCAGAAAAGACCTAGGTCGGATGGGCCGAATCGGGTGGAGAGACCTACTAACCAGACACGGAGGTGTGTTCGTTGTGGTAAATTCCATGTAGGTGAGTGTTGGGCAGGCAGTGGGAAGTGCTTTAGGTGTGGATCTTTGGACCATCAGATTAAAGACTATCCACAACCACGGAGCGATGTAGGACCCGTAGGGCAGGGAAATGCTTAGCCGGGTAGAGGAGGTCGTGATGCAGAGAGGTCATGGTCCAACTAGAGGTGGTAACGATTTTGGTTGGGTAGTGAGCACCGTGTCGAGGGACAGGAAATGTCAAGGCGAGACAGCCAGGGTTAGTCTATGTTGCCAGACGTCGAGAGGAGGCTGATGCATCGGATGTTATAATCGGTACGTTTTTAATATATGGTTTGCCTTACACTACATTGATTGACATTGGGTCGACACATTCATATATTGCTAGTAGTGTGTCTGGAACTTTAAGTTTAGATTTTGAGATTACCCTTAGTACGATGACTGTAATTAGCCCATTAGGACAATCTATGGTAGTAGATAAACTTTATCGAAAAGTACCCCTAGAAGTTCAAGAATAGTTTTTGGACGGATCTGATGGAATTACCGTTCGGGGAGTTTGACTTAATATTAGACATGGACTGGCTAGTGAAGTATCAAGCTAATTTAGATTGTGCAGCCAAGCGTATGGTGTTAAAAACCCCCGAGGGTGGTGAAGTGTTGGTGTTAGGAGAGAGGGGGAACTGTTTGTCGAATGTAGTGACGACCCTAAGAGCAGAAAGGATGGTTAGAAAAGGATGCAAGGCAGTTTTAATGTTTGTTCGAGCTCTGGAAGCCAAGGACCTAACTATTGGGGACATTAGGATGGTGAAGGAATTTCTTATGTTTTCCTAGAAGAGCTTCCGGATTACCTCCGGATCATGAAGTGGAGTTTGGTATCAATCTTCTTCCGGGAATAGCACCAGTGTCTATCGCTCCATATAGGATGGCACCAAAGGAAGTGGTAGAGTTGAAAGCACAAATACAAGAGTTGTTAGATAAAGGATTTATTCGACCAAGTGTGTCACCTTGGGGAGCGCCGGTGTTGTTTGTTAAGAAGAAGGATGGATGTGCATTGACTACCATCAGCTGAACAAGTTGACTATCAAGAACAAGTATCTGTTGCCAAGGATTGATGACTTGTTCGATCAATTGAGAGGGCGTCAATGTTCTCAAAGATAGATTTGAGATCAGGATACCATCAGCTTAGGGTCAAAGAATTAGATATTCATAGGACAGCTTTCAGGACCTGTTATGGCCATTACGAATTTTTGGTAATGCCATTTGGGTTGACTAACGCTCCAGCGGCATTTATGGATTTGATGAACCTAGTGTTCCAACCCTACTTAGATCGATTTGTCGTGGTATTTATAGATGATATCTTGGTTACTCAAGATCGGAAGAGGAGCATGATTCCCATCTGCGAGTGGTTTTGCAGATTCTGAGGGAGAATCAGTTGTATGCCAAATTCAGTAAGTGCGAATTTTGGCTAAGTGAAGTTACTTTTCTAGGCCATGTTGTGTCGGTAGAGGGGATTAGGGTTGACCCTCAAAAAATTGAAGCGGTATTGGATTGGAAGCCGCCTAAGTCCGTGTGGAAATTCAGAGTTTTTTGGTCTGTCTAGGTACTATCAAAGGTTTGTTGAAGGATTTTCTTTAATCGCGACACCATTAACTAAGTTATTACGGAAAGGAGTTCCGTTTATTTGGTCTAGTAAGCAGCAAGAAAGTTTCAAGAAGTTGAAAAGGATTTTGACAGAGGCTTTGGTATTAATTCAACCGGAGGCTAGGAAGGAATTCGTGATTTACTGTGATGCGTCACACACGGGACTGGGATGCATGTTGATGCAAGATGGGAAGGTTGTTTCGTATGCATCTCGGCAGTTAAGACCGCACGAAGCAAATTATCCCACCTATGACTTGGAGTTGGCGGTGGTGGTTTTTGCTTTAAAGATTTGGAGACATTATCTGTACGGGAAAAATCTGTTATTTATACAGATCATAAGAGCCTAAAATACCTCTTGACCCAGAAGGAGTTGAATCTAAGGTAGAGGAGGTGGATCGAGTTGTTAAAGGATTATGATTGCTCGATTGAGTATCATCCGGGTAAAGCTAATATGGTGGCGGATGCCTTAAGTCGTAAAGTAATCTCTGACTTGAGGGCAATGTTTGCTCACCTTAGTTTGTATGATGATGGGAGTTTGTTGGCTGAACTTCAAGTGAAACCCTCTTGGGTCAATCAGGTTAAGGAGAAGCAGACCGATGAGTGGCTAAAGGAGAAGTTTCATGTAGGATTAAGTGATGGATCGACGGACTTCAATATGAATGAGGAAGGACTGTTATGTTTTCAATGGAGAGTTTGCATGCCAAAGGATCCGGGATTGAGGCATAGGATTTTGCAAGAAGCGCATGGAAGTTCATACGCTATGCACCCCGGATGGAGTAAGATGTATCGGATTTACGGGATCAGTTCTGGTGGCCGAGCTTGAAGCGTGAGGTAACTGAATTGGTGAGTAAGTGTTTGACCTATCAGCAGGTAAAGGCGGAGCATCAGTTACCATCGGGGTTGTTGCAGCCAGTGAAGATTCCACAATGGAAGTGGGAAAGGATCATAATGGACTTTGTTATTGGGCTACCCCTCATGCCTACTAAGAAAGATTCAGTCTGGGTGATTGTTGATCGCTTGATGAAGTCTGCTCATTTCATACCAGTACGGGTCGATTACTCTTTGCAGAAATTGGCTAAGCTGTATATAGCGGAGGTAGTGAGATTGCATGGGGTACCAGTATCAATCATATCGGATAGGACCCGAGGTTCACGTCGCGATTCTAGAAGGCTTTGCATCAAGCGTTGGGTACGAAGTTGGATTTCAAGATAATGTTTCATCCTCGATGGATGGACGATCGGCGGGTAATTCAGATTCTGAAGGACATGTTGAGGGGATGTGTCATTGATTTCAGAGATAGTTGGGAAGAGTTTTTACCGTTGGCAGAGTTTGCTTACAACAACAGCTACCATCTAGTATTCAGATGGCACCCTATGAAGCATTGTACGGGCAAAAGTGTCATACTCTTACCTGTTGGACGAAATTAGGGGAACGTCAAATTTTGGGTCCAGAGTTGGTTACCGAGACAGAGGAGAAGGTTGGGTTAATTCGAGCTCGACTAAAGGAAGCGTTGGACCGACAGAAGTCCTATGCAGACTTGAAGCGTAAGGACATAGAGTTTGCGGGGGTGACAAGGTGTTCTTGAAGGTGTCTCCATGGAAGAAAGTAGTGAGGTTTGGACGGAAGGGTAAATTAAGTCTCAGATTTATCGGGCCTTATCGGGTGTTGAAATGAGTAGGGTCGGTAGCCTATCAACTAGAGCTACCTTCTGAGCTAAGCCAGATTCACAATGTATTCCACGTCTCTATGTTAAGACGTTACCGTTTGGATCCGTCTCATGTGGTGCCTGTGGAAGAAATCGAGGTGAGACTTGACCTATCCTTTGAAGAGGAACCAGTGGAAATCCTGGATCGTGATGTCAAAGTGTTGCAAAGGAAGACAGTTCCGTTGGTTAAGGTTCTATGGCGAAATCATAGTTCTGAGGAGGCTACATGGGAACCAGAAGAGACGATGCGACAGCAGTACCCCCATCTTTTTGATCAGGTAATTTCGAGGCCGAAATTTCTTTAAGGGGGTAGAACTGTAACACCCTAAATTAATGAGCCTATGCGTTTAATGTGTGGTTATGTGTAATGTGTTAATTAGAGTGTTAGAGGTCCAGATTGGGCTCAGGATAGGGCCGAGGCCTTGGTTAAATTTTCTATTTGGGCACTATAGGGTTTAAAAGATGGTATCTATGGTTTGAATTACAAAATGGGCTTGTGGTCCAAGGTTAAGTGGCAATATATGGAACCATGGGGTGGCGTCATTAGCAGATGAAGAGGGCTCAAGTTCGAGTCACTTAAAGCTCAATTCTTTTAATACAAATTTAGCTAATTTCTAGCTTTTAAATTGATAGAGTGGGACGGCATAGGGGCTTGAAAATAGGAGGATAATAACATGTGGATAATGTGCTGATAAAGGATGGAAGAGGTGGTGTTATTTAGGCCTCTTTTGAAGGAGCGATCGGATAAAGATAAGGGAGGAAGTTTAGTAGTTATCTGCTAAACACAGTGGTGGCCAAATTTCCAACTATGGGGGGTGCCGAAATTCTCTTTAAATAGAGGGGATATCTCTTTAATTCCGGTATTTGGTCCCTATTTTCTTTTTCCATTCTCTCATCCTCACTTTTATGCAAAAGTTGAAAGTCCATTATTCTGTTCTCTTTTCTTTTTCCTTTTCTTTCAAAAGCCTAAACCTCCCAATTGTTCTCAACATCTTTTCTTTCAAAAGCCAAAACTCTGAACTCTCTTCTCATCCCCATAGCCGAATACTTCCTATTCCCTTTTGCCGATTTCTTCACTAAAGTTGAATCTACATAGACTTCTTCCTATCATCTTTTCTTCTGATCTTCTCAAAAGCAAGAATCTTTAAGGGGTAGTCGAATTCTTTGTGGTAAGGTGAGTGCCGATTTTCCTATCTCTTCACTTTCTCTTTCGATTTTGGAAGACAAAGTCGAAAAGCTAATGGTTTAATGGTTTTGTATAATTTCGTGTTGGGCAACATTCGGGAATTTAGGTAGATCGCCTAGATTTAAAAGCCTAAAATGCTAGTCTTGGAGTCTCAATCTCTTTTCGGGATTTCAAGGTAAGGGTTCAATTCTTCCTATGTTGTCTAATCGGGTTCTTTTTCATTATTCGTGTCTTAACCTAATGTTGTGTTAAGTAATCATCATAGTATCTTCTGACCAAAGATCAGTCATGGACTCGAATGTCAGTGAATCAAAGGAAGGGGTTAGATCTGTAGTTTCATTTCAAAGTTCAAGAAATGCGGTGTCGTGAGTTCGAGATTGGTCACGGGTTGTGGACGGGCATCGAAGCAAAACCTTAGGCAGTTAGCAGTCGTATTGACTTCTGATAGTGTCGACATAGAAAGTACTGTCCTGTTGGTAATCAGGTGTGTAGATCTCTATCACACTAGTTAATCTATATTATATGTATGTCATGGGCTAAAAGTGGATAAAGAGGTCAGATGAATGGTGATACCCAAAAAGGGTAGGCAAGGGATACCAATCATAAAATCTTCTCTGTGTATCAAAGTATGTGATATGTGATCCGTAGTTTAATGTTCGATTCTTGCATGTATGTATGCATGGGATGGGATTGATATGATGAAGGGAGGAGGTCGCATAGTGATCGGTGGCTTTGCCACATAGGTCACATAGTGATCTATTTTTATGACAAAAGACACAATTGTTGATATATTATTAAGGTCGATAGTGATCGGTGGCTTTGCCACATAGGTCACATAGTGATCGGTCTTTATGATGAAAGACAGATTGTCGATATGGTGTGTAGCGGATGGAGGGTTGATTGTAGAAATCCCCATGGTGTGATGGTTGGTACGGGGGTGTGTAGAGGATGGACTCTTAGGATATTTGGGATGGGCCATGTTGGATGTAAATATTATGTTGCCATTGTGTGTGGGCCAAGGACCATAATGTGTTTGTGGGCCAAGGCTTTTATGTGTTTTCGGGATTTGCACACTGAGTCTTGGTGACTCACCCTTTTATTTTTCCCAACTTTTTATATGAGCAGTAGATCGTGGACATGGGAGCCGAGGCGGACTCGAGGGGCCATTAAGTTTTTTTTTATCTTCATAGACTATCTTCGGTTTTTCTTTAAGTTTAAATTTGGGACTATTTTTTTTTTTTTGTAATAAGGCCTCCATAACTTAGGTTATCGTTTAATAAGTTTTTTTTATTTATTTATCCTATACATCTCACAACCTTATGTTTTCAAAGTCTTAATTATAAAGTGAAATTAAAATGGGTTTCTCAAGCATGTGCAACACAAATTTTAAAGTTTCTCAAAATATCACAATTAAAGATTAATTGGTTAAAATAAGCTGAGATGTTCAAAACCTTTCAGAGCAAAGTTTTCAACATTCAACCCGTAGCATACCAGATCCGGTCATGGCGTATGGGCCGAGTTTGGGTGTTACATAAGTATACTAGAATTTATGAACCTTAGGCCTAGTTTTGAACAACTCTTAAATCTCATAAGACTAAATCTCTAATTAACCATGTCTGTGAACAAGTCATGTGGTTGGGGTGGTAACAAGCATACGCATGTCTAGGATTGGATCCAGCATACCGATCCGGTCATGACGTATGAACTTATAATTAAAACTCGAAGGGACCAAACACCCTATTTTTGTAAAATTACTTATGTCCCAAGTTTTGTAAAATTTTAAAATCCCTTGATTTACGTATTTTGATAGCTTCACAACGTGAGAGAGGGAGTTTGCTGTGCTTGTGGAGAAAGCTAAGATAGCTGAGGAGGTAAAACGAATAGAAAAGCTGAACCAGGATAAAGATAGAGGTGGAAGTAGGAGGAATTTTAGATCGTCAGGAGCAGCCGGGCGTACTTAAAAAAGACCTAGGTCGGATGGGCCGAATCGGGTAGAGAGACCTACTGCTAACCAGACACGGAGGTGTGTTCGTTATCATAAATTCCATGTAGGTGAGTGTTGGGCAGGCAGTGGGAAGTTCTTTAGGTGTGGATCATTGGACCATCGATTAAAGATCGCCCACGACCACGGCGATGTAGGACCCAGTGGTAGGGAAATGCTCACGGGGTAGAGGTCGTCACATCACGGGAGGTCGTGGTCCACCCAGAGGTGGAAATAGTTTTGGTTGGGCCGTGGAGCACCGGTAGAGGATAGTGAAATGTCGAGGCGAGACAGCTAGGGTTAGTCTATGCTGCCAGACGTCGAGAGGAGGCTGATGCACCAGATGTTATAACCGGTATGCTTTTAATATATGGTTTGCCTTACACTGCATTGATTGACATTGGGTTGACACATTCATATGTTGCTAGTAGTGTGTCTGGAACTTTAAGTTTAGATTCTGAGATTACCCTTAGGGCAATGACTGTAATTAGCCCACTAGGACAATCTGTGGTAGTAGATAAACTCTATCGGAAGGTACCCCTAGAAGTTCAGGGAGTAGTTTTCTGAACGGATCTGATGAAATTACCGTTCGGGGAGTTCGACTTAATATTAGGCATGGACTGCTAGTGAAGTATCAAGCTAATTTAGATTGTGCAGCCGAGCGTATGGTGTTAAAAACCCCCGAGGGTGGTGAAGTTTTGGTGTTAGGAGAGAGGGGGAACTATTTGTCGAATGTAGTGACGACCCTAAGAGCAGAAAGGATGGTGAGAAAAGGATGCAAGGCAGTTTTAATGTTTGTTCGGGCTCTGGAAGCCAAGGACCTAATTGTTGGGGACATTAGGACGGTGAAGGAATTTCCTGATGTTTTCCCAGAAGAGCTTCCGGGATTACCTCCAGATCGTAAAGTGGAGTTTGGTATCGATCTTCTTCCGGGAATGGCACTAGTGTCTATCGCTCCATATAGGATGGCGCCAAAGGAGCCGGTAGAGTTGAAAGCACCAATACAAGAGTGTTAGATAAAGGATTTATTCATCCAAATGTGTCACCTTGGGGAGCACCGGTGTTGTTTGTTAAGAAGAAGGATGGATCAATGTGTATGTGCATTGACTACCGTCAGCTGAACAAGTTGACTATCAAGAACAAGTATCCGTTGCCAAGGATTGATGACTTGTTCGATCAACTGAGAGGGGCGTCAGTGTTCTCAAAGATAGATTTGAGATTAGGATGCCATCAGCTTAGGGTCAAAGAATTGGATATTCACAGGACAACTTTCAGGACCTGTTATGGCCATTACGAATTTTTGGTAATGCCATTTGGGTTGACTAACGCTCCAACGGTGTTTATGGATTTGATGAATCGAGTGTTCCAACCCTACTTGGATCGATTTGTCGTGGTATTTATAGATGATATCTTGGTTTACTCAAGATCGGAAGAGGAGCATGATTCCCATCTGCGAGTGGTTTTGCAGATTCTGAGGGAGAAGTAGTTGTATGCCAAATTTAGTAAGTGTGAATTTTGGCTAAGTGAAGTTACTTTTCTAGGCCATGTTGTGTTGGCAAAGGGGATTAGGGTTGACCCTCGAAAAATTGAAGCGGTATTGGATTGGAAGCCGCCAAGTCCGTGGCAAAAATTCGTAGTTTTTTGGTCCGCCGTACTACTCGAAGGTTTGTTGAAGGATTTTCTTTAATCACGCACCATTGACTAAGTTATTACGTAAAGGAGTTCGCTTATTTGGTCTAGTAAGCAGCAACAGAGTTTTGAGAAGTTGAAAAGGATTTTGACGGAGGCTCCGGTATTGATTCAATTGGAGGCTGAGAAGGAATTCGTGATTTACTGTGATGCATCACACACGAGACTAGGATGCGTGTTGATGCAAGATGGGAAGGTTGTTGCATATGAATCTCAGCAGTTAAGATCGCACGAAGCAAATTATCCCACCCATGACTTGGAGTTAGCGGCGGTGGTTTTTACTTTAAAGATTTGGAGACATTATCTGTAAGGGGAAAAATCTGTTATTTATACAGATCATAAGAGCCTAAAATACCTCTTGACCCAGAAGGAGTTGAATCTAAGGCAGAGGAGGTGGATCGAGTTGTTAAAGGATTATGATTAATCGATTGAGTGTCATCCGAGTAAAGCTAATGTGGTGGCGGATGCCTTAAGTCGTAAAGTAATCTCTGACTTGAGGGCAATGTTTGCTCACCTTAGTTTGTACGATGATGGGAGTTTGTTGGCTGAACTTCAAGTGAAACCCTCTTGGGTCAATCAGGTTAAGGAGAAGCAGCAGACCGATGAGTGGCTAAAGGAGATGTTTCATGTAGGATTAAGTGATGGATCGATTTTGACTTCAAAGATGAATGAGGAAGGACTATTATGTTTTCTAGGAGAGTTTTCATGCCAAAGGATCCGGATTGAGGCATAGGATTATACAAAAAGCACATGAAAGTTCATACGCTATGCGCCTCGGAGGGAATAAGATGTATCGAGATTTATGGATCGATTACGGTGGCGGGCTTGAAGCGTGAGGTAATTGAATTGGTGAGTAAGTGTTTGACCTATCGCCAGTAAAGGCGAGCATCGCTACCATCGGGTTGTTGCGGCCAATGAAGATTCCACAATGGATGTGGGAAAGGATCACAATGGACTTTGTTAGTGGGCTACCCTCACGCCTAATAAGAAAGATTCATCTGGTGATTGTTGATCGCTTGACGAAGTCCGCCATTTCATACCAAGACGGGTCGATTACTCTTTGCGTAAATTGTCTAAGTCAGATATAGCAAAGGTAGTGAGATTACATGGGGTACCAGTATCAATCATATCGGACAGGGACTCGAGGTTTACGTCGCGATTCTGAAAGGCTTTACATCAAGCGTTGGGTACGAAGTTGGATTTTAGTACAGCGTTTCATTCTCAGACAGATGGACAGTCTGAGCGGGTAATTCAAATTCTGGAGGACATGTTGAGGGGATGTGTCATTGATTTCAGAGGTAGTTGGGAAGAGTTTTTACCGCTTGGCGAGTTTGCTTACAACAATAGCTACCACCTAGTATTCAGATGGCGCCTATGAAGCATTGTACGGCGGAAGTGTCGACTCCTACCGTTGGATGGAATTAGGGGAACATCGAATTTGGGTCCAGGGTTGGTTACCGAGACAGAGGAGAAGGTTGGGTTAATTTGAGCTCGACTAAAGGAAGCGTTAGACCGACAGAAGTCCTATGCAGACTTGAAGCATAGGGACATAGAGTTTACGGTGGGTGACAAGGTGTTCTTGAAGGTGTCGCCATGGAAGAAAGTAGTGAGGTTTGGACAGAAGGGTAAATTAAGTCCCATATTTATCGGGCCTTATCGCCTATTGAAACGCGTAGGGCCAGTAGCCTATCAACTAGAGCTACCTTCTGAGCTAAGCCAGATTCACAATGTATTCCACGTCTCTATGTTAAGACGTTACCATTCGAATCCGTCTCATGTGGTGCCTGTGGAAGAAATCGAGGTGAGACCTGACCTATCCTTTGAAGAGGAACCAGTGGAAATCCTGGATAATGATGTCAAAGTGTTGCGAAGGAAGACGGTTCCGCTAGTTAAGGTTCTATGGTGGAATCACAGTTCTGAGGAGGCTACATGGGAACCAGAAGAGATGATGCGACAGTAATACCTGCGTCTTTTCTGATCAGGTAATTTCGAGGCCAAAATTTATTTACGGTGGTAGAACTGTAACATCCTGAATTAATGGGCCTATGCGTTTAATGTGTGGTTATGTGTAATGTGTTAATTAGAGTGTTAGGGGTCCAGATTGGGCTCAGGATAGGGCCGAGGCCTTGGTTAAATTTTTTGTTTGGGCACTATAGGGTTTAAAAGATGGTATCTGTGGTTTGAATTACAAAATGGGCTTGTGGTTCAAGGTTAAGTGGCGCTACATGGAACCATGGGGTGGCGTCATTAGCGGATGAAGGGGGCCCAAGTTCGAGTCACTTGAAGCTCAATTCTTTTAATACAATTTTAGCTAATTTTGGCTTTTAAATGGATAGAGTGGGACGGCATAGGGGCTTGAAATTAGGAGGATAATAACATGTGGATAATGTGCTGATAAAGGAAGGAAGAGGTGGTGTTATTTAGGCTTCTTATGAAGGAGTGATCGGATAAAGATAAAGGAGGAAGTTTAGGAGTTATCTGCTAAGCACAGTGGTGGTCGAATTTCCAACTCTAGGGGGTACCGAAAGTCTCTTTAAATAAAGGGGATATCTCGTTAATTTCGGTATTTGGTCCCTATTTTCTTTTTTCATTCTCCTATCCTCACTTTTATGCCAAAAGCCGAAAGTCCATTATTCTGTTCTCTTTTCTTTTTCCTTTTTCTTTCAAAAGTCGAAACCTCTCAATTTTTCTCAACATCTTTTCTTTCAAAAGCCGAAACTCTGAACTCTCTTCTCATCCCTATAGCCGAATACTTTCTATTCCCTTTTGCTGATTTCTTCACTAAAGCCGAATATAGACTTATTCCTATCATCTTTTCTTCTAATCTTCTCAAAAGCCAGAATCTCTAAGGGGTAGTCGAATTCTTTGTGGGTGAGTGCCGATTTTCCTATCTCGTCACTTTCTCTTTCAGTTTTTGGAAGACAAAGTCGAAAAGCTAATGGTTTAATGGTTTTGTATAATTTCGTGTTGGGCGACATTCAGGAATTTAGGTAGATCGCCTAGATTTAAAAACTGGAAATGCTAGTCTCGGAGTCTCAATCTCTTTCCAGGATTTCAAGGTAAGGATTTAATTCTTCCTATGTTGTTTAATCGGGTTCTTTTTCATTATTCGTGTCTTAACCTAATGTTGTGTTAAGCAATCATCATAGTATCTTCTAACTAAAGATCAGTCATGGACTCGAATGTCAGCAAATCAAAGGAAGGGGTTGGATCTATAGTTTCAGCCCTAAAGTTTAAGAAACGCGTGGTGTCGGCAGTCGGGATTGGCCGCTGGGTTGTGGACTGGCTTCGGAGCAAAACCTTAGGCAGTTAGCAGTTGTATCGACTTCTGATAGTGTCGACATAGAAAGTACTGTCCTATCAGTAATCAGGTGTGTAGATCTCTATCACACTAGTTAGTCTATATTATATGTATGTTATGGGCTAAAAGCCGTAAAGAGAGGCTATATGAACAATCGTATTACCCAAAAAGGGTAGGCAAGGGATGCCAGGTACGTAATCATAGAAACTTCTCTATGTGTATCAAAGTATGTGAAAGTATGTGATTTGTTTAGATAGTTTAATGTTCTAATTCTTTCATGTATGTATGCATGGGATGGGATTGATATGATGAAGGGAGTAGGTCGTATAGCGATCGGTGGCTTTGCCACATAGGTCACATAGTTATCGATTTTTATGACAGGCAGCACAACTGTTGATATATTATTAAGGTCGCATAGCGATAGGTGGCTTTGCCACATAGGTCACATAGTGATCGGTCTTTATGACAGGCAGCACAGCTGTCGATATGGTGTGTAGTGGATGGAGGGTTGATTGTAGAAATCCCCACGGTGTGATGGTTGGCACAGGGGTGTGTAGAGGATGGACTCTTAGGATATTTGGGATGGGCCATGTTGGATGTAAATATTATGTTGCCATTGTGTGTGGGCGAAGGACCATAATGTGTTTGTGGGCCAAGGCTTTTATGTGTTTTCAGGATTTGCACACTGAGTCTTGGTGACTCACCCTTTTATTTTTCCCAACTTTTTAGATGAGCAGTAGATCGTGGACATGGGAGCCGAGGCGGACTCGAGGGGCCATCAAGTTTTTTTTATCTTCATAGACTATCTTCGGTTTTTCTTTAAGTTTAAATTTGGGACTATTTTTTTTTTTTGTAATAAGGCCTCCATAACTTAGGTTATCGTTTAATATTTTTTTAATTTATTTATCCTATACATCTCACACCCTTATGTTTTCAAAGTCTTAATTATAAAGGGAAATTAAAATGGGTTTCTCAAGCATGTGCAACACAAATTTTAAAGTTTCTCAAAATATCACAATTAAAGATTAATCGGTTAAGATAAGCTGAGATGTTCAAAACCATTCAGAGCAAAGTTTTCAACATTCAACCCGTAGCATACCAGATCCAGTCATGATGTATGGGCCGTGTTTGGGGTGTTACATTTTTGGTATTAGAGCCCAGTTAAAAACTCAGGCTGTGAAATGGGTCCAGTAGTAATTTATAAAAGTGATGTAAGTTAAGAAAAGTTCAGTTAAGATATGGCCTTCGAGTCTACCGGCACCCGATACACGCAGGTAAGTATTCTAAACTCACTATGTGATGTGCATGCTGGGGCTTTATGGGACGTAGATAAGTATACTAGAATTTATGAACCTTAGGCCTAGTTTTGAACAACTCTTAAATCTCATAAGACTTAATCTCTAATTAACCATATGTCTGTGAACAAGTCACAGGGTTAGGGTGTGGTAACAAGCATATGCATGTCTAGGATTGGATCCAGGAAGAGCTTGGTATTTAACGCCCTAGCGGGTCACCTCCTCTTTTGGAATCCTACCGTGCGTAGTGTTTTTTCATCAGAATCGAGAGGGCTTGTTGACGGCCAAAACTTATAACTAAAACTCGAAAGGGACCAGCCACCCTATTTTTGTAAAATTACTTATGTCCCCAGTTTTGTAAAATTTCTGAAATCCCCTTGATTTGTGAAAACTTCCCAAAATACCCTAGATTTGTAAAATTACTGAAATACCCCCGGTTGACAAAATTATCGAAATACCCCTAGATTGTAAAATTACCAAAATACCCCTATTTTGTAAAATCACGAAAAAACCCTATTTTGAAAAATTACAAAAATACCCCTATAGGGTGGAATTACAAAAATACCCCTAGGTAGTGAAATGACAAAAATACCCCTATGTGATGAATGTGAGTTCATGGATGCTACTTATATGCTGACGTGTGGTGGTTGAATATATGTGGATTCTAGAGCTAGGAAATACAGACCTGGGAACTAAACCTTGTAGACAGAGTTCGAATTCGAAAGAACTACTATTAAAACTACTTTCCATAAGATTGTTCGTTATTAATCAGTGGAAGAAATTAATAATTCATAAAATTCGTAATCAGATAAACACGAATCAGTAGAATGAGCACTAGAGGACGTGGTGTGCGTGGCCGAGGTAGAGGCAGGATTACTGTGCCAAAATCGGTAGGGTCCGGTCACGAGTCAGGGAATGGGTTACCAATGCCACCAGCTATGGAGGAGGAATTTTAGGATCAGACGGCCGGAGATGATGCGGTATCTCAGGCGATGTTGAGGGTTTTAGAGAGGGTTGTCAAGGCGCATGGGCACAGGAGCTCGAAAACTGTGGTCGAGCGACTGAGAGCTAATAGGGCAAAAGTGTTTAGGGGAATTTTTGGGATAGCCCCAAGTACAGCTGATTATTGGTTGGAGGCTATCGAACGCATAATGGATGATCTGGATTTCACGGAAGAAGAGAAGCTAAAAGGAGTAATGTTCCTTCTCCGGGATGAAGCTTATCAATGGTGGCTTACAGTTAAGGATGGTGCAGTGGCTGACAGTATCACCTGGGATTACTTCAGAACGGCGTACCAAAGTAAGAACATTGGAACGAGTTATATGGATGCGCAGCATAGAGCATTTCTAAATTTGGTTCAGGGAAGTAGGTCAGTGGCGGCATATGAAGCAGAAATCTTATGCTTGAGCTATTATGCTCGAGGGATAGTGCCACAAAAAATAAATGGTGTGTTCGATTTGAAGATGGCCTAAAGGATGATTTACGTGTTTTGATAGCTCCACAGCGAGAGAGGGAGTTTGCTGTGCTTGTGGAGAAAGCTATGATAGCTGAGGAGGTAAAGCGAACGAAAAAGCTGAACCGGATAAAGATAGAGGTGGAAGTAGGAGGAATTTTGGATCATCAGGAGCAGCCGGGCGTACTTAGAAAAGACTTAGGTCGGATGGGCCGAATCGGGTGGAGAGACCTGCTGCTAACCAAACACGGAGGTGTGTTCATTGTGGTAAATTCCATGTAGGTGAGTGTTGGGTAGGCAGCGGGAAGTGCTTTAGGTGTGGATCTTTGGACCATCAGATTAAAGACTGTCCACAGCCACGGAGCGATGCAGGACCCGTAGGGTAGGGAAATGCTCACTCGGGTAGAGGAGGTCAGCAGTCGCAGAGAGGTTGTGGTCCAGCTAGAGGTGGTAACGGTTTTGGTCGGGGCCGTGGAGCACCAGAGAGGGACAGAAACGCTGATGGGAGACAGCCAGGGTTAGTCTATGCTGTCAGACATCGAGAGGAAGCTGATGCACCGGATGTTATAACCGATATGTTTTTAATTTATGGTTTGCCTTACACTACATTCATTGACATTGGGTCGACACATTCATATGTTGGTAGTAGTGTGTCTGGAAATTTAAGTTTAGATTCTGAGATTACCCTTTGGGCAATGACTGTAATTAGCCCATTAGGACAATATGTGGTAGTAGATAAACTCTATCGGAAGGTACCCCTAGAAGTTCAGGGAATAATTTTCTGGATGGATCTGATGGAATTACCGTTCAGAGAATCCGACTTAATATTAGGCATGGATTGGCTAGTGAATCGTCAAGCTAATTTAGATTGTGCAGCCAAGCGTATGGTGTTAAAAACCCCCAAGGGTGGTGAAGTGTTGGTGTTAGGAGAGAGGGGGAACTGTTTGTCGAATGTAGTGACGGCCCTAAGAGCAGAAAGAATGGTGAGAAAAGAATGCAAGGCAGTTTTAATGTTTGTTCAGGCTCTGGAAGCCAAGGACCTAACTGTTGGGGACATTAGGACGGTAAAGGAATTTCCTGATGTTTTCCCAGAAGAGCTTCCGGGATTACCTTCAGATCGTGAAGTGGAGTTTGGTATCGATCTTCTTTCGGGAATAGCACTAATGTCTATTGCTCCATATAGGATGGCACCAAAGGAGCTGGTAGAGTTGAAAGCACAAATACAAGAGTTGTTAGATAAAGGATTTATTCGACCAAGTGTGTCGCCTTGGGGAGCACCGATGTTCTTTGTTAAGAAGAAGGATGGATCAATGCGTATGTGCATTGACTACCGTCAGCTAAACAAGTTGACTATCAAGAACAAGTATCCGTTGCCAATGATTGATGACTTTTCGATCAACCGAGAGGGCGCCGTTGTTCTCAAAGATAGATTTGAGATCGTGATACCATCGCCTTAGGTCAAAGAATTGGATATTCATAGGATGACTTTTCAGACTGTTATGGCCATTACAAATTTTTGGTAATGCCATTTGGGTTGACTAACGCCCAAAGGGCGTTTATGGATTTGATAAACCGAGTGTTCCAACCCTACTTGGATCGGTTTGTCGTGGTATTTATAGATGATATCTTGGTTTACTCATGATCAGAAGAGGAGCTTGATTCCCATCTGCAAGTGGTTTTGCAGATTCTGAGGGAGAAGCAGTTGTATGCCAAATTCAGTAAGTGCGAATTTTGGCTAAGTGAAGTTACTTTTCTGGGCCATGTTGTGTCGGCAAAGGGGATTAGTGTTGACCCTCAAAAAATTGAAGCAGTATTGGATTGGAAGCCGCCTAAGTCCGTGGCGAAAATTCATAGTTTTCTTGGTCTAGCTTGGTACTATCGAAGGTTTGTTGAAGGATTTTCTTTAATCGCAGCACCATTAACTAAGTTATTACGGAAAGGAGTTCCGTTTATTTGGTCTAGTAAGCAGCAAGAGAGTTTCAAAAGTTGAAAAAGATTTTGACGGAGGCTCCGGTATTGATTCAACCGCAGGCTGGGAAGGAATTCGTGATTTACTGTGATGCGTCACACACGGGACTAGGATGCGTGTTGATGCAAGATGGGAAGGTTGTTGGGTATGCATCTCGACAGTTAAGATCGCACGAAGCAAATTATCCCACCCATGACTTAGAGTTGGCGGCGGTGGTTTTTGCTTTAAAGATTTGGAGACACTATCTGTACGGGGAAAAATCTGTTATTTATACAGATCATAAGAGCCTAAAATACCTCTTGACCCAGAAGGAGTTGAATCTAAGGCAGAGGAGGTGGATCGAGTTGTTAAAGGATTATGATTGCCCGTTTGAGTATCATCCGGGTAAAGCTAATGTGGTGGCGGATGCCTTAAGTCGTAAAGTAATCTCTGACTTGAAGGCAATGTTTACTTAGCTTAGTTTGTACGATGATGGAAGTTTATTGGCTGAACTTCAAGTGAAACCCTCTTGGGTCAATTAGGTTAAGGAGAAGCAGCAGACCGATGAGTGGCTAAAGGAGAAGTTTCATGTAGGATTAAGTGATGGATCGATGGACTTCAGTACGAATGAGGAAGGACTGTTATGTTTTCTAGGGAGAGTTTTCATGCCAAAGGATCCGGGATTGAGGCATAGGATTTTACAAGAAGCGCATGGAAGTTCATATGCTATGCACCCCGGAGGGAGTAAGATGTATCGAGATTTATGGATCGCCTGGTGGCGTGCTTGAAGCGTGAGGTAATTGAATTGGTGAGTAAGTGTTTGACCTATCGCCAGTAAAGGTGGAGCATCGCTACCATCGGGTTGTTGCAACAAAGGAAGATTCCACAATGGATGTGGGAAAGGATCACAATGGACTTTGTTAGTGGGCTACCCTCACGCCTACTAAGAAAGATTCATCTGGTGATTGTTGATCGCTTGACAAAGTCTGCTCATTTCATACCAGTACGGGTCGATTACTCCTTGCAGAAATTGGCTGAGCTGTTTATAGCAAAGGTAGTGAGATTGCATGGGGTACCAATATCAATCATATCGGACAGGGGCTTGAGCTTCACGTCGCGATTCTAGAAGGCTTTGCATCAAGCGTTGGGTACGAAGTTGGATTTCAGTACAGCATTTCATCCTCAGACAGATGGACAGTCTGAGCGGGTAATTCAGATTCTGGAGGACATGTTGAGGGGATGTGTCATTGATTTCAGAGGTAGTTGGGAAGAGTTTTTACCGTTGGCGGAGTTTGCTTACAACAATAGCTACCAGTCTAGTATTCAGATGGCACCCTATGAAGCATTGTACGGGCGGAAGTGTCGTACTCCTACCTGTTGGAAGGAATTAGGGGAACATCAAATTTTGGGTCTAGAGTTGGTTACCGAGACAGAGGAGAAGGTTGGGTTAATTTGAGCTCGACTAAAGGAAGCGTTGGGCCGACAGAAGTCCTATGCAGACTTTAAGCATAAGGACATAGAGTTTGCGGGGGGTGACATGGTGTTCTTAAAGGTGTCACCATGGAAGAAAGTAGTGAGGTTTGGACGGAAGGGTAAATTAAGTCCCATATTTATCGGGCCTTATCACGTGTTGAAATGAGTAGGGCCGGTAGCCTATCAACTAGAGCTACCTTCTGAGCTAAGCCAAATTCACAATGTATTCCACGTCTCTACGTTAAGACATTACCATTCGGATCCGTCTCACGTGGTGCCTGTGGAAGAAATCGAGGTGAGACCTGACCTATCCTTTGAAGAGGAACCAGTGGAAATCATGGATCGTGATGTCAAAGTGTTGCGAAGGAAGACAGTTTCGTTGGTTAAGGTTCTATGGCCGAATCACAATTTTTGAGGAGGCTACATGGGAACCAGAAGAGATGATGCGACGGTAATACCCCCATCTTTTCTGATCAGGTAATTTTGAGGCTGAAATTTCTTTAAGGGGGTGGAACTGTAACATCCTGAATTAATGGGCCTATGCGTTTAATGTGTGGTTATGTGTAATGTGTTAATTAGAGTGTTAGGGGTCCAGATTGGGCTCAGGATAGGGCCGAGGCCTTGTTTAAATTTTCTGTTTGAGCACTATAGGGTTTAAAAGATGGTATCTGTGGTTTGAATTACAAAATGGGCTTGTGGCCCAAGGTTAAGTGGCACTACATGGAACCATGGGGTGGCATCATTAGCAGATGAAGAGGGCCCAAGTTCGAGTCACTTGAAGCTCAATTCTTTTAATACAATTTTAGCTAATTTCTGGCTTTTAAATGGATAGAGTGGGTGTAACACCCTGATTTAGGGGCTATGCATGTGGGGTATAACTCATGTTCTAGTGGGTTTTGGGTAGGCTTGGATGTGTTTGAGAGGTGTTGAGAGTGCTCGGAGAAAAAGGGAAGACTTTGGAAAATTTTGATTTTCGTGGGTTAAGAAGGAATCGGGCCAAGGGAGGCCTTAAGTATATTTTTTCGGTAATTTTGGCACAAGGAAGAGCTTGGCGAAGTGGCTAGCGTCGCCACTTGGTACCAAGGGGGAGAAGGGCTACTGGTTCGAGTGGAGGCAAGCAGCAGCTTAGCGTTTATTTTCATATGCGATTTGGGCCTGAGTATGAAGGCTTTATGAATAATTGTTGGGGCTCTATGGACATGAAAGGCGGGGGGCCGAGTGGCGCTGCATGTAAGGGCCGCTGGGTAAAGGTCGCGAGTTCGAGGCGCAAGGGAGGCGAGTTTTCATATTTTGCAAGGTGCGTTAAGTCTTTGGGAGGCTTAAAAGAATTTGTTGCGCGCTTCATTACAAAGCAATGCCTAGGCCGAATGGCCTGGGGACGCTATATGGTCGCTGGTTCCCCCCAGGTCGTGTGTTCGAGCCTTGGAGGCTGCTGGGGGGGATTTTTCCTTCTTTTGCTGCTGGTTGACGTGAGTGGGCGGCACATTGGAGTTTTATTTCTTTGTTTTTTTGGGCAGCAGATTTGAAGCAATTGGGTGGCACATGGTTTTTAAATTGAAAGGGATTAAGCTTTTATCCTTTCGGCTGGAGTAAGGATAATTGCTATGTTTTTATTCTTTTAAATTGAAGAGGGGATATGGGATAAAAGTGGGTTTTTTTTGTTTTAAAATTTGAATTGATTGGATGGGAGTGAATTTAGAGATTTGATTAATTCAAATCAATTTGAATTAAGAGGCCATAGGTGGCAGCCGAAATTAGGATTCTTCAAGGGGGAAGCAAGTGCCGAATGTGCTATTTAATGGGCAGCTTTTTCTTGTTTTCCTTTTGAACCTTTTGTCGAATTTTTAGCCTACACTTCTAAAGCTTTCATCCATTTTTCTTCCAGACTCTACCAACGCTAAAAACATTCCTTCTCTTCACCTATGCACTTTGATCGAATCTCCAAGGGCACCTAGCCAATTTTCCTACTTATTTCTCTCCACTTTTCCGTTGCTGAAACCTTCCTTGTTGTCGTAGTGGTTGACCGAATCTTAAGCAAGGGGTGGAACTTTTTGGGTCCTTTCTCTAGTCGTGGTGGAGGGTAAGGATTATGTTGTTAATCTATTTCTTTGTGTATTTCGTTAACCAAAGTGTGGTCTTGGTGCATGGAATTGGCCGAATATTCTTGTGGTCCTAATAAGGTGATTCTTTCTTGTGTAACCAGCAAGGAGGAGCGGTAGGGAGGACTCTTAGGTCCGATTCATCAAGGTAAGGATGTTGTAAAGGGAGTATCGGTAGAGTTTTGGTCAAGTGATATTTCGAGAGCTGATCGTTTGTATCATTAAGGTGCGTAATCATCGCACTATTTCTCGATCTAATTGCTAAAGTTTAAACCTGTGTTATGTGTGGTAGCCATTTATAATGGCTCAAGTGATGAGTACCGTGACGGTAAGATTATTTGTGATGTGTATTTATATATGTGTATATTTATGTACCTAAGTGATACAATGACTTAACATGTAGCATCTATATATTTGCATGAGGTGGGGCTTGATTCGATGAAGGAGGAAGTGTACACAAGGTGTACGTGGTCTAATGATAGCTCAAGCTACATTAGCGCTTGATGAGTTGTCAGTGTGCCTCATCAAGGAGATGTTGGCTTGGTGCCCATCTCGTGGTCGATGGCTATGTGCATCACCGTAGGCGTAATATGTTGTTGGATCACTTTGGTTGATCGGTGGTTCAAATACACGCCTCGGCAAATGAGTTTGCCGAGGTAAGATTTAAGGATCACGATGTGATCGGTGGTGGTGTATCCACGGCCTTAGGTGAGTCCGCCAAGGTTGGAGTACTGGTTGGTTTGTGGGTTGAAATGAGATGCATATGTGCATGACTTGCTATGTGAATTGTTTGGTATTGGGCCTAGCCCATACGTGTGGGAAATTGTGTTGTGGTTATGCACTGAGTCTGTGGACTCACCCAATTATTTTCCTAACATTTCAGGTGATTCATGAGATGGACCGGGATCGGAGGGGACACATGGTGGCCCATGCCGAAGAAGATGTTTTTGGTTATAATAAATATTAAGTATTTCATTTAAATGATGGTTGTAATAAGGATTTATTTTATTATTCTGGTATCATTTTATTATTAACTCTATTATGATTTGTTTAAATTGAAACACTATGTGAAGATGGTTATATATATATATATATATATATATATATTTTACTTACTTATTCAAATATGGAATTATTAAACATGTGGCTATAATTTCAAAAGAACATGGTTTCAAGAGCAAATAAATTTTTACTATTTTATTCTAAGTCAAAATATTTTCACTAACATAACCAGATTCTGTAAGTAGTGAATGGGCCGGTTTGGGGATGTTACTGATTTGTATCGAGCCGTGTTCAAAACTCGACTTTGAGGGTTTTGGGCCCAAAACATTTTCAAAATGGGTTTTTGAAATGAGAGCTTTATAAAAAGGTTTTCGAGTTATTCGGCATGGCACTGCATTCCTACCGAGTCCACTGTGTATGCACTTGGACTTTCTTGAAGTGATTTGTTTATATGAATTAATTTGGGCTTAGTTTGGGCTCGTAGAATAGAATAATAGGATCTGTTGGACCCTAGGATTAGACTACTCAAACAATGGCATAAGACTTAAAGCTCTTAAACAAACCTGTGAAGTAAGTCACCGAGTTAAGGTGTGGTAACCTTGGTACGCATGTCTAGGATTGGATCCGGAAGAGTTTGGTACTTAAGCAGTCCACGGGACTCACCTCCTCTTCGCAGGAATCCTACCTGGTGCGTAGCTAGGGTTCACCTTAACCAAGAGGACTTGTTCATAGGCTAAACCGATTATTAAAACCCGAAAGGGAATTAGCCTTAAACTTTCTGTTTTAAAATTTTTCAAACTTACCCCTTTGGTTGTGAAACCCTAAATCTAATTCTAAAAGACGTCTGTCGATTTACAAAATTACCAAAATACCCCTAGTGGCAAAATTACAAAAATACCCCTGTTTTATAAAATTTCTGTTCTACCCTCAATTTTTGATAAAATGCTTTTTACGTGGTAAAATACCAAAATCTCGAGTTTTCAAATATTAAGATACCTTGGTTTGAAAAAAAATATTACGAAAATACCCCTGGTTGATAAAAATTATCGAAATGCCCTTGGTTTCTAAATTTTCGCCCTCTCAACTTCTCTCAAGTATTCCTATTTTACCAAATATCGAAAACCCTATTTTATGAAATACGGTGATATTCGATTTGGAGAATTTACGAAAATGCCCATGATTTCCAAAATTACTAAAATGACCCTACTTTTCTAATTTTTGCAACACACTTTGTTTGAGAAACAAAATTTTCGAGACGACCCACGAGATTTTGTAAATTTTGAAGTTGGAAAACTATTTTTCAAAATTGACTCGAGTTATTACCAAAATACCCTCTTTAGGAAAAATGACGAATTTACCTGGTAGGGAAGGAAACTTGATCGCTCGAAGAACTACTCTAAAACTTCATTGCATAAAATTGCTCGTGGTTATGACGGTGAAACAATAATTTCTAATGCATAAAACTTTTTAAATGTACTAAATCGAGGCGCTAGATATGAGTTCTAGGGGCGTGGTCGCAATACTCGTGGACGTGGTAGGGCGGGATGTCGGTTTTAACCGCGGTTGGGTCACGCCATGGGTCGAAGCGATGCACCACCACCACCGTTGAGGTTGAACAATGAGGATCGACCGAGGAGACGACGTAGTGTCACAAGTCGTGTTAAGTAGTACTCGAACGAGTGGCGAGAGCCAATGTGGGCAATAGGAATCGGAAGTCGGTGCAGAGACTTAGGGCGAATGGAGCCGAGGTTTTCAGAGGAGTGTCTGGGGTAGCTCCGAATGTGGCAGAGTACTGGCTGGAGGCAGTTGAAAGGATTATGGATGATCTCGACTTAACTGCTGAGGAGAAGCTTAAGGGTGTTGTTTCGTTGCTGCGGGATGAGGCCTACCAGTGGTGGCTCACGGTTAAGGAAAGTACCCCTGCGGATCGAGTGGACTGGGGCTACTTTAAGATCAAGTTTGAAGGGAAGTTTGTCGGAGCGAGCTATGTGGATGCTCAGAGGAAGGCGTTCCTTAACTTGGTGCAAGGAAACAAGTCGATAGCGGAGTACGAAGCTGAGTTTCTGCGTTTGAGCCGGTATGCTCGGGGCATCGTGGCAACGGATTATGAGAGATGTGTCAGATTTGAAGATGGTCTCATGGATGAGTCGCGAGTTTTGATTGCTCCGCATCAGGAAAGAGACTTCGCCGTTTTAGTGGAAAAAGCTCGAATAGCCGAGGAGGTCAAGAAGGTGAGAGGCACAATAGAGAAAGGAACCGTGATAAGAGAAGTGTTGGATCACCGTAAGTGTTTGAGAGGGTCCGAAAAGACCGAGGGTTGAGACTCTGCTCATATTGCTAAGCCACCACCAAAATCCAGATCGTCTGCAGTGCGCAGGCGGAAGGTATCATGTTGGCGAGTCTTTGGAATCGGGTTCGGAGTGCTTGGATGCAAGTCCAAATCTCATCGATTAAGGATTGTCCCGAACCCGAATAGGACTCGGATAGTGGGTCAAGGTTATGTGCAACCAGCGGAGGTGGTCGAAGCGGCGAGAGGTCGTGGTCCCAACCATGGAGGAATGGTTCGCCGAGGACGGGAGCGATGAGACCGCATAATGGTAGCATCGAGGCAAGGCGACCAGATCGGTTTATGCGGTTCGCCGGAGAGAGGATAATGATGTGCCTGATGTGTCAACTGGTAAGTTCTTTGTGTTTGGAATATCTTTTGTTGTTTTGTTCGTTTTGGTGATTGTTTGATCTGTTACTCATAAAGTAGTTGGAACCTTGAGTATGAACCTAGAAACGATGCCTAGAAGGTATGATTAGCTCTTTAGGATCAGAGTGCGCAGCCGTAGCGTAGTGGGAGGAATTGGATTGTTAGACAAGTAATTTCGAGGACGAAATTATTTTAAGGAGGATAGAGTGGGTGTAACACCCGATTTAGGGGCTATGCATGTGGGGTATAACTCATGTTCTAGTGGGTTTTGGGTAGGCTTGGATGTGTTTGAGAGGTGTTGAGAGTGCTCTGGAGAAAAAGGAAGACTTTGGAAAATTTTGATTTTCGGGGGTTAAGAAGGAATCGCCAAGGAGGCCTTAAGTATATTTTTCGGTAATTTTGGCACAAGGAAGAGCTTGGCGAAGTGGCTAGCGTCGCCACTTGGCGCCAAGGGAGAAGGGCGCCTGTTTGAGTGGAGGCAGACAGTTTACGTTTATTTTCATATGCGTGATTGGGCTCGAGTATGAAGGCTTTATGAATAATTGTTGGGGCTCTATGGACATGAAAGGCGGTGGGCTGAGTGGCGCTGCATGTAAGGGCTACTGGGTAAAGGTCGCGAGTTCGAGGCGCAAGGAGGCGAGTTTTCATATTTTGCAAGAGCGTTAAGTCTTTGGGAGGCTTAAAAGAATTTGTTCTTGTCACATATAAAGCAATACTTAGGCCGAATGGCCTGGGACGCTTATATGGTCGCCGGTTCCCCTGTGTCATGTGTTCGAGCCTTGGAGGTCATTGGGGGATTTTTCCTTCTTTTCTCACTTTGGTTGACGTGAGGGGCGGCACATTGGAGTTTTATTTCTTTGTTTTTTTTGGGCGCAGATTTGAAGCAATTGGGTGGCACATGGTTTTAAATTGAAAGGATTAAGCTTTTATCCTTTCTGCGGAGTAAGGATAATTGCTATGTTTTTATTCTTTTAAATTGAAGAGGGATATGGGATAAAAGTGGGTTTTATTTTTTTTTTAAATTTGAATTGATTGGATGGGAGTGAATTTAGAGATTTGATTAATTCAAATCAATTTGAATTAAGAGGCCATAGGTGGCGGTACCAAATTAGGATTCTTCAAGGGAAGCAAGTGCCGAATGTGCTATTTAATGGGCAACTTTTTCTTGTTTTCCTTTTGAACCTTTTGTCTAATTTTTAGCCTACACTTCTAAAGCTTTCATCCATTTTTCTTCCGGACTCTACCAACGCTAAAACATTCCTTCTCTTCACCTATGCACTTTGATCGAATCTCCAAGGGCACCTAGCCAATTTTCCTACTTATTTCTCTCCACTTTTCCGCTTTCAAACCTTCCTTGTTGTCGTAGTGGTTGACCGAATCTTAAGCAAGGGTGGAACTTTTGGGTCCTTTCTCTAGTCGTGGTGGAGGTAAGGATTATGTTGTTAATCTATTTCTTTGTGTATTTCGTTAACCAAAGTGTGGTCTTGGTGCATGGAATTGGCCGAATATTCTTGTGGTCCTAATAAGGTGATTCTTTCTTGTGTAACCAGAGAAGGAGGAGCGGTAGGGAGGACTCTTAGGTCCGATTCATCAAGGTAAGGATGTTGTAAAGGGAGTATCGGTAGAGTTTTGGTCAAGTGATATTTCGAGAGCTGATCGTTTGTATCATTAAGGTGCGTAATCATCGCACTATTTCTCGATCTAATTGCTAAAGTTTAAACCTGTGTGTTATGTGTGGTAGCCATTTATAATGGCTCAAGTGATGAGTACCTGGTGACGGTAAGATTATTTGTGATGTGTATTTATATATGTGTATATTTATGTACCTAAGTGATACAATGACTTAACATGTAGCATCTATATATTTGCATGAGGTGGGGCTTGATTCGATGAAGGAGGAAGTGTACACAAGGTGTACGTGGTCTAATGATAGCTCCGGCTACATTAGCGCTTGATGAGTTGCTGTGTGCCTCATCAAGGGAGATGTTGGCTTGGTGCCCATCTCGGCGGTCGATGGCTATGTGCATCACCGTAGGCAGAATATGTTGTTGGATCACTTTGGTTGATCGGTGGCTCAGCCACGGCCTCGAGCAGCGAGTTTGCCGAGGTAAGATTTAAGGATCACGATGTGATCAGTGGTGGTGTATCCACGGCCTTAAGCGTGAGTCCGCCAAGGTTGGAGTACTGTTGGTTTGTGGGTTAATGAGATGCATATGTGCATGACTTGCTATGTGAATTGTTTGGTATTGGGCCTAGCCCATACGTGTGGGAAATTGTGTTGTGGTTATGCACTGAGTCTTGTGGACTCACCCAATTATTTTCCTAACATTTCGGGTGATTCATGAGATGGACCGGGATCGGAGGGGACACATGGTGGCCCATGCCAAAGAAGATGTTTTTGGTTATAATAAATATTAAGTATTTCATTTAAATGATGGTTGTAATAAGGATTTATTTTATTATTCTGGTATCATTTTATTATTAACTCTATTATGATTTGTTTAAATTGAAACACTATGTGAAGATGGTTATATATATATATATATATATTTTACTTACTTATTCAAATATGGAATTATTAAACATGTGGCTATAATTTCAAAAGAACATGGTTTCCAAGAGCAAATAAATTTTTACTATTTTATTCTAAGTCAAAAATATTTTCACTAACATAACCAGATTCGGTCGTAGTGAATGGGCCGGGTTTGGGGATGTTACAGTGGGACGGCATAGGGGCTTGAAATTAGGAGGATAATAACATGTGGATAATGTGCTGATAAAGGAAGGAAGAGGTGGTGTTATTTAGGCTTCTTTTGAAGGAGTGATCGGATAAAGATAAGGGAGGAAGTTTAGGAGTTATCTGCTAAGCACAGTGGTGGCCGAATTTCCAACTCTAGGGGGTGCCAAAATTCTCTTTAAATAGAGGGGATATCTCTTTAATTCCGGTATTTGGTCCCTATTTTATTTTTCCATTCTCTCATCCTCACTTTAATGCCAAAAGCCGAAAGTCCATTATTCTGTTCTCTTTTCTTTTTCCTTTTTCTTTCAAAAGTTGAAACCTCCCAATTGTTCTCAACATCTTTTCTTTCAAAAGCCGAAACTCTGAACTCTCTTCTCATCCCCATAGCCGAATACTTCCTATTCCCTTTTGCCGATTTCTTCACTAAAGTCGAATCTACATAGACTTCTTCCTATCATCTTTTCTTCTGATCTTCTCAAAAGCCGAAATCTCTAAGGGGTAGTCAAATTCTTTGTGGTAAGGTGAGTGCCGATTTTCCTATCTCTTCACTTTCTCTTTCGGTTTTTGGAAGACAAAGCCAAAAAGCTAATGGTTTAATGGTTTTGTATAATTTCGTGTTGGGCGACATTCGAGAATTTAGGTAGATCGCCTAGATTTAAAAATCGAAAATGCTAGTCTCGAGTCTCAATCTCTTTTCAGGATTTCAAGGTAAGGTTTCAATTCTTCCTATGTTGTTTAATCGGGTTCTTTTTCATTATTCGTGTCTTAACCTAATGTTGCGTTAAGCAATCATCATAGTATCTTCTGATCAAAGATTAGTCATGGACTCAAATGTCAGTAAATCAAAGGAAGGGGTTGGATCTGTAGTTTCAGCCCCAAAGTTTAAGAAATGCTCGGTGTCAGCAGTTCGGGATTGGTCGCTGGGTTGTGGACCGGCTTCGGAGCAAAACTTTAGGCAGTTAGCAGTTGTATCGACTTCTGATAGTGTCGACATAGAACGTATTGTCCTATCGGTAATTAGGTGTGTAGATCTCTATCACACTAGTTAATCTGTACTATATGTATGTTATGGGCTAAAAGCCAGAAAGAGAGGTCAGATGAAGTCAGATTACCCAAAAAGGGTAGGCAAGGGATGCGGTATGTAATCATAGAAACTTCTCTATGTGTATCGAAGTATGTGAAAGTATGTGATCTGTTTAGATAGTTTAATGTTCTGACTCTTGCATGTATGTATGCATGGGATGGGATTGATATGATGAAGGGAGCAGGTCGCATAGCGATCGGTGGCTTTGCCACATAGGTCACATAGTGATCGATTTTTATGACAGGTAGCACAACTGTTGATATATTATTAAGGTCGCATAGCGATCGGTGGCTTTACCACATAGGTCACATAGTGATCGATCTTTATGACAGGCAGCACAGCTGTCGATATGGTGTGTAGCGGATGGAGGGTTGATTGTAGAAATCCCCACGGTGTGATAGTTGGTACGGGGGTGTGTAGAGGATGGACTCTTAGGATATTTGGGATGGGCCATGTTGGATGTAAATATTATGTTGCCATTGTGTGTGGGTGAAGGACCATAATGTGTTTGTGGGCCAAGGCTTTTATGTGTTTTCGAGATTTGCACACTGAGTCTTGGTGGCTCACCCTTTTATTTTTCCCAACTTTTTAGATAAGCAGTAGATTGTGGACATAGGAGCCGAGGCGGACTCGAAGGGCCATCAAGTTTTTTTTATCCTCATAAACTATCTTTGGTTTTTCTTTAAGTTTAAATTTGGGACTATTTTTTTTGTAAAAATAAGGCCTCCATAACTTAGGTTATCGTTTAATATTTTTTTATTTTATTTATCCTATACATCTCACACCCTTATGTTTTCAAAGTCTTAATTATAAAGGGAAATTAAAATGGGTTTCTCAAGCATGTGCAACGCAAATTTTAAAGTTTCTCAAAATATCACAATTAAAGATTAATCGGTTAAAATAAGCTGAGATGTTCAAAACCTTTCAGAGCAAAGTTTTCAACATTCAACCCGTAGCATACCAGATTCGGTCATGACGTATGGGCCGGGTTTGGGGTGTTACAACAGTGCCTTATTCCCGCATTTCAAAGGATAATATTAATACTACCTACACAAATACTAAAGCTCAACTTGGACAACTTCCTTGGAATTTTCGCACCACTCACACCGCAAACGCTAAATATCTGCAATGGTTAGAAAGAGTGGGTGAGCTTAAACAAGCTCAGTGAGCTCAGTGAATGTCAAAACAACCACAGTGTATACACAATATCAAAGATTAAACAAGAGCATGATACAACACATTCACAACCATATTCTAAACAAGTTAGAATAACGTATTCATGCTTCATTAAATCATAAAACTAGCATATACTCTCACGTATAACTACACTCAACTCATATTCAAATAATTCATTTTACAATAATTCATCAAGACTAACAACGTATACATGCTTTAATAACTCAAAAGTTTAGTTGATATATTCAAACGCATTCACAAGTTAAATGAAAACAACCCAAACCACAATTTCATACGTAATTTACTATGAGAACGTACTAACATTTTCATGAAACTTAAATAAACTCATTTAGCATATTATCTATATGTTTATGAATCCATCTCACATTGTATCATCACAATAAATAAGATCATATTTAAATGATAATTTGGCACTTGAGGCTATGAAATATAAAAGTGGGCTCTACCACCACACATTGGATAAATGAATCTGTAACACACCAAATGACTTATAGAGTCGAACATATCCCAGAAGCGTAGCATTTAGCTAACACTCTCTAACACACCAACATATCCCGGTGAATGGAGCTTGGCTCACATTCCCTTATCTTTCCAAATTGTCCTAGGGCCTCAATGCCCAAATCACAAAACACAAGGGTGAGTACTTGCACTTCTATGGAATGCCAACTATATCTAACGGTTTCAAGAGATCACAAGGCCAAAATATCCACAATTACAAAATTTTAATTAGTGTTTTAATGCACATAATCCCTGTTCAAATTCATCAATTTACATCACAAACTTGTACAATTAATGCTTATCGAATTCACATATAATTGCACTTTAAGTGTCACAATAATGCTCATTGAGCCATCACATATCCCACCAAATATGTGTGCCGTAAAATCAGTACATCATATATCACATACAAGTATTCTCACATATTCCTATCATAATAATATCACATTCCACAATACAACACATATGTACTTACCGAAATTCCTCTCACTTCCATTGCATATTTGCATTATTAGCATAATATTATCACTGTCATTTGGCATGTGTATCATGCCTACAAGACAACACAATTCACAATAGCCATCACGTACATCTCATGTTACAATATCACATCATAGTACTCAATCCACAATTATTTTCATAATCACACATTTTGCCAAAATAAATTAAGGGGATAGAAAGATTACACTAGGAACTTAGGATAGCCTAAGCTCCAAGTTAACACTATGAATCATGTCTACAAAAAGCGATTCCAATCACTCACCGTTCACGCTTTCGCCTAATTGATGAAAGCTTAAACTAGCTTTTCCTTGCCTTTTGCCTTACTTGTAGAAGGCTCCAACGGTTCTGATGCTTCACACATAATAACCACATAACATACACTACAATTAGCAACCAAAGACTCACCTAAACTAAAAATGCAAGCCTAAGCTATATTCCTCATGAAACTAAAATTTCTACTAACAAACTTGAAACTCAAATATCTTAATATTTACTCATTCCCATTGCCTATAATCGATTCCAATTGTCTAATTATACATCTAAAAACAACTCAAAACCTTCAAACTACTCAAAACTATTCAATTTTATGGATCCAAAATTTCGACATACAATGGCAATTTTCATGAAAATTCATTAAAACATTGGAATTCTTTAAAGAAACTTTAAGGAATCTTTAGAAACCTTTTAACCACATCAAAACTAATTGAAAAACACTTTGAAACCTCTTTTTTATTAAAATTTTGAAATCCACCATTAACGACCCAATTTTCAGCTTTTATTTAAAACATTCAATTTAATAGGTAAAAACTCAGTTTAAAAGGCTAAATAACATAAAAAACTAATAGGAAAATGATTCGTTACCTTCGATGAGAGAAAAATGGATGTTTGGTTAAACATATGAAAACCCACAAGCTTGAAAGATGAAAAAATCAATGGTGTTTTCCTTGGAGTTCTATGGAGACTTTTTGATTGGGTGATGATAGAAATCAAAGCAATGAAGTTTGGGGGATCAAAATTGAGTGATTGGGATAGCAAGGGAAGACAACAATAAAAAGATGGAGAAGAAGTATGGTGAGTTTAATATAGATGGAGGGGGAAAATAGGGTGTTTTTTAAAAATTTGGGATATTTCTTTAATGGTACTCCTAATTCAATCTCTTTTACAAAATAGTCCTTATTTTAAAATTAAATATCTTTTCAACCTTATTTTCAAAAATTGATTTAATTTTTCAAAATCTATGATCAAAAATAATTTTGGGTTACCACACTTTAGAATTTTCTAAACCTACTCCAAGCTAAAATTCCTAATTTACCTTCAAAACTTTTAGGCCCAATTTTGGGGTGTGACAATTATGTAGAGCATCGACTTAGAAGTCTCGGAGTGACCAAACAATCCATATACATATAATCCATTTCTTGGCAAGAACTCAAAGATTAGCATCCACGAGAGCCAAAAGAATAAGGAGAATGAGGAGGGAATGCAAGATGACACACCTTTGCCCTGCAAATGAACTACGATGATATGTTTATCTCAGAAGAACTACAGGGTGCTTACACTCGCCCTCCGGTGAAGGGTGCTGTCTTGCGTGTGACAGGTTTGTCACCACGAAGTGGACATTTGGAGCACAAGCTGTTCGAAAATGCTTTTTCACAAAAAGACAAGGGGAATCAAGTTGTTGATCTGAAGTTAGAAATCAACTTTGATAGTGATGATTAAATTACATCAATTTCTAATTTTGGGGATGTAATTTTGGATGATAATACTTTGAAATTGGATATTAGTATTTTTTTTTTTTGGTGTTTGGATTTTTATCTTTATTATTGCATTTTTTTGGGGTGTGTTTTGCTTTGATTTTCTATGTAAGTCTACCTACCAAAAGTTACATTACATTTTGAGAGCTTCAACAAATTTTGAAGGCCACTCCACTATTTTGTTGTGCTTATCTGGTAACGTGGAAGTTTTCTCAAACTTATCTTTAGTTAGGGGGCACATTGACACAATGTGTAACTTAACTATAATGGTGTTGTAACAAGGAATATGCACAAGTGTACACAGTCATTCAAGTAATATGTAAGTAAAAATGAGTTATCGTCTCCACAGGGACTATAGATGCTTAACCGATTAATTACAAAATTATAATTAACAATTTGATGTAAAAACTCAATAATTTTGGATAGTGATGATTAAATTAACTAAATGTAAAGAGTGATCCCTAATGCAATTTTAATCTAGATGCAATTTACCTAAATGTATGAATGAATGGCTTTAGCAATAAAAACAATCAACATTAAATGGGGTAGGATAATTATATTAATCAATTCAATTTATTTTATCATGCTTAACAATGTCCGGAAATACTTCCATAACAACTCAATCTTTCATGAGTTTGGAAACTAAATTAAGTCCTTTTAGAGTCTTTTACTTAGTTAAATATGCAATTTATTGATCATATTAATTAAGGGTTTCATAGTATTTATACAAGGTCACATGGACATTTACGTTTGTAACAATTTAATCACATAAACCTAAAAACTATGTAAAATAATAGAGCTAACTAAAGATATTATGAACCTCAACTTAGTCGGGTTTAATGATCTAAATTAAGCATTACACTTTTCAATTATGTGTCTACTAACCGTCGTCTAGTTAGGATTGCTCAGCTAATGCATCATGATTTTAATTGAAAACATTATTGAGGCACAAACATGTTAAACAAGAATAAAATAAATCTTATTGAATTAACATAATCATCCTAGAAAATAGGATTTAAATTACCATAGTTGATGTCAAAATAATAAACTCAAAGCAAACATAATTAAAATAAATAACAAAAGGAAATAGTAAACTTTATACAGTTCAGCAGCCTTTCAGATCTATTCCGATTGATGCACTCCTCAGTTCTGCTCGATGCTTCTTTTGCTAAGGAGTTCCTAAGGTGGCCGGCCAAAGAATGCTTTTGACAAATCTTATGTTGGCTAAAGGATGGGAATGGAAATGGGCGCTATGCAAGGAGAAGGAAAAGGGAAATAGAATGTAGAGAAAATGCTAATGAGAGAAGAGAAATGAGTTATGATGGATGATTTGAGAAGTGATAGGTGCATGGTATTTATAGGTGAAGGTAAGGGGTAGAGTTTGCTAAAAATAGAATTTAAATTCCTTCCTTTTCTCTCACATATGGCCGGCCACAATTCATGGAAAAGGGGATGACTTAGTGTTATCATTTTGAATTCAAACCAAGGCTATTAATAGCCATAGGGTGGACGGTTTCAACAACAAAGTTGTTGGGTTGGTTTCTGATTATTTTCCAACTGTAAGGACCTTTAATTAAATACCCCAAAGTTTGTTTTTGGGCAGCCATCTATTTGTGCTGAAACTTGGCTTTAATTCCTCCTTGTTGGATAGTTTCTCAGTCCAATAATTTATCAAACATGTCCATCTTGTAGCACATCTTTTACTCGGTCAAATTATCAACCTCATGACCCAAGTTGCATGGTCTTACTATCCACATGAATTGATTTGTGCATGTCCATGTTTCATCCACATTAATCACATCTTCAATGGTCCTCCTACATAGTCAAAAATAACATTTTAATAAATTAACATGAAACAATATAAAATATTTACAAAAATCATGTAATTAAGCACAATTTTACATAATTTATGAGTTCATGCCCAATATTACTAATTAAGTATAATTCACATATTTTAATAACAATTACTCAAGATGAACATATTTATTAAGAAAAAATGTGGTAAAAATATATAGAAAAACCCTATATAATTTTGACTTTACAGACCCCCAAACTTAAAACATCGCTCGTCTCGAGTAATGTTCATGCACAACACAACTTTTGCTAAAGAAATTTTACAAAATGATAAGTAGCATAAATCTTTGCATATAATCATGCATCAACAAAATCATGCTCAAAATTTGGTTTTATTGATAAGTAGCTTGAATGCAAATATTAATTCCAAAATTTATACTAAGTACATCATAATATCAACATGAATCATAGTTTGCATGCATTTTCAAAGTCATACATAACATTCACCAATCGATATGCTTTCATTATCAACTAAACATAGCAATCCCAAGGTTTAATTAGTGGTCTTCATAAGTTGAGCTTAGTAATTCCTCTCCACTAATGTAGTCGATATAATCATCCAATCAATAGGTCTTTTATTAGGTTTTAATGGGGCTAGGCAAAAGGTAGGGATAAAGAGAAGTGAATTTTGAGGTTCAATATTAACCTTAACTTGTAATAGCCCGATTTAAGGGCTAGTTGGAATAGTGGTTTTAGAATCACTAATATGAGGTTAAAGAAACTTATTTTTATGTTATTTTATGAGTTAGATCATGATTAGATAGGTGCATGAAAATTTTGGTGCTTTAATTTTGGCGATTTCATGCTTAATCGCGAAAAAGGACTAAATTGCATAAAGTACAAAAGTTCTAATTTATTAGATAAAGAGGCTAAATAGCCATAGAATATTAATTAGAGGTCTTTAAATGGAAATTATCCCATTAAATGATGGTTGGTCGGCCATAGGGGACAATAGAGGTCAAAATTTGGTCAAGTAGTTGGATTAGGTGGATTAAATTAGAATTTTATATTAAAATAATGAAAGAAAAGATATCATATTTTTCCTTCATTCCTCCACCAAAACTTAGCATCAAATAGGGGTTTGAAAGCTTCAAAATTTTAGCACACTCTTCTTAAGTGTTCTAGTGATCATTTCTTGATAAAAATTGTACTTTTGTAACCCCTAAAGCTTGAGCTTTCTAAAGAAGGGACTATTTTGTAAAATAGTAAAGAGTTTAGAGTTTTTCCATGAGAGTTTTTAAGTAGTTTGCTGCATTTTTATGGAACAAAATGGGTCTTAATTGTTAGATGAACAACTTTTGTGAAAGGTGTTACCATGAAAACACATAAAAGGACCTTTTTGTAATGGTTGTAAAATGTGAGGTAAATGTGTGAAATAATGAGTTTTTATGATTTCCATAAGAGAAATAAATGTTCACCTAGGCTCGTTAAAGGTAGAAATTTGATTATAATTGATTACCGAGCCTAGGGATAAAATGGTCATTTTGTAAAAGTCTAAAGGCAAAATAGTAATTTTGCCAAAGCATGATTATTGAAATGCAATTATTAATGTGATTATTAAATGATCTAATTTTCTATTATAGATAAAGAAGAACCAAGAATTAACCTCGACCTGGGAAAAATAAAGTATCGGACTAGATCGATGATCTAGCTTATTTTGAAATCGAGGTAAGTTTGTATGTGATAAATTCAACATTTATGCTAGTGTTTTTGAGAATGTTTGATATTATAATGATACATGATATTCTATGAAATTGAGTATTGGTGTTGAATGAGAAAGATGATAAAAGTTGAGATGTTGAATTCTCAGTTGGACTATAATGAATGTGAGAATACTATCATCAAGACATGAGATGGATAAGGTCCCTTGTAAGACCATGTCGAGGACATGGCCTCGGCACCGAAGTGAGATCCCGTATACTACCATATCTGGGATATGGCTTTGGTATTGAATATGAGAATTGAATAAGACCATATCCGGGATATGGCACCACACTCAGAGATGACCCCATCTAAGACCACATCTTGGATGTGGCATTGGCTTCGTGTTTATGTTAATGACGATGAATATGAGTACTTAAATATCCCTTGTAATTTAGTGGGATAAAGAGATAAGTTCGAAGATAGAAATGAGATTAGTACTAAAGCCATGTGATTGAGTGAATACATGTACCTATGAGTAATTCACGAGGAATGGTTACGATATGTGGCATGGTATGTGCTAGATAAGAACAAGTACGAGTAAGTTATAGCAAAGTGCTTAAGACTTCGAGTGGTTATTTAATGCCATTGATTAATGTCATTATGAGCTTATTATTGCTATTTATTTTCATGCAAACTTACTAAGCTTTATGCTTACCTCTCTCATTTCCCTTTTCCTTATAGTATTGCCAAGATAACTTGAGGATCGTGGAACGTTAGAGTTCGAAAATCACGCTATCGACATCTCTTTGGTATAACAAAGTTAGATTTATTTTGAGTATGGCATGTATAGGACTTGGGTATTTTGTTATGTTATATTGATAGCTAAAATGTTGGCTATTTATGTTATCAAAGTCATTTTGTAAATGGTCATTGGAATTGGGCCAATACATGACAAGTTTATTTATATTCAATGATGATGAAATTATGAAGTTTATGCTTGTGTGGATGCTTTGAATTGAGTTCTTGAAGTGCTTTAGGGTCATGAGTTATGTTGAAATGAATTGGTATAAGATGGTTGCTAAGTAGGGTGACATTTGGCTTGGAATATAGCCCTTTTAATGTCCAAACGTGTAGACACACGGGCATGTGTCTAGGCTATGTGTGGCACACGGTCAGCCCCATAGGCGTGTTGATCGGCCGTGTGTCCCCTTCCATGCTAGGCTTGAAGTCAGTATGCTTAGTAGTAAACACACGGGCATAAACACGACCATGTGTCTTAGCCGTGTGGGAGGCACGACCATGGACATGGACGTGTTCCCAGGCCGTGTGAAGTCTGCACTTAAAATTTGGAATTTAATTTGAAACACGGTCCAAGGACACAGGCGTGTGCCTTGGCCATGTGACCATAGTGAAGTGATGAAGTCATAAACATAATGCCATGTTTTGGCACACGGGCTAAGACACGGATGTGTCAAGGCCTTGTGAGAGACACTGGCCAGGGGCACGGGCATGTGTCCGACCGTGTGAAAACCCCTGTAGGTTCGAATTAGAAAATAAATACCACACGGGCTAGGAACATGAGCGTGTGTGACCACACGACCCTTGTTTAGGCAAAATTTTTCTAAGTGTATAAAAGTTTCCAATTTAATTTCGAGACCTTTTGAACGTATGTTTAAGGCCTCATAGGCCCATGATAAGGATGTTATGCATATGAATGTGAAATTTTAAGTTGGGGATGAATTTTTAAATCCCAAAGTTGTATGTGCAAGCAAGTTAAGTCAGGTAATGCCTCGTACCCAGGTTCTGAGTGGAATATGGGTAAGGGGTGTTACATAACTTATCTTGGATTTTTTGTGTCACAACCTTCATACAATTGGGTTTTTAGAACACCCCCAAACTTATTTCGAATTGTGCTCAACTTTTATTTTTTCAAACTTTGAGCAAACTTTGCTATTTATTTTTGAGAATTTGAGCAATCTTTTCTTTGCTCTTATTTTTTTTCCAGAATTTGAGAAAACTTTTCTTTGTTCTTTGGCCATTTTCTTTTTTCACTTTTTTTTAACATGGGAAGAGCATGTACATCTTTTTATTTTCCTCAAACTTTGATCACTAAGACAAATTTAGTTAAGATAGGTGCAAAAGAATAGGATAAAATAAAAAGATGATAATATGACTTATAATGTAGGTACTTTGCAATTAATAGGCCATTAAGCTTAAAAATTAAGTGTCAATGGTTAAATTAATAATGTCGGCTTGAAAGGCTTAAACGATGCAAAAAAAGTGTGCCTATAACATATTAGATTCTTATACCTCCTAGGATTTCGCCTCAAGAAAGTTACTAAGTCAATTCTAAAAACTTCAACCTTTATACATGTCTATTTCTAAAGAAATAAAATTTTCATGCAAAATACTACATAAGACTAAAGATCATTCAGGCATTCCATCACTCAATATAACATATGAATAACTTAGATAAAATCAGAAGTCATGATTGCATTTGAACATACGTATGAAAAAAAATTCTTTTTGAACATTCATTTATTTTAGCATACTTAAGTAAAAATATTGAAACATAATTTAAAAATTCATGCGAAATGCCTTACTCCCCTTTAAAAAGAAGCAATGTCCTCATTACGTAAAAAAGTAATGAAAGAAAACTGAGCACTAGGTAGGGTTGCAAGAAAAGAGGGTGAGTCATAAAGACCGCTTAAGTACCAAGTCTTTCTCCACAATCCAATCCTAGTCATGTTCATTCCCATTACCATATCACTTTATTTTTTCTATTGCAGAGGCATTGAGCTTATATTATTCATGCTTGCTATTTTACTATACGAAAGCAAAATTCTAACTAAGAAATAAAAAAAAATAAACACCTAAAAAGAAATAAAAACTAAAGATAAGAAATTCTCCCCTTTTATTTATTTGACTTATCCTCCTCGTCTTCCTCCTTTGATGTTTCATCTTCACTTGCATTCTCATCTTCCTTCCATGACTCAAAGATATAATCTAGGAACTCAGGAACAAAATAGTTAGAGATATTTTTAAAAGTATTTCTTACAGAATCATCTCTAATCTTTGCATATTTCTAATAAGCCTGTTGTTGGTTATGCATAAATTTCATCATGTCCATCATAATTGACAATTTTGATTTCTTCACGGTATTTAAAGAAGTGGGCATAGGAATAGTCTACTCAAGATCAACGTTTGGTTCAACTAGCTAATTAACATTCTACTCCTTTATTGGTACGAAGGCTTTCGGTTCTTTTATCAGTACATGATCATTTGGTTCTTCCTCAGGTTCTATTTCTTCTATCTCAGTAATTAAGTTAGCTTCCATTTCAGACTTGTTCGATGACTCATCACTTCGTGGTTATGTTGGTTCACTCGATTCCGTTGGGTTTAACTTATGGACATTCTCCACTAACCTTTCAAGATCATGAGCTGTGATGCAACCATAAACATATGGGCCCTTCAGGTTTGCTATTGTTTTAACATGGGCCCTTAAGAAAAGTGAAGTTATCAATGATGGGAAATAAGCACTTCCGGTCTTCTTTCTAGCATAATCATGGATCTTCATAAGAATAATCTTCCTAATGTTGATAGACTTTTTTGTTATAATTGCATACAACAAAAGTATTCACTCTATCGAGATGGTGGAACTATGTAAGATAGGCATGAAACTATATCGAACAATGTAAAACCATACCTTAGTCAATGGCTTTAGATATTCCCTTCGACAAAAATGACTACCATACTTTCTTATAATCAATTGGGATCCCGGATTTGTCACAACATTAAGCACTTGTTGAAGAAAATCCCAATTTATATTTGTCATCATGGAAAAGTATTCATCTTCTTCAACATCAGGTAAGTTAAACAAATCATTAGTTGACATAGAAGTTAGGGATACCTTCTTCTTGCGAACAAGAACTTCAGTAGCATCTGGCTTAGTGAAATTGGCATAGAACTCTTGAACTAACTCCTTTTCGAGCAATGATCGTGTATCGTAAAAATAATTCCAGTTTAGGGCATCAATTGTCTTTCGAATCGCCAAAGGCACAACCATCTTATCATTACTTTCCAAGTTGAAACCTTTTTCTAGAATTATATGTTGATTTTTAAAGATGGAATCAAACCTTTCTTTTACTTCCTCGTCTTGAATCACAATGAGATTTTCGACAAAGGTCTTGAAAGATCTAGTTCTTTACGAGGCATGGTGAATTTTCCCTTAAAATAGGTAGAATTTTGGTAGAAGGAAGGGATAAGAATTGACAATAGATGAAGCAAGGGATTTACGGCTTCGATCGACTTGTGACAGCGACAAGCTTGCGGTGGCACGAAACTTGCGATGGCAATATGGTTGCTTCGGCAAAAGGCTTACGGCGGCAATATCCTAGGGTTTTTTTGCAACAAGGGAAGGATATGGGGAGATTCTTTAGGATTTAGGCCAACGACTAAGAGGAAAGAGAATGAGTAGCTAGGGTTTAAGCTAATTGCTTGAAGGATTGTGAAAATTAAAGTGGTAGAGAGGGGTTTATATAGTGGCGAACTAGGGCAAATTTGTAGCAAAATTTTAGCTACTTTAAGTGATTTGGGTGAGAAGTAAAGATGGAGGAACAAAATGGTGACAAAATTTAGGGTTTTAGGGTGTAATATCCCTAAACTAGGTCTAGTAGTTTCGGGTATATTTTTTAGTTTTGAGTGTGAAACTAGGAATTTATAAGGTGTCTAGTAATTTTTAATTTAATTTAGGACATTAATTTAATCTAAAATCGATTAAACAATATTCTGGAAAATTAAAAAACAATATATTTTAAAAAATTAATTTTAAAGATTTTAAAAATTATTAGTGAAAATAATCAATTTGGGTTGAAAATGAATTTCAAAATAATTTTATTGGGGTAATTTGAGTAAAATTTAAATATTAATTATATAGGATTTAATTGTAAAAAAAGGGAAATTTTAGAATATTTATATGGCAAATAAACCTTAAAATTTGGAATTTTACAGGGAAAGTGTAACAGCCTGGTTTAGACCCTAGCTGGAATAGTAGCTTCGAGACCACAAATCCGAGTCAAAAAAATATTTTAATATTATTTTCTGTGTTTGCATTATGTGATTAAGCATGTGTGAAAGTTTCGTGAATTAATTTGTCCATTTGTGTGCTTAATTTGAGAAAAAGACTAAATCACAGAAATTGTAAAAGTGGCCTTCTAATTTGTAACACCCCAAACTCGATCCAAACACTACAACCGGATCTGACGTGCCACGGGAAAGAAAACGTTTTGGAAACTGATTTTTCGACTTGTTTTCGAAAGAAAACCAATGTAAGATTCTAGAGAAAACGAAGTTAAATCTTGTGACATCTAAAACGCGTTAGAACTTGTTTTAGAAAAGCTTAATTGCCTTATTGTTACTTCATATCTATTACTTAGTCAGTGATCACTTTAGAAAATGAGTATTTTATTAGGTTTTGAAAACAACCAATTCATAACGTTTAAATATGCTTAACAAAAGGTAAAGAACCAATTAAATAAAACATCCCAAAAATAAAAGTTAAGCGGCCATATTACAGTATTGAAAACCAAAATTAAATAAAACAACCAAGTCTGAATGGAAAACTTTGTAATAAGCCAAATGCTGTGCATAGCCACCTCGAGTCCACTCCGGCTCCATATCCACGATCAAAGGATTATCTGCAAAATATAATGGAAGGGGTGAGTCACCTAGACTTAGTGTGTAAATCCCCATCCCAAACGAAAATATGCTCTTACACAGATTTAGATACAAATATGCATGTCATGCAACCTCTCAACCTAGATATCCATCCATGTCTCCCAAATCTACCCCTTGTGGTACCAAACCACTAGTGGTGCCAAACCACTGGTAGTCTAAGTTACAAAAATAAGATATGTGGTACCAAACCACTAGTAAATGAAGTTACAAAAATAATATATGTGGTACCAAACCACTGGTGGTGCCAAACCACTGAGACTTAGTCACAATTTTTATAAAATGTGGGGCCAACCCACTGTGTGATACCAAATCACTGGTGACAGTTTGATCGATCATACTTCCCCTTCCTCTCATCACCCATAACACATATTTATGCCAACAGTATCAGTATGATCATGCTTAACATACAAAATTACGCATATAGAATAACATGCTTTCATAGATCACAATCTCCGCGAGAAATAATAACAACTTACCTGGCATCCTCGCTTTTACCCACAAGGGTATTTTAGTAACCATTGTCGTCATTCCAGCTTTTAACATCACAAAACATTTACATAGTAAGTATAGAAAGTGTGTAAGAGTTACACACCTAGTTTTCATACTAACGCTTTTATTGCTTCTACGCTACTGTCACTCAAGACTACCACTATTGGCCTACGATCTAACTCTGATGTTGGCCCACACCCGGATGGCCAATCGCGCACTCCTGACACAGATCGCTTCTTGTATTTTGGCGTTGGGTTTACAGATCCAACCCCTCCTACTGCTTGACTTCTATTTGAGTCCATAATAACCCTTGGTCACTAAACCAATCAAACCGATGAGATCTAATAAATAAACATAGTGTTTAAACGAAACCCTTACCTAGCTTCCAAATCCCGAAAGTCTTTATGAAAACGTCACCACCAAACCCTCCTACATTTGGCCAACACTCAAATATTAAACCGATCCCATAAACGCAATCAACAAAGTACCTTAACATATTCGGGCAAAAAGGAAAGAACCAAAAAGGCCATTCGGCCAAATCCTACCACCACCACCTACCTTCGGCCTCTTCACAAATCGGCACAGGAGACCTTAATGAGACCGATTTGGCTTCTAGGGGCAGAGAGTGAAATCGACAGGTCTTAGAACAAGTGATTCAGATTAGAAAATTGATAAAAATAAATAAATCGCAGAGAAACAAAAATCCCGAAACTCACCAGATTACTGAGGAGTATTCGGCTTACGGTGCACCTTCGGGAATTAGAGATCTCACCTGATAGATCGGCTATGGGAGAAAGGGATATACACAAAGAGATTTCAGCTTTTAGAGGAATTTTGGAGAGGGATATAAGGCTAGGGACTTTTAGCTAGAAGAAAGAAAAGTTTGAGAAGAGGGAAGAAAGGAATTTCGGCCAGAGAGAAAAGATGAGAAAGAAAAGAAAAAAAACAAAAGAAAAGATGGATACCCTGCTAATAATTTTAGCTACATACTCCTACACATAGAGTTGGAGTTTCAGCCAACTCTCTCCCTCCTGATGGCTCTCATCTCACCTGATAACCCAATCCCTATCTCACCTTTAGAAGAGCACACCTTAAAACCAACTATTTCCTTTTAATTATCAGCTTTTCTATCATCAAAATAAAAGAAATAAAACTTCCAAAATGTAGCTTAAGTGCCGTCCACCCCTTCCCCCTTATGTGTCGATTTCTTGACCCACCAACCTGGGCCCCAAGCGGCCACACTAGGCCCAACTCTTTCCCCCTTGTGACCCCACCTTAATTCCCACTTAAAGCACCTCCAATTTTTGGGCCACAAACCCAGCTTGCTACTAAACATAGTAATTTACATTAAATTACTACTAACACAAATTTTAATCAATTTAACCTAGATTTAAGCCCAAACCTGAGGCCACTACACACCTCAAAGCCTTTAACCTACTAACTTACCCATGCAACATACCAAATGCATGCACCCCAAAATTAGGATATTACGCTTCTACCCCTTAAAATAAATTTCGCCTCAAATTTACAGTCAAAAGAGTTGGGGTATTGCTATCGATAATATCTTCCGGTTCCCATGTTGCTTCCTTTGATCCATGGTTCCACCATAATACCTTCACTAAAGGAACTAATTTTCTACGTAAAACCTTAACATCCCGATCCAGGATTTGCACAGGTTCCTCCTTAAAAGATAAGTCTGGGTTCACCGCAATCTCCTCCACTGGCACAACATGCGACGGATCCGAGCGATAGCGTCTAACCATAGAAACATGAAACACATCATGGATTTGACTCAATTCGTGGCAACTCAAAATTGGTAAGCCATCGGTCCTACTCGCTTCAACACCTGATAAGGCCCGATAAACCTAGGGCTCAACTTGCTTTTCCTACCGAACCTTAAAACTTTCTTCCACGGTGACACCTTCAAGAAAACCTCGTCACCTTCTGCAAGCTCTATATCCTTTCGTTTAAGATCGGCATAAGACTTTTGCCTGTCCGCCGCTTCTTTCAACCGAGCTCGAATCACTTTCACCTTATCTTCTATCTCAGCAACCAACTCCAGACCCAACAACTACCGCTCCCCTAACTCCGTCCAACATGTAGGGGTACAACACTTCTGACCATATAACGCTTCGTACGGTGCCATCCAAATACTTGCCTGATAACTATTGTTATATGTAAATTCTGCCAACGATAAGAATTCTTCCCAACTGCCTTTGAAATCCAGGACATAACCCCTTAGCATGTCCTCCAAAACTTGAATCACCCTCTCCGATTGCCCATCTGACTGGGGATGAAATGCCGTACTGAAATCCAATCTTGTGCCTACTGCCTGATGCAAAGCCTTCTAGAACCTTGACGTAAATCTAGGGTCTCTCAAAAATAATTGACACTGGCACCCCGTGCAACCTCACAATCTCCGCTACATATAGTCTTGCTAACTTTTGAAGAGAATAATCCATATGCACAGTATTTAAATGAGCAGACTTCGTCGAGAAACCCACAATCACCCAAATTGAATCCTTATTGGTAGGCGTAAGGGGTAGCCCACTCACAAAATCCATTATAATCCTTTCCCAAATCCATTGTAGAATATTAATCGGTTGCAATAGACTTGACGACAACTGATGTTCAGCCTTAACTTGCTGACATATCAGACATTTACCTACAAACTCCGTTACCTCCCGCTTAAGGCCCGGCCACCAAAACTACTCCCTCAAATCCCGGTACATCTTACTACCACCCGGATGCATAACATATGGATTGCTATGTGCCTCCTACAAAATCTTCTGCCTTAACTCCACATCCTTTGGCATACACACTTTTCCCCAAAAACATAACACACCATCACTGCTCAGACTATACCCCTCCAATCCATCATTTTGCACTTGTAACCTTCGTGCGCTCAAAACTTCATCCACCAATTGTTTCTCCTTAACCTCGTTAATCCATGTTGGCTTCACTCGCAATTCCGCTAACAGGCTTCCATCATCATACAAACTAAGGTGAGCAAACATGGCTCTTAACTCTGCCACCACCTTACGACTCAAGGCATCTGCTACCATATTAGCCTTTCCCGGGTGATACTCAATTGAGCAGTCATAGTCCTTTAACAGCTCAATCCACCTTTTCCACCTCAAATTTAACTCCTTTTGCGTAAAAAGGTACTTCAAACTCTTGTGGTCCGTATACACGACAGGCTTTTCTTCATACAAGTAATGTCGCCAAATTTTTAGGGCAAAACCATCGCAGCCCAATTCCGGATCATACGGGTAGTTTACTTCGTGAGGTCTTAAATGCTGAGAAGCATACGCTACTACTTTCCCCTCTTTCATCAACATACATCCCAATCCTATATGGGACGCGTCACAATAAATCGTAAACTCCTTCCGGCTTCCGGTTGAACTAACACCAAAGCTTCCGCCAAAATCCTTTTCAATTTCTCAAAACTTCCTTGTTGCTTATCCATCCACACAAACGGAACCCCTTTCCTCAACAACTTGGTAAATGGTGCTGCAATTAGAGAAAACCCTTTTACAAACCTTCGATAATACCCTGCTAAACCTAGAAAACTCTGAATCTCAGCCACAGACTACGGTGGCTTCCAATCCAAAACCACCTCAATCTTTTGAGGGTCCACTCTAATCCCCTCTGCTGACACCACATGACCCAAAAAGGTAACTTCCTTCAACCAGAACTTGCCCTTACTAAACTTTGAATACAACTGCTTCTCCCTAAGAATCTGCAACACCACTCGCAAATGTTCGTCATGCTCCTCCTCAATTTTGAGTACACCAAAATATCATCTATAAATACTACGACGAACCGATCCAAATACACCTGGAACACCGGTTCATCATATCCATAAACACTACTGGTGATTTCGTCAACCTAAACGGTATTACCAGAAATTCATAGTGCCCGTATCGAGTACGAAATGCCGTCTTATGGATATCCACCTCCTTTACCTTAAGTTGGCTATACCCCGACCTCATATCTATCTTGGAAAAGACCGGTGCTCCCTTAAGCTAGTCGAACAAGTCATCTATCCTAGGCAAAGGATACCTAATCTTAATCATCAATTTATTCAACTGACGATAGTCTATGCACATCCGCATTGACCCGTCCTTTTTTTCACAAAAAACACAGGTGCTCCCCAAGGTGAAACACTTGGCCGGATAAAACCCCGATCCAGTAACTCCTGAATCTGTGCTTTCAACTCCACCAATTCCTTTGGCGCCATCCTATACGGAGCAATTGTCACTGACGTAGTTCTCGGTAGGAGGTCTATACCAAACTCTACTTTTTGATCTAGGGGCAAACCCGAGAGCTCTTCTAGAAAGACATCAATAAACTCATTCATTGTTTGAACACTTCCTATAGCCGATTCCTTACCTTCCAAAGCACAAACATAAACTACAAACGCCTCATATTCTTTCCTTACCATCTTCTCCGCTTTCAGCGCGGACACCACATTAGATAGGTAATTCCTTCTCTCACCTATCATTACCACCTCTAAACCCTCAACCGTTTTTAGCACCATGCGCTTAGCCACACAATCTAGTCCTGCCTGGTACTTAACCAACCAATCCATTCCTAAGATTAAATTAAACTCCCCAAAGGGTTATTCCATCAAGTCCGCTTGAAACACGACCCCTTGAAGTTCTAGGGGTACATCCCTATACAGTTTGTCTACCACCACAGAGTGCCCTAGAGGGCTAACTACTATCATCTTCCTAGCAGGTATCTCATAGGCTAAGTTTAGAGTTCCCTCTATACTACTAGCAACATAAGAGTGTGTCGAACCAACATCAATTAAAGTAATGTAAGGCAGCCTAGAAATTATAAAAGTACAGGTTATGATGTCTGGTGCGTCACCCTCCTCTCGACGTTTGGATGCATAGACCAACCCAGGCTGTCTAGCATTAGCACCTCCAAGACTCGGCCAGTGCTCCACGGCCGTCTGCTACCATTTCCACCCTACCGCACCTCGACCCTTTGTGGTTGTTGGCCATCTCTCCTAAATTGACCACGCCATTGACCTCGCCTTGAGTTCGCTAACTTCCATGAGATGATCCTTTACCCGTGCTCCAACGACTCACTCAAACATCCTCTATTACTAGCCCAACAGTCTCCCGAATGAGACTTCCCACATCGAGCACACTGAGGTGGCCACTGAGCAGCAGCAGTAGGCTTTGTAGTTTCATTCGGCCCACTAAATCTAGACCTTTTCTGAGCACTTCCACCAGACCCTAATGGCCCAAAACTCCTTTTATCCTTGCCCCGACCCGATTTCGCTTCTCATTCCGCTTCACCTCCTCAGCTATTTTGGCCTTTTCCATAAGAACGGTAAATTTCCTTTCACGCTAAGGTGCAATCAACACCTACAACTCATCCCTTAGCCCATCCTCAAACCTAACATAGCACTCATGTTCTGTAGCCACCATACCCCGAGCATACCTATTCAACCTCAAAAATTTAGCCTCAAACTCAGGTATCGACTTATTCCCTTACACCAAATTTAGGAACGCCCTACGTTGTGCATCAGTATAACCAGTCCCTACATACTTTCTCTGATAGGCTGCCCTAAAATAATCCCAGGTGATATCACCAGCCACTGCACCATCCCTGACCGTGAGCTACCATTAATACGACTCATCCTAAAGAAGCGACATTATCCCTTTCAACTTCTCATCAGCCAAAAAGTCTAAGTCATCCATTATACGCTCTGTTGCCTCTAACCAATACTCAGCAGTATTGGGAGCTACACCAGACACCCCCTAAACACCTCCGCTCCGTTAGCTCGGAGTCGCTCAGCCACTGATTTTCGAGCTCCTGCACCCACGCCTACCCCGAAACTCTTTCCAAAACTCATAATACTACTTGAAATAGTACATCGTTACCACCCATCTGATCCTGAAACTCAGCTTTCATCGCCGGTAGATCCGGTATCACATTTTCGGACCCATGGTTAGACCTTACTGGCTCCGACAAGGCCATCCTACCCCTACCCCTACCACGGCCACACGGTGGACGTCCATGACTTCTTGTACTCATTCTTCTCGTTCGTGTTTATCTGGTTAGAATTTTATGAATTATTAACTCGCTCCTTTGCTTATCCACAAACAATTTTATGATGATAGTTTTAAAAGTGATTCTTTCAATTCAATCTATCTAAAGTTCATTTTCAAGCTTATCTCCTAGTTTTAAGTACATTCATCACACAAACAACATCCACAGACCACATTCCAAGTGCAGGGGTATTTTTGTCATTCCACTACCAGGGGTATTTTCATAATTTTAACCTACATGGATATTTTCATAATTTTCCAAAATAAAGTTTCGGGTGATTTTTCAAAATAAGGGTATTTTGGTAATTTTGTGAAGTAGGGGTATTTTGGTAATTTTGCAACTCGGGTATTTCGATAATTTTGTAAGTCAGGGGAAATTTGGTAATTTTACAAACTAGGGGTACTTTGGTTATTTTCCAAATCTAAGGTAGTTTTTACAAATTCAGGGGTAATTTGGTAATTTCAAAACTATGGTTCTTACAAAATAGTGTGGCTGCTCCCTTTCGGGTTTTAATTATCAGATTTAGCCTGTGACCAAGTCCTCATGGATAGGGTGAACAGTCACCACGCACCAGGTAGGATTCAACAAAGAGGAAGTGAGTCACTGGGACTGCTTAAATACCAAGCTCTCCCTGATTTCACTCCTAAACATGCGCATGCTTGTTGCCACATCCTAACTCGGTGACTTACTCACAAGTTTGTTTAATTATGGTTAAGTCTTATGTATTTAAAGAGTGGTGTAAACTAACCCTATGTCCATCAGTACCATCATGTTTAACTACATCTAAAGCCCAACATATACATATAAATATCACATCAAAAGTTAGGGTACTTACCTAGGTGGATCGGCGCCGGAGACTCAGGTACCATGCTTTCCGAAAAAATAATCATTTCACAAACTTTTAAAACATAGTTTGGGCCATAAGCCCACAACCGAGCTTTTGAACTGGGCTCTAATACCAAAATGTAACACCCTAAACCCGGTCCAAACACTACAACCAGATCTGACGTGCTACAGGAAAGAAAAAATTTTGGAAACCGATTTGTCAACTTGTTTTCGAAAGAAAACCAATGTAAGATTCCAGAGAAAACGAAGTTGAATCTTGTGACATCTAAAACGCGTTAGAACTTGTTTTAGAAAAACTTAATTGCCTTATTATTACTTCATATCTATTACTTAGTCAGTGATCACTTTAGAAAACGGGTATTTTATTAGGTTTTGAAAACAACCAATTCATAATGTTTAAATATGCTTAACAAAAGGTAAAGAACCAATTAAATAAAACATCCCAAAAATAAAAGTTAAGCGGCCATATTACAGTATTGAAAACCAAAATTAAATAAAACAACCAAGTCCGAATGGAAAACTTTGTAATAAACCAAATGTCGTGCATGGCCACCTCGAGTCCACTCCGGCCCATATCCACGATCTAAGGATTATCTCAAAATATAATGGAAGGGTGAGTCATCTAGACTCGATATGTAAGTCCCCATCCCAAACGAAAATATGCTCTTACACGATTCAGATACAAATATGCATGTCATGCAACCCACAACCTAGATATCCATCCATGTCTCCCAAATCTACCCTTGTGGTACCAAACCACTTGGTGGTGCTAAACCACCGTAACCGGGTTACAAAATAACATATGTGGTACCAAACCACTAGTAATCGATGTTACAAAAAAACATATGTAGTACCAAACCATCGGTGGTGCCAAACCACCGAGACTTAGTCACAATTTTATAAAAAATGGCGCCAACCCAATCGTGTGATACCAAATCATCGGTGATGATCGATAGATCATACTTCCCTTCCTCTCATCACCCATACCACATATTTATGCCAAGTATCAGTATGATCATCCTTAATATACAAAATTACGCATATAGAATAACATGCTTTCATAGATCACAATCTCCACGAGCAATAATAACAAATTACCCGGCATCATCGCTTTTACCCACAAGGGTATTTTAGTAACTATTACCGTCATTTTGGCTTTTAACATCACACAACATTTACATAGTAAGTATAAAAAGTGTGTAAGAGTTATACACCTAGTTTTCATACTAATGCTTTTACTGCTTCTACGCTCCTGTCAGTCGAGACTACCACTATTGGCCTATGATCTAACTCTGATGTTGGCCCACACCTGGAGACCAATCGCGCACTCCTGACACAGATCGCTTCTTATATTTTGGTGTTGGGTTTACAGATCCAACCCCTCCTACTACTTGATTGCTATTCGAGTCCATAATAACCTTTGGTCACTAAACCAATCAAACCGATGAGATCTAATAAATAAACATAGTGTTTAAACGAAACCCTTACCTAGCTTTCAGATCCCAAAAGTCTTTATGAAAACGTCACCACCAAACCCACCTACATTCGGCCAACACTCAAATATTAAATCGATCCCATAAACACAATCAACAGAGTACCTTAACATATTCAGCCAAAAAGGAAAGAACCAAAAAGGCCATTCAGCTGAATCCTACCACCACCACCTACCTTTGGCCTATTCACAAATCGGCACAGGAGACCTTAATGAGACAGATTCGGCTTCTAGGGGTAGAGAGTAAAATCGGCAGGTCTTAGAACAAGTGATTCAGATTAGAAATTTGATAAAAATAAAAAAATCACAGAGAAACCAAAATCCCAAAACTCACTAGATTACTGAGGAGTATTTAGCTTACGGTGCACCTTCGGGAATTAGAGATCTCACTTGATAGTTCATATGGGAGAAAGGGACATAATAAGATTTAGGCTTTTAAAGGAATTTTGGAGAGGTATATAAGGCTAGGGACTTTTGGCTAGAAGAGAGAAAAGTTTGAGAAGAAGGAAGAAAGGAATTTCGGCCAGAGAGAAAAGATGAGAAAGAAAAGAAAAAAAACAAAAGAAAATATGGATACTCTGCTAATAATTTCAGCTACATACTCACACACACAGAGTTGGAGTTTCAGCCAACTCTCTCCCTCCTGATAGCTCTCATCTCACCTGATAACCCAATCCCTATCTCACCTTTAGAAGAGCCCACATTAAAACCAACTTTTTCCTTTTAATTATCAGCTTTTCTATCATCAAAATAAAAGAAATAAAACTTCCAAAATGTAGCTTAAGTGCCGTCCACCCCTTCCCCCTTATGTGCCAAATTCTTGACCCACCAACCTAGGCCCCAAGCGGCCACACTAGGCCCAACTCCTTCCCCCTTGTGACGCCACCTTAATGCCCACTTAAAGCACCTCTAATTTTTGGGCCACAAACCTAACTTGCTACTAAACATAGTAATTTACATTAAATTACTACTAACACAAATTTTAATCAATTTAACCCAGATTTAAGCCCAAACCTGAGGCCACTACACACCTCAATGACTTTAACCTACTAACTTACCCATGCAACGTACCAAATGCACAGACCCACCAAAATTAGGATATTACATAATTAATTAAGTGTCGAATTGATGTCTCTTATTAATTTGAGGTCCTTATATGGTAAATGGACCCTTAGATTAATGCATGGACAAAGATGGACATTAGTTAGTGGAATATAAATGAAAATAAAAAGGCTAAATGGGTAATTATGTTAATATATGATAATAAATAAAACATAAAGTAAAAATACATGCTTTGTTCATCTTTTTGCATCGAAAATAGAAGAAAGAAGGAACCATTTTCATGCTTGAGGGTTTGAAACTTTGTGTTTGTGATTAAGGTATGGATTTTGTTCGATTTTTGATAATTTCTACGTTTTTGTGATCGTTGCTTCGAGTGCTATCAAACCCATGCCTTAATTTTGGAATTTGATGAAGAATTTGAAATGTACCATTGATGAATGCTTGAGAATTGTGATGTTAGTTGATGAAATATGAAATATATGTGTTAGATTAACATGTTTTGTCTTTGGATTTTTTGGTGAATTTGAGTAATTTGGACTAAATTGTGAAAATAATATTTTGAGGTACTAAAATATGAAATAAATGAAATGTATGGACTTGTATGATTATGATAAAATTCAGCTAAGCATGGGTACAAGGAAATTTTGTGTATTTTGTGATTTTGTGTAATAAGGACTTAAATGTTAAAATGTGAATATGTAAGGGCTAATTTGTAAATTTCCCTAAATATGTGTCTTTGGATTGAATTGAATGATTTGGTGAATAAATGAGTTAAATTTGAATATGTATAGATCAAGAGCAAAAGAAAACGGATTTAGACAGAGGAAAGTCGAAAGGAATCGAGTAGTCGAATTCATCCGTTTATTCCGAATACGAGGCAAGTCTATATGCAAATAAATGTATTTGAGATGAATTATTCATGCTCATTTAAATTTTGAATTGTTTTGAATGGCTTTGGATGATATACATGTGAAATTCGAGAAAGTATCGACAATGTATCAATGTCCAAAAAGTCATGTACGAACCTTAAGAATAGATAGGATTCATATGTCATGACATAGGAATTTCGATATGTGATATCATGCAAGACCACATCTGGGACATTGGTGTTGATATGAGAATTTCTTGTAAGACCACGTTTGGGATGTTGGCATCGATTTGAGATTTACGTGAAGACCATGTCTGGTAAATTGGCATCGTATTTGATTCATGTAAGACCCTGTCTGGGATAGTGGCCTCGATATTTGATTACATGTAAGACCACATTTGAGACGTTACCATTGTATGAGAATTTGAGTATCCTATTTGATTCCGAATGGTTCAACGAGCAATTCTGAGAAAGGAAAGACTATGTGAAATGTGTAACCATTTCAGGTACGTTTGAAGTGTATGCTTTGTTTGAGCATGAAAGGTAAGTATTTGTGAAATTGGAAAAGAGAAATATGTGCATGGATTCAATGAAACAAAATGTGATATATGCATGATTGTGGTATAAGCAAAAGAGATACTTTGAGAAATGAATTATTGGTAAGCAATGGCTAAACAAATGAGCCAAAGAAGAATTACGAATTTGAAATTGGGAAATATTAATGATCTTGTATTTGATATGACTATGTATGTTATATGTTAAGTTTATTTGTATATGGCTTACTAAGCTTTCGAAAGCTTACTTTGTGTGTGTTTGCATTGTTTTATAGATCGTTAAAGCTACGGAAGGCTAGGGGATCATCGAGGATCGTCACCACACTATCTAACTCTATTTTGGTACCTTTTGAATGTGTACATATCTAAGTATGGCATGTATAGTCTAGTTGAAATGTTTGATGTTTTGAGTTGTATATAAAAGCTATGTGATATGGCTTGTAAATAGATGTGTAAATGGTCAAATTTATGATAAGTGTTATAATACAAAGTTGGTGTATTTTGGATGAATAGCTAGTATATTGAATTGGTAAGTTTTTGAATGGTTATACTTAGAAATGATTGAGATGAGAATGAGATAAATGTCGCATAAATTGGTTTGATTGGCTTGCTCTTGAATGGTTAGAAAAAAATGAACATTTTGACATGATTTGGTTGCTTTTGATGCTTGAGATGATGCTTATTTGTGCTTATAGGTATAACCCAAAGTGTGGGTGGCAATTTGGCCTTGCAAATGGCCTATATTTGCCCACACGGTTGAGCACACGGGCGTGTGGCTCGACCGTGTCCTTTGTGGTTGCATTTTAAAACAAGTTAGTTTTGACCACGGCCTGGACACATGGGCGTGTGACCGGCCATGTGGTGCAAGTCAGTGTCGACCACGGGTGAGGCACACGGGCGTGTCTCAGGCTATGTGGACAAGTCAGTATGTATGCCCTATTTTGCCACGGCTTAGACACACGGACGTGTTTGAGGCTGTGTGAGGCACACGGCCTACCCACATTGGCGTGTGACCTCTATAACTTAGAAAAATGTTAAGTTTTTATAAATTTTTGTATGTGCTCGGTTTAGTCACGACCCCTTTATAATGCATGTTTGAAACACCCCAAACCCGACCTACAATCCCTGACCGGATCTGGCATGCTCCTTGAGTAAAACGTAGTTAAGTCTCGTATGACATTTTTGAAAAAATCGTGGTGGTTTCAAGAAAATGGTTTTGGGTTGATCTCGAGTTTAAAATTTAGTTGTAGCTTAATTTGTACTAAAACGATAAGTTCATATTTCAAAAGTTACAAGTTTAAGAAATACCGAATTTTAGAGTTTAATATTATTGTTAACCAAAAAAACGTTGGTGTTTGATTTTCAAAACAATTGGTGTTGTTCAGATTATATCGTAAAAATAAAAAAATGCAAAGAGAATAAAACAGTTAAGTAGTAATGGCCTTATTACATCAAAATATATCCCAAAATGAACCAAAATAACTTAATAAGAAAATCAAGAAAACTTTAGTCATGCATGGCCACCCCTAAGTTCCTCGCCAATTCGATCCATCTATCGAGCGCCATCTCGCAAAAAGTTAGCCCACGAAGGGTGAGTCAATGACTCGATGTGTAATCCATCACGCACTCTCAAAACACACAAGACATAATATATCATATAAAATAATGATGAATCATGATGCAACCCAAACCACCTAGATCCAACCTCTACACATCACCCGCATTCTACCGATCACACCATGGGATTACTAAATTGACCCTCCATCCGCTACATGCCATCGAAGGTAGTCACTGCAATCAACTGCACATCGCCCTTATAATTTGTGGCATAGCCACCAGATAATGTGACAGAGTCACCAGATTTATGTTATGTGATATAGTCACGGATAATGTGATGAGTCACCAGATATTGTGGTAGAAACCACCAGATCACTTCCCCTTTCACATAATCACCCATATGCCCATGCAACATACATAACATACGAATAATATGCATTATACCTTACCCCATAGCCTTAACAATATTTCACATATGTCCATATTCATATCTTATAAACTTCACCTAACTAAGAGTTAGGGGTAACGTACCTGAATGCACTGTACCTTGGAATGGTACCTTAGCCACGTTTTTCATATTTCCATTATCACATACATAATATTAATACCATTAATCTACTAGGAATTAGTGTAGGGCTACACACCTGATTACTCGTAGATCTAATTGAAATCCCGAAAGTCCGATCTAATGCACTAGATCTTTTCTCCTACATTCGGCCAACACTAAGTACATTAGTCACTAGGCCATTCGCTAAACAAAGAAATCTCAAGGGTTAACGAGACCAAAACCCTTACCTTGCTACCGATTTGGTTACCAACCAAATCCCGAAACTTTGTGATGATCCCCCTTGCAATCGGCTAGACACTAGTACACTTAACCGGTTAGTTTTCGACTTTTGAACGAAATAGGAAACAGATCTGAAACACCTTACCTAGATTGTTTAGCCAAATCAAAGATCATCAAGACTTCCTAAAACACCATAATTAGAATCGACATAGCCTTTGAATAAGTAAAAGTGGCCCTTGGCCGAATTGTAAGCCTTGCTTACCTTGGATCTCAAATCCCGAGAGGACCACCTTAGACCGTCGGCTACTAGAAGATCCCGGAATCACCTTCATAGTTTCAGCCAAAAAACATAGAGGATAAGAGTCTTGATTTTCGAAAGTCAGAGAAAGAAAAGAATAGAAAATCGACATAGAAGAGGTCCTTACCGAAAAGAGTGACCAAAACGTAGATGATCAAAAACCTCCAAGAAATCGACAGGAAGATCCTGAAGTAGCAAAATTGGTTCAAATGAAAAAGATGATAGGCTCTTGGTGCTTTAGGAGTAATCGGTTTCAACAGGGTAGAGGAGCAATCGGTTATGGCCACACAAAAAAAAAAGAGGGTTCGGCTTTTGAGAGATTCGTGGGAAAAAGAAGAAAAGAATAATATGGAGGCTCAATTATGATTCGGCTAGAGTGAGAGAGAAGAAGAAATATTTGATAGAAAGAAAAAGAAAAGAAAAGTGTTGGTGAGGCTTAATGAAAAATTCGGCCTAAGGGATTTTTGGTGACCGAATTTGTCATCCAAAAAGTCCCTTGGCCAGCCAACTCTCCCTCTCTCCATTCAATCCCCCTTTTCACTCTACCTTAGCCAAATCCTTAAGTTTTTAGCTCAATCTACACTTTATCTTTGAAGTGTCCTTGTGCTGTCCAACACTGCCTCTCCTTGCTTCAAAATAAAACTCCAAAATGTTTCCTTTGCTACTCGAACCCAAGCCCTCTACACTCCCTGTGGCATCACCTTGTAAAGCCCTAGGTGGCGCCTCCTTGCCACCTTTCCAGATAATTTTTGTGTCCTAAGTCACACAATAAACTCTTTAAGGCCTAGCTCCTTTAGTTCCCCTTTGAGTCTTTAGAAAAATTCGATAATTTCTAAGGCTCCTACCTACATCTCGAGGTCCCTGAAGCCCCCAAAACACATTCAAAACATTCTCAGGCATGCAATCACATACATTTAAGTAAAAATGCATAACCCCCTAGTCCCGGATATGATAGTTCTACCCCCTTAAAATAAATTTTGACCCCAAAATTTACTTGGTCAGAAAAGTTGAGGGTATTGTTGCCGCATAATATCCTCCAGCTCCCATGTCGCTTCCTCCGATCCATGGTTCCGCCATAGTACCTTTACCAAAGGAACAAATTTCCTACACAAAACCTTAACATCTCAATTTAGGATCTACACCGGTTCCTCTTCAAACGTTAAGTCTAGATTCACTTCTATCTCCTCCACCGACACAACGTGTGATGGATCCGAGCGATAGCTTCTGAGCATGAAAACATGGAACACATCTTGAATCTGACCCAACTCTGTGGCAACTCTAGCTGATATGCAACTGGTCCCACCCGCTTCAAAATTTGATAAGGTCCTATAAATCAAGGACTTAACTTTCCTTGCGACCAAATCTTATCACCTTCTTCCATGGTGAAACTTTGAGCATAATCTCCCACACGATCAATCTCCTTCCATTTAAGATCTGCGAAGTTTTTTCGACTGCCTCCTTCAACTGTATGCTCAATTACTCCTTTTCCTCCGATTACGCCACAATTTTGGACAAAATCGGCGTTCTCCCAATTCCGCCCAACATGTATGACACTTCGTCTATACATTTTTTGACTTGCACGATAGTTTGTTGTTGTGCGCTAAAGGCAAGAACTCCTCCCAACTCCTACAAGTCTATCACGAACCTCTCAACATATCCTCCAACACTTGTATACCCGCTCAGATTGCCCGTCCGATTGATGGAATGCCATCTTGAAATCCAACCAGTGCCCAAAGCTTAATGTAATGCCTTCCAAAATCGAGACGTAAACCCTGATCCTATCCGAGATAATTGACAACGGCACTTCGTGCGACCTCACGATTTACGCTACATACAACTTTGCCAATTTCTGCAGAGAATAGTCCACCGCATCGGTATAAAATGTGTAGATTTTATCAACCGTCTACTATCACCCATACCAAGTCCTTCTTAGTAGGCATAAGGGAAGCCCACTAACGAAGTCCATGGTTATTCTCTCCCACTTCCATTGCGAAATCTTTATCACCAAGCAATCTCGACGGTACTTGGTGTTCAGCCTTGACTTGCTGACACGTTAGGCACTTCCCTACAAACTCTGTAACTTCTCGCTTAAGACTAGGCCACCAAAACTATTCCCGTAAATCCTTGTACAACTTACTTCCTCCAGGATACATAGCATAAGGGCTACTGTGTAATTCCCTGAGAATCCTCTGCCTTAACTCCTCATCCTGCAGCATACAGACCTTGCCTTGAAAACACAACACTCTGTCACTGTTTACACCAAAATTTTTTGATTCCCCATTTTGTACTTGTAGTAGCTTAGTACTTAACTCTTCGTCTGCCAGTTGTTTCTCCTTAACCTGACTTAGCCATGTCGGCTTCACTTGCAATTTCGCTAGCAAACTTCCATCATCGTAGAGACTCAAATGTGCAAACATCGCCCTTAACTCCGACACTACTTTTTGACTTAGGGCATCCACCACAACATTCACCTTGCCCGGGTGATACTCTATGGAGCAATCGTAATCTTTCAACAACTCCACCCACCTTTGCTATCTCAAATTCAGCTCTTTCTGAGTCAGTAAATACTTCAGGCTCTTGTGGTCTGTGTAGATCACCGACCTTTCCCCATACAAGTAGTGCCTCCACACTTTAAGAGCGAATACAACCGCCACCAACTCCAGATCGTGCGTCGGATAGTTTACCTCATGTGGCCTCAATTATCGAGACGCATAAGCAACCACTTTTCCATCTTGCATAAGGACACATCCCAATCCTGTATGGGAAGCATCACAATACACCATGAAATCTTTTCCTGCCTCAGGCTGAATTAAAATCGGAGCTTCAGTCAAAACCCTCTTAAGCTTCTCAAAGCTCTCCTATTACTTATCTATCCATACGAAAGGTACCTCCTTCCTTAGTAACTTCGTCAAAGGTGCAGCTATTGATGAAAACCCTTCTACGAATCTTCTATAATAGCCTGCCAATCCCAAGAAACTATGAATTTCTGCCACAGACTTAGGTGGTTTCCAATCCAATACTGCCTCAATCTTCCGAGGATCCACCCTTATCCTTTCAGCAGACACCACATGCCCTAAAAATGTAACTTCCTTCAATCAAAATTTGCACTTGTTGAACTTGGTATATAGCTTTTTCTCCCTTAACACTTGCAACATGACTCGGAGGTGCTCATCATGTTCTTCCTCAGACTTAGAATACACCAAGATATCGTCTACGAACACAATAATGAACCGGTCCAGATAGGGTTGGAAAACCCGGTTCATCATATCCACGAACGCGACTGCGGTATTTGTCAATCCAAACGGCATTACCAAGAACTCATAATGCCCGTACCTTATTCGAAAAGCTGTCTTATAAATATCAGCCTCCTTCACCTTAAACTGATGATATCCTGACCTTAGATCTATCTTCGAAAATACTACGGCCCCCTTAAGCTAATCGAACAAGTCATCTATCCTTGGCAATGGATACTTGTTCTTGATGGTCAGCTTATTCAACTATTGGTAATCTATGCACATGCGCATAGTCTCGTCCTTCTTCTTCACAAATAGGACCGGTGCTCCCCACAGAGACACATTGGGTCGAATAAACCCACGATCGAGTAATTTTTGGATCTGGGCTTTAAGCTCTACTAACTCCTTTGGTGCCATTCGGTACGGAGCAATTGACACAAGAGCTGTACCCGATAGTAAGTTAATTCCGAACTCTACCTCCTTATCTGGGGATAACCCAGGCAGCTCCTCCGAAAGACGTCCACAAATTCTCTTATTATTCTAACTCTCCTACAACTGCTTCCTTAGCCTCCAAGGCACTGATTAACATCAGGAAAGCTACACACCCTTTTCTCACCATCTTCTCCACCTTAAAGGTAGATACCACATTTGCCAAGCAATTTTGTCTTTCGCCTATTACCACAAATTCTTTGTCGTCAGGAGTTCTTAACGACATACGCTTAGCCGCACAATCCACATTTGCATGGTACTTCACTAACCAATCCATGCCTAAGATTAGGTCAAATTCCTCAAACGGCAACTCCAAGAATTTGCTGGAAATTGCGCCTCGAACTTCCAAGGTACGCCCTAAAGATTTTGTCTAACACTACCGATTGCCCTAAAGGACTAAGTACAATCATCTTCCTAGGTACAGCCGTAGTTCGCATGTAGAGTTCCGACACCTTACTAGCAATATATGAATAAGTTGACCCAATATCTATCAACGCAATAAAGGGTAATCCGTAGATAAGAAACATACCTAAAGAATTTGATATTATCCAAAATAGTAGTCTTACCTTGATGATTCGAATGGTCACTTAAGGTTGTCTTCAACAAAGTTCCTTTCAAAATCTTTTCAAGAGATTCTACCTAAGAGAGAAATAAAAGATTATGATTTCCAATCTTATTCAAGTGAAAGGAAGTGATGAAAATAAATGATAGCATCTTACTTTGATCACTTGGAAGTTCGCTTGAAAAAAAAAAAAAAAAAAAAGAATGATGATTCTACACAAAATAAAAGAATAAAATGGTGGCTTCAAAATAATGGATTCTTTTGAAGAGAAAGAAGAAAGAGAATGAAAGAAGAAAGAAGTAAAGCGAAAGAGAAGAAGAAAATGATAATGGTGATTTCGCAATGAGAGAAAGATAAGAAAAATAAGGTGAAAAGAAAAGAAAACAAGAATAGGATCAAAGAGAAAAGAGATGGACTATGGAACTTAGTTGCATTCTGAAGAGAAGAGAAAATGAAGAAGAATAATGGTGCTTAAACTTTGTGGTTTTGGTTTCAAAATGAAAACTAAATGAGAGAAAGAAGGTTGTATTTGGTTCAAGCAATTGAGGCTAAATCAAAATGAAAATGTACCAAAATGATTATGACATCAAAAGAAGAAGATTTGGTCAAAAGGATGAAAGCTAAAACAAAAGAGAGTTTTTACCTAAACTCTATGGCACATTCGGCTAGGAGAGAATTTTTGGAGAAAATGAGAAAAGATGGACAACCTAGGCTTTTGGCTAACTTTTCCCCTAATGGCAAAGCATAAATTCGCCACATCAATGCCAACATATCCCCTTTTCCTCCTTGTTTCTTCCCCATCATATCCAAAGAATTTACTACACAACTAAGCCTCTCCCTTAGCCTTCATGTTGTCTAGGTTCATGGTCAAATGACCATGAACACATCCCCAAAACATAGCCCTATTTCATGCCTTTGTCCCCTCATCTTATCATGAATTTGTGATTCCATGCCTTATGTTCTTTAACTTCCTTTTTCTCATGGTCAACAAGCCAAAATGGATGAAAGCTCATCCACTCTAGAATATTCTTGGCCGACACTTACAAGGAAGAAAACAAAAAATATTAAAATCTCCCTAATGTTAGCTAGAGATTCAACCTTGTACCTCAAGAACACACCCATGTATCTTAACCACTTTGCCAATTACTTAACTTATACTAGAACTTCTCATCATCAATTCTTAAGGCCTTAATAGCTTAGTTCTCTCTCTAATTAATAGAAATTAAAAGCTTAGCAAAGCATTCACTTAATAAATGAAGCTCAAATAACTTCCAAAATTGCACTTAATAAAGATTAAGCATGCAACATCATTCAATTATGTAAAATGCATAGCCCCTAATTATCGGGATGTTACGCTTTACTTCCTTAAAATAATTTCGTCCCCAAATTACTCGTCTCGAATTATGACATCAGTGCGTCACCATCCTCCCTCCGATGAGCTGCATACAGGACCCAGAATCTCAACGAGAGGAACTGATTTTCTCCGTAAAACCTTTATATCTCGCCCGTAATTTGAATTGGCTCCTCTTCATATGACATCAAAAGGCCACCATCCTCCTCCGATGAATCGTACTTCCGTCCATATAGTGCTTCATACGGTGCCATCCAGATATCGGATTGAAACCGTTGTTGTACGCAAATTCGCCAACGAAGAATTCCTCCCAACTTCCTTGAAATCTATCACACAACCCCTTAACATATCTTCTAAGATCCGATTACCATCTTCTTTGCCTCAACTCCCGATCCCCAAGATACGACTTTACCTTTAAAGCACAATACCCTTCACCGTTAATACCAAAATCTTCCAATTTCCCACTCAAGACTGCTCAAGCTTTTCACCAGATCTTCATCTATTAATTGCCTCTCTTTCACTTGACTTAACCATGTCGCTTAACTCAAGTTCGCCAACAAGCTTCCATCATCGAGAGACTAAGATGTGCAAACATCGCCTCAACCGACACCACTTTTCGACTTAGAGCATCTCGCCACCACATTCATTTCTTTGCTCGGATGGTACTCGATAGAACAATCGTAGTCTTTTAACAACTCTATCCACCTTCTCCGCCTCAAATGACATCAAAAGGCCACCATCCTCCCTCCGATGAATCGCATACACCACCCCCTTCCGCAGATACCACATGTCCTAAAATGCAACTTCTTTCACCAAAATTCACACTTATCAATTTGGCGATGCTTTCTCCCTTAAAACTCGTAGCACAATCCGGAGATGCTCATCATGTTCCACTTGGACTTAGAATACACCAGATGTCGTCTATGAATACCACGACGAACCGATCCATGTAGGCTGAAAAATCCGATTTTATGGATATCCGCTTTTTTCACTTTGTCGATGATACCTTCGACCTTAAAGGTAGATACCATCACTACAACTTCCTTATGACATCAAAAGTTCTTAGGACATTGTCTAAGCCACAAGAATCCACATTTGCACGGTACTTTACAAGCCACCCATGCCTAAAATTAGGTCAAATTCTCCAATGGCATTTTCCAAGCAATTTTGTCTTTGCACTCCGTAGTAGTCTCTGACCTCGCGGTCCATCATTTCTTGACTTTTTCGAAAGTTTCCTGACGACCTCAAGACCCAAAACTTCTCTTATTCTTTATCTTGATGATCTTAGATTGCTCCTAAAAATAACTTAGATTAGTAATCTATCTAAAGAATTTGATATTATCCAAAATAGTAGTCTTACCTTGATGATTCAATGGTCACTTAAGGTTGTCTTCAACAAAGTTCCTTTCAAAATCTTTTCAAGAGATTCGCCTAAGAGAGAAATAAAAAGATTATGATTTCCAATCTTATTCAAGTGAAAGGAAGTGATGAAAATAAATGATAGCATCTTACTTTGATCACTTGGAAGTTCGCTTGAAAAAAAAAAAAAAAAAAAAGAATGATGATTCGCCTTCACAAAATAAAAGAATAAAATGGTGGCTTCAAAATAATGGATTAGGTTTGAAGAGAAAGAAGAAAGAGAATGAAAGAAGAAAGAAGTAAAGCGAAAGAGAAGAAGAAAATGATAATGGTGATTTTGACAATGAGAGAAAGATAAGAAAAATAAGGTGAAAAGAAAAAGAAAACAAGAATAGGATCAAAGAGAAAAGAGATGGACTATGGAACTTAGTTGCATTCTAAGAAGAGAAGAGAAATGAAGAAGAATAATGGTGCTTAAACTTTGTGGTTTTGGTTTCAAAATGAAAACTAAATGAGAGAAAGAAGGTTGTATTTGGTTCAAGCAATTGAGGCTAAATCAAAATGAAAATGTACCAAAATGACTATGGTACATTCTACCAAAAGAAGAAGATTTGGTCAAAAGGATGAAAGCTAAAACAAAAGAGAGTTTTACCTAAACTCTATGGCACATTCGGCTAGGAGAGAATTTTTGGAGAAAATGAGAAAAGATGGACAACCTAGGCTTTTGGCTAACTTTTCCCCCTAATGGCAAAGCATAAATTCTACCACATCAATGCCAACATATCCCCTTTTTCCTCCTTGTTTCTTCCCCATCATATCCAAAGAATTTACTACACAACTAAGCCTCTCCTTAGCCTTCATGTTGTCTAGGTTCATGGTCAAATGACCATGAACACATCCCCAAAACATAGCCCTATTTCATGCCTTTGTCCCCTCATCTTATCATGAATTTGTGATTCCATGCCTTATGTTCTTTAACTTCCTTTTCTCATGGTCAACAAGCCAAAAATGGATGAAAGCTCATCCACTCTAGAATATTCTTGGCCGACACTTACAAGGAAGAAAACAAAAAATATTAAAATCTCCTAATGTTAGCTAGAGATTCGAACCTTGTACCTCAAGAACACACCCATGTATCTTAACCACTTTGCCAATTACTTAACTTATACTAGAACTTCTCATCATCAATTCTTAAGGCCTTAATAGCTTAGTTCTCTCTCTAATTAATAGAAATTAAAAGCTTAGCAAAGCATTCACTTAATAAATGAAGCTCAAATAACTTCCAAAATTGCACTTAATAAAGATTAAGCATGCAACATCATTCAATTATGTAAAATGCATAGCCCCTAATTATCAGGATGTTACAACATACACCGCACCCGACTGCCTCGCTTCGTTTATCGACACCTCTACCCGGTGTTCCCCGTCCTCTTCTAACCATTACCTCTGCCAGCAGAACCACGACCCCACGGTGGTCACCGCCCACCTCTTCCAATTTTGAGTAAGACCACGACTTACTGGTGGCTCCCATCTATTTTCATGGGATAGTCCCTAATCATATGATCATTGGACCCACACTTGAAACATCCTCCCATCTTCTTCCAACACTCTCCCAAGTGCATCTTTCCACACTAAGCACAAGTGCGGTACTGTCCTTCTATAGCAGCTTGCTGACCTCACGACCCATCCGTTCTAGGTCTCTTCTGAACATTCCCAGATGACCTTGATGATCCAAGACCTCTCTTTTACTTATTCTTGTCCGTGTTCTGTCTCACAGACTCCTTAACTCCTTCAGTAACCTTTGCCTTCTCTACTAACACAGCAAACTCCCGCTCCTACTGTGGGGTAATCAATAATCTCAGGTCATCCCTTAGTCTGTCCTCAAATCGGACACACCGTTCATGCTCCGTAGCCACTATACCTCGAGCGTACGGCTCAACCTTAAGAATTCGCCTTGTACTCCGCTACGGATTTATTTCCGAACCAAATCGAAACGCCTTCCTCTCAAGATCAACATAGCTGGTCCCAATATACTTCTTCCGACACGCCTTTAAAGTACTCCCAAGTAAGATCATCTGCGGCAAAGACCATCCCAAACCGTGAGCCACCATTGATATGACTCATCGCGAGGAGCGATACTACCCTTTCGCTTTCTTCTCGTGCATGACAGTCCAAATCATCCATAATTCACTCCGTCGCCTCTAACCAATACTCAGCCGTATTGGGCGCCACACCAGATATACCACGGAAAAACTCAGATCCATTAGCTTGAAGTCGCTCAAGCATGACTTCCGAGCTCCCATGCCTCCACCTGCTCCAGCTACCCTTTCCAGAACTTGTAGTATCACCTGTGATACTGCATCATCCCTCATCTGATCCTGATATTCCATACCAACAGTTGGTGGTGTTGGCATTTCATTCTCAGACCCTTGACCAGACCTAATGGGTTTCGACACGGTCATTCGGCCTCTACCACGGCCACGCACATTACGACCATGTCCCCTAAAACTCATGCTTCTGAATCGCGTTTATCTGATTAAAGAATTTTGTGAATTAGTTTTTGTTCCACTGATTTATTGTGAATAGTCTTATGTTCAATAGTTCTAAAGAGTAGTTCTTTCGAATTCATACACACAAAGTCTCAAATTTATTCATTCAATCATCACATTCATGAACTTGCGTTCATTACAAAAAGTGTTGTAGTTGTCATTGTTGTTGTTTTCCACTACCTGGGGGTATTTTCATAATTTTATCCTATAGGGATATTTTGGAAATTTTTTTAAATTAGGGTATTTGAAAATTTGTAAAATAGGAACACTTGGTAAGAAGATTCAAGGGTAATATGGGAATTTCATAAACTGAGGGTATTTTTGTATTTTTTTCAAACCAGGGGTATTTCGGTAATTTTTTTTTGCAAAATATGGTTCCAGGTGATTTAACAAAATAAGGGTATTTTAGAAATTTTTAATTTGAGGGTATTTCGGTAACTTTCCATATTAAGGGTATTTTGGTAATTTGTACGGGTTAGGGGTAATTTGGTCAATTTACAAATCAGGGGTATTTTGGTCATTATAATCATGGTTTGACTTTAGAATTTTACAAAACAAGGTGACTAGTCCCTTTCGGGTTTTAATTATTGAATTTAGCCTGTGATTGAGTCCTCTTGGTTAGGTTAAACCGTCACTACGCACCAGGTAGGATTCGAGCGGAGAGGAGGTGAGTCACTAGGATCGCTTAAATACCAAGCTCCCCGAATCCAATCCTAGACATGCGCACAATGGTTGCCACACCTTTAACTCTATGACTCACCACTGTGTTTGTTTGGTTAGACTTTAAATTTTATGTATTTCGATATTGGAGTAGACTAATCCTAGGGTTCAATAATTCCTAATCTACTAATCTACGTCCTATAATTCCCAATCACAAAAGGGTTAGGGTACTTACCGTGGACTTTGGGTGGAGACTTAGGTGCCATTCCAGAAACTCGCCAATTTCAAAATACAAAACGTTTTGGGTCCAGAAAGCCCTCAAGGCCGAGTTTTGAACTAGGCTCTGATACCAAATTGAAACACCCCAAACCCGACCCACAAGGCCTGACCGGATCTGGCATGCTCCTTGAGTAAAACGTAGTTAAGTCTCGTATGACATTTTTGAAAAAATCGTGGTGGTTTCAAAGAAAATGGTTTTGGGTTGATCTCGAGTTTAAAATTTAGTTGTAGCTTAATTTGTACTAAAATGATAAGTTCATATTTCAAAAGTTACAAGTTTAAGAAATACCAAATTTTAGAGTTTAATATTATTGTTAACCAAAAAAATGCTGGTGTTTGATTTTCAAAACAATTGGTGTTGTTCAGATTATATCGTAAAAATAAAAAATGCAAAGAGAATAAAACAATTAAGTAGTAATGGCCTTATTACATCAAAATATATCCCAAAATGAACCAAAATAACTTAATAAGAAAACTAAAGAAAACTTTAGTCAGCATGGCCACCCCAAGTTCCTGCCGGCCCGGTCCATCTATCGAGCGCCATCTCAAAAAAGTTAGCCCACTAAGGGTGAGTCAATGACTCAAGGTGTAATCCATCATAGACTCCCAAAACACACAAGACATAATATATCACATAAAATAATGATGAATCATGATGCAACCCAAACCACCTAGATCCAACCTCTACATCACCCGTACCTCTCACCGATCACATCGTGGGATTACTAAATCGACCCTCCATCCGCTACACACCATCGAAGGTAGTCGCTGCAGTCAACTGTACATCACCCTTATAATTTGTGGCATAGCCACCAGATAATGCGATAGAGTCACTAGATTTATGTTATGTGACATAGTCACCAGATAATGTGACAGAGTCACCAGATATTGTGGTAGAAACCACCAGATCACTTCCCCTTTCACATAATCACCCATATGCCCATGCAACATACATAACATATGAATAACATGCATTATACCTTGTCCCATAGCCTTAACAATATTTCACATATGTCCATATTCATATCTTATAAACTTTACTTAACTAAGAGTTAGGGGTAATGTACCTAAATGCACTGTACCATGGAATGGTACCTTAGCCACGTTTTTCATATTTCCATTATCACATACATAATATTAATACCATTAATCTACTAGGAATTAGTGTAGGGCTACACACCTGATTACTCGTAGATCTAATCAAAATCCTAAAAGTCTGATCTAATGCACTAGATCTGTTCTCCTACATTCGGCCAACACTAAGTACATTAGTCAATAGGCCATTCGGCTAAACAGCAAATCCCAAAGGGTTAACGAGACCAAAACCCTTACCTTGCTGCCGATTTGGTTACCAACCAAATCTCAAAACTTTGTGATGATCCCTTCTTGCAATCGGCTAGACACTAGTACACTTAACCGGTTAGTTTTCGGCTTTTGAACGAAATAGGAAATAGATCTGAAACACCTTACCTAGATTATTTAGCCAAATCTCAAAGATCTGTCGAAGACTTCCTAAAACACCATAATTAGAATCGGCATAGCCTTTGAATAAGTGAAAGTGGTCCTTGGCCGAATGGTAAGCCTTACTTACCTTGGATCTCAAATCCCGAGAGGACCACCTTAGACCGTCGGCTACTAGAGGATCCCATAATCACCTTCATAGTTTCACCAAAGAAACATAGAGGATTAGAGTCTTGATTTTTGATAGTCAGAGAAAGAAAAGAATAGAAAATTGACATAGAAGAGTTCCTTACTGAAAAGAGTGACCAAAATGCAGATGATCAAAAACCTCCAAGAAATTGACAAGAAGATCCTGAGGTAGCGAAATTGGTTCAAATGAAAAAGATGATAGGCTCTTGGTGCTTTAGGATTAATCGGTTTCAACAGGTAGAGGAGCAATCGGTTATGGCCACACAAAAAATAGAGGTTCACTTTTGAGAGATTCGTGGGAAAAGAAGAAAAGAATAATATGGAGGCTCAATTATGATTCTTGGCTAGAGTGAGAGAGAAGAAGAAAGATTTAAGAGAAAGAAAAGAAAAGAAAAGTGTTGGTGAGGCTTAATGAAAAATTCAGCTTAAGGGATTTTGGTGACCGAATTTGTCATCCAAGAAGTCCCTTGGCCGACCAACTCTCCCTCTCTCCATTCAATCCCCCTTTTCACTCTACCTTAGCCAAATCCTTAAGTTTTTAACTCAATCTACACTTCATCTTTGAAGTGTCCTTGTGCCGTCCAACATTGCCTCTCCTTGCTTCAAAATAAAACTCCAAAATGTTTCCTTTGCTACTTGAACCCAAGCCCCCTCTACACTCCCTGTGGCGTCACCTTGTAAAGACCTAGGTGGCGCCTCCTTGCCACCTTTCTAGGATAATTCTTGTGTCCTAAGTCACACAATAAACTCTTTAAGGCCTAGCTCCCTTTGTTCCCCTTTTAGTCTTTAGAAAAATTCGATAATTTCTAAGGCTCCTACCTACATCCCGAGGTCCCTGAAGCCCCCAAAACACATTTAAAACATACTCAGGCATGCAATCACATACATTTAAGTAAAGATGCATAACCCCCTAGTCCCGGATATGACAATGATTATGATCCCATAGACCTATTTAAGGGACACTTTGATTTGCAAAATTAAATTATGATGTGAAATATTCATAAAATATCTGATTTGTTCGGTAATGCCTTTAACCCTAGATCGGTGATGGTTACGGGTTAGGGGTGTTACAGAAATGATTAAATGGTAAAGTAAGGAAAATGTGGGAGTGGCCATTAGACAAATTTCCCAATTTTTAAATTTCTAATGGGTGGTTTCAATTTTAAACTAATGTATCTACTCCACTTTTCACACATTTTACATCAGATTAGAGAGCTTTAAAATTCATTTTCTTTGCATGATTTTAAAGGCCTATCATCAAAGAATAGATCCAACCAATTTCCTTCTCAAAATTCTCTCTCAATTCACCTGAAATTTTTATCAAAAGTAGCAAAAAATATTCTGAAATTTCTCAAGTTTATTGAATCAAGATTTTCAATCAACGAATTTAGAGCGAATCAAAGGTAATCTTCAATCATAAACTTGTTTTTATGATGATTAGAGGAATTTTTATATGATTTGAGAGTCAATTAAAGGATTTTTATCAATGTCATCTTCTTCTAAGAACACATGGTTTTTAATGGTGGATCTTGAATTTTGAGAGGAAATCCACAAATAATTGGATGTTCCAACTCAAAATGGATCTATTACAAGGTTTTTATCTTATTCATCAAGATTAAACATGATTTGTGAGGTAATTTAAATAAATCCGAATTTCATCATCTTCATGAACTAATTTTCCAGAATTTTTGTGAAATTGATTTAAAGATGAAATTGATGTTTAGTATAAGTGTATTTGGTCTAGTATTGATTATTTAAAGTGTTTAGGAGGGTTGGAGAGATTGATTTTGTGAGGAATCTAGTTTTCGACTTAATGTTACAAATCTGATAAGGTATCTTTGTGAAACTATTTCGATTAGTATAGTTAATTAAAATTTGTGTTTATTATAGCATTAGAAATGTGGTAATGTCTACTTTATCTCCATTGAAGCTCTGAGTCTTGAAGAGGACTGAGCTAGCCAGAATTGAAGCTTGTATTTTCTTGGTTGATCACTTGTTTGTGGTAGAACAAATTGTGTGAGTGTTTCTAAGGGCATTTGGTAAATTGACCATCATTTATATTTAATTAGTAGCTTTATTGATGACTTCAATTGATTAATTATGGTTGAATGGCTAATTTTTGCAAGATTGATATTATATGTACAAGGATTGAATTTTTGTGCAATTTAATTAGGCTAATTATATTGATGATTAGAGCATGGTTAGTGGAGTTTTTAATCATGATATATTGGTGTTACAATTGGTAATTGAACATTGGAAAATGGCAAATGAAATGCTTGATTTAATTGGATGTTAAATTGCTATGTTACATGTTACACATAAGCATTTTGTTGCATTAAATTGAGCACAATAATGATTGATTTATATGCTATGTTTGATTGAATATATTGGCAACATGCATGGTGGTTCCATTGGATATAGTTGGCATGCCATAGGATTTGTGAGTACTCACCTTTATTTGTGACATTGTGAGCATATGGCTCTAGGTGGACTGATTTGATTGGAGTAGATAAGGCAGTGTTGACCATGAGTCAGAATTATTGGGTTATTTAAGGAGCTATAAGGGAACGTGTTCTTCGACTCGCTCAACTCGGTGGACTGTATTTGGTATTTGTGGGAGATCGAAGATCCATTTATCCGATGAATGATCACCCGGTTAAGCCATGAGAAATATATGCCAATATATTTATGTGTGATTATTGTTATATCATTCGATGTTTGTAAACCAGAAATAATTGATTCTTGATATTGATAAAGCATATGGAAATTAAATTGACATGTTTCATTATTATGGCTGATAATTGGTGATTGATTGGATGTGATTTAAGCATGATTTGGATGTTGATTTACTAGTCGTTTTTTTGACATTCACTGAGCTTTTTAAAGCTCACACCCTCACAATTCGTGTAGATAATCGTCGGGCTTGAGGAGTTGAGGAACCAAGCAAGAGAGTTACAAGAGATTCAGGCTTGGTAGAGACTTTATTAATGTTTTAGAGACTATAATCGAACATTGTGGAACTCTCAAGAATTAGTTTAATTTCGATTGTAATTGGACTTTGGACATTGGACATTTTATGTTGGACGGTTTTATAATAATTTTGAGGCATGTTTGAGTTTAATTTTTGAATGGTTTACGGTGCATTGATGCTTGATAACACGGTGTGTGAGGCATGAAATTTGTACTAACAATTGTTTAAATGAAGCTTCCATGGAGTGGTTTACTAGCGACTAAGGTACGCCACTTGTTTGATTTATTCAGTGTTTGTTATGCATGAAATTGGTTGCCTAATTCGATATAATTGAGGCTTAATTGATGTCAATAAATTCAATTTAAGGTGTATGTATATTTATGTTAATTAATCGTAGTTAATCAAGTTTACTTAGCCATTAAAGTATACAAAATTGGGTTTTAAAATGAGTTTTTCACAAAATTAGGTGCAGTGGTTTTCACACGGGCATGTACCTGTCCATACGGGCGTGTGAGGGGTTACACACATGCATGTGGGTAAGTGACACGGACGTGTGGAGATTGGAGCTATCACACATGGGGTGTTGGATTTCCATGATGTGAACACGGTCATTTAATGGCACACAGTCTAGGGGACATGGTCGTGTGGGTTTGAATTTTTGTCTCTTTAAATTGGTATTGTAATTTGTTTAAATTACAATTTAATCCTAAAAATTGATTAGTCTAATTAGACCCTTAGATGCTAAGGAAACTTGGTAAAATTTTAGGATTAGTCTTGTAATGGGTAAAATTTGATAGGAACACACTTAATTTATAATTCAGAATAGGTCCTGATAGTTTGTATTTGTTACAATTTAGTCTCTAATAATAAAATTTGAATTAGACATAGTAAACAAACTCAAATTAAGCTAAAAATTTTAAAGCTCGTATATTTTGAATAAAAGAAGGTTGATAAACACTTAGATCCAAAATCAGGTTAGTTTTACCATTTATGGTAAAATGACAAAAATACCCTTAGGTTAAATTGCCTAGGAAATGTTTTAAATTGGTTAATAATTTGCTTCAGCAATAATAAATAACTAATAATTAGATAAGATTGATGTGTTATAAGGTCAGCTGTGATAGTGTGATGCTTTTGATCCGCTCTAATATTGTATTTTCTTATAGATTCAAGATGTCAGCTGAGTTGGATCGGGTTGTAGTTAATGAAGCTGAAAGTAATGTTCAAGCTTCGAACCCTGAAACAAGTAATAGTGCATCAATTCCACAGTCCTTTGGTGATGAAATGAAAAGTGTGCTCTTGGAATGATGAACTAGTGGTTCAATGAATTCAAACAAGCAAATCTTGCAACTTCGCCACCTCCACCCTATAGTGTGCCTTCTTCGACACCCCTAAGTCCTCAAAATACTGTACCTGTGGCAGTTAATCAATATCCATAGATAAAATCCATAAATGTGGAGCGAAAGAATTCAGAGGAAAGGTGGATGATGATCCTATAACAACTGAGTAATGGTTAATAAATACAAAGAGAGTCTTCACGGAACTGATGTGCACTCTTGAAGATTGTTTGAGATGTGATGTGTCATTACTAAAAGATGAAGCGTACTTATGGGGGGACACTTTGAGCACGATGACATCAAATGATCGTATTAAATAGGATTTCTTACAAACTAAATTCAAGAAGAAGTATGTTATTCGGATATTTATGGACAAGAAAAAGAAAGAATTTCTTGAGTTAAGATAAGGGAATCGGACTATAGCTGAGTATGAATAAGAATTCGTACAGTTAAGCAAGTATGCCCGTAATATAGTATCAAATGAGGAGGAAATGTGTATTAGATTTGAGGACAGGTTGAATGATGATATTTGTATGTTTGTGGCAGCGCTAAGTTACAGGAATTTGTAGAACTTTCAGAATGGGCTCAAAAAATTGATGGAATTTGTAAAACTACACGACAGTCAGATTCAAAATTTGAGATTTTAATAAAAGGGGGTCGCTCAAGCCTGCTCAAACATTTCTATCAAAGAAATTTAGAAATGAGACAAGTCGATCGACTACCCCTTTAGAGTTCACTAGTAGAGAGAAATCGAGGCAAAAAAATATTTGATCTGTTAATTCTCTAGCGGCTTGTGTTGGAAGTGTAAGAAATGTTGAGTGCACCATCGTGTTTGTGATGATTGCAACAAAAGGCATTTTGGTGAGTGTCGATCAAAGTTAGGAGCTTGTTTCCATTGTGGATCTACTGGCCACTTCCTTCGTGATTGTTCGAAAAGGTAGAATGATTTTTCAATCAAACACACAAGCCTGAAGCAACCTCACAAAGAGGCAGACGATCTAGAAATGCTAGAAACACTACTTCTGAGAGGGAAGATGTAACATCACGGTTTAGACCCTAGTTGGAATAGTGGTTTGAAACCACAAATCTGAGGTCAAAATGTTAATTTAATATTATTTTTTGTGAATAGTATGTGACATAGTCTGTGTGAAAATTTTGTGTGATGATTTGATCGTTTTAGTGTCGAATTAAGAGAAATAACTTAATCGCGTAAAGAGTAAAAGCTGTGTGCTAATTTTTAAGTACTTAAGTGTTGTTGTCTTAATAATATGGAGGCCTTATGAGGCAATTAAACCAAGTTTTAAGATAGTGGGTGGTAATGGACAACTATAACCTTGGTGATTATATGTTTTAATTATTAATTGAAAGGATAAAATAGTAAATAGTTAAATAATATGTGTTTAATGAAATCAAAGCATGAAAATGGTCATTCTTTTTCATCTTGGTGCCAAAAATAGCAAAGAAAATAAAAGAAAAAGAAAGCTAGGGGTTCGGCCATTGTTAAGCAAAAATTTAGGTATGTTTTAGCTTGATTTTTGATAATTTTTACGTTTTTATAATCGTTGCTTCGTGCTCTAGCTAGCCCATATTATAATTTTGTGAATTGCTGATGTTTTTGTGATGAGCCATTGATGAATGCTTGAGCTATGTGCTAGATGATAGTTAAATATAAAGACTTGGTGTTGGATTAACATGTTTTGTCTTTGAATTTTTGATGAAATTGAGTAAATTGGGCTAAATTGAGAAAAGTGTAAATTGAAGAACTAAAATGTGAAATAAATGAAACGTGTGGACTTGTATGAGCTTAGTAAGAATCCGGGTAGACTAGAGTATAAGCAAATTTTGTGTATTTGATGATTTGATGAATTAGGGGCTAAAGTGTCGAAATGTAAAAATGTGAGGGCTATTTTGTAAAATGCCCAAAATATGTATGTTTGGACTAAAATGAATGAATTGATGATTGAATGGATTGAATTTGAATGTGTATAGATCAAGAGAGGAGAGGTTCAGATCGAGATCGAGGCAAAGATAAAGTGCTCGATTAATTGACCGTATCGATAGTTCGACGTCCGAGGTAAGTTCGGATATAATACATGTATTTGAGATGTGTTTTAGCGATATGAAATGAATATGTATATGTGTATGAAAGTGAGTTGCTATGTGCACGATTTTAGTTGATGGCACTAAGTGTGCAAAATTTAAAATCGAAATAGAAATGAATAGCACTATGTGTGCGATGATATGAAAGCTTCGGCTTATTGAATTGGCACTGTGTGTGCGACACCGAGATGAGTCGATTAAAAGAATAGGCACTAAGTGTGCGATAACAATTATGATTCGAATATATATGTGGCATTGAGTGTGCGGTTAAATTAAACAAATATCAAAGGATGATCGAAATGTAATATCGAGCATTGAATAGCTTGGAAGTTGAATAATTAAGTGTTAGCTAAGGTATGTGTTGAACCTTTGTGGTTGATGAGTTATAGACAAGCCATGATTGAATGAATGAGTATTTTAGCTATAGATGAGATGATATGAATATGAGATAAGTGATTGTTTATTATGTACATTAGTTAGATTAATGAGATAATTGTATTGTATATCGAACTTACTAAGCTTTGGAAAGCTTACTATGTGAATTGTTTCTCTGCCTTGTAGTGTCAGTAAAGCTAGCTCAGATCTGGGATCATCAGCTTCTTAATCACACTATCGGCATTCTATTTTGGTACTTTTGAAAGGATGTATATAGTTGAAATATGGCATGTATAGGCTAGTTATGTGTATATGTTTATGAAGTGAACTTAGTCATATGTTTTGGTAAGTTTTGAGTTGATAAATGATTGAATGAGTGAGTTATATGGTACAAATTTTGGTATGGTGTGATGCAAATGAAATAGTTAAGTTTTGGCTAAACAAAATGGATGATTAATGCTTGTGTTGACATGAATTTTAGTTTGTAATTTGGCATGAATGAGAATGGCATTGAATGTATAGATTGAATGGTCAATTTGGTATATGTTTGGTTGTTAAATAGGTATGATATGTCTTGATGATTGGCTTGTAGAAATGACCCTAAGTGGGTGGCATTTTGGTCTTGCAAATGACCTATAATGTCACACGGCCATGGCATACGGGCGTGCCTAATAACCGTGGGGTAAAGTTAGTAGCTAGCTTTAGAAGTACACAGTCATGGCACGGGCGTGCCTAAAGGCCATATTAGAATTGGCAGTATATGACCTAGTAGGACACGGCCTTAACACATGGGTGTGCTTGGTGGCCATGTGGATAAAGTCAGAATGCTTACTCTATTTTGGCACGGCTTGGACATGGGGGTGTCTAGTGATCGTGTGAGGTACATGGCCTGGTGGCATGGGCGTGTGGCCTCAAAAGATTTGTTAATTGTTATAAATTTCTAAAATTTATTGTAAGTGTTCGGTTTAGTCTCAACCCCTCTCAAGTATATGTTAAAGGTCCCATAGACCTTGCTAAGGGATAACATGTTTGTAAATGAATGTGATTGATGATGATTGACTTTGTGTCGTAATTTTAGTGGTTAAATGTTCTAATTGATTGGTAACGCCTCTTAATCGTATTCTAGCGACAGTTACGGGTTAAGGATGTTACAGAAGAATAGCGAGATGAATGAACGATCTGAAGCGAGAACTCCAGCTAGACCCTATGCAATAAGAGCTCGGAAGAAGCTACTACCTCAAATGTTATTGCGGGTACTTTTTCTCTCTTTGATGTTAATGTATATGCATTGATTGATCCTAGATCAAGTCACTCATATATATGCACTGCATTAGTAGACAAAAGGAATAACCTGTTGAGTTCACTGAATATATTATCAAAGTTACGAAACCACTGGGTCAGTGTGTTTTAGTTAATCATATAGGTAAATCATGTCCACTAAAAGTTAGAAGTTATGATTTTCCCACTAGTTTGATGTTGTTACCTTCTGATGATTTTAATATCATTCTGGGAATGGATTGGCTGACTGAGCATGATGCAATAGTGAGTTGTCGAAGGAATTAAGTTAGTTTGAAATGTCCGAATGGTGAATTTATTTGTGTTAGGGCAGATGGTGTCGATTGTGTTACAAATGTAGTTTCAACACTGTTAGCTCTAAAATTTATTAAAAAGGGATGTGAAGTTTATTTAGCCTATGTTCTTGATTGAAAGTGGCTAAATAAAAAATCGAGCAAGTGCCGGTAGTCAAAGAGTATGCTAATGTTTTTCCTGAAGTACTGCCCGAGTTGCCACAACCTCGAGAAGTAGAATTCGTGGTCAATCTTGTGCTTGGAATAGCTCCAATTTCGATAACGCCGTACAGGATGGCCCCTACAAAATTGAAAGAGTTAAAAAGTGTAGTTACAAGAGTTGTTAGATCGCAGATTTATTCGACCGAGCATGTCACCTTGGGGTGCTTCAGTTTTGTTTGTGAAGAAGAAAAATGGGTTAGCGAGACTATGTATAGGTTATCGGCAGCTGAATAGAGCCATCATTTAGAATAAATACCCGTTACCTCATATTGATGATTTGTTCGATCCGTTAAAATGAGTTACAATGTTTTCGAAAATCGACTTGAGATCCGAATATTATCAGTTGTGAGTTAAAGAACAAGATGTACCAAAAACTACATTCAGAACTAGATATGGTCACTATAAATTTGTAATGATGCCATTTGGTTTGACTAATGCCCCTGCAGCATTCATGGACTTGATGAATCGGGTGTTTCATCCATATCTAGATCAGTTTGTTATGGTATTCATTGATGACATTCTGATTTATTCATTGAATGAGTCAGATCATCTGAAATTTAAGAGTTGTGATGCAAACCTTGCGTGAAAAACATCTTTATGTGAAATTCAGTAAATGTGAATTCTGGCTACGATAAGTATATTTTCTAGGACATGTTATATCTGTTGATGGAATCAGGGTTGATCCGAATAAAGTATTTGCAATTTTTGATTGGAAAATTCTGAAGAATTTTTATGACGTTCGAAGTTTCTTAAGATTACCCGGATACTATTGGCGATTCATTAAAAACTTCTCAATCATTGTTTCAGCTATAAGGACCAGGTTATTACATAAAAACATTGAATTTGTTTGGTTTGATAAATGTCAATAGAGTTTTGATCAGCTGAAAAACATGTTAATAGAAGCTCCAGTATTAACTCAGCTTGAATCTGGAATGACATATGTTGTTTTTAGTGATGCGCCTCTCAATGCTTTTGGTTGTGTGTTAATGTAGTTAGGAAAAGTTGTAGCTTATGCTTCTCGACAGTTAAAACCACATGAAAGAAATTATCCTACTCATGATATTGAAATGGCTGCGATTGTCTTCACTTTGAAAATGTGGAGACACTACTTGATCATGTGTCAGAGTCTTAAAAATTTATATAATGAATGATCTAGCCTAAAAACTAATTGTGGCAATGACTTGAGGCAAGCGCACCTATCGAACAGTTGTATAGTTTAGTGGCAAGATCGGATTGTCAAACCCAAAGGAACCAAAAGTACTAATACTAACTTTCTTTTTATTATTTAACCTAAGAATTAAAGGAATTTTTGTTTAACCTAAAATTAACTAACTACTAAGCTAAAGATGCTAAGACACAGAGAAGGAATTGGGGAAAATACTTGAGGAAAAAACCAATTGATTAAGACAATACTCGAGGAAGAATCCACGTAGACTTCACTTGTTATTTAACTCTGAACCAGGCGATTTATTCACTTGACTTGATCCGTAGGACTCCTTAATTTATATTAATACCTCTCTCGAGGCTACTACCGTCTAACCTTAGGTTGATTAATTGAAATCTCTTTCTAATTAAAACCCCTAGAATTGCATTAACTCGATCTATGAACTTCCATATTAGGTTTGACCCTAATCCGATAGATTTTCGTCATCCTATCTCTAGGGTTGCGATCAACTCCGCTTAACTATGCTAGATCTACTCTTAAACATGTTCTATTCCTCCTCTGCCTAAGAGCATAAATGCTTGAATTAATATCTTGAAATATCAAAACAAGAATTAAGAAAACATAGTTAAGAACAAATCAAGTATTTATCATACAACTTAGAAAATAATAACATGATCCGTCTTAGGTTTCATCCCCCTCAGGTATTTGAGGGGTTTAGTTCATAATCATAAAAGAATACACCTCAGAAGAAAATATAAAACAAAACATAAAGAAAACCCTAAAACCCCCTGAAGGAATTGAAGGAGAAATCCTCATTCTTGAGTATGATTTCGGCTTCTTGAGATAAATCAACTGGCTTTCTTCAAGTGAATCCCACAATTTGGCCCCTCTGGCTTGGCTCTTTGGCCTAGCTGAACGCCCTCTTGAAGGTTGGCCTCTAGGGTGCTTATATAGGCTTTTGGAATGCCTTTCTTTGCCTCTAAGTACCCAAATCCGAATGAAACTCTTCTTTGCTACGGCAGGGACACGCCCGTGTGCCATGCCCATGTAATTCGAGTTATAAGCTGTGGTCGGTCCTGCTAAAGAGGCACGACCGTGTGACTCGGGGTCCAGGCCGTGTGAGTTTTGTACTTTGGCCCATTTTCTCTGTTTTGGCCCGTTTCTCGTTCTTTTCATCCCCCAGTGCTCTTCTGAGTATAAAACATGAAAACAAAGGATTAGGAGCACCTAATTCCATAATTAATGGGATAAATAATCCAAAAGTATGCTAAATGTGGATTAAAATATGTGTATATTATGGTTTATCAAATACCCCCACACTTAAGCTTTTGCTTGTCCTCAAGCAAAATTCTCAACTCACAATTAAAATGAACTTCCTCAATTCATAATATTCATCGATAATGTTTCATCATAATTCATAGATAATTTATACATGGATAATTTAACTCAAAGAGTCCTAAAGATTCAAACAATCAAAGTAATAGTTTTTAGCACGAAAAATATAGGTGTTTCCCCTTATTTAAATAATTACCTTTAATTCAAAATTGACAAGAGTTGACATCCTCACTAAAGATTCACTCAAATCACTCAAGGTGTTTAAGGGTCAAAATAAAGCACTCATTAGTCAAACATGAAAAGTTATTACCATAGGCTTGCCTGAAAATCAAATCTCCACTACTATAAAATGAGATGATACACAAATCAAAAGGTCTTTAAAAGGTTGTAACGGGGCTTAGGTTAAAGGTGTGGATAAAGGATGGATTAGAGGGTTAGAATTGAGATTGAATTGATAATTTACGTCACTAGAAAAATGAACTAATCCTGAATAATTACATCAATTGAAAACTTGAAACTAATAATACGAGCTTCTTCTTCAAGATGTTGAATTTAAACATATAAGCTCAATTAATCACGAAACTAATAATGAATATACTTCAAAATTTTTTTTAAGAAAAAATCAACAATAATAAGAAAGAACTTTAACAACTGAAATATAGAACATAGTTAGGCAACTACTTAAAATCAAATCTTGACAAAAAGGGTAGTTATGAGGAATGGTGATAACAAATACAAGATGGGTTTTGGGTTAATATTAGTGGGTGAGTCAATAAAAGGGTTGTTATGATCAAAGGGGTTCACTAGGGGTTAATTGTGAGGGTAGGATTTTAGTGGAGTAAGTGGGTTAAATCCTAAGTAAGTGGGTTAAATCCTAAGTGCCTTTATCATCTTAGTATATCAAATCAAAGATGTGGTCTCGACCTGTATAATCAAAGCAAGTTCTAGAATAACAAATCAATGTTGACACGCTCATAATCAATAAAGTGAGCACGAAAAGAATGTATGCTCTAAAAGGTTCAAAATCTCACAAAAATTATGGGTTTTTGATGACAACCTTGTAAATTTTAAACTTCAAGGTAATAATTAGATTCAGGCAGACAACTTAACAAAATTTTAATTTTTGAAAATAGACTCATCATGCTTGATTCTCTAGTATCTTAAAGTTTAAATCATCACTGCATAATTATCAATGACTTAATCCGAAACATATCAATAAAAATCATAAATCAACAGGAATTTCATTCTAATTAGTGATATGAGGAAATTACTTAAGACAAGATATCATTTAGGAATTTGAGAATAATGCAAAAAGTTAGGAACGTTTCTAAATAAATTTTCACCCCCCACACTTAAGATGTACATTGCCCTCAATTTACAAAGATAGATAGTAATCATATATTACGAAAATTAAAAGAGAGGGAGAGAAGTGAAACTTACTAAATTTTTTGGATGGATTCCTTGAGTTGGAAGTGTGGAAACTTGATTCGGAGGTGAAAGATAAGTTGGAGGGGGCGCCTCTTATTCCTGCGCTTGATGAAGAAATTGGGAATCTCGTGAAGAGTTAGCTAGGAAATAATAAGAATAATTCTAAATATACTAATTATATATTTAAAGAAAAGAAAAATAAAAAGAAAGAGTGTAAAAAGTGAAATAAGAATAAAAGAAAAGATTAATGGACTGAAAAGTCCTTTTTGTTAGATTGTAACATCCTAGAATTAGGGGTTCTGCATTTCGCACTACTTCTTGCGTTTGGCTAGTTATGCTTATTGTTTTGGTATGCTTAGGGGTCTTAGGAAGGCTTGGGTTCAAGCTAGGGCCTTGGTAAAATTTTGTTTTTAGGGCACTTTAGGGGGAGAGCTAGGGGAAGCAGGCTATAAGGATATTTAGTTGTGTTTGATGTCACAAAAGGAGTTAGTGGCAAGGTGATGTGGTGTCACTTGTAGGAGCAAAAGGGAAGGAGTTCGAATCCCACAGGTTGCAATTTTAGAGTAATTATTTTGTGCCAAGATGGGGAAGAAGTGGTGTTTGGCTTGGACTCTGAGGGGTGGTTGTTGAATGGGTCAACCAGTTTGAAATGGATAGAGGAGAGGTCTTAGAGGAGTTTGAATGGGTCAACCGATTCAAACGGTGGATGGAGAGGACTTAGTGGAGCAAATCAAAGAGCAAATCATGGGTGTGGTGGAGTGTTGAAGTTGGCCGAAAGTGGGAGACTTGAGAAGGGGGAAAATTCTGCCAAAGTGTAGGGGAGTATAGGGGACTTGTGAGTAGCAATTTCGGTAGTGGAAGAGTAGTGTCTTGTTTGTGTCAAGAGGGGATAGGTGAGTTTGTTTTTCTTAGCATTTTCAGTCATAGCATTTTGGGGAAATATCTTTGCTCTCTTTTCTTTACCGAAACCATAAGTGACTATTCTCTTGGTTTTTCTTTTCATTTCTTTTCTCCCTCAAGCTTGGTAGCCGAAACTTAAACCTTCCCATCCTTCTCTTCTTTATCTTTCCTTCCTACTTTTTATTCTTCACCACAAGATTATTTCTCTTGAAGCTACTCTTTTCCGAACCATTCTCTTTTGATTTTCACCATAACCGAATCCCCATTCTTCTTCTTTACTTCTCTACCTTCTCCTTTAAACCGAAACCCCTACTCCTTCTGATTCTTGACTAGTTTTTCCTCCATAGTCGAATTGGGTATCTTTCTCTACTTTTTAATTCTTCTATTCCTGTTCTTTTTTGGCTGGCTGAATCTCCTATTGTATTAAACTAAATCCATTCTGTCACTTTATGCCATTAGCCGAACATTGGGAAGCAAGGTGCTAGGAATCTTCTTGTCGGTTGATAGTTTCTTCAAATGGTTAGATTGTACAAGGTAAGGTTCTTCTCTGTAGTTTGTAATTCTTTTCGATTCTTGTTCTTTTCCTGTCTATCTTTTTTACTCTAAAAACCAAAAGTCTCATTTGTCTCTTCTTCCAAGGGCCAAATCTATTGGAGTGCAAGCACACCCCTTTAAGCCTCTTCTTAGTTTTGAAATCGCGGAAGAGGGTGGTAAGTTTATGTTGGCCGAATAAGGGGGAGGCCTCATTCATGTTTTGTTTAGGCCGAAAGGCTGTTTCTTTCCTATTTTGGAGCACCTTTTCTAACTTGTGAGTTATTAGGAATTCATCTGGAATCGCAAGCTGAATCCATTGGGATGATTTCTGAGTAATCTAAGGAGTTCCTCTTTCATTCTTTACGGCCAGTTTCTATTCGTTATACTCTTCCATAACCAAAACCCCTTTTGTTGGACAACCATCATTTCTCTCTGAGTACTGATCAAGGTTCACTTCATGGATGCAAATGCTAGCCAATCTAAGGAGGGGAGTGGACCCGTAGTCTCTTCTCCTAAGTTTAAACGGCATGCTGTGTCAGCGGTTCGAGACTTTCTGTCGAGTTGTGGTAGAGAGCCGACTTCTGCTTGGGATAGGCAAATCGCGGTTGTTCCCACTAGTGAGAGTGTCGATGATCTAGAGTGTTTAGTTCTATGCGTAATCAAGTGTGTGTAGTGCTTACACCTTCCTTTATTAATTTGCATTAATGATTGTGATGGCTGGAAGCCAAAACGATTGTATAGAGAGTTGAGATACCCTTGTGGGTAAGGTTGGAGACACCAGGTAAGTACCTTTATGATTCTGTCTTTCGAACAACATAGCCTAAACATATGTATGATTTGATTATCTATTGTACATTGGAAATATGATTGCATTCATCACAATATGATAATATGTTGAATGGGCTTTGGGATATGATTGAAAGGGGAAGTGTAAATTCAGTGACTCTGTCACAGTGGTTTGGTACCACACATACATATATCAGTGACTATGTCACATTACTTTAGTGGTTTTGTACCACATATATATACATCAGTGACTCTGTCACAGTGGTTTGGTCTTACACGTAAATCTCATATCGATGCAAATGTCCTAGACGTGGTCTTACACAAAATCTTGAATCAATGCCAACGTCCCAGACGTGGTCTTACATGATAGTACATATCGAACACCTATGTCATGACATATGTAATCCTATCTATTCATAGGTTCGTATGGGACTTCTCGGGCATTAAATATTCATCGATACAAATTCTCGAATTTCACACGCATCTCATCTCGAGCATATTCATAGCAATTCAAATTTCATATATGCACAAATAAGTCAATTCAAATATATTTATTTGTATATCGACTTACCTCGGATTCGGATGATTGATCGGATTCAGTTATTCGACTACTTTCGATTTCCCGCGATCTAAGTTCGTTTTCTTCAATTCTTAATCTATACATATTCAAATTTAACCCCTTTTACTCACCAAAACATTCAATTCAATCCAAGAACACACATTTAGGAAAATTTACAAATTAACCCTCACATTTTCACATTTGGACATTTTAGTCCCTATTTCACAAAATCACAAAATACACAAAATTACCATATACCCATGCTTAACTGAATATTCATGTATCTCATACAAGTCCTTACATTTCATTTATTTCACAATTTAGTCCCTCAAATAATCATTTTCTCAATTACAACCAAATTACTCAAATTCATCAAAACTCCAAAGACAAACTATGCTAATCAAACATATATCTTTCATAATTCACCATCAAACTTCACAAAACTCATGTGTTCATCAAAGACACATTTCAAAATCATCATAAATTCTCAAAATTAAGACATGGGTTTTGTAGTTCTCGAAGCAATGATTGCAAAAACGTAGAAATTATCGAAAACCGATTAAAAATATACCTTGAATTTAAATCAAAAGCTAGCCAAAACCTAGCTTCTTTTTCTTTTCTTCTTGTTTGGTATTTTCGGCCAAAATAAGATCATGTTCATCTTTTAATTTGTATGTTTTATTATAAACATATTAATACCCATTTTACTAAAGTGACCTTAGTAGAAATAAATAGAAGACCATATATTATATGTCAAAAACCGTCCATTAACCATCTACTATCTTAAAAATGGTTTAATTGCCTCATAAGGCCCTCACAATATAAAGACATCAACAATTTGATGTTTCCACATTTAACCATCAAACTTTTACTTTATGCGAGTAAACCATTTTCTCAAATTAAGCATGCAAAAGGAAAAAAATTAAATCACAGTAAATTTCACACATGCTTCATCATTTACTGCAGACATAGAAAATAATATTAAAACATTTTTTGACTCAAATTTGTGGCCCCGAAACCTCTATTCTAACTAGGTCTAAACCGGACTGTTATAGAATGCCCCTGCTGTTTTCATGGACCTGATGAATCGCATTTTTCAGAGTACTTGGATAAATTTGTTGTGGTCTTCATCGATGATATACTGATTAACTCTCGAGATGAGAACGATCATGCCAAGCATTTGAGAAAGGTTCTGCCAATCTTTAGAGATAAACATTTATATGCCAAGTTTAGTAAAAGTGAATTTTGGCTTAAGGAAGTAGGATTTTTGGGGCACATTGTCTCGGAGATGGAATTAGAGTTGACTTGAGTAAGATTTCAGCAGTTGTGGATTGGAAACCACCGAGGAGCGTAACTGAATTAAGGAGTTTTCTAGGCCTAGCCGGCTATTATATGCATTTTGTCAAGGGGTTTACCATGATAGCTACCCCGATGACAAGAAACATGTGATGTTTGAATGGACAGAGAGGTGTCAATAGAGTTTTGAGAAACTAAATTCGTTGTTGACTGAGGCTCTTGTTTTGGTACAACTTGAACCAGGAAGAGAATTTATGGTTTACAGTGATGCATCCCTGAATGGGTTGGGTTGTGTGCTTATGCAAGAGGGCAAGGTGATAGCATATGCTTCTAGACAGTTAAAGCCACACGAGAATAATTACCCGACCCATGACTTAGAGTTGGCTGCCATTGTGTTTGCATTAATGATTTGGAGACACCAATTATATGGTGAGAGGTGTCAGATATTTACCAACCATAAAAGCCTAAAATATTTGACGACTCAAAAGGAATTAAATTTGAGGCAACAAAGGTGGTTGGAGTTGATCAAGGATTATGATTTAGTGACCATCCGGAAAGGAAAACGTAGTTGTCGATGCTTTGAGCAGAAAATCATTGTTTACGCTGAGAGCTATGGATACTCGAATGACTTTGTTAGATGATGGTTCTATCCTAGCCGAGATGAGGGCTAGACCATTGTTTCTCCATGATACTTGTGAAGCTCAGAAAGGTGACAGTGATTTACAAGCCAAAAGAGTTCTATGTGAGTCAAATATTGAGTCGAACTTTTGGATAAGTCCTGATGGATGTTTGGTGTTTTGAGGTAGGGTCTATGTACCAAGAAATGAAGAGCTTATTCAGAAGATTTTGCATGAAACACATAGAGGATTTTTAATTGTGCACCCTGGTAGCACTGTAACACCCCAAACCCGGCCTAGAAGTTAGGCCCAAATCTAGCGTGTCACATGAAAGTGTTTTTTTTTTTAAACCATCTTTGCAATTATTAAAAACTTGTTTGAGAATTACAACCTCTTTGTTAAAACCCAAAACACTTAAGCAATTGTTATATACTTGAAAACATTATTATCTTTAAAAACCTTTTTGGTTGCGAAAACATATTCGAAATAACAATTTACGAAAATATGACGTTTGGAAGTAGAGTTGCAGAAGCATGTTGAAAACATTACAGAAATGTAGATAAAATACAATATTTTTGAGAGGTTGATTGATGAGTCGAAAATTGAAATGGTGGACTTTAAAATTAGGTCTTTTGAAAATGACGTTGAAATTTTGAAAGAGAATCCGAGTTAAATTATTTTTAAATGTTTGCTATAAAATCCATTTATTAATCAATTTTGAAAACCATTATTTATATTTTTAGAAAATTCCTTTTTAAATAATTTAAGAAAAATAATAAAAACATCCCAAACATAAAGCAAAATAAAAATAGTCCAGAGGCCTTATTACAACTTTAAAACCCGAAACAATAAAAGTAATTAAATAAAACGGAAAGGTAGTTTACTAATATTCGAAAATGTTATTTTCGAAGCATGGCCTCCACCGAGTCATCCATGGCTCCAAGTCCTCATCATTGAGCATACCTACAAGGGTTAAGAGGAGGGGGTGAGTTACAAGAACTCAGTGTGAAATTCCCTTACCATCATCCACTGGGTCGGAACACACATAGTAATATTTTGGGCCTAAGCCCATTTACGATAACAATAATGTATCAAATATAACATGTGTATGAAATGCAATTTCCCAACAAACCTAGTTTTCCATCCGCTATACACCACCCGTACCAACCAACACACCTGTGGGGAGCTTTAGTCACCCACCCACCCTGCCAACACACCAAAACTGGGCATTAAGCCATATATCAAACTAGGCATTAAGCCATATATCAAACTGGGCATATAGCCATAAGAATTTTGTAGCAAAGCTACCAGAACCTCTCTTTGTTAAATATCCCAACCCATGCAAATCATGTATGCATATTCATTTACAATAATTCATTCATATAATTATTACAAACATACGACCCATTATAAAAATTTAAACAATCTGGCCCATATCACTTTTTGGCCCATATAACAAATATCACATTTGGCCCATATATCAAATATCACATTTGGCCCATATAACAAATATCACAATTGGACTTTATCGATTTAGTCCATTGAGGGCAATTCTGTATTTCGGCCCATAAGGGCATTTTCCTCATTCGGCCAATAAGGGTATTTTCACAATTTTACCCATCGAGGGTAATTCGATAATCTCGCAACCTAGGGGTATTTCGGTAATTTACCCTCTAGAGGTATTATGGTAATTTCAAAACCTAGGCTTAACTACTAATTTGGGGCATAAAATTTTGAAACAGTCCATCTGTGTCATACTGACTAAATTGACTATAACTCATGTTAGGAATCTCAAAATCTAAATCTGTAAATTTTTCTTGAAACTAGACTCATATATCTCCTTACTGCAATTTTTCCAGAATTTTTACCTTAGCCATTTAGTACAGTTTATTCCTTCAAGTTTCCCTTGTTTCACTGTCCAATGATTCTGACCTCTTTTACCCAAAATCCAAATATCTCACTATACAGTTTTCATATACTGCTCCTACTTGTCTCTATTAATAATAGGCTTACTAAGGAATCCATACATATAAATTATGTCCCATAATTCACTTTTTACAATTTTATACAATTTTTCGAAGACAAAATGAATACCTCAAGTTATTCGAACCGGTCTCACTAAAATTAACATATCTCAGAAATAATATTCCTTTTCCTTAGCTTTAAACTTATATCTTACTCACTCTGTAATTCCTTTTAACTAATTTTTCGTGATTTTTCAAATGCATGTCACTGTTTCTGACCGAAACTATTTTATTACAAAACATGATTACCACTACGAGCATATGCGTCCGAGTGATCACGGATGCTAAGTATCGGTTTTCTTGATATTTCTCTTGAATCACAGAATATTTCATGTAAACTTTCAAAGAGATGTGAGACTTACTCACCATTTCAAACATATATTAGGAAGGGTACGTGATTACACACCTTGATTACGAGTTGTGCTTTCTACCGATTTCAATACCTATATTGATAGTTGATATAAGGTTAGTCTCAACTTCGATAATCATAACTAGAAACACTTTATTAGGCTAACTCCACTTACCACGACTATGATCTCTCTTGATGCACCAAGAATCGATCCTACCAATAATATCAATTAGCCAACCTTCAATCCGATTAACTCAATAACCAAATGGAAATATCGAATGGACTATGAAAGATCTTCCTTACCTTAATCGATTATAATCTCGTTTCTCAAGATCGTCCTATGACTAGAGATGATTAGTCGATGTTGTGGTATTATGCCTTCCTCTATATCACTATGAAAAAGAAAATGATCTCGTATGAGAGAAAGTAAGGTGATGGTCTCGGTCAAAATGACCATCCAAAAACCAAAGTATAGATTCGGTCATAAGAGAAGAAAATAAAACATTGGAAAGAATACTTACCGATTGCTTAAGGAATGAGAAAGAAAGAACGATGGAAAGGTTTCAATTATGGAGGAGAATGAACAATGATATTCGACTATCAAGGAGATTAGACAAAAGATGAATATGTGACCAATTCAAGAGAAGAGAAAATGCACTATTGTGCTAATATGTTTCGGCAAGGAGAGTTACAAAATGCGAGAGAGGGCACAAAGTTGTCAAAGGGAAATTTTTCCAAAACAAAACCAAGACCTTACCAAATGCCAAGGTAAAATTCAGCTATCACTCTAGCCCCAAATTGTCCACATTCATCCCCCTTAGGATAAGAGTTGTCCACCCAAGCTTTCCAAAACATCACCCACGAATTAAGCCTCATGTCCCCCTTTCATTCCTATTTCTCTTGATTCCTTTCCCAAACTTCAACCTTGCCTTATTCTTATAGCCACCTTACCAAAAATAATAAAGTCAAACTTGCCATATTTACTCCTTGGCTGACACTTAAGGAAAGAGTGCAAAAATAAAAGTCAAAATTGCACACAAAGGGATTTGAACCTCCTCCCTCAACGTACTTCACTTGATGCCATAACCTCTTTACCAATAGCTCATTTATGCTAAAATTTATTCATTTATTTCAATAAGCATTAAAGCTACTTACCATCTCTTCTTAAAGTGCTAAAATACCAAATTTTTCCTAAGGCCCAATTAAACCCGAGACTTCATAGAAACCTTGTAACCTTCCACATTCACTTAGCTAAAAAGTCTAATTTGCAATAATGCCATTCTCTTGTTCTCAAAATTTTAAACATTCCTACGCCCAAGGCCCATTGGGCCCAATCCTACTAGGCCCAATTTTAGGATGTTACAAGCACAAAGATGTACAATGACTTGAGGAAGTGGTATTGGTGGCCTAGTATGAAGAAAGACATTTTCGAGTTCGTGTCGAGTTGCCTAATTTGTCAGCAAGTGAAGGCTGAACACCAAGTACATTAGGGTCTACTTTAGCCTATTATGGTTCCTGAGTGGAAGTGGGACTGTATTACCATGGACTTCATGATGGGTTTACTGTTGACACCAAAAAAGAAAGATGTGGTATGGGTCATGGTTGATAGACTCAAGAAGTCAGCCCATTTCATACCAGTGCGGGTTGACTACTCACTTGATAAATTGGCAGATCTGTATGTGACAGAGATTGTATGACTACATGGAGTACCGTTATCGATCATTTTGGATAGAGATCCAAGATTCACATCACGGTTTTGGAAAATTTTGCAAGAGACTTTAGGCACAAAACTGAGTTTCAGTTCAGCTTTCCATCCACAGACCGACGGGTAGTTGGAAAGAGTAATATAGATACTCGAAGACATGCTTCGATGTTGTGTTTTGGAATTCTTAGGTAATTGGGAGAAATATTTACCATTGGTGGAATTCGCTTACAACAACAATTTTCAGTCAAGTATTAAAATGTTGCCTTATGAGGCATTGTACGGGCATAAGTGCTGAACGCCTTTATATTGGATAGAACTTAAGGAGAATCAGATACATGGGATCAATTTAGTTAGTGAAACTAAAGAGAAAGTAAAGATGATGCGTGAATGTCTGAAAGTGGCCTCAAATAGACAAAAGTCCTATTCAAATTTCAAAAGAAAAGAGATTGAGTTCCAAGTAGGTGATAAAGTGTTTCTGAAAGTACCATCGTGGAGAAAAGTCCTCGATTTGGCCGAAAAGGCAAATTGAGTCCTCGTTTTATCGGACCTTATGATGTTACCGAGAGGATAGGATTGGTAGCTTATCGTTTGGCCTTGCCACTTGATTTGGAAAAGATTCATGATGTTTTCCATGTATCCATGTTACGACGATACCTTCACATGTGATTGTGCCATCAGAGGTAGAGATTCAACCAGACATGACTTATGCCAAAGAGCTGATTAAAATTTTGGCACGGGAGGTCAAACAAGTGAAAAACAAAAGTATAGTTCCTGTGAAAGTGCTATGGCAAAGACATGGAATAGAAGAGGCTACATGGGAGCCCGAGAAGTCTACAAGAAACCAATATCCCAACCTTTTCACCAATAAGATTTTTAGGGACAAAAATCCTTAAGGGAGAATTCTAACAGCCCGATTTAGGGGCTAGTAAGAATAGTGATCTATGGATCACTAATATGGGGTCAGAGAAAAATTATTTTAATGTTATTTTATGAATTAGAGCATGATTTTGTAAGTGCATGAAAATTTTGGTGCTTTAATTTTAACGATTTCAAGCTTAATCGCGAAAAAGACTAAATCGCATAAAGTGCAAAAGTTCTATTTTATAAGCTAAAGGTGCCTAATATCCATAGAATATTAATTGGAGGTATTTAATGTGCAAATAGACCCTTATACATAATGTGGCTGGCCATAGGAGACAAAAATTGACAAATTGGTCAAAGTTGGTAAAAGTTGGTGACTAAATTGATTTGTATTAATAAAATAAAGAAAGAAAAGATATCATCTTTTCTCTCAATATTCCTCCACCAAAAATAGAAAGAAAAATAGGGGTTTTGAAAGCTCAAAATTTTAGCAAACTCATCTCCATTCAAGTAAGTGATTTTATTGGTTTTTCTTGAAGATAGTTGTACTTTTAGAACCCATAGAGCTTAAGCTTTCTAATGAGGGGACTATCTTGCAATATGGTGAAAATATTAGAGTTTTTCCATGAGAGATTTCAATGTTATTTGCTGCATTTTTATGGAAGAAAATGAGTCTTAGTTGTTAGATGAACAACGTTTGTGAAAGGTGTTGCCATGAAAACACCTAAATGAACTTTTTTATAAAGGTTGTAAAATTGGTAGTAAAATGTGTGAAATGTTGGGTTTTGATGATAGCCATAAGAGAAATAAATGTTCACCTAGGCTTATTAAAGGTAGAAATTTGATTAGAATTGATTTTTGAGCCTATGGGTAAAATGGTCATTTTGCCAAAGTGTAAGGGCAAAATAGTAATTTTACCAAAGCATGATTATTAAAATGCTTTCATTAATGTGATGATTGAAACGAGCTGATTTGCTATTATAGAGCAAGAAGAACCAAGAATCAACCTTGACCGGGGCAAGAATAAAGTCTTAGACTAGATTGAAAATCTAGCTCATTTTGAAATCAAGGTAAGTTTGTAGGTGATAAATTCAACATTATTGCTAGCATGTTTGAGAATGTTTGATTTTATAATGATACATGATACTCTATGAAATTAAGTATTTGGTATTGAATGGGAAAGTTGAGATGGATGAGGTCCCATGTAAGACCATGTCGGGGACATGGTGTCAACATCGAATTGAGATCTCGTATAAGACCATATCTGGGATATGGCTTCGGTATTGAATATGAAAAATTGTATAAGACCATATCCGGATATGACATCAATATTGATGTGAGGTTTCATATAAGACCATATCTGGGATATGGCATCGGTATTCAGTGATGATCCATGTAAGACCACATCCGGGATGTGGCATTGGCTTCGTGTTTATGCTAATGATAATGAATATGCATTTATGAGTATCCTTAGTGATTTATTAGGATAAATAGATTTGCTTGGAAATAGAAATGAGAATTGTATTAAAGTTATGTGAATGAGTGAATACAAGTACCTGTGAGAAATTCATGAGGAATGTTTACGATATGTGGCATGGTATGTTCTAGATAAGAACAAGTACGAGTAAGTATGGCAAAGTGCTTATGACTTTGTATGGTTTTCTAATGCTATGAATTGATGTCATTATGAGCTTATTGTTGCTATTTATTTTCATGCAAACTTACTAAGCTTTGTGCTTACCCCTCCCATTTCCCTTTTCCTTGTAGTAATGCCAAGATAACTCGGGGATTGTGGGACACAGGAGTTCAAAAATCACACTATCAACGTCACTTTGGTATAACAATTTAGACTTATTTCGAGTATAGCATGTATAGGACTTGGTATTTTGTTAGGTCGTAATTGTTAGCCAAAGTGTTGGCTATGTATGTTATCAAAGTCATTCTGTAAATGGTCTTCAGAAATGGGCCATCACTTGTTAAGTTTATATATATTCAATGATAATGAAATTATGAAGTTTATGCTTGTGTGAATGCTTTGAATTGAGTTCTTGGATATGCTTTTGGTTATGAATGATGTTTATATAGTTGGAGTTAGTATGTTTACTATGTAGGGTGGCATTTGGCTTGGAATATAGCCTTTTTATGTCCACAAGGGTAGACACACGGGCATGTGTCTAGGCCGTGTGGGACACACAGTCGGCCCATGGGCGTGTCGATCAACCGTGCATCCCCTGCATGCTAGGTTTACAAAGCCAGGATGCTCAGTAGTAAACACACGGGCAAAGACACGGCCGTGTGGAAGGCATGGCCTTGGACATGGGCGTGTGCCCAGGCCATGTGAAGTCTGCACTTTAAATGTGGAATTTAATTCTACACACGGTCTAAGGACACGAGCGTGTGCCTTGGCCGTGTGACCTTGGTGAGGTGATGACATCATAAACAAAATGCCAAGGTTTTGGTACACGGGCGTGTCGAGGCCGTGTGAGGAACACGGGATAAGGGTACAGGCATGTGTCTAGCCGTGTGAATTAAGTCAGTGTCGATCACGGGTGAAAAACATGGGCATGTCTCAAGGGCACACAGGCGTGTCCCTTGAGCAACACAGGCGTGTTGCCCCTGTTTAGGCAAAATTTTTCTAAGTGCGTAAAAGTTTTTGATTAATTCTTGAAACTTTCCAGAAGTATGTTAAGGCCTCGTAGGCCTAGGATGAGTATGTTTTGGGTTTGTATGGAAAGTTTTTAATAGGAAACAAAATTTTATAGTCGAAACGTCATGTTTAAGCAAGTTCAGTTAGGTAATGCCTCGTATCCGGTCTGGCTTCGAACACGGGTAAGGGGTGTTACGGGTAAACTCTTACTAGGCACTAAATTTGTATAGACATATGAATGGGTCGATCCAGGATCAATTAAAGCAATTACATCAGTGTCATAAAGAGAAAAAGTACCTATGATAACATATGGTGTCGATGGATCCTCATGAGCACGAATAGCGTAAGCTCTGGCTGGCGCTCAAGCCTCGGATCTCACAGTAGAATCCTTTATTGCTCCTTTTCTACTATTCATATTCCTAGTATTTCGAGGTGGTCTCCCTCTAGCAACTTTATTACTCGGCCTTGTAGTCGGATATCTATCTTTCTCAGGTAACTTGGGGCAATCACGAATAAAATGGTCTTGTGAGCCACATCTAAAATAGGCTTTATTATTCATCCAACAATCTCCAAAATGCCGTCTTCCACATTATTGACACTCAGGTTTGTTGTTTTTAACACTACCAATGCTAGATACTGAAGTAGCTTGAGCTTTTGGACTCGTGTGTTGCATCCCACGATCTCTATTAGAATACCCCACTAAAGTAGTTGAATGGTTATAAGAATCCATTGATTTCTTTGACGATGAATGATATGATTTACCGTTGTCCTCTTTCTCAAATCTCTAGCCTCAAAATTGGCTATTCTCTTTTCTTTGCTAAGCTCCTCGGCTTTGTGAGCTCTATCGACCAAAAAAACAAATTCTTTCAGTTCCAAAATTTCAACTAAAATCTTGATTTCCTCATTCAACCCGCCTTTAAACCATTTACACATAATTTCTTAATGGAGACGAATTCTCGGGCACACTCACTCAGTCTCACGAATTCTCTTTCATAGTCGGTTACGATCATACGACCCTATTTTAACTCTAGAAATTCCTTGCATTACTGATCATGAAATCACTAACTTATGTACTTTTTCCAAAAACTCGGTCTAAAATAATTCCCACGTGACCTATTCTCTTGGTACAACATATATCAAGGATGTAACAACCTGATTTATACCCTAGTCAGAACAGTGGTTTTGGGACCACAAATCTAAGGTCAAAATAATGTTTTTATATTATTTTCTATGTTTACAATATTTGATTTAGTCTGTGTGAAATTTTTGTGTGAACATTTTATCGATTGTGCGTTTAATTTGCGAAAAGGACTTAATCCCATAAAGTGTAAAAGTTGTGTGCTGATTGTTAAAGTATCTATGTGTTATGGCTTTTAAATGAGGAGGCCTTATGAGGCAATTGATCCATTATTTAGTAAGTGGGGTGGTTGATGGACAATTATGTCCATAGTTTAAATGATTTTATAAACATTTTATTAAGGGCAAAATTGGTGTTTGATAATTAAGTTATTTTATAATAAAACAAAGCATTAGAATGGCCATTTCTATTCATCTTTTCACCAAAAATAAGAGAAAGAACAAGAGTTTTTAAGCTTTTGAATGTTCAGCCATTGCTAAGCTCAATCAAGGTATGATTTAAGCTAAGTTTTTGATAATTTCTATGTTATTGTGATCGTTGCTTTGTGCTCTAGTTAACCCATGCCTCAATTTTGTGAATCGATGATGATTTTGGAATGTGCAATTGATGAGTGTGTGAGATTTGTGTTGTTAGTTGGTGGAAAATGAAAGCTTAATGTTGGGTTAACATATTTTGTATTTGAATTTTTTGGTAAAATTGAGTAATTTGGGCTAAATTGAGAAAAGTGTAAATTGAAGGATTAAAATGTGAAATAAATTAAATGTGTGGGATTGTATGAACACAAGGAAAATTCAGCTAGGCTTATGTGAAAAGAAATTATGTGAATTTGATTATTATGTGAAATAGGGACTAAAGTGTCGAAATGTGAAAATGTAAGGGCTATTTTGTAAAATGCCCTAAATATGTGTTGTGGACTAAGTTGATGAATTGGTGATTGAATGAGTGGATTTGAATGTGTATAGACCAGGAAAGAGAAGTTCGGATCGAGATCGAGGCAAAGCCAAAGTTGCTCGATTAATCGACCGTTTCGGTATTTTGACGTCCGAGGTAAGTTCAGATATAATACTAATTGTTAAATTATGTCTATGTGATGTGAATTGAATGAAATTATATATAACTATGATATTAGAAATGCTATGTGCGGAATTGAATTAGAAGGCACTAAGTGTGCGAAATTAGAAACGAGATAGAGATGATTAGCACTGTGTATGCGAAAAGATAAAAGTTTCGGCTTATCGAATTGGCACTGTGTGTACGATACTGATATAAGTTTGGTTTAACATATTGGCACTAAGTGTGCGATGAAGATTATGTTTCGGCTATGAAATTGGCACTAAGTGTGCGAATAAATCAAAGGAATAGCCAAGTTTGAAAGAGAGGTAATATCGAGAAATTGAGTAGTATGAATGGTGAGTAACTATATGTTGATCAACGTACATTTGAACCTATGTGGTTGATGATAGCCTTAAGAGTTGAATGAATAGATACTTGAGCATATGGTTGAGATTGATGATGAGCCTAATTGTGCAATTTATCTATGTGATGGTTTAATTATGTTTTGATGTAGTATTATTGAGTAATATGTATTATATTACAAATTACTAAGCTTTTGAAAGCTTACTGTGTGATTTGTTTCTCTGCTTTACAATGTCAGTAAAGCTAGCTCAGATCCGGGAACGTCAGCATTTCTATCATACTATCGGCAATCTATTTTTGGGTACTTTTGGAAATAATGTATATAGTTGAAATATGGCATGTATATGCTAGAAGTTATGGAATGTTTTGAAAGGCTTAATCCTTGCCATGTGATTTGGCTTGGAAGTTAAATGATGTTGAATTTTTAATGAGCTATGAATATGGTATATTTGATGATTATGTGGTTGATGAAAGATGTGGTTTGAAAATGAATTATGGCATAGATTACACGATGCTTGATATATATATATGTTTTGAGATGTACAATTTTACTTTGAATGGGCTTATTGGTGATGATATTAGGTATGGAAGTAGATGGTATTTTTGGTGATTAATTGGTGTATGGAATAGTATGTTTGAATGCATTTAGAAGCATGAATTAGTATTGACTTGAAGTTTGTAGGTATGACCCAAGTGTGGGTGGCATTTTGGCCTTGCTAATGGCCTATTTTGCATACATGGCCAAGAGACACGGGCATGTGTCTTTACCGTGTGGCTCAAGGGTCACTTTGAAGTGTGTTTGGACAAGTTACATGGTAGTGGCACATGGGCGTGTCTGGTGGCCGTGAGGACAAGTCAGTATGTGTACCCTATTTTGGCATGGCCTGGACACATGGGCATGTTTGGTAGTCGTGTGAGGCACACGACCTGATTACATGGGCGTGTGACCTCTGCAGTGTTGAAAAATTTTAAAATATTGAAAAATTTTCTAAGTGCTCGGTTTAGTCCCGACCTCTCTCTAACACATGTTTAAGGTCTCGTAGACTTCAATAAGGGACTATATGAATATAATTAAATATGTTTGATTGATGATTAACTATGTGTTGAGAAATGAGTGTGAGATGTTCAAAAATGTTCATAATGCCTCTTAACCCTAGTCCGGCGACGATTTCGGGTTAGGGGTATTACATTTTATTGGTATCAAAGCTGCGGTTTAGTCGATTCTCAAACTAACGTAGCGTGTGTGAGTCTAGCTATACATGCCATGTATATAATTGTGATAGTGTGATGAATCCTGACAGTTGAAAATGTGTTTTCATATGGTAATGGATCCTGATCGAGCCGTTGTTGATGATGTTGAGAGTAATGTGCCTACTCCCGCTCAAGGGACATCGTCGACCACATCTAGGCCAAATGATAGTAGTGAGGGAGGAGAGGCTAAGCAAGCCTTCTTTCGAATGATGAGTGAGTGGTTTTCGGAGTTCGTTCGAACGAATTTGATTGCTCCAAAACTTCCACCCCTACAAGTACCTGTTGTGCCACAAGATGTAGATCTGAATCGATTGAATAAACCTCCTGTCGATAAGATTTGTAAGTATAGGGCCAAAGAGTTTAGGGCCACAGCTGATGACGATGCTGAGCGAGCTGAGTTTTGGCTCGAGAATACAATTTGGGTATTCGATGAGATGTCGTTGACCCCTGATGAATGCATTAAGTGTGCAGTTTCTTTGTTAAGAGATATGACTTATAACTAGTGGAAGATGTTGACATCCGTGGTTCTGCGAGAGAATCACCTGGGATTTATTTCAAGCTGAATTTAGAAATAAGTATATTAGTCAACGATTCATTGATCAGAAACGTAAAAAGTTTCTAAAATTGAAACAGGGCAGTATGTCAGTTATAGAGTATGAACGAGAATTTATGAGATTGAGCCAATACGCGCAAGAATGTGTTTCGACTGAAGTTACTATGTGTAAATGCTTCATAGAAGGGATGAATGAGGATATTAAGTTGTTGGTTGGGATACTTGACATAATCAAATTTGTTGTGTTAGTTGAAAGAGCCTGCAAAGCCGAGGAGCTCAGTAAATAAAAGAAGAAAGCCGATTCTGAAGCTTGAGATGAAAGGAAAAGATTGATGAGTAAGATGTCTCAACCTTCAACGAAGAAATTTAGAGATACAAGCGATTGTTCAAATACTTCATTTGGACATCCGGGTAGAGATCGTCCGAGACAAAGTGTGGGTCCAAAAGCTCAACTCCCGACTAAACCAAGTGTTGGCAGTGTTAAAAGCAACAAGCCTGAGTGTAGACAATGTGGGAGACGACACGTGGGAGAATGCTAGGGCAAGTACAATAATAGAACTTGTTACAAATGTGGATCACAAGATCACTTCATTCGAGACTGCCCAAAGATGACTAAGGAAGAAAATATTCTAAATGTGAGATCGAGTAAGGTGACGGCAAGGGGTAGATCACCCAGAAACATCGAGAATGTGAGTGGAAGCCAGAGAGGGACTACTGATACAACTGTGAGATCGGAGGTGAGAGCACCTGCTTGAGCCTAGGCTATACGAGCACGAGAGGAAGCATCATTTTCAGACGTCATCACTTGTACTTTTACTCTATTTGATACTGATGTGATTGCATTAATAGATCCAGGATCTATTCATTCGTATGTGTTTGTGAATTTAGTATCAAGTAAGACTCTACCTGTTGAGTCTACTAAATTTGTGATTAGAGTACCGAACGACTTAAGCAAGTGTCTCTTGGTGGATAAAGTGTGCAAGAACTATCCATTGAAGTTTTAGGATGTTTGTTTTCTAGCTAATTTGATCTTACTACCATTCAATGAATTCGATATAATTCTAGGTATGGATTGGCTTACTTTACATAATGCCATTGTAAATTGTAAAAGAAAAAATATTGATTTGAGAAGTCAAAATGGTGAGATAGTTTGAATTGAATCCAGTGATATAAAAGGGTTACCAGCTATTGTATGTGCGACTAAAGCTTTGAACTATGTGAGAAAGGGTTGCAAAGTTTATTTGGCATATGTGATTGATACAAAAGTGATAGAAAAGAAAGTTGAATCCGTGCCTGTTGTTTGTTTATTTCTTAATGTGTTTCCTGAAGAGTTACCGGATTACCTTTGATTCGAAAAGATGAATTTGGAATTGAATTGGTGCCGAGAACGACTCCTATCTCAATAGCTCCGTATAGAATGGCACCAATGGAATTGAAAGAGTTAAAGTCTTAGACTGATAGGGGATTTGCACGACTGAGTTTCTCACCCTGGGGTGCTCCTGTGTTGTTTATAAAAAAGAAAGATGGCATTATGAGAATGTGCATTAATTACCAACAGTTGAACAAAGTGACGATCAAGAATAAGTATCCCCTGCCATGTATTGATGATTTGTTTGATCAGTTGAAAGGAGCTATAGTGTTTTCTAAGATAGATTTAAGATCGAGCTACTACCAACTATGAAGATGTACCAAGACTACTTTTAGAACGAGGTACAGGCATTTCGAGTTTTTAGTTATGCCTTTCGGACTAACAAGTGCTCCTGCAATATTAATGGATTTGATGAACTAGATATTCAGACCGTATTTGGATCGTTTTGTGGTGGTGTTCATTGATGATATTCTGATTTACTCTTGTGATGAGGCACAACATGTCGAGCATTTGAGAGTTGTGTTACAGACTCTACGTGAGAAGCAATTATATGCAAAGTTTAGCAAATGTGAGTTTTGGTTGCGTGAGGTTGGTTTTCTGGGGCATATTGTACCAGCTAAGGGATTACGAGTTGATCCGAGTAATATCTCACCTATTCTTGAATGGAAACCACCGAGAAATGTGTTTGAAGTCCGTTGTTTTCTGGGACTAGCGGGATATTATAGACAATTTGTGAAAGACTTCTCGATGATTGAGACTCTATTGACAAAGTTATTACAGATAGATGTTAAATTCGAGTGGTCAGAAAAGTGTCATCAAAGTTTTGAGTAGTTGAAAGCATTGTTGACGAAAGCGCCAGTGTTAGTTCAGCCTGAATCGGGCAAAGAATTCATAGTTTACAGTGATGCATCGTTGGATGGTTTGAGCTGTGTGCTGATGCAAGAAGGCAAAGTCATTGCTTATGCTTCGAGGCAGTTAAAGCCACATGAAAAGAGCTATCCAACGCATGATCTTGAATTAGCTGCTATTGCATTTGCATTGAAGATTTGGGGTCACTACCTATTTAGTGAGAAATGTCATATTTATACCGATCACAAGAGTTTGAAGTACTTGATGATTCAGAAAGAATTGAATTTGTGACAGAGAATATGGTTAGAATTGTTGAAAGATTACGAACTTGTAATTGTTTATCATCCAGGTAAAGCTAATATTGTTGTTGATGCTTTGAGCTGAAAGTCTATATGTGCTTTATGAGCAATGAATACTTAGATAGATCTGTGTGATGATAGTGCGGTTTTGGCCAAGTTGAAAGTGAAGCCGATGTTCACACGTCAGATTTGTGATGCCCAAAAAGGTGATGTTGAAATGATGGCCAAATGAGATCAGTGTGAAATGAATGTTGATTCAGAATTTTGAGTTGATAGTGATGATTATTTAAGATTCAGAGATCAGATTTGTGTTTCGAGGAATTCATAGTTGATTCAAATTATTTTTAATGAAGCTCACAATAGTTGTTTGACTGTTCACCCGGGGAGTACGAAAATGTATAACGATCTGAAATTGTTTTATTGGTGGCATGGTATGAAGAGAGACATCTCTGACTTTGTGTCGAAATGTTTAATTTGTCAACAAGTTAAAGCTGAGCATCAGGTTCAATATGGTTTGTTACAACCAATTATGATTCCTGAGTGGAAATGGGAGAGAATTACGATGGACTTTGTAACAGACCGAATTTGACCCTAATCGGAACGGCGGTTTCGGGACCACGAATCTGAGTCAGAAATCTTGTGATATTTATTTTGTTTTATGTGATGTGTGTTGAATTGTGTGAATTTGATTGTTTGGTGTGTTTGAATTAAGAGAAAGGATCTAATAGGTAAAGTATAAAGGTAACATTCAATAAATTGAAAGGTTTAATCTAAGTGTAGTATAAAAAGAAGGGGGTTTGCATGTCAAATAACCCAAAAATGTGGGTAGTGGGCAGACAATGATGAGTGAATATATATATTAATTGATTATATGTTAATGGAATTTTAAATGATTATTTTAAGTAATGAAAATGAATAAAGTAAAATAAAAAATAAGAAATACATTTTACTTCTCTCTTTCATCTTCCTCACCATTTTCACGAAACAAAAGAGAAGAAGGAGACAATTTTAGCTTCCATGGCGGCCTTTGCATGTGCCATTAAGGTGAGATATTTAGCTTAATTTTGATAAATTCTTGCTTGGTTGTGTTAGTTATCATGAATGCTATCAAATATATGAAAAAGATTTTGAGTTTAAAGCTCCTCCTAGGTTCGACCATGGATGAGCATTATGGTTTTGTTATGTTTGATGAAAGAACATTGAATATATTTAGGACATCAACATGTTGAATAGGAAATTTTAGATAATAGGTATGTGTTAAGGTTTGAATTTTTTGAAAGGAATAGATGAGAGCATAATTGCATAAATAAAATAAATAATTATATGAACTTGTGATTGAGGAAAGAGATTAAGCTCTTAAGGGATTAGGCGAATTTCATGAAACTCTTGTGTTTTTGTCCAGGGACTAAATTACAAGGAAATCGAAACTAAGGGGTAAATTTGTAATTATATAAATTATGTATATATGGGTGAGATTAATTCATTTTAACTAATGAAAGGTTAAATTGTACAAAAATTGAGTTGTATATTTTAGCATAAGGGTAAATAGCATTGACCATGGAGTATTAAAATTGAATTAAGTACATATTGTGTATTGTATGCTTGGGACTTAATTGAAAAGCCGTGAAATATTAGGGGTAAAATAGTAATTTGCCCATTTATGTGCTTAGGGACTAAATTGATATGAATTGTGCTTGAATGAGCTAAATTTGAATATGTTTTAGATCAAGAGCAAAGAAAAGCAGTTTAGATCGGGAAAGACGAAGGTTCTCGAATAGTGATTTGTACGGTCTATCGACAACCGAGGTAAGTCCTTAAGCAAGTATAGGTTATCGAATTATTTATGAATGTGTTAAATGATAGTATTCAATAGAATTTTGTATAAAACCTTGTGTTAGCCGAATGTGAAAGTATTGGTATGGATTGGTTGGAATATTATTCAAAGTGATGTGAATAAGTGTTTTGGTTTGTTATTCGATATAATCGTGAATTATAAGTGGTGGTGAATTTAGCACAATGAAATGTGAAATGAAAGATTAACTATACATATTAAGGCTTCGTGCCTAGCGAGCTTAGTGCCTAGAGTGACATATTCAGACTTCGTGCCTAGCGAGCTTAGTGCCGTGACATATTCGGGCTTCGTGCCTAGCGACTTAGTCTTGGTGACATATTCGGGCTTCGTGCCTAGCGTGCCTTGTCTTGGTGATTTATTTCGGCTTTAATGCCTTGCGAGCTTTATCTTGGTGATGTGTTTTACAAAGGAGAAACCGAATTGTTGTTCAATGTAAATCGTAGCTAATGTGTCTAGTTAAAGGCTCGGTAAGTAAGTAAGGTTTGATATGTTTAATGTTACTAGAGTTTAACTAATATTACGATACGATGTTATGTATATTTGAGATTACGATTGATGTGCACAAGTATTATATGGTGAGTTTGAGCTTGAATGTACTATCATGGAGATTCGGTTTTCAAATAGTAGTGCTAAAGGTGAAAGAAATTTTAATATGATAACATGGTTGAGTTGAATGATTTAAATGTTTAAGTAATTGAATGTAGTATTATTATGAGCTTGGGACTTACTAAGTTAGTAAACTTATTTGTGTGTAATGTTCTCCCTGTTTTATAGATTAGGTAAAGGCTACTGCTCAGCAGGATCGTCAAGACGATCGACCACACTATCGATCTAATTTTGGTACTCTTTCATTTTGGTTTTGGATAGAGGCATGTATAGGAAAGACTTGACCTTGTTTGTTGAAAACTTTTGTTCATGTATAAAATAGCCATGCGAATATGGCTAAATTTTTGGTTAAGTATGTTTTCAAGCTTTTGAAATAATAGTCAGTTTATATCGTTAATGTTGTGCAAACTCAATCAAGGATTAATTCGAATATGGTAAGGAAATATGTGATTGAGAAGTGAAAATATGAGTTGGGTGATGTGGTATGAATAATTAAATGTATACTCGATTATATTGAACCATAGTTGTGTTATTTGGGTATATTCGGTTATAATCTAGGTGCATATCGTATATACATATATATAGGTTGGTCATGGCATATATGTGTGATGTGTTTAGTTGTGTAATATTGATTAAATTAAATATGCATGTTTTTGCTTGGATGTTATATTTGGACTTGGATTGCATTCGTACATGACTAATAAATATTATATGCTTGGTAATGGTTTAAATTAAAATGGTCACATGCGCATGGTCTTGTAAATAGAAAAGAGGTATGTTTAGTCTTTAATAATTGTGCCAAGTTAATTGTTCATAATGATCATTTCCAACACCGCATATGATGTTGGATATTAAACTTTGTGAAATGCTTGTTTGGTCTATTAAGTTCATGTATATATTTTTGAGAATAAGCGATTAATAGTTATTAAATATTGAATGTCATTATAATGATAAGCTCATGATTTATGTATGTATTTTAAGGTATTTTGTGTGATTTTAAGACATGTATATTGACTTGAAAATATGGTATAGGTTTGAAATGAATTTGATGGAACTTTGAGATATGATTGGTATATTGGGGTGCTTAATAATTTAAGACTAAAACTTAATTAACAAAATGTTATATATATATTTGTAAATAGGTTCTATATGATTATGTGAATGTCTGAAAGCTATATTTTCTTTGAAAATGCCTCAGTAACCCTAATCCGTGACGGATATGGGTTAGGGTGTTCTGATTTTATGTCGGTATTGCCTTTATCTTCTGGAAAGAAAGATGCAATCTGGGTGATAGTTGATAGATTGACGAAATCAGCTCATTTCGTTCCGGTGAGAATAGATTATTCACTTAATAAATTGGCTGAATTGTATATTACTATGATTGTGATATTGCACGGGCACAACTATTTAACATCCTTAAAACGGGGCCTCTGCATTTTTCATGTGTTGCATGTGTTGATATGTCTGCTGTGCTAGTTTAGCATAATTTGGGGTCTAAGCATGACCTTGGGTTAGGCCTGAGTCATGGTTAAACATTTTTGTTTTTGTACTTTGTAAGAAGGGGTTAAGAGAGTTAGGGGTTAAAAGGAATTATTGGGAGTTTTAGACACAAGAATACCAGTGGAAAAGTGGAAAGGAGGCGCCACTAAGGGCCAGGAGTGTGACGCCACAGGCAGGGAAGGAGTGCTTGGGTTCGAGCAGCAGAAATCCCTTTTCTGCTATTTCTTTTTCATGCCACAAGCTAGGAGGAGGAGTGCTCAGGATGGACTCTAGGAGATGAGGATAGAAGGAGTTAAACGTATTTGATTTGGATGGAGAAGAGAAAAATGTGGGTTTGATTCATTCAAACTGATTTGAATGAGTGGATGGGAGAGCCTTAAGGAGTTAGTCAAATTTTGGACTTTGGGGGAGGAGGTGTAGTCGGTTTGGGAAACTAGGTGTGTCGAATCTCCATAGCCAAGTGTGGATGCCTTTTTGGCTAGTGTAGTGAGCCTTCTTCATTTTCGATTAGTGCCAGAAACCGAAACCCTCTTACTTTCTCCTTATTTTGGTTTTCTCTTTTGGCAACTTAGGTATTTGGCCAAACCAAGTTTGCAACTTCCTTTGAAGAGCCAAAACTTAGTCCTCTCCTTTTCTTTTCTTTTCTTTTTGGTTCTCATTGATTAGCCTATTTTGCCGAAAACCATCTTTGTCCACCTATTCTCTCCTATTTCGCTCAAGCCAAAAACACCATACCTATTTCTATTTTTTATTTTTATTTTTCTTTCATCTTTTTCTGGAAACCCTCAATAGCCAAACCTCCTCAAAATCGAATCAAATCTTCTTCTCTTCTTCTATTCGAAACCATCACTCTCTTTCTCTTGTGATTTCTCCTTTTCTCTTCTTTTAGATTCATAGCCGAACCTTTCTGGTAAGTATAGCTTCTTCTCTTTTTTCTCAACTGGTTCAGGAAAGCTAAAATCTCACTTGCCATATTCTCTTTTGTTTCTTCAATGTTTGAAGGGGGAGATCTCTTATTTTGGTGAAGTGGTCGAAACCCTTAAACATCAATAGGGTGTACCGATCTTTAGGGATTAAAGGCCGAATCAATCATTAAGGTAAGAGGCGACAAACTCATTTGGCTTCGGGATTTATGTTATGGCCAAATGGCCTTTGGATTCTTAATGGTATGTTTAAACCGATTGTAAGAAGGTGTGTAGCCGAATCTCCGGGATTTGGTGGTCGATCTAGGTAAGGTTTTAACATTTCAAGATCCGTTTCCTAATCGTTCAAAAGCGAAGGCTAACCATTTGTGTGTTTTAGTGTTTGGCCGATTACAAGGGGGATCATTGCGTAGCTTTGGGATTTGGTTGGAAACCAAATCGGCATTAAGGTGAGTGCTACCTTAGTACGACACATCCTTCGGGATTTTGTGAATAAGCTGAATGGCTTTAGATCTAAAAATGTGATGTTGGCCGATTGTAGGAAAGGGAAGGCAACATTTCGGGATTTCGCTAGATCTACGAATAGTCAGGTGTGTAACGCTTACACACTTCTATTAGTATAATATGCTTATTGTGTTACCGTTATAACTGTTGAATCAGTGATTATGCCTTGTGGGTATGAGCTTGGATTTCGGGTAAGTCCCCTGTTATGTGATTTTTGATATACATCATCGTGTTATTGTTATATGCTATGCTATGCGTTATTGCATGATACATGATATTATGACATGCATGAAATGGACATGATGTGTGATTGATGATTGGAGAGGGAAGGAATATTTGGACTGTCACCAGTGGTTTTGACCACACGACGGGTTGGCCCCGTCTTGATATTATATTTTGTGACTAAGTCCGGTGGTTTTGACCACCATGGTTTTGACCACATATGAATATTGTAACTCGTCCCGGTGGTTTGGTACCACGATGGGTTGGCCCCATGTTGATTATGGGATTGTCATCGATGGTTTTGACCACACGATGGGTTGTCCCCATCACTTGATTTGTGACTTGGTCATCGGTGGTTTTGACCACACTTATATATTTGTGACTACGGTCACGGTGGTTTTGACCACGGTGGTTTTGACCACACAGGGTAGTTAAAGGAGATTGGATGGTTAGGTTATGGGTTGCATGATTTGCATGATTTGCTAATGATTTGTGTAAGTGCTTGCACTATCGGGTTGGGGATTTATACACTGAGTCTTGGTGACTCACCCTTCCTTATATTTTGCAGATGAGACGGAGATTATGGATATAGAGCCGGGGAGGACTCGAGACGGCCATGCATGCTTGATTCGACTTTTGACTTTAAAGTACTATTTCAATTTATTAATTTTCTTTAAATTTGGATTTGGTTTGTAATAAAACCGCTAAGTATTATTTTGGGTTTTTATTATTTGTTTTTATTTTGATTATATTATACTATATGGACTTGTTAAATCAACCGGTAAAAAGCAATGTTTTCAAAACTATAACTCCTTCATTTTTTTAAACGTTGCCATCGTGTAACATCACTTATAAGATGATAACTTGTATGTTTTTTAAAAACTTGCAACAATAAGTAGATTTTCAAGCAAGGATTTCTAAACTTTTCGTACTACAAAAGGGTTTTCCAAGAAAATTATCCGACAACCTCTCGATTTTAAAAAGGTTATCACTCCGTGGCATGCCAGATCCGGTTATGGTATGTTGACTGGGTTTGGGGTGTTACAATTTTGGTATCAGAGCCAAGTTCAAAAGCTCGACTGTGGGCCCGAGGCCCAAAATGTTTTAAATTGGGACTTTGAAATGTTTTGTGGAAAAGGTACATGGGTTGAACAGCATGGCACCGAGTCTTCGACACCAATCCGCCCAGGTAAGTATCCCTAACTATTGTGTGAATTATATGTGGGGGAAATGGGTATTTCGGGATCGTAGAATAGTAGAATAGGAGTTATAGAACCCTAGGAATAGCTTACTCTAACACAATTACATAAGACTTAATGATCCACTAAACAAACCTGTGAGTACGTAACTGAGTTAAGGGTGTGGCAACCGTTGTGCGCAAGTCTAGATATGGATTCAAGGGGAGCTTGGTATTTAAGCAGTCCTAGTGACTCACCTCCTCTCCACTCGAATCCTACCTGGTGCGTAGTGACGGTTCACCCTAACTGAGACGGCTTATTCACAGGCTAAATTTAATAACTAAAACCCGAAAGGGAGCAGCCATCTTGTTTTGATAACACTTTAAACCTTGGTTTTGAAATTACCACGGTATCCTTGATTTGGGAAATGTACCCCTGATTTGAAAAATGACCAAATCACCCCTGACTAGTAAATAATTACCAAAATGCCCTCAGTATGGAAAATTACCGAAGTACCTCTGAATTGAAAATTTCCAAAATACCCTTATTGTGTAAAATCACCTAGAACAATATTTTGAAAAAATTATGAAAATACCCTTGGTTTATGAAATTACGAAGATACCCCTGGTTTATGAAATTACCAAAATACCCTCGATTTTTGGAATTTTTTAAATGCCTACGATTTGTAAAGGTTTCCAAATTAACCCTATTTTATTAATAAAATACCCTGATAGGTTAAATTACGAAAATACCCTTGGGTAGTGAAATGACAAGAATACCCCTACACGTAGAATGAGGGTAGAGGACTGGAAAATGAAAACTTTGTGATGATTGAAAGAACCACTACCAAATTACTTTACATAAAACTTATTCGTGGGTAATCAGTGGAACAGAAGCTAATTCATAAAATTTCTTTAAGCAGATAAATCGCGATTTAGATATGAGTACTAGGGGACGTGGTCGTAATGTACGAGGATGCGGTAGAGGCGGAATAACCGTATCGAAACCCGTTAGGTCTTGTCAAGGGTCCGAGAATGAGATACCACCACTACTAGTTGCTGGTGTAAGTATCAGGATCAAATGGGGAAGATGCGATGTCGCAGCGATCTTTGCGAAGTCTTGAAGAGAGTGGTGGAGCGGTGGAAATACGGAGCTCAAAATCAGTGTCTGGCGACTTGAACCAATGGAGTGAAGTACTCGAGGTGTGTCAGTGTGGCACCCAATCTGGTGAGTATTGGTTGGAAGCGACGGAACGAATCATGGACGATTTGGATTTGACGACTGAGGAGAAACTAGAAGGAGTAGTGTCGCTTCTCCGAGATAAGTCATACTAGTGGTGGCTCACGGTTCGGGATGGTCTTGCAGTGGATGATCTCACTTGGGATTATTTCAAGGTAGCTTATCAGAAGAAGTATGTTGGAACCAGTTATATTGATGCGTAGAGAAAGGCTTTTCTGTGGCTGGTTCAGGGGAGTAAGTCCGTATCAGAGTACGAGGCAAAATTTTTAAGGTTGAGCCGATATGCTCGGGGCATTATAGCTATGGAGCATGAGCGATGTGTCGATTCGTGGATGGATTATGGGATGATTTGAGGTTGCTGATTGCCCCACAGTAGGAGAGAGAGTTTGCGGTCTTGGTGGAAAAGGCCAAAGTTGTGGAAGAAGTGAAATAGTCGGTTAGACGAAACCAGGACAAGGGTTGGAATAAGAGGAATTTTGAAACATCTAGGTCTGTCGAGAATAAGCAGAAACGGGGTAGATATAGTGGGCCGAATCAATCTGTTAGTCCTACTACTGCTAATACTCAATGGCCGCCATGATGTGCTCGATGTGGGAAGTCTCACACGGGGGAATGTTGGACTGGAAATAGGGGATACTTTGAGTGTGGATCGATGGGGCACCGAGTGAGGGATTGTCCACAGAGGTCAGCTAGGTTGCGATCGGGGATCGAAATCGTACTCGAGCAGGGAGGGATGGTCGTGACCACGGAGGGGTCGTGGTGTTGCTAGGGAGGTAATGGCTCTGGTAGAGGCCGTGGAGCAGGGGCGGAGGTGCGGTGAGTGAGGCGAGGCAGCCTGGGTGATCTACAGTGAGGTATCGAGAGGAGGGTGACGCATTAGACATCATAACCGGTACGTTCCTAATCTTTGGATTACCATATACTACTTTGATAGATGTGGGTTCGACGCATTCGTATGTTGCCAGTAGTATAATAGAGATTATGAACCTAGACTTCGAGACTACTTCTAGGGAGATGACCGTAATTAGCCCTCTAGGCCACTTTGTAGGAGTAAATAAGTTGTATAGGGATGTACCCCTAGAACTTCAAGGGGTCATGTTTTTGGCTGATTTGATGGAACTGCCATTTGGGGAGTTCAATCTAATTCTCGAGATGAACTGGCTGGTGAAGTACCAGGCCAGTTTGGATTCTGCACTATGCATATAGTGTTTAGGACAATGGAAGGTGAGGAGGTGGTGATGATAGGTAATAGGAGAGATTACTTATCTAGTGTGGTCTCTGCACTGAAGGCGGAGAAAATGGTAAGGAAGGGTTGTGAGGCATTCATGGTGGATGTTTGTGCTTTGGGAGCCAAGGATGCAGCTATAGAGAGTGTTCGAACTGTAGGGGAATTTGCGGATGTATTTCCAAAATAACTTCCGGGTCTGCCTCCGGGTCAAGAAGTTGAATTCAGTATAGACCTATTACCCGGAACTGCGCCAGTGTCTATTGCCCCGTATAGAATGGCGCCAAAGGAATTGGTAAAGCTGAAGGCCCAAATCTAGGAGTTGTTGGACCGAGGTTTCATTCGACCAAGTATATCCCATTGGGGAGCACCTGTGCTCTTTGTGAAGAAAAAAGATGGTACAATGCGGATGTGTATAGACTACCACCAGCTGAACAAGTTGATGATAAAAAACAAGTATCCGTTGCCCAGGATTGACGACTTGTTTGATCAACTTAAGGGTGCATCAATTTTCTCAAAGATAGATCTCAGGTCGGGGTACCATCAACTCAAAGTGAAGGAAGCTGATGTTCATAAGATGACATTCCATACTCGGTATGGGTATTACGAGTTTTTGGTGATGCCGTTCAGGTTAACCAATGCACGGTAACATTCATGGACTTGATGAATCGGGTGTTCTAGCAGTACTTGGACTAGTTTGTCATAGTATTCATAGAAGACATATTGGTGTACTCAAGGACTAAAGAGGATCATGATACGCACTTGCGGGTGGTTTTGCAAATTTTGAGGGAGAAGCAGCTATTTGCCAAGTTTAGTAAGTGCGAGTTCTAGCTTAGGGAAGTGACTTTCTTGGGTCACGTAGTGTCCGCTGAAGGGATTAGAGTAGACCCTCATAAGATTGAGGCGGTGCTGGATTGGAAACCGCCTAGGTCAGTTGCAGAAATTCAAAGTTTTCTAGGACTGGTGGGGTATTACCGGAGATTTATGGAAGGATTTTCACTAATTGAGGCATCGTTGACCAAGTTATTAAGGAAAGGAGTTTCATTTGTGTGGACGGAGAAACAATAGGAAAGTTTCGACCAGTTGAGAAAGATTCTAACGGAAGCTTCAGTTCTGGTACAGCCTGAGGCAAGAAAGGTATTCACGGTCTACTGTGATGCATCACACATTGGCTTGGGATGTGTGCTGATGCAGGAAGGGAAAGTAGTGGCATATGTATCTCGACAGCTGAGACCGCATGAGGTTAACTATCCGACACATGATCTAGAGTTGGCTGCAGTGGTCTTCGCCCTGAGAATATGGAGGCACTACTTGTATGGAGAGAAGTCGATAGTCTATACGGACCACAAGAGTCTGAAGTATCTTTTGACGTCGAAGAATTTAAATTTGAGACAGCAAAGGTGGATTGAGTTGTTGAAGGACTACGACTGATCGATTGAGTACCATCCGGGTAAGGCTAACGTAGTAGCTGATGCGTTGATCTGTAAGGTGGTCACAGACCTGCGAGCGATGTTTGGTCACCTTAGTCTGTATGACGATGGGAGTTTGTTGGCAAAATTGCAAGTAAAGCCGACTTGGGTGGAGCAGATTAAAGAGAAACAGTTAGTGGATGAGGGTTTGAATGCTCGGAGGTTGCAAGTACAGAGTAATGGTTTGGAAGGATACAGCTTGACTCACGATGGAGTGTTGTGTTTTCAAGGGAGAGCTTGTATGCCAAAGGACGTCGAGTTGAGGCAAAGGATTCTTCAGGATGCACATAGCAGCCCATATGCTATGCATCCTGGAGGTAGCAAGATGTACCAGGATTTGCAAAAGCAGTTCTGGTGGCAAGATTGAAGCGAGAAGTGACTGAATTTGTGGGTAAGTGTCTGATGTGTCAGCAGGTCAAAGCTGGACATTAGCTGTCGTCAGGTTTAATTTAGCTGGTGAAGATTCCTCAGTGGAAGTGGGAAAGGATACCATGGACTTTATCAGTGGGCTACCCCTTACGCCTGGCAAGAAGGACTCAGTCTGGGTGATTGTGGATCGTTTGACTAAATCGACTCATTTATCTGACCTAGTAAGGGTTGATTATTCGCTTCAAAAGTTAGCTAAGTTGTATGTGGCGAGATAGTAAGGTTGCATGGTGTGCCAGTGTCAATTATCTCGTATAGGGATCCGAGGTTCACGTCGAGGTTCTGGAGAGCTTTGCATCAAGCTTTGGGAACGAGGTTGGATTTCAGCATAGCTTTTCACCCGCAATCTGATGGACAGTCTGAAAGAGTAATTCAGATTTTAGAGGATATGCTAAGAAACGTGTTCGGATTTCAATGGTAGCTGGGAGGACTATCTACCATTGGCGGAATTCGCTTATAACAATAGTTATCAAGCGAGTATCCAGATGGCACCATACGAGGCACTGTATGGACGGAAGTGTCGTACTCCTACCTGTTGGACAGAATTGGGTGAACAGCAAATTTTGGGTCCAGAGTTGGTGGCGGCGAGGATAAGGTTAAGGTGATTCGGCTCGTCTCAAGGAAGCGTCAGACGAAGGCGAAGTCTTACGCCGATCTTAAACACGAAGATATAGAGTATCGATGGGTGATAAGGTTTTTCTGAAGGTATCGCCATGGAAGAAAGTGCTGAGATTTGGACGGAAAGGGAAGCTAAGCCCTAGGTTTATCGGTCCGTACACGGTGTTGAAGCGAGTAGTACGATAGCTTATCAGCTTGAGCTACCGACAGAGTTAAGTCAGATTCATGATGTCTTCCATTTTTTGATGCTTAGGCATTATCGGTCAGATCCATCACACGTTGTGCCAGTTGCGGAGATTGAGGTGAGCTCGAACTTGTCTTTTGAGGAGAAACTAGTATAGATTTTGGATCAGGATGTCAAGGTCTTGAGTAGGAAGACGGTTCCCTTGGTGAAAGTTTTATGGCGGAACCATGGTACGGAGGAGGCCACGTGGGAACTAGAGGATGTAATGCGGCAGCAATACCCTCAACTCTTCTATCAGGTAATTTCGAGGTCAAAATTATTTTTAAGGGGTAGAACGTAACATCCTTAAAGCGGGCCTCTGCATTTTCATGTGTTGCATGTGTTGATATGTCTGTTGTGCTAGTTTAGCATAATTTGGGGTCTAAGCATGACCTCGAGTTAGGCCTAATTCATGGTTAAACATTTTGTTTTGTACTTAGTAAGAGGAGTTGAGAGAGTTAGGGGTTAAAAGGAGTTATTGGGAGTTTTAGACACAAGAATACCATGGAAAAGTGGCAAGAAGGTGCCACTAAGGGCCGAGAGTGTGGCCACAGGAAGGGAAGGAGTGCTTGAGTGCACCTGCAAATCCCTTTTCTACTATTTCTTTTCACGCCACAAGCTAGGAGGAGGAGTGCTCGGGATGGACTCTAGGGGATGAGGATAGAAGGAGTTAAACGGCTTTGATTTGGATGTAGAAGAGAAAATGTGGGTTTGATTCATTCAAGCCGATTTGAATGAGTGGATGGGAGAGCCTTAAGGAGTTGGCGAATTTTGGACTTTGGGGAGGAGGTGTAGTCGATTTGGGAAACTAGGTGTGTCGAATCTCCATAGCCAAGTGTGGATGCCTTTTAGGCTAGTGTAGTGAGCCTTCTTCATTTTCAATTAGTGCCAGAAACCGAAACCCTCTTACTTTCTCCTTATTTTGGCTTTCTCTTTTGGTAACTTGGGTATTTGGCCAAACCAAGTTTGCAACTTCTTTTGAAGAGCTAAAACTTAGTCCTCTCCTTTTCTTTTCTTTTCTTTTCGGTTCCCATTGATTAGCCTATTTTATCGAAAACCATCTTTGTTCACCTATTCTCTCCTATTTTGCTCAAGCCGAAAACACCATACCTATTTCTCTTTTTATTTTTATTTTTGTTTCATCTTTTTTTGGAAACCCTCAATAACCGAACCTCCTCAAAACCGAATCAAATCTTCTTCTCTTCTTCTATTCGAAATCATCACTCTCTTTCTCTTGCGATTTCTCCTTTTTTCTTCTTTTGGATTCATAGCCGAACCTTTCTGGTAAGTATAGCTTCTTCTCTTTTTTCTCAATTGGTTCAGGAAAGTCGAAATCTCACTTGCCATATTCTCTTTGTTTCTTCAATGTTTGAAGGGAGATCTCTTATTTTGGTGAAGTGGCGAAACCCTTAAACGTCAATAGGGTATCTTGATCTTTGGGGATTAAAGGCCAATCAATCATTAAGGTAATGGGCGACAAACTCATTTGTCTTCAGTATTTATGTTATGGCCAAATGGCCTTTCGATTCTTAATGGTATGTTTAAACCGATTATAGGAAGGTGTGTAGCCGAATCTTTGGGATTTGGTGGCCGATCAAGGTAAGGTTTTAACATTTCAAGATCCGTTTCCTAATCGTTCAAAAGTCGAAGGCTAACCATTTGTGTGTTCTAGTGTTTGGCCGATTGCAAGGGGATCATTCATAGCCGGGATTTGGTTGGAAACCAAATTGGCATTAAGGTGAGTGCTACCTTAGTACGACACATCCTTGAGATTTTGTGAATAAGCCAATGGCTTTAGATCTAAAAATGTGATGTTGGTAGATTGTAGGAAAGGGAAGGCAACATTTTGGGATTTCGCTAGATCTACGAATAGTCAGGTGTGTAACGCTTACACACTTCTATTAGTATAATATGCTTATTGTGTTACCGTTATAGCTGTTGAATCGGTGATTATGCCTTGTGGGTATGAGCTTGGATTTCGTAAGTCCTGTTATGTGATTTTGATATACATCATCGTGTTATTGTTATATGCTATGCTATGCGTTATTGCATGATACATGATATTATGACATGTATGATATGGACATGATGGTGGGATTGATGAGAGGAGGGAAGGAATATTTGAATTTGTCACAATGGTTTTGACCACACGACGGGTTGGCCCGTCTTGATATTATATTTTGTGACTAAGTCCAAGTGGTTTTGACCACCAGTGGTTTTGACCACATATGAATATTGTGACTCATCCCAGTGGTTTGGTACCATAGTAGGTTGGCCCCACATATTGATTATGGGATTGTCATCAGTGGTTTTGACCACACGATGGGTTGGCCCCATCACTTGATTTGTGACTTCGGTCATCAGTGGTTTTGACCACACTTATATATTTGTGACTACGGTCACGGTGGTTTTGACCACGGTGGTTTTGACCATATGGGGTAGTTAAAGGAGATTGGATGGTTAGGTTATGGGTTGCATGATTTGCATGATTTGCTAATGATTGTGTAAGTGCTTGCACTATTGGGTTGAGGATTTATACTGAATCTTGGTGACTCACCCTTCCCTTATATTTTGCGAGATGAGACGAAGATTGCGGATATGGAGCGGGGAGGACTCGAGGTGGCCATGCATGCTTGATTCGACTTTTGACTTTAAAATACTATTTTAGTTTTATTAATTTTCTTTAAATTTGGTTTTGGTTTGTAATAAAGCCGCTAAGTATGATTTTGGGTTTTTATTATTTCTTTTTATTTTGATTATAGATGCACATAGCGTTTCATATGCTATGCATCCCGGAGGTAGCAAGATGTACCGTGATTTGCAAAAGCGCCCGTGGCAAGATTGAAGCGAAGTGACCGAATTTGTGGGTAAGTGTCGATGTGTCACAGTCAAAGTGGACATTAGTCGTCAGTTTAATTTAGCTGGTGAAGATTCCTCGGTGGAAGTGGGAAAGGATACCATGGACTTTATCGTTGGGCTACCCTTACGCTTTGCAAGAAGGACTCACCTGGGTGATTGTGGATCGTTTGACTAAATCAGCTCATTTTATACCGGTAAGGGTTGATTATTCGCTTCAAAAGTTAGCTAAGTTGTATGTGGCCGAGATAGTAAGGTTGCATGGTGTGCCAGTGTCAATTATCTCGTATAGGGATCCGAGGTTCACGCCGAGGTTCGGAGAGCTTTGCATCAAGCTTTGGGAACGAGGTTGGATTTCAAAGATAGCTTTTCACCCGCAACGATGGACACCGAAAGAGTAATTCGATTTTAGAGGATATGCTAAGGGTCGTGTTCGGATTTCAATGGTAGCCGGGAGGACTATCTACCATTACGGAATTCGCTTATAACAATAGTTATCAGCTTAGTATCCAGATGGCACCATACGAGGCAATCGTATGGACGGAAGTGTCGTACTCCTACCGCTGGATGTAATTGGGTGAACAATAAATTTTGGGTCCAGAGTTGGTGGCGTAAACCGAGGATAAGGTTAAGGTGATTGGGCTCGCCTCAAGGAAGCGTCGGACGAGCGTGTAAGTCTTACGCCGATCTTAAACACGTAGATATAGAGTATGCGAGGGTGATAAGGTTTTTCGAAGGTATCGCCATGGAAGAAAGTGTTGAGATTTGACGGAAAGGGAAGCTAAGCCCTAGGTTTATCGGTCCGCATACGGTGTTGAAGCGAGTAGTACGATAGCTTATCGCCTTGAGCTACCGATGAGTTAAGTCGATTCATGATGTCTTCCATTTTTGATGCTTAGGCATTATCGGTCGATCCATCACACGCTGTGCCGCCTATGAGATTGAGGTGAGCTCGAACTTGTCTTTTGAGGAGAAACCGTATAGATTTTGGATCATGATGTCAAGGTCTTGAGTAGGAAGACGGTTCCTTGGTGAAAGTTTTATGGTGGAACCATGGTACGGAGGAGGCCACGTGGGAACCAGAGGATGTAATGCGGCAGCAATACCCTCAACTCTTCTATCAGGTAATTTCGAGGTCAAAATTATTTTTAAGGGGGTTAGAACTGTAACATCCTTAAAACGGGGCCTCTGCATTTTTCATGTGTTGCATGTGTTGATATGTCTGCTGTGCTAGTTTAGCATAATTTGGGGTCTAAGCATGACCTCGAGTTAGGCCTAATTCATGGTTAAACATTTTTGTTTTTGTACTTAGTAAGAGGGAGTTGAGAGAGTTAGGGGTTAAAAGGAGTTATTGGGAGTTTTAGACACAAGAATACCAGTGGAAAAGTGGCAAGAAGGTGCCACTAAGGGCCAGGAGTGTGACGCCACAGGAAGGGAAGGAGTGCTTGGGTACGACCTGCAGAAATCCCTTTTCTACTATTTCTTTTTCACGCCACAAGCTAGGAGGAGGAGTGCTCAGGATGGACTCTAGGGGATGAGGATAGAAGGAGTTAAACGGCTTTGATTTGGATGTAGAAGAGAAAAATGTGGGTTTGATTCATTCAAACTGATTTGAATGAGTGGATGGGAGAGCCTTAAGGAGTTGGCCGAATTTTGGACTTTGGGGGAGGAGGTGTAGTCGATTTGGGAAACTAGGTGTGTCGAATCTCCATAGCCAAGTGTGGATGCCTTTTAGGCTAGTGTAGTGAGCCTTCTTCATTTTCAATTAGTGCCGTAAACCAAACCTCTTACTTTCTCCTTATTTTGGCTTTCTCTTGGTAACTTGGTATTTGGCCAAACCAAGTTTGCAACTTCTTTTGAAGAGCTAAAACTTAGTCCTCTCCTTTTCTTTTCTTTTCTTTTCGGTTCCCATTGATTAGCCTATTTTATCGAAAACCATCTTTGTTCACCTATTCTCTCTATTTTGCTCAATGAAAACACACCATACCTATTTCTCTTTTATTTTTATTTTGTTTCATCTTTTTTGAAACCCTCAATAACCGAACCTCCTCAAAACCGAATCAAATCTTCTTCTCTTCTTCTATTCAAATCATCACTCTCTTTCTCTTGCGATTTCTCCTTTTTCTTCTTTTGGATTCATAGCCAACCTTTCGTAAGTATAGCTTCTTCTCTTTTTCTCAATTGGTTCGGAAAGTCGAAATCTCACTTGCCATATTCTCTTTTGTTTCTTCAATGTTTGAAGGGGGAGATCTCTTATTTTGGTGAAGTGGCCGAAACCCTTAAACGTCAATAGGGTATGCTGATCTTTGGGGATTAAAGGCCGAATCAATCATTAAGGTAATGGGCGACAAACTCATTTGTCTTCAGTATTTATGTTATGGCCAAATGGCCTTTCGATTCTTAATGGTATGTTTAAACCGATTATAGGAAGGTGTGTAGCCGAATCTTTGGGATTTGGTGGCCGATCAAGGTAAGGTTTTAACATTTCAAGATCCGTTTCCTAATCGTTCAAAAGTGAAGGCTAACCATTTGTGTGTTCTAGTGTTTGGCCGATTGCAAGGGGGATCATTGCGTAGCTTCGGGATTTGGTTGGAAACCAAATTGGCATTAAGGTGAGTGCTACCTTAGTACGACACATCCTTCGAGATTTTGTGAATAAGCCAAATGGCTTTAGATCTAAAAATGTGATGTTGGCCGATTGTAGGAAAGGGAAGGCAACATTTTGGGATTTCGCTAGATCTACGAATAGTCAGGTGTGTAACGCTTACACACTTCTATTAGTATAATATGCTTATTGTGTTACCGTTATAACTGTTGAATCAGTGATTATGCCTTGTGGGTATGAGCTTGGATTTCGGGTAAGTCCCCTGTTATGTGATTTTTGATATACATCATCGTGTTATTGTTATATGCTATGCTATGCGTTATTGCATGATACATGATATTATGACATGTATGATATGGACATGATGGTGGGATTGATGAGAGGAGGGGGAAGGAATATTTGGACTGTTACCAATGGTTTTGACCACACGACGGGTTGGCCCCGTCTTGATATTATATTTTGTGACTAAGTCCCAGTGGTTTTGACCACCAGTGGTTTTGACCACATATGAATATTGTGACTCATCCCAGTGGTTTGGTACCATAGTAGGTTGGCCCCACATATTGATTATGGGATTGTCATCGTTTTGACCACACGATGGGTTGGCCCCATCACTTGATTTGTGACTTTCATCGACCACACTTATATATTTGTGACTACGGTCACCAGTGGTTTTGACCACCAGTGGTTTTGACCATATGGGGTAGTTAAAGGAGATTGGATGGTTAGGTTATGGGTTGCATGATTTGCATGATTTGCTAATGATTGTGTAAGTGCTTGCACTATTGGGTTGGGGATTTATACACTGAATCTTGGTGACTCACCCCTTCCCTTATATTTTGCAGATGAGACGAAGATTGCGGATATGGAGCCGGGAGGACTCGAGGTGGCCATGCATGCTTGATTCGACTTTTGACTTTAAAATACTATTTTAGTTTTATTAATTTTCTTTAAATTTGGTTTTGGTTTGTAATAAGGCCGCTAAGTATGATTTTGGGTTTTTATTATTTCTTTTTATTTTGATTATATTATACTATATGGACTTGTTAAATCAACCGGTAAAAAGTAATGTTTTCAAAACTATAACTCCTTTTTTTTTTAAACGTTGCCATCGGGTAACATCACTTATAAGATGTTAACTTGTATGTTTTCTAAAAACTTGCAACAATAAGTAGATTTTCAAGTAAGGATTTCTAAACTTTTCGTACTACAAAAGGTTTTCCAAGAAAATTATCTGACAAACTCTCGATTTTAAAAAGGTTATCACTCCGTGGCATGCCAGATCTGTTGTGGTATGTTGATCGAGTTTGGGGTGTTACAAACTATCTATTGTATCTGACAAAGATCCGAGCTTTACCTCGCGATTTTGGAAGAAATTGTAAGAAGCTTTAGGCACAAAATTGCATTTTAGCACTGCATTTCATCCGCAAATGAATGGGCAATCCGAGCAGATCATCCATGTTCTCGAATATATGTTGAGATGTTGTATTCTTGAATTTGAAAGTATGTGGAAAAACATTTGCAATTGATTGAGTTTGCGTACAATAATAGTTTTCAAACTAGTATCAAAATGGCACCATATGAGGCTCTTTACGGTCGAAAATGCCGAACTCCATTGTATTGGACTGAGCTGAGTGAGAATAAGATTCACGGGGTTGATCTAATAAAAGAGACTGAGCAGAAATTGAAAGTGATTCGTGACAGTTTGAAAGCGGCCTCAGATCATCAGAAGTCTTACGTAGACTTGAAATGGAAGGATATTGAATTTGAAGTTGGTGACAAAGTGTTTTTGAAAGTGTCTCCGTGGAAAAAGATACTTCAATTTGGCCAAAAAGGCAAGCTGAGTATGAGGTCCATCGGATCGTATGAGATCATTGAACGAGTTGGGCCGATTACTTATAAATTGATGTTGCCTCCTGAGTTAGAAAATATTCATAACATATTTTATGTATCTATGCTTCGATGATACATATACGATCCGTCTCATGTGATTATTCCTACTGAGGTTGAAATTCACCAGGTTTATCATATAGTGAGGAGCAGAGCCGAATCTTGACACGAGAGATCAAAGAGTTGAGAAATAAAAGAATTTTATTAGTTAAAGTGTTGTGGCACAAATTCGGAGTTGAATAGGCTACGTGGGAGCCTGAGAATGTTATGAGAGAGCAATATCCACACCTTTTCATTGGTAAGATTTTTGGGACGAAAATCCCTAAGGGGAAGAGTTGTAACAGCCCGATTTAGACCCTAATCAGAATAGTGGTTTTGAGACCACAAATCTGAGATCGAAATAATATTTTTATATTATTTTCTATGTTTACAATATGTGATTTAGTCTGTGTGAAATTTCTATGTGAAGATTTTATTGATTGTGTGTTTAATTTACAAAAAGACTTAATTGCATAAAGTGTAAAAGTTGTGTGCTGATTGTTAAAGTATCAATGCGTTATGGCTTTTCAATGAGGAGGCCTTATGAGGCAATTGACCCATTATTTAGTAAGTGGGGTGGTTGATGGACAATTATGTCCATAGTTTAAATGATTTTATAAACATTTCATTAAGGGCAAAATTGGTGTTTGATAATTAAATTATTTTATAATAAAACAAAGCATTAAAATGGCCATTTCTATTCATATTTTCACCAAAATAAGAGAAGGAACAAGGGTTTTTAAGCTTTTGAATGTTCGGCCATTGCTAAGCTCAATCAAGGTATGTTTTGAGCTCGGTTTTGATAATTTCTACATTTTTGTGATCTAGTTAACCCATGCCTCAATTTTGTGAATCGATGATGATTTTGGAATGTGTCATTGATGAGTGTGTGAGCTTTGTGTTGTTATTTGGTGGAAAATGAAAGCTTAATGTTGGGTTAACATATTTTGTATTTGAATTTTTTCGGTAAAATTGAGTAATTTGGGCTAAATTGAGAAAAGTGTAAATTAAAGGACTAAAATGTAAAATAAATTAAATGTTTGGGCTTGTATGAACATAAGGAAAATTTGGCTAGGCTTATGTGAAAAGAAATTATGTGAATTTGATGATTTTGTGAAATAGGTACTAAAGTGTCAAAATGTGAAAATGTGGGGCTATTTTGTAAAATGCCCTAAATATGTATCTGTGGACTAAATTGAATGAATTGGTGATTGAATGAGTGAATTTGACTTTGTACAGACCAAGAAAAGAGATGTTCGGATCGAGATCAAGGCAAAGACAAAGTACTCGATTAACCGACCGTTTCAGTATTTCGACGTCTGAGGTAAGTTCGGATATAATACTAATTGTTAAATTATGTCTATGTGATGTGAATTGAATGAAATTAGATATAACTATGATATTAGAAATGCTATGTGCGGAATTGAATTAGAAGGCGCTAGGTGTGCGAAATTAGAAATGAGATAGAGATTATTAGCATTGTGTGTACAGAAAGATAAAAGCTTCGGCTTATCGAATTGGCACTTTGTGTGTGATACCGATATAAGTTCGGTTTAACATATTGGCACTAATTTTGCGATGATGATTATGTTTTGACTATGAAATTGGCACTAAGTGTGCGAATAAATTAAAGGGATAGCCAAGTTTGAAAGAGATGTAATATCGAGAAATTGAGTAGTATGAATGGTGAGTAACTATGTGTTGATCAAGGTACGTTTGAACCTATGTGGTTGATGATAGCCTTAAGAGTTGAATGAATAGATACTTGAGCATATGGTTGATATTGATGATGAGCCTAATTGTGCAATTTATCTATGTGATGGTTTAATTATGTTTTGATGTAGTATTATTTAGTAATATGTATTATATTACGAACTTACTAAGCTTTTGAAAGCTTACTGTGTGATTTGTTTATCTGTTCTACAGGGTCAGTAAAGCAAGCTCGGATTCGGGGATCGTCAGCATCTCTATCACACTATCGGTAATATATTTTTAGGTACCTTTGGAAATATTTTATATAGTTGAAATATGGCATGTATAGGCTAGAAGTTATGGTATGTTTTGAAAGGCTTAATCCTTGCCATGTGATTTGGCTTGGAAGTTGAATGATGTTGAATTTATGAATAAGCTATGAATATGGTATATTTCATGATTATGTGGTTGATGAAAAATGTGGTTTGAAAATGAATTATTGCATAGATTACATGATGCTTGATATATATATGTTTTGAGATGTACAATTGTTACTTTGAATGGGCTTATTGGTGATGATATTAGGTATGGAAGTAGATGGTATTTTTGGTGATTAATTGGTGTATGAAATGGTATGTTTGAATGCATTTAGAAGCATGAATTAGTATTGACTTGAAGTTTGTAGGTATGACCCAAGTGTGGGTGGCATTTTGACCTTGCAAATGGCCGATTTTGCATACATGGCCAAGAGACATGGGCATGTGTCTCCGCTGTGTGGCTCAAGGGCCACTTTTAAGTGTGTTTGGACAGGTTACACGGCCATGGCACATGGGAGTGTCTAATGGCCTTGTGCCCAAGTCAATAGTTTGTTTAATTTCACACGGCCATGGCACACGGGCGTGTCTGGTGGCTGCGTGGACAAGTCAGTATGTGTACCCTGTTTTGGCATGGCCTGGACACATGGGCTTGTCTGGTAGTCATGTGAGGCACACGGCCTGGCTATATGGGTGTGTGACCTCTGCAGTGTTGAAAAATGTTTAAAATTTTGGAAAATTTTCTAAGTGCTTGGTTTAGTCCGGCCTTTCTTTAACACTTGTTTAAGGTCTCGTAGACTTCAATGAGGGACTATATGCATATAATTGAATATGTTTGATTGATGATTAACATATGTTGAGAAATGAGTGTGAGATGCTCAGAAATGTTCAGTAACGACTCTTAACCCTAGTCCGGTGATGGTTTTGGGTTAGGGGTGTTACAAAGGAGCATTACTAGACTTATCACTTAAACAATCATACATTTCATAGTCATTTCTCATATCCAAACAAAAGTCACTCAAATTCAGTCATATACTCCTTAAAACGAGTCCTTGAGGCCCAAAACAAGCATTAAAAACAATTCAAGACTAAATTAAAAACTCAAAGAAATTTTGGGAAAACATTGAAAATCTTTAAATTGCAAGGACACACGCCCGTGTGGCCAGGCCATGTGTCTCACACAGCCAAGAGACACGCCTGTGTCACAGGTCATATGGGCATTCGAAATAGGATCACATGGCTGTGTCCTAGCTCATGTCCGACCCCATGTAACTCACTGACTTGGGTTACATAGCTAGAACACACGCTCGTGTGCCAGGCCATGTGCTAGGTCGTGTGAAAACTGAAAAGTATACTGACTTGTACCATATGACCAAGCCACACGCCCGTGTGCTAGGCCGTGTGAAGCTATTGACTTGATTTCTAAAGAAGTATCAAGGGACACACGGTCGCATCACCTGGCCATGTGTCACACACGACTGAGACACACGCTCGTGTGGACAAAAATAGGCTAATTTTCAAGCCTTATTTCTCACCCAAATGTGGTACCAACCTACACAGACCAAATAGCATATGACCATATCATCAATAGGCATTTGATAAACCATAATATGAACATATTTTCATTCCATATTTAGCATGTTTTTGGATGATTTATCCCTTTAATTATGGAAATAGGTGCTCCTGATCCTATGTTTTCATGTTTTATACTCAGTAGAGTACCGGAGGATGAAAAGAATGAGAAACGGGCCAACAACAAAAGAAAATGGGTCAAAGTACGAAATCCACACGGCCTGGGCCTAAGACCACACGGTCATGCCCCGTGAGAAGAGTCGACCATGGCCTAAACCCTGAAAAACACAGCCATATCTCATCAAGAGGTTCGAACACGGCCTGGCAACGATTTACACAGGCGTGTGCCATGGGCATGTCTCCGCCACAGATAAGAAGAATTCTATTCTGATTAGGGTACCTAGAGGCAAAGAAACATATTCCAAAAGCCTATATAAAGACCCTAGAGGCCAACCTTTTGGGGCGGTTCAGCTATGCCAAAGAGCCGAGCTAGAGCAGTTAATTTTAGGGATTTACTCGAAGATAGCCAGTTGATTCATCTCAAAAAGTCAGAATCATACTCAAGATTGAGGATCTCTACTTCAATTCCTTCAGGGGGTTTTAGGGTTTTCTTATATTTTGTTTTATATTTTCTTCTGAGATGTTTTCTTTTACAATTATGGACTAAACCCTCAGATACTTGAGGGGGATGAAGCCTAAGACGGATCTTGTTATTGTTATCTGAGTTGTATGGTTAATACTTGATTTTTTCTTAACTATGTGTTCTTAATTCTTGTTTTGGTATTTTCGGGATATTGATTCAAGTGAGATGTGCTTAGGCAGAGGAGGAAGAGACCCTGTCTAAGAGTAGCTCTAGCATAGTTAAGCGGAGTTGCTCGCGCGCCTAGAGATAGGGTGACGAAAATCTATTGGATTAGGGTCAAACCTAATATGGGAGTCCATAGATCGAGTTAATGCAATTCTAGGGGTTTTAATTAGAAAAAGATTTCAATTAATCAACCTAGGGTTAGACGTTAGTAGCCTCAAGAGAGGTATTAATGTAAATTAGGGAATCCTATGGATCAGGTCAAGTGAATAAATCGTCTGGTCCAGAGTTAGATAACAAGTGAAGCCTAGGTGGATTTTTCCTTAGGTATTGTCTAAATCAATCGATTTTCCCTCATGTCCTTCCCCTAATTTATTCTTTGTCTTCGCATCTTTAGTTTAGTTAATTAGTTAATTTTAGATTAAATAAAAATTCCCTTAATTCGTAGGCTAAATAATAGAAAGAGAGTTAATATTAGTACTTTTGGCTCCTTTGGGTTCGACAATCCGGTCTTGCCGCTAATTATACTACTGTTCGATAGGTGCACTTGCCTCCATCATTGTCTTAGTTAGTTTCCAAGTTCGATCATTCTTTTTATAAATTTTTAAGACTCGACAGACACGATCAAGTTTTTGGCACCGTTGCCGGGGAGCTGGAATATTAAGAATGCTCAATTTTTATTACTTTAGCCATATTATATTATATTTTACTACAATTAAATTTTATTTTTATTTTTCAAAATTTTCTTTTTCTTTTCCTCTTTTCCTAGCAGGTACCTCTAGTTTATGACTAGAAGGAACCCGACAGGGCCACTACTTTATGATAGTGATATTGAGGAACCATGCGTAGAAATCCTAAAGAAGCAAGGCGAAGCTTAAATTACATACAAGAAGAGCAAGAGGACGAAGCTGACAATACCGAAGTAATGGCCGAGAATAATCCGCCACATCAAGATATGGCTGGCCATCATGCTCCTCAAACTATGTATGATTATGCTAAACCTGATTTAATAGGAGCTGAATCGAGTATTGTCAGGCCTACTATAGTCGTTAATAATTTTGAATTAAAACCTAACACTATACAAATGATTCAACAGTTTGTTCAATTTGATGGTTTGTAGGACGAAGACCCAAATACTCATTTAGCTAATTTTCTACAATTTTGTGATACCTTCAAAATAAATGGCATTTTTGATGATGCCATTCGTCTTCGGTTATTTCCCTTTTCTTTGAGGAATAAAGCCAAACAGTGGTTACATTGTCTTCTGTGAGGATCAATCACTACATGGGACTAAATGACCAAAAAATTTACTGAAATATTTTCCACCGGCCAAAACGGCCAAATTAAGGAATGATATCTCTTCTTTTGTGCAGATGGATTTAGAAACATTATACGATGCATGGGAGAGATACAAGGATCTATTGAGAAAGTGCCCACACCATGGTTTACCCTTGTGGTTACAAGTCTAAACTTTTTACAATGGAGTGAACCCCTCAACTTGCCAGTTAATTGACTCAGCAGCCGGCGGAACCCTAAATAACAAAACTCTTGAAGTAGCTTATGAATTCATAAAGGATATTTCACTAAATAACTATCAGTGGCAAGTTACAAGGACAAAGCCAACCAAAGCAGCCGGAGTTTTCAATCTCGACACAGTCACCATGCTATCAAATCAGGTAGAGATGATTAATAAAAATATTGATGGTTTGTGTGATTCTTTGTAGGTACATTTAGTTATGCAGTACAATATGAATAGAGGATGGATGAATAGTATATAATATCCATCTTATAACTCGAATTGGAGATACCACTACAATCAAAGACAACAACCCTACCCACAGAAAAAGAAGCCAAACCTTGAAGAGACACTAGCAACATTTATAGAATTGTTAGAAACCCATTTCAAAAATACTGAAACAATATTGACTAATCAGCAAACATCAATCCAAGGGCTTAAGGATCAAATTCAACGACTAACTAAGTTAGTTTCTGGTGGTGGACAAAAAAATTTAACTAGTGAAAAAGAGCACGTGAGGGCAATTACATTAAGGAGTGGAAAAGAGTTGGTTGAACCAAAGAAGAAGGTATCACATGGAACTGATAGGGCACAAACTGAGGAAACAAATGAAAACACAATTCCAGTACGTGAAGAGACTAAACCACCGGTCCCATATCCAGGAAAGTTCAAGAAAGACCGATTAGACGCGTAATACGGTAAATTTCTTGAACTTTTTAAACAATTACATATCAACTTACCTTTTGTTGAAGCTATTTCACAGATGTCGACATACGCAAAATTTTTAAAAGAGCTTCTAACGAATAAAAAGAAGTTGGAAGAAATATCAACGGTGGAACTTAATGAAGAATGTTCAGCTATCCTCCAAAACAAACTACCAACAAAATTGAAAGATCTAGGAAGTTTCACTATTCCTTGTTTAATTGGTAATTTAAACATAAAGAAAGCACTAGCTGATCTAGGTGCCAGTATTAATTTAATGCCTTATAAAATTTTCAAGCAACTTGGTCTCGTGGAACCTAAACCCACTAGGATGAGTATCCAGTTAGTTGACAGAGCTGTTAAATATCCTAGGGAATTATCGAAGATATTCTGGTAAAAGTTGATAAATTTATATTCCCTGTTGATTTTGTTGTGCTTGACATGGATGAGAACGTTGAGGTACCTTTAATTTTGGGACGCCCCTTTCTAGCTACTGCTAGGGCTGTTATTGATGTAGGTGATGGTAAACTTGCATTAAAGGTAGGCGACGAAGAAATTATTTTTCAAATTTATGAAGCTATGCGATATTCTAGAGAACAAGATGATTCCTGTTATTTTATTGATTCCATTGATCATTCTATACAATATTCTTTGTAGGAAATCATACACAACGACACATTGGAACTGTGTCTTACTCAAGGTGAGGGGGTAGAAGATGATACCGACAAATCAGATTCTAAAACATTTCCCCCTAGACAAACGAAAGAAGAGGGCATTGAAATTAATGACGAACTAAAACAAAAACTCTCTATTGATGAGCCACCCAAATTAGAATTAAAACAGTTACCAAAACATTTAGAATATGCATTCCTTGGAGATAATTCTACACTACCAGTAATCATCTCCTCGGAACTAAAACCCAAAGAGAAAGATGAGTTGCTACAGGTACTAAGGGAACATAAAAGGGCCATAGCTTGGAAAATTTCTGACATTAAAGTAATAAGCCCATCATTTTGTACCCATAAAATTATAATGGAAGAGGAGTATAAACCATGTGTGCAACCTCGAGACGATTGAATCCCAACTGAAATAAGTTGTTAAAGAGGAGGTAATTAAACTTCTAGATGCTGGAATAATTTATCCTATTTTAAAAACACTTGGGTAAGTCCTGTGCAGGTCGTTCCAAAGAAAGGAGGCATGACTGTTGTAGCAAACGAAAGGAATGAATTAATTCCTACAAGAACAGTCACAGGATCGAGAGTCTGTATAGACTATAGGAAGTTGAACGACGCAACCAAAAAAGATCACTCTCCTTTTCCCTTTATTGATCAGATGTTAGAAAGATTAACCGGACACATGTACTACTGCTTCATGGACGGGCTTTCCAGCTACTTCCAAATCCCAATAGCCCTTGAGGATCAAGAGAAAACTACATTTACATGTCCATATGGTACGTTTGCTTATCGTAGAATGCCTTTTGGATTATGTAATGCTCCTGCTACTTTTCAGCGCTACATGCTAGCCATATTTGATGAACTTGTGGAAGACATTATGGAGGTCTTTATGGATGACTTTTCAGTATTTGGTAATTCTTTCCATCTTTGTCTTAAAAATTTAAAGTGGGTTCTAATAAGATGTGAGGAAACCAACCTTGTTTTAAATTGGGAAAAGTGTCACTTTATGGTTCGAGAGGGGATTGTGTTAGGACATAAAATTCTAGTAAAAGGATTGAGGTAGATAAAGCAAAGGTTGAAACCATAGAAAAATTACCTCCTCCTATTTCAGTTAAAGATATTAGAAGCTTTTTAAGACATGATGGATTTTATAGAAGATTCATTAAAGATTTCTCTAAAATAGCTAAACCTTTAACGAAACTACTAGAAAAAGATGTACCTTTCAATTTTGATCAGGAATGTTTAGATGCATTTAATATCCTCAAAGATAAATTAATAAATGCCCCAATTATAATTGCTCCCAATTGGAACTTACCCTTTGAACTAATGTGTGATGAGAGTGATTTTGCAGTAGGTGTAGTTTTGGGACAACGAGGAAATAATCACTTCCAGCCAATTTACTACACTAGCAAGACATTAACGGCTGCACAAGAAAATTACACAACTGATAAACCGTAAAAGTAACATATTTCAACCCCATATTTAACATACTTTTGGATGGTTTAGCCCTTGATTTATGTAAAAGGTGCTCTTAATCCTTTCTTTTCATGTTTTCTACTCAGGAAAGCACTCGAGGATGAAAAGAACAAGAAACAAGCTTAAAATGGGCCAATTTGGGCCAAAGTGGAAATTGACACAGCCTGGACTTCAAGCCACATAGTCGTGCCTCGTCAATTAACTAGAACACGGCCTAACCATGATTTACATGGCCTGCCTCCATCAATAGACCCGAAACACGGCTTGAAGTCGATTTACATGGGCGTGTGCCATGGCCATGCCCCAATCGTGGAAAATAGGAATTTTACTCGGATTTGGATACTTTGAGGCAAAGAAACACATTCCAAAGTCTATTCAAACACCCGAGTAGGAATTATACTTGAATTTGGACATTTAGGGGCCAAGTAAAGCATTCCAAAAGTCTCTATAAACATTCTAAGTGTAACTTGAAAGAGGGTGGCCAGTTAGGCAGTCAGCTAGGCCAAGAAGCCGAGCCAGAAGGCCAGATTCATTGGAATCACTCGAAGATAGCCAGTTGATCCATCTCAAGAAGCCGAAATTCTACTCAAGACGGTGGATCTCTCCTTCACTTCCTTCAGGGGTTTTAGGGATTTCTTATGTTTTATTTTAACTTTTCTCTTGAGATGTTTTATTTTATCATTATGAACTAAACCCTTCAGATACTTGAAGGGGATGAAACCTAGATGAATCTTGTTATTATTTTATGAACTATATGATAAATACTTAGTTTGTTCTTAATTATGTGTGTTTAATTCTTGTGTTAATATTTCTAGGATATTGATTCAAGTTGAATGTGCTTAGGTGGTGGAGCAAAAGTCCCTACTTAAGAGTAAATCTAGCATAATTAAGCAAAGTTGATCGTGTGCCTAGAGATAGGGTGATGAGATTTTTTCAGATTAGGGTGAAACCTAATATGGGAGTCCATAGATCGAGTTAATGCGATTCTAGGGGTTTTAATTAGAAAGAGATTTCAATTAATCAACTTAGGGTTAGACGTTATTTGCCTCGAGAGAGGGTTTAATATAAATTAGGGACTCTTACGGATCAAGCTAAGTGAATAAATTGTCTGGTTCAGTGTTAGATAACAAGTGAAGTCTAGGTGGACTCCTTCTAGGGTATCGTCATGATCAACTAAGTTTTTTCCAAAAGTTATTTCTTCAATTTGTTCTTTTTGTCTTTGCGTCTTTAGCTTAGTAGTCAGTTAGTTTAATCAATCAATCACTTCATATTTAGGCTAAATAATAAGAAGAAAGTGAGTATTAGTACTTTTAATTCCCTTGGGGTTCGACAATCCAGTCTTGCCTAAACTATACTACTGTTCGATAGGTGCACTTGCCTTAAGTCATTGTCAGAGTTAGTTTCCAGTTCGATCATTCTCTTTATAAATTTTAAAACTCGACAATTCTAAATGATCAACAACTACAGAAAAAGAATTGCTAGTTGTACTCTTTGCATTTGATAAATTTAGACAATATTTGATCCTATCTAAAGTTGTCGTCTACACTGACCATTCAGCTCTTCGCTATTTTTTAATTAAACTTGATGCAAAACCTCGACTTATAAGATGGATTTTACTCTTACAGGAATTTGACTTGGAAATTCAAAATAAGAAAGGAGCTGAAAATCTTGCAGTAGACCATCTTTCTAGACTTGAAAACCCGCATATCAAAGAACTCAACGAAAATGAAATAAATGACTAGTTTCCTGAAGAACAACTCTTTTTGATAACCAACTCTAAGTACCTTGGTTTGCAGATATTGCAAATTACTTAGCTACTAACGTCTTACCAAAAAAATTAACACACCATCAAAAGAAGCGATTCTTTGTTGATGTGAAAAACTATTTTGGAAAGATCCTTTTCTTTTCCGCATAGATGAAGATCAAGTGATTCAAAGGTGTGATACAAAAGAAGAAGCAAGCAAAATCCTAGAGCATTCCCATTCAGGACCTTTAGGAGGGCATTACAGTGGGATTAAGACAGCACACAAAACACTCGAGTCAGGCTTTTATTGGCAAACTTTATTTAAAGATGCCAACAGGTATGTTGCTTCATGCGATAAATGCCAGAGAACAGGTAATATCTCTAAACGCGATGAAATGCCTCAAACATATATACTATCATGTGAAATATTCAATGTATGGGGTATTGATTTTATGGGTCCATTCCCTAGTTCATTTGGAAATAAATACATCTTAGTAGCAGTCGATTATGTGTCAAAATGGGTGGAAGCCCAAGCTTTACCTACTAACGATGCTAGAGTAGTAGTAAGGTTTCTGAAGAAACTCTTCTCTTGATTTGGAACACCTAGAGCAATTATTAGTGATAGGGGTACTCATTTTTGTAATACTCAATTTGATAAAGTCCTAAAAAATATGGAGTTCACTACATGATAGCTACCCATTATCATCCTCAAACCAACGGATAAGTGGAAGTAGCAAATCGAGAACTTAAGCGCATCTTAAAGAAAATAGTTGAAGCAAACAAGAAATATTAGGCAGTAAAAGTAGACGATGCTTTATGGGCATATAGAACTGCATTTAGAACCCCATAGGAACACCCCCATACAAACTCATTTATGGAAAAACCTGTCATCTACCATTTGAGTTAGAGCACAAAGCTTTCTGGTCTATAAAATTCCTAAATTACGATCTTAAACCCGCAGGTGAGAAGAGGATGATACAGTTGAACGAGTTAGATGAATAGCGAGCTAATGCCTATGAGAACTCACGTTTATATAAGGAGGCAACAAAGTGACGTCATGATGCTCATTTAAAGAAATCAAAGCATTTCGAAGTAGGCGACTTAGTCCTATTGTACAATTCAAGGTTAAAACTGTTCCCTGGAAAGCTTAAATCGAGATGGTTAGGTCCATTAGTGATCAAAACTAATTTCCCCTATGGCACAATCGAGGTGACCCATCCAACTCGTGGCACATTCAAGGTAAATGGTCAGCGACCTAAAATTTATACTGGAAACAATTTTAAGGATATAAGAGAGGAGCTTCGACTCCGTGAACCTTCATTTAGAAATGAAAATAGGTAAGTTTAGCTTAAGACTCTAAATGAGCGCTTCTCAGGAGGTAACCCGAGCACTAACTTTACTAATATTATATTTATAACACCTAAACTATAGGTTTCCCTACCACACGGCCTTGCACACGGGCGTAGCCGTGGCCATGTGAATACCACGAATAGTCACATGGGCATGGTGAAGACGGTGTAGAAATAGGACAAAAATTTTCTCCAAGCCACGGGCTCCAACTAAACCACATGATCGTGAGATGCGGCCGTGGACGAAACTGATTAAATGAAACGAGTGTGAGACACGCTCGCTTCTTCAACTCGTGGTCGATTCTGAGTAAATGACACGGGCGTTTGAAACACCCGTGCCTTGAGACCGTGGACGACACTAACATATGGACATGGGCATAGGACCATGACCACAGGCGTGGGAGAAACGAACAAGGCCAGGCACGCCCAGATGACACGGGCGTGGAAGACCTCACAAACGCGCTTAAATTTGAATTCTCGAGAAACACGGGCTAAAGAAATGGGAACACAGGCGTGGCCCTAGAACGTGTCCCCCACCCCCTATTTAAGGTAGCACACGGCAGCACACTCCCCCCACATTTTTTCTAACCCTAGCCACTTCTCCCCCAAAATCTCAAAAGCAATTCCGCCACCAACAAACCCTCCCACCCCCTCTTGATTTCCTCCATCCCTTACCTCTTTCCCCCTTCAAAATACACACAAAAGCAAGTACACGATCGTGCCAACATGCCCGCGACAACCATGTTCCCCTATTCAGTTACAGCACATGCCCGTGTAACACCCTCCAACGCCGTGCGCCGACCAACCGTGCCACCCCTCTCCAAGCACTCCACCGGTCACCTCTCCTCTTTTCACTTACCCGTTCTAAACTATTTATCACTTAATTTTATTTCATAACTAGTTCATGCCTATTTCTTAATATTAGTTTTATTTATTTTATTCATTATTTACTAATAGCAATTAGAGACTATACAAAATATGAGTTTATCATTATTATGATAGTTGTTTTATACATGATATTATTGAGCCCTTCAAGATTGTGCAATATGGCTGAAAATGATACTTGAATAGACAAATATATGTTATTTTCAGGAACACAATGTCGTCATCCCGAGGAAAGAAAATTGCGGTCCCTAGTTCTAAAAATGAAAGGAACCCGACTCGTCATCGGCTAGCGCATTCGCTGAACTACGATATCCGTTCATGCAATTCCCGCAAGGACCCTAGAAAGACCTCTACAGGATACTCCGCGCACGACCCCTCGGCACAGGGAGCTGCATTGATTGGGCCACTTTAGAACAGGTCCGATTAGCCGATGATGTACGAGCTCTCTTAACCACGGATCCATGGGACCAATTCTTCACAATCATTGAGCCCACATATTTAGAGCTCCCCTTGGAATTCTGCTCCACATTCCACCTCCAAACGGTAATGACAAACTACGATGACCCCGACACAATCTAGTTCTATCTCGGAGGCATCGTGAGAGAAATGAATGTACCACAATTGAAGCCGCATTGGGACTCTACAAACATGATCAGCATTCAAACTAATCACAATCAAGTCTATATCTTGCAATTTCATTACCAACAATCCAAAGCTCTTAGGCATCTCAAATGATCATTTTAAAGACATGCCCAAATCACCTCCAAAATCTACCTAAATGGTCAATTACATTTATGCACTATCTTGCCTAAATATAACATGCATACCACTTATCAAGTTCACCTATTAAGTACCAATTTGCCAATACACAATCAAAGCATTCCCAAGGCAATCATAAATCATACAAGATGAGGCTAGCCACACACATATATACATACCAACATATACCAAATCAAGCCACATTAAATGGCTAGTTACATAACAAAACATATAGGATTCCATTAGCCAAATGACCTATACATGCCATATAACCAAAATACATAAAGTCCAAAAGTACCAAAAGGAAAGTTTGATAGTCCAATGCAATCTCTGACAACATCCAAACTGAGCAAGCTTCTGAATCACTATAAAACATGAAAAATTAAATAGGGTAAGCAATTAAGCTTAGTAAGTTCGTATAGCATAAAATTCATCTTACCATTTAATCACAATTTAAGTAATTAAACATAACATAATGTAACTCAATTTGATCTGCAAGTCCAACACATATTCATCTATAAAGTTAAACATCCAATCACAAATCTCATAGATTCAATTCTCATATGATTCACGTACATACTTGTACTGGTTCATATTGAATTCACATACTCTCGTAACATCACTATGCCCATTGAACCATTTGGAATAATATCGGATACTCATGTATCTCGTACACTAAGGGCCAATACATGGTCGAAACCATCTCTATCTCATATATAATAGCCCATTTTCAGTGAAACTGAAACAATGGTTTCAAGACCAAAAATCTGAGTCGAAAAGAAAATTTATTTTAATATTATTGCATGGTATGCATTGTGATAGGAATGTCATATGAAAATTCTGATAAGAAAAATTTATCGATTATGTGTTTAATTAGGGAAAGGACCAAATTGCATAAAATGCAAAAGTTGAATTCTAGAAGCTAGAAGGATCAAATAGCTATGGAATTCAAAACTTAAGATCCTTATATGGTACTTAGACCATTAAAGAAAAGTTAGTAGATATTTTTGGTGATTCATCCATGGAAAAATTAGAAAGGCTAAGGACTAAATTGGAAACTAAAATAATTAAAAGATGATAATAAAAATATCATATTATTTTATATCATCTTCCCCAAATTAAAACATGGAAACCTTAGGAAAGAGAAAAGTCATCAAGCAAGCTTAATTGGTTCAATTGGGTAAGTATTCTTGTCCCGTTTTTAGTAATTTTTATATTTTTGAGATCGAGGTAGTCTAATATATCTATTTTAGGGACTAAATTGAAAATTTATCAAAGTAACAAAGTTTTTCCATGGATGAATATGCTAAAAAAATTGAAATTTATGGTAGAAAATGAAAGGTTGTTGATAGATAAACAACTTCTACAAAGAAAATTTTGATGAAATCATGATTTAGGGACTAAATTTAAAAGTGGTAAAACCCATAAAAAATTTTGAATTTTGTGAAATATAAGTGTTGTAAATGTTATATGAAAATTTTGGTTAGGCCTGGAATAAGGATTAAATTACATGAATTTCATTTTCTGAGCCTAGGGACGAAATTAGAATTTATGGAAAGTTTAGAGGCAAAATGGTAATTTTGCCTAGGGTGTAAATTGAATCTAAATAAATATGAAATGTGATAAATTGATGATTACATTCATTGATATAGATCCGGACAACTCAAATTTGAAACTAGATCGAGGAAAAGAAAAAGTTTCGGATTGAGGTAAGTTCGTATAACCGAATTGTGTTTATTTATATGCTTGGGTTTAATGTGGTATATGATGGTATGAATTATGTAAATGCTAAAAATAAATGAAATAATCACATGTTCAATCATATCCATAAAATATTAAGTTCCGTTTGAATAATGAAATTTGATGGATATATGTGATTTCCTATATTACATGTGGTCATACATATGTTGGGGATAGAAATAGCTCGGACAAGCATTCTGATAACAGCCCTCTTGATCATCCTGATATATAGATCTTGCGAGCATTATGATCGGTAGTGATTCTGCATGTGTTGCGCACTACCGCAGCTTTATGTGAGCATTCTGTTACATGATTCGATCAGTTGTGATCCAGCATATAATGTAGAAACAAGCGCAGCTCTACATGAGCGTCCTAATATAAGCTCTTATGGGTTTCTTGACATGACTTGCTTGAACTCCATGTTACCTTATCTGGTGCTCCCTGATATAAACTCTTCAGAGTTACCTGTTAAGCTCTTCAAGCTCCCTGATTAAAACTCTTATGAGTTTCCTGTTTATCCCGGATAAGTGTCCTCATACATGGCTCATCTGAGCATCTTGATATGTGGCTCGAGATTGTGCTCCTTGATTAAGTGCCCTAATGGTTACCCCTGATTATGAGTTGACAATTTACGGTTTTGTACACCTTGTGTATACTACCTAAGTATCCATCAAAATTTCAATGATTCAACAGATGAATTCCCAAAATGAGAATCTATGAGATTAAATGAATTATATCTCGAATGTTCCTAAAATTCCAGAAAATTTGTAACATAATGAGCTCATCTATGCTATTTAATGTACACATGAATTATGTAACGAACATTATTGTTTGAGTGTATATGTTTAGGCAAATTTGCCAATTTGTTGGGAATCATGTTATTGTATGCTTATTTGAATGAATGTAATTGGTAAGTTTAATTCTTGTTATATGAGCTTACTAAGCATTAAACACTTACTAGGTTTTATTTTCTCTATTTATAGTATTCGAGAGCTCACAAAGGTTGGATATTGGTCGGAGTATCATCGCACTATCCACTAGCTCATTTTGGTATACTTAGTAAACTTATTTTGGTATAATGGCATGTATAGATTAACTTAGCAAAATGATGGCTTGTAAATGGATGTTTGTAATGTAGCCATTGGTATGGCTAGTGATGATGATTTGGTATATTACTACAAAGTTACACGGGCGTGTATCTTAACCATGTGTGACACATGGCCTGGCACATAGGCATGTGGTTTGGCCGTGTGTCCCCTACATCCTAAGATTTAGAAACAGAATGCTCAAAATTGGGCACACGAGTAGAGACACGAGTGTGTGTCTCAACTGTGTGAGATACACGGGTGTGTGCCTTGGTCATGTCAAACCTGCACCTAATTTCTAAAAATCAAATTGACCACATGGCCTAACACACGGGCGTGTGGTAGGCCGTGTGGCACAAGTCAGAAAGTTACATGGGCAAGGACACGGGCTGGGACACGGTCGTGTGCCTCATATCGAATGCCCACATGGCCTAAGACATAGGCATGTCACTTGCACATGGCCTACCCACACGGCGTGTGACCCCGTATATAAGAAAAATTTTCTGAGTTCCCGATTCAGTCCCGACTTGATTCAAATGTTTAAATTATGCCTCCAGGGTCCATTCAAGGGACAATATGATTAGTTTCAGTTATGAATAGTAAATTACATGAATTACATGAGATTATTCTGTAAACTCTGGTAATGCTCCGTAACCTTGTTCTGGCGATAGATAAGGGTTAGGGGTGTTACATTTATTAGTATCTGAGCTACGGTTTAGTCGATTCTCAAACTAATGTAGCAAGTATGAGTTTAGCTATACATTCCATTATAAAAATATGATAGTTTGATATCTCTTGACCATTTTTAAATGTGTTTTTCATATAGTAATATCATCCAACCAAATTAGATCTGAATTCGATAAAGTTGAGAGCACTGCTCAAGCTTCCGTTCAACGAGCTATATTTAGTAGCAGTAGAGGGCCCGTATCTGACAGGCTGAGGTGTGGAGGAAAAAGAAGCCTTCTTTCAAATGATGAACGAGTGGTTCACTAAATACTTGAGAACAAATCCTGTTGTACAACAACCTCCCCCACCTACTCCTCAATCGGTTCTAGAGATGCCACAGGGTATTGAACATGTTAGAATCGGTAAGCCTTCGGTAGATAAAATCCATAAGTATGTGGCAGAGGAATTTAGGGCTACTACCGATGATGATCTAGAGAGGGCTGAGTTTTGGTTGGAAAATACCATCCGAGTTTTAGATAAATTATCGTGTACACCAGCTGAGTGTTTGAAATGTTCACTATAGCTATTAAAAGACACAACTTATCATTGGTGGAACACCATAACTTCTGTTGTACCAAGATAAACTGTTACATGGGAATTCTTCCAAACTGAATTCAGAAAGAAGTACATTAGTCAGAGATTTATGGATCAGAAAAAGAGAATTTTTTGAGGTTAAATAGGGAAACATGACTGTATCTGAATACGAGCGAGAATTTGTTCGCTTAAGCAAGTATAGCAGAGAATGGGTGCTGACTAAGGCTAATATGTGTAAACGTTTTGAAGAGGGCTAAAATGAATACATCAAGTTGTTGATTGGAATTCTAGAATTAAGGGAATTTGTGTTATTTGTTGATCGAGCACACAAAGCTGAGGAATTAAGTAAGGAAAAGATGTAGGCAGAGAAAGAAGCCAGGATTTTTGGTAAGAGATTTATGGGCAAGTCAGAATCATCAACTTCAAAGAAATCAAAGAAGTACCATGATCGTTTTACTGCATCTGTGGGGTATTCAAGAAAAGAGCGGAGCTCTCAACATTCTAACCCGCGATCCTCGTCTCCATATGTAACCAGTGTTGGAAGTGTCGGTAATCCCAAACCGAAATGTAAATATTGCAATAAATTTCATTTTTGGGAATGTTGTTTGAGAAGTGGAGCTTGTCACAGATGTGGTTCTCTTGATCATTTTCTCAAAAATTGCCTAGAAAGGATTGAAAAAGATGCTAATCAAACTTTGAAGCTGAGTAATCCCGCCTCGAGAGGCAGACCACCCCGTCGCCCCTACAATGTCAGTGGTAACGAGGTACTTCAAGGGATACAACAGTTAAATCTGAAGCACGAGCACTAGCAAGGACATATGCTATTCGTGCTAGAGAAGATTCTTCTGCACCAGACGTAATTATTGGTACATTTTCTCTACTTGATACTAATATTATTGCTTTGATTGATCCTCGTTCAATGCATTCATACATATGCAAAAATTTGGTTTTTGTTAAAAATTTACCTGTTAAATTCATTGAATTTGTGGTTAAAGTTTCAAACCCCTTAGGCCAGTGTGTTATGGTGGATAAAATTTGTAAAAATTGCCCGTTGATGGTAAAAGGTTATTGCTTTTCGACTGATCTAATGTTGTTGCCCTTTGATGAATTTTATGTGATTTTGGGAATGGATTGGCTAACTCAGCATGATGCAGTGGTAAATTGTAAACAAAAATATATTGTGTTGAAATGTCAGAATGGTGAGTTACTCCATGTTGAATCTGATAAACTAGATGGGATATCTAATGTGATTTCAGCAATTTTAGCATGAAAATATATCGAAAAAGGTGTGATGCTTATCTTGCATATGTTTTGGATACTAAAGCATCTGAGTCAAAGATTCAGTCAGTGCCAGTTGTTTGTGAATTTCCTGATGTATTTCCAGAAGAATTACCTGGTTTACCACCAGTTAGAGAAGTGGAGTTCTCTATAAATCTTGTTTCAAGAACAACATCGATACCCATAGCACCCTATAGAATGGATCCTACTGAATTGAAAGAGTTGAAAGCACAGCTGCAAGAATTGACTAACAAAGGCTTTGCTCGACCCAGCTTCTCACCTTGGGGTGCACCGGTTCTATTTGTCAAGAAGAAAGATGGATCATTGAGACTGTGTGTTGATTATAGGTAGCTAAACAAAGTCACAATATAGAATAAGTATCCACTGCCTCATATTGATGACCTGTTTGATCAGTTGAAAGGTGCCACTAGTATTTTCAAAGATTGATCTCCATTTTGGCTACTACCAACAACGGGTAAGAGATTCAAATGTGCCAAAAATAGCTTTTAGAACCAGGTATGGGCACTATGAGGTTCTTGTGATGCCGTTTGGGTTGACAAATGCACCTGCTATATTTATGGATCTGATGAACAGAATCTTCAAACCTTATCTAGACAGGTTTGTGGTAGTATTTATTAATGATATTTTGGTTCACTTTCGAGATGAAAATGAACATGCAGATCATCTGAGAATTGTGTTATAGACTCTGCGTGAGAAATAATTATATGCCAAATTCAATAAATGTGAATTTTGGCTACTGGAAGTTGGTTTTCTCGTACATATACTTTCTGCTAAAGGTATCAGGGTGGACGAATAAAATTTCAGCTATTGTTAACTGGAAGCCACCGAAAAATGTGTCTGAAGTCAGAAGTTTTCTGGGTTATCGATGATAACTTCTCTAATGACTTGATTGTTGGAGAAAGACGTGAAATTTGAGTGGATTGATAAATGCCAGTAGAGTTTTGACATATTGAAAGCTTTATTGATTGAAGCACCAGTGTTAGTTCAACCTGAATCGAGTAAGGAATTTATAATTTATAGTGATGCATCGATAAATGGTTTAGGTGATGGTGGTGGAAAAAGTCTTAAAATTTATATAATGAATGATCGAACCTAGAAACTAACTATCACCACGATTGAGGCAAGCGCACCTACCGAACAGTAGTATAGTTTAGTGGCAGGACCAGATTGTCGAAACCAAAGGAACCAAAAGTACTAATACTAACTTTCCTTTTATTATTTAGCCTAAGAATAAAGAGAATTGTCATTTAATCTAAAATTAGCTAACTACTAAGCTAAAGATACTAAGACACAGAGAAGGAATTGGAGAAATACTTGTGGGAAAACCAATTGATTAAGACAATACCCGAGAAAGAATCCACCTAGACTTCACTTGTTATTAACTCTGAACCAGGCGATTTATTCACTTGACTTGATCCGTAGGATTCCCTAATTTATATTAATACCTCTCTCGAGGCTACTAACATCTAACCCTAGGTTGATTAATTAAAATCTCTTTCTAATTAAAACCCCTAGAATTGCATTAACTCGACCTATGGACTCCCATATTCGGTTTGACCCTAATCTAGTAGATTTTCGTCACCCTATCTCTAGGGTTGCAATCAACTCTACTTAACTATGCTAGATCTACTCTTAAATAGGGAATATTCCTCCTCTACCTAAGCACATCAATACTTGAATCAATATCTTGAAATATCAAAACAAGAATTAAGAACACATAATTAAGAACAAATTAAGTATTTATCATATAGTTCAGAAAACAATAACAAGATTTGTCTTAGGTTTCATCCCCCTCAGGTATTTGAGGGGTTTAGTTCATAATCATAAAAGAATATAGCTCTGAAGAAAATATAAAACAAAACATAAGATAAACCTTAAAACCCCTTGAAGGAATTGAAGGAGAGGTCCTCAGTCTTGAGTATGACTCCGGCTTCTTAAGATGAATCAACTGGCTTTCTTCTAGTGAATCCCACAATTCAGCCTCTCTAGCTCGGCTCATTGGCCTAGCTGAATGCTCCCTTGAAGGTTGGCCTCTAGGGTGTTTATATAGGCTTTTGGAATGTCTTTCTTTGCCTCTAAGTACCCTAATTCGAATGGAACTCTTCTTTGCTACGGCAAGGACACGCCCGTGTGGCACGGCCGTGTGATTCAGGGCCAGGCCGTGGTCGGATTTGTTAATGAGGTACGATCATGTGTTTCGGGCCCAGGCCATGTGCAATTCGTACTTTGGCCCATTTTCTCTATTTTCGGCCCGTTTCTCGTTCTTTTCATTCTCTGGTGCTCTCCTAAGTATAAAACATGAAATTAAAGGATTAGGAGCACCAAATTCCCAATTCAGGGAATAAATAATACAAAAGTATGCTAAATGTGGGATAAAATATGAACATATTATGGTTTATCATTAGGTTGTGTATTGATGCAGGAAGGTAAAGTAATAGCCTATGCTTCAAGACAGCTAAAACCACATGAAAAAAATTACCCGATACATGATCTTGAATTGGCAACAATTGTGATTGCATTGAAAATCTGGCAGCATTACTTATTTGGTGAAAAATGTCACATATTCACTGATCATAAAAGTTTGAAGTATTTGATGTCGCAAAAAGACCTAAATTTGAGACAGCGCAAGTGGCTTAAGTTATTGAAAGATTATGATCTGGTTATTGACTACCATCCGGGAAAAGCCAATGTGGTTGCAGATGCTTTGAGCAAAAAACCCTTGTTTGCTTTGCGAGCAATGAATACCCAATTGTCATTATCTAATGATGGTACAATCATAGCTGAGTTAAAAGCTAGACCAACATTTTTTTAATAGATTTCTGAAGCTCAGAAAAATGATGATGAACTATGAGCTAAATGGGTACAGTGTGAGTTGAATTCTGATTTAGAATTTCAGATTGGTTCTGATGGTTGTTTGTTATTCAGAGGAAGAATATGTATACCGAAGAACTTGGAATTGGTACAAAATATTATACATGAAGCTTATAATGGTAACATGTCTATTCATCCTAGTAGTAATAAAATGTACAACGATTTGAAAAAGATGTACTGGTGGTCGAGAATGAAACGGGATATTTCTAAATTTGTATCTAAATGTTTGATATGCTAGCAAGTAAAAGCTGAACATTAGGTGCCTTCGGGATTATTACAACCAGTTGCGATACCAGAATGGAAATGGGAAAGAATTACCATGGACTTTGCATTGGGGTTACCCCTGTCTCCGAAGAAGAAAGATGATAAACCATAATATGTTAATATTTTAATCCCACATTTATCATACTTTTGGATGATTTATTCCCTGAATTGTGAAATTTGGTGCTCTTAATCCTTTAATTTCATGTTTTATGCTTAAGAGAGCACCGGAGGATGAAAAGAATGAGAAATGGGCCGAAAATTAAGAAAATGGGCCAAAGTACGAATTGCACATGGTGGGCCCAAAACACACGATCGTGCCTCCTTAAGCAGATCAGACCACCGCCTGGCCCCGAATCACAATGGCGTGCCACACGGGCGTGTCCCTGCCGTAGCAAAGAAAAGTTTCATTCGGATTAGGGTACTTAGAGACAAAAAAAGACATTCTAAAAGCCTATATAAACACCCTAGATGCCAACCTAAAAAGGGCAGTTCAGCTAGGCCAAGGAGCCAAGCCAGAGGGCTAGAATTGTGGGATTCACTCGAAGAAAGCTAGTTGATTCATCTCAAGAAGTCAAAATCATACTCAAGATGGAGGATCTCTCCTTCAATTCCTTCAGGGGGTTTTAGGGTTTTTCTTATGTTTTGTTTTATATTTTCTTTTGAGATATATTCTTTTATGATTATGAGCTAAACCCTTCAAATACCTGAGGGGGATGAAACCTAAGATGAATCTTGTTATTATTTTTTGAACTATATGATAAATACTTGATTTATTCTTAATTATGTGTTCTTAATTCTTGTTTTGATTTTTTAGGATATTGATTCAAGTATTGATGTGCTTAGGCAGAGGAGGAATATTCCCTGTTTAAGTGTAGATCTAGCATAGTTACGCAGAGTTGATCGTAACCCTAGAGATAGGATGACGAAAATCTGCCGGATTAGGGTCAAACCAAATATGGGAGTCCATAGATCTAGTTACTTCAATTCTAGAGGTTTTAATTAGAAAGAGATTTTAATTAATCAACCAAGGGTTAGACGTTAGTAGCCTCGAGAGAGGTATTAATACAAATTAGGGAATCCTATGGATCAAGTCAAGTGAATAAATCGTCTGGTTCAGAGTTAAATAACAAGTGAAGTCTAGGTGGATTCTTCCTCAGGTATTGTCTCAATCAATTGGTTTTTCCCACAAGTATTTCCCCAATTCATCCTCTTTGTCATATCATCTTTAGCTTTGTAGTTAGTTAATTTTAGGTTAAACAACATTTCCTTTAATTCTTAGGTTAAATAATAAAAAGAAAGTTAGTATTAGTACTTTTGGTTCCTTTGGGTTCGACAATCCGATCTTGCCACTAAACTATACTACTGTTCGATAGGTGCGCTTGCCTCAAGTCGTTGTCACAATTAGTTTTTAGGCTAGATCATTCATTATATTAATTTTTAAGACTCTAACACACGATCAAGTTTTTGGCGCCGTTGTCGGGGAGCTGAAATATTAAGAACGCTCAATTTTTATTACTTTAGCCATATTTTATTTTTGCGATTAATTTTTTTTCTTTTCCTAGCAGGTCCCTCTAGTTTATGACTAGAAGGAATCCGATAGGACCCTTAGTTTATGATAGTGATATGGAAGGTTCAGTTCACAGAAATCGTAGAGAAATAAGGTGAAGCTTAAATTATATAGAAGAAGAGCAAGAAGTCGAAACCAATACTACCGAAGAGATGGCTGAGAATAATCCACTACCTCTAGAGGTGGCCGAAAATCATGCTCCTCGAACTATGTATGATTATGCTAAACCTAATTTAACAGAAACTGAATCGAGTATTGTTAAGCCTACTATAGCTGCTAATAATTTTGAACTAAAGCCTAACACTATACAAATGATTCAACAGTTTGTTCAATTTGATGGTTTGCAGGACGAATACCCAAATACTCATTTAGCAAATTTTCTAGAATTCTGTGATACCTTCAAAATAAATGGTGTTTTTGATGATGCCATTCATCTTTGGTTATTTCCTTTTTCTTTGAGGAATAAAGCTAAATAGTGGCTGAATTCTCTTCCACGAGGATCAACCACTACATGGGAACAAATGACCAAAAATTTTTTATTAAAATATTTTTCGCCGGCCAAAATGGCCAAATTAAGGAATGATATCTCTTCTTTTGTGTGGATGGATTTAGAAACACTATACGATGCATGGGAGAGATACAAAGATCTATTGAAAAGGTGTCCACACCATGGATTACCCTTGTGGCTACAGGTCCAAACTTTTTACAACGGTGTGAACCCTTCAACGAGACAACTGATTGATTCAGTAGCCCGCAGAACCCTGAATAACAAACCTCCTGAGGTGGCCTATGAGTTTATAGAGAAGATGTCACTGAACAACTATCAGTGGCAAGTTACAAGGACAAGGCCAACAAAAACAGCCAGAGTTTTCAACCTCAACGTTGTCACCATGCTATCAAGTCAGGTAGAGATGTTAAATAAAAAGATTGATGGTTTGTGTGGTTCCTTGCAGGTACACCCAGTAATGCAATGTGATTCAAACATAGGAGGTGTGGCGAATCATGAGTACCCACCTTACAATCCTGGCATGAAAAGTGAACAGATAAACTATACGGGTAACAATTTCAGACCTCAGAATAACCCTTATAGTAATACTTATAATCTAGGTTGGAGGAACCACCCCAATTTCTCATGGGGTGGTCAAGGAAATTAGAGACAACAACCCCCTCCAAACTTCCAACAACAACCCTACCCACAGGTAAAGAAGTCGAACCTTGAAGATATGCTGACAAAATTCATAGCGGTGTCAGAAACACGTTTCCAAAACACCGAAACAACACTTAAAAATCAACAAGCATCGATTCAAAGGATCGAAAACCAGTTAGGGCAACTCGCTAAGCTGATCTCCGAACGACCACAAGGTAGCTTGCCAAGTAACACTAAGACTAACCCAAAGGAGCAACTTCAAGCCATAACAGCTTAAAATAGTGAAGGGTTAGTAGAATCTGAATCTGAGCCAAGGCAAGAACCTGTGGTAAGTGAAGGTAAGGTTGAGGTAAGCTAAGAAAAACCAAAACCGGTAATTAAATAGTACCATCCTCGAATACCATACCCCAATGCGATGAATAAAGACAACATAGACGAACAGTTTAGTAAGTTTCTTAAACTTTTAATGAAATTACATATTAACTTATCGTTTCTTGAAGCTCTTTCGCAGATGCCAGATTCAAGGAAATTTTTAAAAGAGCTTTTGACAAATAAGCGGAAGTTAGACGAGGAATCGCATGTGGAACCAAATGCAATGTGCTCAGCAATGTTGCAAAACAAACTACCACGAAAATTAAAAGACCCAGGGAGTTTTACAATTCCATGTTTAATTGGTAGTTTATCTGTTAGTAACACGTTAGCTGACTTAGGGGCAAGCATAAATGTTATGCCTTATAAAATGTTTAAACACCTAAGTCTAGGGAAACCCAAACAAACTAGGATGAGTATTCAATTAGCTGATAAAACTATTAGAATTCCTAGGGGTATAATTGAAGATGTACTAGTTGACATTGATAGATTTATATTCCCAGTAGAATTTGTTGTTTTATATATGGATGAGTATAATACGGTTCCTTTAATCTTAAGAAGGCCCTTTTTGGAAACTGCAAGATCTAAAATTGATGTTGGTACAGGTGAACTCATACTCTGTGTAGGTGACGAATCAATCAGTCTTCAGGCTCTTGACTTGGCTAGGACATCAAGTAATCAAGGTGAGAAAATTAATTTTATTAATGACCATTTGGTTAAACCTTCTTTTCAGGAAGCACCACAAAACCACACAACTGAGCCAGGTCCTCGTGACAACAAAGAAATAACTCACGAGGAACGACGGCTTCAGATCGATGAACTAGACGAGTGGAAAGAGCATTTCAAGGAGAAATCAAAACCACACGAAGTGAAACCAAAGGAACCCCCAAACGAGCTTATAGGAACATCAAATCACTTCAAAATAGGAGATCAGGTACTATTAGATAAAATAGACCCTTGAATCACCATCTTGGACCTGAAGACAAACGAAGAGATCCCTTTTAAGGTAATCAATGTCTTCCCATACGAGACAGTTGAGGTAAGCAATCCTATATTTGGTACTTTTAAAGTAAACGCTACTCGACTCAAATTATATACTGATAATAAAACTGATAGCATGAGAAAGGATTTTTCACTCCTCAAACCACCATGATTCTACGAGTGAGAGGTAAGTCTAGCTTAAGAATTTAAACGAGCACTTTTCGGGAGGCAACCCGAGCACTAACCCCATTAATTTTTCCATTTTTATTTTTTACTTCTATTTTTTTCTTCTTTTTATCACTTCACTATGAACTAACCAAAGTGTAGATTTTCATACCACACCGTGGCCATGGCCGTGTGGACACTATAAATTTTAGTGCTGGCATGGAAGAGGTAGTACGAAATAGGACGAAAAATATCTTCAAGCCACGGGCTCCGACTAAACACCACGGCCGTGCGACACAGTCTGGCCGACACTGTTTTAACAACACGGGTGTGACGACATGCACACAGTGTGGAAGAAGCGAATGAACTACCGCACGACCGTTCAATATGGCCGTGTGACCTGACACGCCCATGATACACGGGAGTGGGGATGTACCAGAGCTGAAATTATTTTATTTAAAACACCCCTCTCCCTTCTCACCTACTCTCCATTCTCTTCTTCCATAACCTCTACACTCCCCTCCCTTTTCATTTTCCTCCTTCTTCATTCCCCAATCTTTTGAGTTGAAGAAATGGAAGGATCTACACATATCCATGTTGAAGAAAAGCGGAAGGATCTAGCCCAATCTCCTGTGTTGAGATCGATCTACATAAGTTCATGTCTTGGTAGGCTACTTCATTATTTGGAAGCTTTAAAGGTAGGGAGCCCGGAAGCTCCAGCCTGTACATCTGAGGCGGGGAAATTGTTCACGATTTATTGTGATGCATCCCATCTTGGTTTGGGATGTGTGTTGATCTGAGAAGGGAAGGTAGTGGCCTATGCATCTCGTCAGCTAAGACCGCATGAGGTTAACTATCCCACTCACGACTTGGAGTTAGCGGCGAGAGTCTTTGCTTTAAAAATATGGAGGCATTATCTATATGGGGAAAGTCGATAGTCTACACGGATCACAAAAGTCTGAGGTATCTTTTGACTCAGAAGGACTTGAACTTGAGGCGTCAAATGGATTAGATTGAGTTGAAGGACTATGACTGTTCAATTGAGTATCATCCGGTAAGGCTAACGTAGTGGCTGACGCGTTGAGCCGAAGGTCGTGACAGACTTAAGGGCGATGTTTGCTCACCTCAGTCTATACGACGATGGAAGTCTTTTGGAAGAACTTCAAGTTAAGCCGACTTGGATCGAGGAGATTAAGGAAAAACAATTGGTAGATAATAGCTTGAATGCTTGGAGGTTGCAAGTTCAAGATGGTGGTTTGGAATGGTACAGTTTGTCTAGTGATGGAGTGCTATGTTTTCAAGGGCAAGCTTGTATGCCAAATGATGTGGAATTGAGGCAAAGAATTCTCCAAGATGCACATAGCAGCCCATACACTATGCATCCTAGAGGTAGCAAGATGTATGGAGCTTTGCGGAAACAGTTTTGGTGGCCAGGGTTAAAGCGTGAGGTAATTGAATTTGTGGGTAGGTGTTTGACGTGTCAGCAGGTGAAAGCTAAACATCAGTTGCCATCAGGGTTACTTCAACCAGTAAAGATCCCTCAGTGTAAATGGGAGAGGATCACGATGGATTTTTTCAGTGGGCTACCCCTCACGCCCAGCAAGAAGGATGCAGTTTGGGTGATTGTGGACCGTCTGATTAAATCAGCTCACTTCATACCGATAAGGGTGGATTACTCACTTCAGAAGCTGGCTAAGCTGTATCAGAAATAGTGAGGTTGCATGGGGTGCCAATATCGATCACCTCAGATAGGGATCCCAGATTTACGTCAAGGTTCTGGAAAGCGTTACATCAGGCTTTGGGTACAAGATTGGATTTTAGTACAGCTTTCCATCCATAGTCTGACGGGCAGTCGAAAAGGGTCATATAGATTTTAGAAGATATGCTAAGAGGTTGTGTTCTGGATTTCAGTGGTAGTTGGGAGGAGTATCTACCGCTAGCAGAATTTGCTTATAACAATAGTTATCAAGCGAGTATCCAGATGGCACCATATGAAGCACTGTATGGACAGAAATGCCGTACTCTTACGTGTTGGACGGAGTTGGGTGAACGACAAGTTTTGGGTCGAGTTGGTGATGAAATGAAGATAAAGTTAAGGTGATTTGGGCTCGTCTTAAGGAAGCGTCGATAGATGTAAGTCTTTTCTCGATCTTAAGCGCAAGGAAATAGAGTATGCGATGGGAGATAAAGTTTTTCAAGGTGTCACCTTGGAAGAAGGTATTGAGATTTGGGCGAAAAGGAAGCTAAGCCCAAGGTTCATCTACCCATATCTGATGTTAAAGCGAGTAGGATCGGTAGCTTATCAGCTCAAGTTACCGCCAGAGTTGAGTCAGATTCATGACGTCTTTCATGTGTCGATGCTTAGACGGTATCGGTCAGATCCATCACATGTTGTGCCAGTGGCAGAGATTGAGGTAAACCCGGACTTATCTTTCGAGGAAGAACCACCCGGATCTTAGGCGAGATGTCAAAGTTTTGCGTAGGAAGTCAGTACCTTTGGTGAAAGTGCTATGGCGAAACCATGGTGTAGAGGAAGCCACGTGGGAACCCGAGGATGTGATGCGGCAGCAATACCCCCATCTCTTCTAATCAGGTAATTTCGAGGCCGAAATTATTTTTAAGGGGGGTAGAATTGTAACATCCTAAAATTGGGGTTATTTGTGATTAAATTATTTTTCTTGTGTTTGAATTGCTGTGATATTATTTGTGGTGTAATAAGACTTGATTAGGGGTCCTGAGTAGGCTCGGAATAGTAGAAAATTTTATGTGGAAGCTTTAAAGGTAGGGAACCTTAGTAAGTAGGGGTTACAAGGTTAAAAGAGGAACTTTGACACTAAAAGGCCTTGGAAAAGTGGCAAAGGAGGCCACTTAGGAGCTGGAAGTGACGCCACAAGGAGATCAAGGGAGCCTATGTTCGAGTCATGGAAATTCCCTTTTTGATCTTTATTTTGGACGGCAATAGGGGGAGAGAATTTCTCAATTTTAAACTTTAAGATAATATGGATAATAAGGATTTCTAATTGGATTTTTGATGAATAATCAATAATAGTTGGCAAGAGAAAATTTAGGCATTTGAATTATTCAGATTATTTTGAATTAATTCAAATGAGTGGCCTAGAGTGAATTAAGGAAATTTCCAAAATTTGAACTCTTTGTTGGGGAAGAGTGGACGGCAAGGGAGCTATGTAGAGGGGGTGGCCAAATTTTCTTAGCCTTTTACTTGGCAATTTTCGGCTAGTTTTCCAACCTTCATCTCTTTTTCTTTCTTTTCACCCTCTCCCAAAATCGAAAGCACCGTTCTCCTATTCATCTTTTATTTTTTTTCTCAAACTCTGTGCCGAAACCCCTATCTTCTTTCACTTCTTTTCTTTCTTCCCTTCCACTCAAGCCGAATCTTAGGTGTTATTTTAAGCAATCATAGTCGATCTCCTCCTTTCTTTTTGATTGTGGTAGCGAATCTCCCTGCTATCTCTTTAGGTGCTTTGGCGAATATTAGACAAGGGTGGAGGGCTTTTACAAATCGAGTGGAAAGGTATGTGTCGATGGACTAATCTATTTCTTCTTTTTCCTTTTCCGACTTTCTTGAAGGCAAGAGCCGATTTCGGCATGTGGTAGCAAGGATGTTAATCACTTGTTTGGAACCGGTTTGTTATAGGGCCTCGGGATTGGAAGCAAGCAAATGAAGTCTTCATCCTTGAGCAATCGCTTGGTAAGGATCTATTTTAGTAAGTTATTTAGTTAAGTGATTGAAAAGTCAAGGCTATTAACATGTGATTGCTGATTATAGGAAGCGAAACACTTGGTGTGGTGGCTTGTATTCAAGGGACGTGTAGGTAAAGTCTCGGGTTTCAAATGTTAACCCCTTGAGATTATTTTGGTTTGGTCGTATGGCCTTGGTACTAACTTTAGGTAATGGCCAAATATAGGGCAAGGGAATCTTGTGTGGCCGATTGGTTTCTTCGGGATTTAGAGCTATCGTTGGCATCAGGTGTGTACATACACACTTTATAATTAATAAATATGCTAAGTGTGCTAATCTGGAATGATGTAGATTTGGATTTAATACCATAATGGTATAAGCAAGGATTCGTAAGTCCTTGTCGTTATGAGTTCTTTATGATGCTTTTGGGAAGCATGACATATTTGGTATATGTGACTTAAATATATGGTTAATGATAAATCCGGTGTATGTTGCTAAATAAGCATGTTGGCATGATTTACATTAAATATCATGGATTGATGTGGGATATATGAGTGGAGGGGAAGTGATATTCGTGTCGACGGACACGGTGGTTTGGTACCACATTTCGTGACTATGGTCACCAGAGGTTTAGCACCTCAGGAGGTTTGGCACCTCATAGCGTCTCGTCCCGAGTGGCTTAGCACCACGATGGGTTGGCCCCACGGATTATATTATGGGATCGACACGGTGATTTGGTATCACACGTGGGTTGGCCCCACCGGTGGTTTGGCATCACAATTATTGATGAATATCGTGACTTTAAGTCACCGGTGGTTTAGCACCACCGGTGGTTTGGTACCACACGGGTAGAGAAAGGTGTTTGGATGGCTAGGATGGGTGCATAATTTAGTGCATGTTAATTTGTTATAAATTGTGTATATTGGTGCACTAAATCGGGAAAGGTTACACATTGAGTCTTGGTGACTCACCTTCTCCTTTAACATTTTTCGGTGACACGTGATCGCGGATGAGGAGCCGGATGGACTCGAGGTGGCCATACAAAGGAAATGTGATTTTAATGAACTTTAATTTAATTCTATTTATTTTTGGTTTATTTTGTTCAAGTTGTAATAAGGCCTCCTAAGATTATATTTTGATTACTTTACATGCTTTGGATAATTTGTTTCAAATACTTAATGACTTTGGTAATGTTGAACAAGTTTTTCTTAAATTTAAACGTGAATGTTTTTCTTTAGTATCATTGGGTACATTAATAAATTTAGGTAACAACTCGACTTAATAAGATTTTTAAACAAAACTAAGTGTGGTTTATTCATACACCTCAATGGTTTTAACGTAAGACAAGTATCTTTTACCTTAAAATTAAATCGGCTAAAAAGGGATTTTCAAAATGTTTTTCTCTGTAACACACCGAATTCGGTTGTAATGTTTGGGCCGGGTTTGGGGTGTTACACAGGCTGCTTGGGAATCACACACCATAGCCTTAGAAATCACACCCACCTCACGAACCATCTAACAATAAGGACCTTTCAGTCCATTAGTCGTTTCTTTTAGTTTTATTTCACTTCTTACACTCTTTCTTTTTATTTTTATTTTCTTTAAATATATAATTAGTATATTTTGATTTATTCTTATTATTTCTTGGCTAATTCTTAACGAGCCTCCCAATTTCTTCATCTAGCAAAGAAATTGTGGGCGGCCACCGTATCACCACCAGCCACGCCCCGTCCTACTTATATTTCACCTCCAAATCAAGTTTCCACACTTCCAACTCAAGGAATCCATCCAAAATTTAGGAAGTTTCACTTCTCCCTATCTTTTGATTTTCTCACTATAATGTTATTATCTGTCTTTGTACATTGAGGGCAATGTACATCTTAAGTGTGGGGGGTGAAGTTTATTTTGAAAAAAATTCCTAACTTTTTGCATTATTCTCAAATCTCTGAATGATATCTTTTTTTAAGTAATTTTCTCATGTCACTAATTAGAATGAAATTTCTGTTGATTTATGATTTTTATTGATATGTTTTAGATTAAGTCATAGATAATTGTGCATTGATGATTTAAACTTTAAGATACTAGAGAATCAAGCATGATGAGTCTATTTTCAAAATTAAAATTTTGTTAGGTTGTCTACCTGAATCTAATTATTACCTTAAAGTTTGAAATTTGCAAGGTTGTCATCAAAAACCATAATTTTTGTGAGATTTTGAGCCTTTTAGAGGATATTTTTTTTCGTGCTCACTTTATTGATTATGAGTGTGTCAACATTGATTTGTTATTCTAGAACTTGCTTCGATTATAGATGTCAAGACCACATCATTGACTTGATATACAGAGATGATAAAGGCACCTAGGATTTAACCACTTACTCCACTAAAAGTCTACCTTCACAATTAACCCCTAGTGAACCCCTTTGCTCCTAACAACCCTTTCTTTTATTCACCCACTAATATTAACCCAAAACCCATCTTGTATTTATTATCACCATTTTTCTTGACTACCCTTCTATCGAGATTTGATTTGATCAATTGCCTAATTATTTTATCTCAGTAGTTGAATTCATCTTATATTATGTACTTATTCTGATATGTTATAAAAAAGATCAAAGTATATTCATTATTAGTTCTGTAATTAAGTGAGCTTATACGTTTAAATTCCACATCATGAAAAAAAAAGCTCGTATTATTAGTATTACAAGTTTTCAATTAATGTAATTATTTAGGATTAGTACATTTTTTCTAGTTAGGTGAATTGTCAATTCAATCTCGATTCTAACCTTCTAATTCAGCCTTTATCCACACATTTAACCTAAACCCCGTTACAACCCCTTTAAAGACCTTTTGATTTGTGTATCATCTCATTTTATAGTGGTGGAGATTTGATTTTCATGAAGCCTATGGGATTAGCTTTTCATGTTTGACTTTTTGAGTGCTTAATTTTGAACCTTAAACACTTTGAGTGATTTGAGTGAATCTTTAGCGAGGATGTCAACTCTTGTCGATTTGGAATCAAAGGTGATTATTTAGGTAAAGGGAAACACCTATATTTTCATGCTACAAAAACTATAACTTTAATTGTTTGAATCTTTAGGACCCTTTTTTACTTACATTATCAATGTATAAGTTATCTATGAATTATGATGAAACATTATCGATGGATATTATGAATTGAGGAAGTTCATTTTAATTGTGAGTTGAGAATTTTTCTTGAGGACAAGCAAATGCTTAAGTGTGGGGGAATTTGATAAACCGTAATATGTTCATATTTTAATCCCACATTTAGCATACTTTTGGATGATTTATTCCCTGAATTGTGGAATTTGGTGCTCCTAATCCTTTAATGTCATGTTTTATACTTAGGAGAGCAGCGGAGGATGAAAAGAATGAGAAATGGGCCAAAAATGGAGAAAATGGGCCAAAGTACGAATTACACACGGCTTGGGCCCGAAACACACAGCCGTGCCTCCTTAAGCAGATCGACCACGGCCTAGCCCCAAATCACACGGGCATGTCCCTGCTGCAGCAAAGAAGAGTTTCATTCAGATTAAGGTACTTAGAGGCAAAGAAATACATTCCAAAAGCCTTTATAAACACCCTAGAGGCCAACCTAAAAAGGGCAGTTCATCTAGGCCAAGGAGCCAAGCCAGAGGGCCAGAATTGTGGGATTCACTTGAAGAAAGCCAGTTGATTCATCTCAAGAAGCTAGAATCATACTCAAGATGGAGCATTTCTCCTTCAGTTCCGTCAGGGGGTTTTAGGGTTTTTCTTATGTTTTTTTATATTTTCTTTTGAGATGTATTCTTTTATGATTATGAACTAAACCCCTTAAATACCTGAGGGGGATGAAACCTAAGATGAATCTTGTTATTATTTTCTGAACTATATGATAAATACTTGATTTGTTCTTAATTATGTGTTCTTAATTCTTGTTTTGATATTTCAAGGTATTGATTCAAGTATTGATGTGCTTAGGTAGAGGAGGAATATTCCCTGTTTAAGAGTCGATCTAACATAGTTAAGCAGGGTTGATTGCAACCCTAGAGATAGGATGACAAAAATCTGCTGGATTAGGGTCAAACCTAATATGGGAGTCCATAGATCAAGTTAATGCAATTCTAGGGGTTTTAATTAGAAAGAGATTTCAATTAATCAACCTAGGGTTAGACGTTAGTAGCCTCGAGAGAGGTATTAATATAAATTAGGGAATCCTACGAATCAAGTCAAGTGAATAAATCGTCTAGTTCAGAGTTAAATAACAAGTGAAGTCTAGGTGAATTCTTCCTCGGGTATTGTCTCAATCAATTGGTTTTTCCCACAAGTATTTCCCCAATTAATCCTATTTGTCTTAACATATTTAGCTTAGTAGTTAGTTAATTTTAGGTTAAACAACAATTCCTTTAATTATTAGGTTAAATAATAAAAAAAATTAGTATTAGTACTTTTAGTTCCTTTGGGTTCGACAATCCGGTCTTGCCACTAAACTATACTACTGTTCGATAGGTGCGTTTGCCTCAAGTCGTTGTCACAGTTAGCTTTTAGGCTAGATCATTCATTATATAAATTTTTAAGACTCTGACACACGATCAAAAGATGATATTTGGGTAATTGTTGATCGATTACAAAATCTACACACTTTGTTCCGGTACGTATGGATTTTTCCTTGGATAGATTGGTTGAATTATATGTTTCTTATATTTTGAGATTGCATGGAGTGCCGGTCTCTATTATTTCAGACAGAGATCTTCAATTTATATCTCGATTTTGAAATAAACTACAAGAAGCCTTGGATACACAGTTACATTTCAGTACCGCATTCCATCCTCAAACTGATGGACAATCTGAACATGTTATACAGATTTTGGAAGATATGCTTCGATGTTGTGTGCTTGAATTTGAAGGTAACTGGGAAAAGTATCTACCTTTATTTGAATTTGCCTATAATAATAGTTATCAGTCCAGCATTAAAATGGCACTGTATGAGGATTTGTATGGCCGCAAATGTAAAACTCCATTGTATTAGACAGAGCTTAGTGAGAAAAGATACATGGAGTTGACTTGATTCGTGAAACAGAAGAAAAAGTAAAGGTGATTCGAGACAGTTTAAAAGCAGCCTTTGATTGTCAAAAGTCTTACGCTGATCTTAAACGAAAAGAAATAGAGTTTTAGGTAGGTGACAAGGTATTCTTGAAAGTATCACCTTGGAAGAAAGTTATCCGGTTTGGCCGTACAAGAAAACTAAGTCCACGGTTCATCGGGCCATATGAAATCACGGAAAGAATTGGACCTGCTGCATATCAGATGGCATTACCATAAGAACTTGATAGAATTCATAATGTTTTTCATGTGCCTATGTTACGACGATATCGATTAGATCCTTTACATGTTATTTCTCCGACAGAAGTTTATATTAAACTCAATATGACTTACAGTGAGGAACCGATTAAAATTCTGGCACGTGAAACAAAAGAGTTAAGAAATAAAAAGGTAGCATTAGTGAAAGTTCTTTGGCAATGACATGGGATTGAAGAAGCTACCTGGGAACTAGAGGATACCATGAGAAAGCAATACCAGAATCTTTTAACTGGTAAGATTTTCGAGGATGAAAATTCTTAAGGGGAAAGTTGTAACAACCCATTTTTAGTGAAATCGAAATAATGGTTTCGGGACCACAAATCCAAGATGGAAAGAAAATTTGTTTTAATATTATTTCATGGTCTACATTGTGATAGGAATGTCATATGAAAATTCTGATAAGAAAAATTTATCAGTTATGTGTTTAATTAGGGAAAGGACCAAATTGCATAAAATGTAAAAGTTGAATTCTAAAAGCTAGAAAGATCAAATAGCTATGAAATTCAAAAAATTAAGGTCCTTATATGGTAATTAGACCATTAAAGAAAAGTTAGTAGATATTTTTGGTGAGTCATCCATGGAAAAATTAGAAAAGGCTAAGGACTAAATTGGAAACTAAAATAATTAAAAGATGATAATAGAAATATCACCTTATTTTATATCATCTTTCCCAAATTAAGACATGAAACCCTAGGAAAGAGAAAAGTCTTCAAGCAAGCTTAATTAGTTCAATTGGGTAAGTATTCTTATCGATGAATATGCGGGTTTTGTTGAGTAATTTTATATTTTTCATGATTTATATCGAAAAATTTTGAATAGTCTATTCTATCTATTTTGGGGACTAATTTGAAAAGATATCAAAGTAACAAAGTTTTCCATCGATGAATATGCTAAAAATTGGAATTTATGGTAGAAAATGAAAGGTTGTTGATAGATAAACAACTTTTACAAAGAGAATTTTGATGAAATCATGATTTAGGAGTAAATTTAAAAGTGGTAAAACCCATGAAAAATTTTGAATTTTGTGAAATATAAGTGCTGTAAATGTTATATGAAAATTTTGGTTAGGCTTGGAATAAGGATTAAATTGCATGAGTTTCATTTTCCGAGCCTAGGGACGAAATTGGAATTTATGGAAAGTTTAGGGGAAAATTGGTAATTTTGCCTAGGCTGTAAATTGAATCCAATTAAATATGAAATGTGATAAATTGATGATTAAATTCATTTATATAGATCCGAACAACTCAAATTCGAAGCTAGATTGAGGAAAAGAAAAAGTTTCGAATTAGTAGATTTTCATACACAAACAAGTGTTGAGGTAAGTTTGTATAACCGAATTGTGTTTATTTATATGATTGAATTGAATTTGGTATGTAATTGTATGAATTATATAAATGTTAAAAATAAATGAAATAACTACATGTTCAATCATATCCAAAAAATATTAAGTTCCGTTTGAATAATGAAATTCGATGGATATATGTGATTTCCTATATTACATGTGGTTGGGCATATGTTGCGAACAGAAATAGCTCGGACGAGCATCCTGATAAAAAGCCCTCTTGAACATCCTGATATATAGTTCATGCGAGAATTCTGATCGGTAGTGATTCTGCATGTGTTGCACACTACCGCAGCTCTATGTGAGCGTCTTGTTGCATGATTCGATCGGTTGTTATCCAGCATATAATGTGGACACAAACGCAGCTCTACATGAATGTCTTGATATAAGCTCTTATGGGTTTCCTGACATGGCTTACTTGAACTCCCTGTTACCTTATCCGGTGCTCTCTGATATAAGCTCTTCAGAGTTACCTGTTAAGCTCTACGAGCTCCCTGATTAAAACTCTTATGAGTTTCCTGTTTAGCCCGAATAAGTGTCCTGATACATGGTTCATCTGAGCATCCTGATATGTGGCTCAAGAGTATGCTCGCTGATTAAGTGCCCTAATGGGTACCCCTGATTATGAGTTGACAGTTTACGGTTTTGTACACCTTCTATATACTACTTGAGTATCCATCAAAATTTTAATGATTCAACGGATAAATTCCTGAAATGAGAATCTATGAGATTAAATGAATTATATCTCGAATGTTCCTAAAATTCATGAAAATTTGTAACATTTTAAGTTATCTTGTCAAATTATTCTTAGTCCAATTTGAAAATTTAATTAAGTCAAGTTGTTACACAAATTTTCAGATGTGCCCGATGGCACGATAAAACATTTTCCGTGTTAATTTTATAAAACGCGTGATTCAAATTTTATAGTAAAAATAAAAATACCCAACATATAAGAAAAACTAAAGTAAGGTAATATGAGGCCTTATTACATCCGAAATAAAACAACCCAATAACCAAATTTAAAATAACTAAAATTAAAGTTCGTCTAATTTTAAATCCACCGCATGGCCTCCTCAAGTCCCTCCGGCTCCATGTCCGCGATCTAAGCATCACCTGAAAAATAATGGAGAAGGTGAGTCACCAAGACTCAGTATGTAACCCTTCCCCCGTTTTAAAATATTTTTCATACACAACATATAACATTTAATATGCAAAATAATGTGTACCCAACCTAGCCAACCATACGCCACTGTCTACCCCGTTGTGGTACCAAACCACTGGTGGTGCCAAACCACTGGTGACATATAGTCACAATGTGTTACCAAAACACTGGTGTCCGTAGACACAAATCGGGTGATGGGGCCAACCCATCGTGTGATACCAAATCAACGCGACAATCCCATATCTCAAGTGGGGCCAACCCACGGTGGTGTTAACCACGAGGATAAGTCGCTATTGAGGTACCAAACCTCCTGAGGTACCAAACCTCCGTGACATATAGTCACGGTGTGTTACCAAAACACTTTGGTGCCCGTCGGCACAATAATACCCCTCCACTCACTAATCCCACATCAATCACATACTTAAATCTCGTGTAACAATACATCATGCTTACCAAAGCATCAAATAACAAGTGCACATTTTTGGGACTTACCCGATTGCCAACTATACCGATATGGTATATTATCAATGCTACATAGAAATCAAGTTAGCATTCACAACAAACAAAGACATTAACAAATTATATGTGTGTATGTACACACCGTCACCACCGGATAGTCTAAATCCAGAATGAAAAGCCGACCACCCTAGATCTATCGCCCCTATATTCGGCCAAGACATGTGTTAGTAAATTGACCAAATCAAACAATTTTAAGGGTTCACCTTTTGAACCCAAACCTTACCTTACGCTTTTGGATAATCAATCACAATACTCGATTCCGAATCGCTTCATCAATTACCACCGGTTAGTAAACAAGCCATTAGCCTTGACTTTTAAATACTAGATCCCATGAAAACCGATTCTTACCAACACTTACCACTTGATTGGTCACAAATGACGGCTTGCTTTGTCGATTTCAAAATCCAAACACCTAGATAGATTAAATTTTCAAAATGATACTTAGCACCTTGTAAATAAAAAGCCGATATTGGCCCTTAATTCTTGAAGAAAATCGACAAAGATAGGGAAGAAGGGAGCATAGGCATTCGGCCAACTCCACTTACCATACAATCGATTGAACACTTAGCGAAATCCCGATGTGCTCAAGCCACTATACCATTCGGCCAAGTAAACTATAAAGAAAAGGGGTTTCGACACTTTGATAGAAATTAGATTCGGCTAGGAGTGGTTTAAAACAAGGCTGGACTTTTTGATGAGAAAAAGGAAGTAGAAAGGTAAATAGGGAATAGAGGATTCGGCTAGTAGGAAATAAAGGAAGAAGGGATTTGAGGATGGAATTTCGGCAATGGAAGAAGCAAAGAGGGTTTCGGCCAAGGTTTTTGGAGGATGGAAAAGAAAAAAATATGAGAAGAGAGGGTTTGGAGATTCGGCTAGCAAACTTGGAAAAAAGAAAACAAGGTGATCACTTAGGTGCTTATATAAGCATTCTAAGCACCCCCTAGTGTCCTTGCCATCCACTTCTTCTAACAAAGAGTTCAAGATTCATCAATCTTCCTTGAATCACTCTAGGCCACCCATTCAAACTAATATGATTTAATTTCTAATAATAAGTAATAATCTCTTAATAATCCATGTAATATCCCCTATTATCCTTAAAATAAAATCCCTTTTATCCTTCTTTTAACTTATTATTTATCATCAATAAATAAATAATAATAAGAGTTTAAAGAGAGAGAAACTCTCCCCCATGTCTTAGTCAAAATAAAGAACAAAAGAGGATTTCATGACTCGAACACAAGCTCTCCCTTGCTCCTTGGTGGCGTCACATGCAGCTCTTAAGTGGGCTTACTTTGCCACTTAGTCTAAGTTCATTTTATGTCCAAATTATCCCCATTTATTCTTATAACACCCTCTTGCTAAGGCTTCCTACCTTAAAAGTTAAAACTAAAATTTCCTACCAAATCGAGCCAACACAAAAACTTAAATTGATCATGATTATTCCATAAATAATGCCTCAACCATTCATTCATAGGAAAAATAATTAAATTCTAGGTAACCCCATTTTTGGATGTTACGATTCTACCCCTTAAAATAAATTTCATCCAAATTACATAACTAAAACAGTATGAGGTATTGCCACCGTATCACATCCTCGTGTTCCCACGTAGCTTCCTCGGCACCATGGTTCCGCCATAGCACTTTTACTAAGGCAATCGACTTCCTACGTAGAACCTTTATATCTCTATCCAAGATCCGAATCGGTTCCTCCTCAAAAGATAAGTCCGCGTTAACCTCGATTTACATCACGGTACCACATGTGATGGATCTCGACCGATACTGCCTCAAAGCATTGATACGTGGAAGGCGTCATGTATCGACTTAACTCTGGCAGTGATTCAAGGCGATAAGCTACCGGCCCTACCCGCTCAAGATCAGATATGGGCCAATAAATCTTGGGCTCGACTTCCCTTTTCGCCCAAATCTTAGTACCTTCTTCCAAGGCGACACCTTCAGAAAACCTTATCTCCCACAAAGATACTCCATTTCCTTGCGTTTGAGATCGGCATAAGACTTACGCTTATCTCGATGCTTCCTCGAGACGAGACCGAATCACTTTGACTTTGTCTTGATCTACGCTACCATTTCTGGGCCCAACACTTGTCGTTCACCCAACTCCGTCCAACACGCCGAGTTCGACATTTCCGTCCATCTGATTACTTCAGATGGTGCCATCTCAATACTAAGCTTGGTAGCTATTGTTGTAGGCGAACTCAGCCAAAGGTAAGAATTCCTCCCAACTACCTCGAATTCCAAGACACAACCCTCAAAGATATCTTCTAAGATCAGATGACCCTTTCTCGATTGCTCGTCTGTCTCATGGATGGAAAGTCATCTTGAAATCTAACCGCTGTATCTAACGCTTGATGTAACGCTTTCCAAAACCTCGAAGTGAACCTTGGGTCCCTATCCGAGATAAGCGACACGGTACACCATGCAACCCGACTATCTCGCCACATACAACTTTGCTAGCTTCGGGTGAGTAGTCCATTCTCACCCCAGATGAAGTGAGTGATTTAGTCGACGGTCTCACGATCACCCAAACCGCATCTTTCTTGCCGGGCGTAAGGGTAGACCAGCGACGAAATCCATAGTGATTCGCTCCACTTCCATTGAGGATCATTACGGTTGAAGTAACCCGATGGTAATCGGTGTTCACCTTAACTCGCCGACACGTCAAACATTTCCCTCAATTTCGTTATCTCACGCTTCAACCCGCCACCGTAATCGCTTCAGTAGATCTCCATACATCTTGCTTCCTTCCGGTGCATAGCGTATGGGTCGCTATGAGCATCTGGAGAATTTTACGCCTCAACTCCATATCTTTTGGCATACAAGGCCGTCCTCGAAAACATAGTACACCATCACCAAATGACTATACCCTTCTAAACCACCATCCCGAACTTGCATTCTCTTAGCATTTAACCCTTCATCCACCAATTGTTTATCCTTAATCTCCTCGATCCACGTTGGCTTAACTTGAAGTTACGCCAAAAGGCTTCCGTCGTCATATAGGCTCAATCGAGCAAACATTGCTCTTAAATCCGCCATTTACCTTTCGGCTTAACGCTCAACCACCACGTTAGCCTTACCGGATGATATTCGATGGAACAATCGTAGTCCTTCAACAGTTCAATCCATCGGCATGCCGTCTCGATTCAGATCCTACGTAGTCGTCAAGATACCTCAAACTTTTGTGATCCGTAAATTATCGACTTCTCCCCATAAAGATAATGTCTCCATATCTTCAAGGTGAAAGCGATCGCGCTAATTCCGGTCGTGAGTTGGATAGTTAACCTCATGCGGTCTTAGTCGACGGACGATAGGCTACTACCTTCCCATCCCGCATCAACACACACCCCAACCCAAAGTGAGATGCATCACAATAGACCGTGAATAATTTCCCTACCTCGGGTTGTACTAGAACCGAGCTTCACAAAATTTTCCTTAGCTTATCAAAGCTTTCTTGCTTTCTCCGTCCATACAAATGGAACACCTTTCCTTAGCAACTTAGTCAACGGTACACATCGATCGGAGAAAACCCTTCCACAAATCTCCGATAATACCTCGCTAAACCCGAAAACTTGAGATCTACGCCACCGACTTAGGCGGTTTCCACTCCAATACCGCTTGATCTTGCGGGGATCCACTCTAATCCTTCCACCGACACTACGTGACCTAAGAAAGCCACCTCCTCACCAAAATTCGCACTTCTCGAATTTGGCATACAACCTATTTTCCTCAACACTTGTAGGACTATCCAGTAAATGCTTGTCGTGCTCCTCCTCCGCTTTTGAGTAGACCAATATGTCGCCTATGAACACTACGATTTAATTGATCTAGGTAACGCTGAAATACCCTATTCATTAAGTCCATGAACGCCACGGGCATTGGTCAACCGAATGGCATCACCAGAACTCGTAATACCCATACCGAGTTCAAAAGCCGCCTTGTGAACATCGACCCTCTTCACCTTAAGTTGATGGTAACCCGACCTAAGGTCTATCTTCGAAAACACCGACGCCCCCTTCAGCTGGTCAAACAAGTCATCGATCCGAGGCAATGGGTACTTGTTTTGATCGTTAACTTGTTTAACTAACGGTAGTCGATGCACATCCTCATAGAACCGCCTTCTTCTTGACAAACAATATAGGCGCCCCCACGAGATATACTAGGTCGAATAAACCTTTATCCAGAGCTCTCGAATCGAGCCTTCACTCCACCAATTCCTTTGGTGCCATTCTGAAGGTGCTATAGACACACGTGTGCTGCCCGTAGCAAGTCTATATCGAATTCGACTTCCGATGCTGGGTAGACCCAAGTTCTTCCGGGAATACATCGAGAAATTCCCCAACCGTTCGGACCCTTCCAACCACCGACTCCTTAGCTTCCAAAGCACGATTCAACCAAATACGCCTTACAACCCTTCTTGACCATCTTTTCCGCCTTCAAGGCAGACACCACATTGGATAGGTAATTCCTTCTATCACCTATCATAACCACTTCATCATTCTCACTGCCTTAAGAACCATGCGCTAGCCACCAATCCATTCCAAGGATCAAATCGAACTCCCGAATGGTAGTTCCATCGGATCGACCAATATCGACCCTTGGAGTTCTAGGGTACGCCCTAAAAAGTTTGTCTACCACTACAGAGTGACCTAACGACTCACTACATCCATCTCCCCTAGCAGCAGCCTCGAGTCTAGGTTCAAAGTCTCTACCACACTACTTGCTACGTATGAATGTGTAGACCCCACATCAATTAATACATAATAAGGAGACCAAAATCGAAACGCATTTGGTTATGACATCCGGGTCGTCACCTCCTCATGACGCCTTGCAAGATAGACTAAGCCAGTGCTTAGCCTCATGTTTGCCCGAACCTCTCGCCTCGAGTTCCTCGACCTCGGTTAGGACCATTGCTTCCTCTCGCCATTACCACGACCCTCTGCGGTCCCACATTTACATCCCGAGTAGTTACGCCCCTCAGTGATTCCGAGCTCGCCGGGGACAATCTACGACCCGATGTTCTAAAGATCCACACTGAAACATCCTCTATCACGGCCGAACAACCTCCCCAATGGGACTTCCCACAAATGATTAGACCTTGGCCTCTCGATTAGTAGCTACGGCCTTGTCACCGATTTGGCCCACTCTTTAGCCTTCTTCTCGATCATTACCATCGGATCCGGTGACCCAAATCCTCTCTTTTGATTATTCCTACTATAATTACGCCTCACGCCTCCTTGATCCCTCGGCTACCTTAGCCTTTTCCACAAGGGACGAAAACTCACGAACTTGTCATGGGCAATCAAGAACCTCAAATCATCTGAGTCCGTCCTCAAAGCGGACACGGCGTGTTCAAGAGCTACGATGCCTCTAGCATACCTACTCGCCTCAAAACTCCGCCTCATATTCTCACATCGACTTGGTTCCTTGCACTAACCCTGAAAGGCTTTCCTCCGAGCATCTGTATAATCGTGCCCACATACTTCTTCCAAAAGCGGTTTTAAAGTAGTCCCACGTAAGATCATCACCGTGGCTCCATCCCGAATCGTCACCACCACTGCACGCTTCATCCTTTAAGTTTACATCGCCTTTCAACTTTTTCCTCCTCGGTCAGTCAAGATCATCCATTATCCTTTCAGAGATTCCACCAATACTACGCCACATTGGGTGCCACTCTGACACACCGGAACACCTCACTGTTGGACCGGATTAAACGGGAATGATTTTCGAGCTCCTAAACTTCCACCACCTCACCACCAATTCGAGGACTCGCAACACCGCCATGCGCATCGCCTCCTCCCGTCTCGATCTGCTCCTCTCGCTTCTAAAAGTCGGAGGTGGTGGTGGCGGTGGTACATCATTTTCGAACCTTGTCCGACTGACGGGTTCGAACAATCGTCATCCTACCCCTACCGCGTCCACGGCGTCCACGCCCTCTAGAACTCATTCTATCTCTCGCGCTTTTAACTGATTAAGAGAAATTTTATGTATTAGCGTTTGTTCCACTTCATTACTCGAAGAAATTTTATGAAGAAATTTTAATTAGGGATTCTTTCGTGCAAACAAGGTTTCAGCTTTCTATCCTAGTTCACACAAAGAAGTTCTTGCATCCATTCCTTAATACTTTCCATACCTATTCGCTTCTTGGACATTTCGCCCATTTCTAACCCGGTGGTATTTTCGCCATTTTCCTCTGAGGGTATTTTCGTAATAAAAGAGATTTTAAAACTTTAGTAGAGTAGGTTGTTTTGCGCCTCAACACCGGAGGTATTATTAAAATTGATAAGATTTGAAGTTATGGCATTATTTCAAAACCGTGGTATTTTGGTAATTTGGTCCTCCAGGGTAATTTTGTAATTTTGTAAATCAAGGATGTTTTAACCAATGTAAAACTCGAGGTCCTTTTGAGAATTTTTCTTTCTTAAAGCGGTGATGTTGCAAAAATTTTGTACTTTCGGGGCATTTTAGTAATTTTATAAGTTGAGGCATTTTCGTAATTTTTTTTTTTCAAAACCAAAGTGTTTCATTGAGGATTTCCAAAGTGAGTTGAATATTGGAGGAGTAGTTAAAATTTTGGACAAAACCATTGAGTTGATGTTTTATGGACCAAGGTATTTTAGTAATTTTACCCCAAGGGCATTTTCGTAATTTTCCACAAATCGAACTTTTCGGGAAAACATTGCAAAAGAGTCGTTCTTACGCTTGAAGGAGTGATTTGAAAAGTTTTAAAACCAAGTTTTGTTGTTTCCTTCCTTTTCAAAAATCAAGGCTAATTCCTTTCGGTTTTAATCGTTATGTTTAGCCTATGACCGAGCCCTCTTGGTCGTGGTGAACCCAAGCTACGCACCAGTGCGGGGTTTCGTGTGGAGAGGAGGTGAGTCACACTGACCGCTTAAATACCAAGCTCCCACCGAACCTTTCTAGACATGCGCATGAGAGGTTACCACACCATCGAGCCTCTCGAGTTAGGGTGAACCCAAGCTACGCACTGTGGGATACCTGCGAAGAGGTGGTGAGTCACCTGACCGCTTAAATACCGTGCTCTTCCTGCCCAATCCTAGACATGCGTCTGTGGGTTACCACACCCTAGCTCAAAGACTAAGTCATAGATTGGTTTAGTTCTTTAAGTCTTATGTTTAGCTTGTGTGTTTGAGTAATCTAATCCTAGGGTTCAAATTCCTATAAGTCTATCTACGCCCATGCTTCCTACCCTTCTATGTAATATAATTCACACAGAGGTTTAGATGTACTTACCGGGCGGATCGGTCTGGAGACTCGGCCATGCCGCTTAAAACCCAAGAACAATTAATAAGGCCTACTAAAACATTTTTGGGCTTTGGGCCCCATCACAAGAAGTTTTGAACTGGCTCGATACCAATTTGTAACAAACCAAACCCTACCTAATCGTTAGGACCTAATATGGGTCGTTACTAAGAAGAACTTTTGAAACCCATTTTCTAAATCCACTTAAGTTTTGTTGAAAACTCATTTTAAGTTATCTTGCCGAAATTATTCTTAGTCCAATTTGAAAATTTAATTAAGTCAAGTTGTTACACAAATTTTCAGCGATGGCACGATAAAACATTTTTCGTGTTAATTTTATAAAACGCGTGATTCAAATTTTATAGTAAAAATAAAAATACCCAACATATAAGAAAAACTAAAGTAAGGTAATATGAGGCCTTATTACATCCGAAATAAAACAACCCAATAACCAAATTTAAAATAACTAAAATTAAAGTTCGTCTAATTTTAAATCTACCGCATGGCCTCCTCAAGTCCCTCCTACCCATGTCCGCGATCTAAGCATCACCTGAAAAATAATGGAGAAGGTGAGTCACCAAGACTCAGTATGTAACCCTTCCCCCGTTTTAAAATATTTTTCATACACAACATATAACATTTAATATGCAAAATAATGTGTACCCAACCTAGCCAACCATACGCCATCGTTTACCCCTGCTGTGGTACCAAACCACCGGTGGTGCCAAACCACCGGTGACATATAGTCACAATGTGTTACTAAAACACGGTGTCCGTAGACACAAATCGGGTGATGGGGCCAACCCATCGTGTGATACCAAATCACCGCGATTTATCCCATATCTCAAGTGGGGCCAACCCACGGTGGTGTTAACCACAGGATAAGTCGCTATTGAGGTACCAAACCTCCGGAGGTACCAAACCTCCGGTGACATATAGTCACGGTGTGTTACCAAAACATCGGTGCCCGCTGCACAATAATACGCCCCTCCACTCACTAATCCCACATCAATCACATACTTAAATCTCGTAACAATACATCATGCTTACCAAAGCATCAAATAACAAGTGCACATTTTAGGGACTTACCCGGATTGCCAACTATACCGATATGGTATATTATCAATGCTACATAGAAATCAAGTTAGCATTCACAACAAACAAAGACATTAACAAATTATATGTGTGTATGTACACACTGTCACCACCGGATAGTCTAAATCCTCAATGAAGAGCCACCACCCTAGATCTATCGCTCTATATTCGCCAAGACATGTGTTAGTACATTCGGCCAAATCAAACAATTTTAAGGGTTCACCTTTTGAACCCAAACCTTACCTTACGCTTTTGGATAATCAATCACAATACTCGATTCCGAATCGCTTCATCAATTACCACCTGTTAGTAAACAAGCCATTAGCCTTCTTGCTTTTAAATACTAGATCCCATGAAAACCGATTCTTACCAACACTTACCACTTGATTGGTCACAAATGACGGCTTGCTTTGTCGATTTCAAAATCCCAAACACCTAGATAGATTAAATTTTCAAAATGATACTTAGCACCTTGTAAATAAAAAGCCGATATTGGCCCTTAATTCTTGAAGAAAATCGACAAAGATAGGGAAGAAGGGAGCATAGGCATTCTACCAACTCCACTTACCATACAATCGATTGAACACTTAGCGAAATCCCGATGTGCTCAAGCCACTATACCATTCGCCAAGTAAACTATAAAGAAAAGGGTTTCACACTTTGATAGAAATTAGATTCTGCTAGGAGTGGTTTAAAACAAGGTCGGACTTTTGATGAGAAAAGGAAGTAGAAAGGTAAATAGGGAATAGAGGATTCTTTAGTAGGAAATAAAGGAAGAAGGATTTGAGGATGGAATTTCGCAATGGAAGAAGCAAAGAGGGTTTCGCCAAGGTTTTTGGAGGATGGAAAAGAAAAAATATAAGAAGAGAGGTTTGGAGATTCTGCTAGCAAACTTGGAAAAAGAAAACAAGGTGATCACTTAGGTGCTTATATAAGCATTCGACTTCTAGTGTCCTTGTCAGTCCACTTCTTCTAACAAAGAGTTCAAGATTCATCAATCTTCCTTGAATCACTCTAGGCCACCCATTCAAACTAATATGATTTAATTTCTAATAATAAGTAATAATCTCTTAATAATCCATGTAATATCCCCTATTATCCTTAAAATAAAATCCCTTTTATCCTTCTTTTAACTTATTATTTATCATCAATAAATAAATAATAATAAGAGTTTAAAGAGAGGAGAAACTCTCCCCCATGTGCCATCAAAATAAAGAACAAAAGAGGGATTTCACGACTCGAACACAAGCTCTCCTTGCTCCTTGGTGGCGTCACATGCAGCTCTTAAGTGGGCTTACTTTGCCACTTAGTCTAAGCTCATTTTATGTCCAAATTATCCCCATTTATTCTTATAACACCCTCTTGCTAAGGCTTCCTACCTTAAAAGTTAAAAACTAAAATTTCCTAACAAATCGAGCCAACACAAAAACTTAAATTGATCATGATTATTCCATAAATAATGCCTCAACCATTCATTCATAGGAAAAATAATTAAATTCCAGGTAACCCCATTTTTGGGATGTTACAAACATAATGAGCTTATCTTTGCTATTTAATGTACACATGAATTATGTAACTAACATAATTGTTTGATTTTATGTGTTTACACAAATTTTCCAATTTGTTGGGAATTATTTTATTGTATGCTTATTTGAATGAATGTAATTGGTAAGTTTAATTATCTGTTATACGAGCTTACTAAGAATTAAACGCTTACTAGGTTTTATTTTATCTGTTTATAGTATTTGAGAGCTCGCAAAGGTTGGAGATTGGTCGGAGCATCATCACACTATCGACTAGCTCATTTTGGTATAATTGGTAAACTTATTTTGGTATAATGGCATGTATAGGTTAACTTAGCCAAATGATGGCTTGAAAATGGATGTTTGTAATCTAGCCATTGGTATGGATACTGATGATGATTTGGTATATTACTACAAAGTTATATCATGATAATATATATATGTGTATGGTATGGTTAGATTAAATTAAGGTAAACTATATGCCCTAACAAAAAGGTAAGTTTGGCTATATGAATATAGGTGATGTTATATCATATATGCTAATGTTGTTTACTTTGTTTAATGTTTGGAATTGGTTGATACATGTGCGTAAGTGTTGGTGTAGGTTGCTGGAAAATTTTGGGTGAGAAATAAAGCTAGGAAATGGCTTTATTTTTTCCACATGGGTAGACACACGGGCATGTGTCTTGACCATGTGTGGCACATGGGAATGTGGTTTGGCCGTGTGTCCCCTACATCCTAAAATTTAGAAACAGAATGCTTAGAATTGGGCACACGAGCAGAGACACAGACGTGTCTCAGTCGTGTGAGATACACGGCCTAGAACACGAGTGTGTGTCTTGGTCATGTGAAACCTGCACCTAATTTTTGAAAATTAAATTGACCACATGGGCGCGTGGCAGGCCGTGTGGCACAAGTCAGAGAGTTACACGGGTAAGGACACAGGTTGGGACACAGTCGTGTACCTCACATCGAATGACCACAAGCCTGAGACATGGGCATGTCACTTGGCCGTGTGCGTCACACGACCTACCCACACGGGCGTGTGACCCCTGTATAGAAGAAAAATTTTGAACTTTTGTGAAAAATTTTCTGAGTTCCCGATTTAGTCCCGACATGAGTCAAATGTTTAAATTGGGCCTCGAGGGTCCATTCAAGGGACAATATGATTATTTTCTGTTATGAACAGTAAATGACATGAATTATATGAGATTATTCTGTAAACTCTGGTAATGCTCTATAGCCCTGTTCTGGCGACGGATAAGGGTTAGGGGTGTTACATCATATCTCATATAGATGCTCATTCTCGAGCTATCACTGGGTCTACTCATACAAGTTGACGGTTAAGACATAGCTACACAGTGCTGCTCACACAAGCTGATGAGCAACCGCACCACATGCCGAGAATGAAAAAAACAAAGAAAATGTTATTTCTCCAAAAAAAATAATAGTCAAGCAAAATCCAATCCATCTCAAAAAAAAATTTAGTCAAAAAAAAAAGAAAAATTTGGTTTTTGGGTAAAAATTTCATGTTATAAATAAAGAATATTCATAAAAAAAAAAAGTTTATGAAAAAATTTTTGGTAGGTTAAAAAAAAAAAAAGGGTTTTTAAAAAAAAAAACGCTTTTTTAGAAAAAAAAAAAAAAAGTATTAAAAAAGTTGTAAAAAAAACAACCTTACAATCCCACCAAACTTTTCTTATGATCATTTTTTAACATTAAATTTCTTATTTAAAATAACCCATGAAAAAGAATACAGGGACTTGTCTTATCATCCTACCACACCAAAAATTTCAATCACCAAACCAACCATAAAATACCCATTTCCCTAAATATTCAATTGAAATGGGTGCCCCGCCCACGTCAACTCAATTAATCCTGAGCCAAAAAAGTTACAGACATAAAAACTGTCGAACAGCCATACTCCCATGCTCAAATTCGGCTTAATTCTAACCCTTAAATTTATCTAAACCCTTAACACAGTCACATCATAATCCTCTTATCATTACCAGAAATTCACTAAAAAACCCAATAATTCTCCTAAACACTCCACATTCAAAAAACAGATACACAATGGCATGCCAGCTATTAAATTTTATGATAGGTTGATTTTATTATTTGCCAATGTTCAGTAGGGAATTGTTTTTTATAGAAAAAAATGAATGTTTGAGGAAGGAAATTAATCCGGGCAATCAAGGCTATTTTACCCTTTTAATTTGATTTTTTTTAACAACCATTTTCTTTTTTTCTATTTTACAAATTTTTTAAACAACGTACTTAGAAAGAAAGATTTTGGTTATTTTTTAACTAGTAAATTTTTTTTTTAAGGCATATTTGTTAGAGTTTTTTAAGGAACGAGGGTTTTTTTGTTTAAATTGAAAAGAATTTATCCCTTAATTATTAAAACCAAGACAAGGAACAATTTATTTTTGTTTAAGGATTTTTTTTTTAGGTCTCTGGGTTTAAACCCAGAGTGGGGGTAACCCAGATGATGAAGGTGGCTTTTTATTTTTTTTGGTAGCCAAAGGGTTACATATATTTTCCGGGAGGCAAATTGCAAAATTTTTTTTAGTTTAATTTAAGCCTTTTTTTTTGTTTTTTTTTAATTTTTTTATAAGTTAATTGTTTATAATTTTTAAAAATAAATTTCAAAATAATTCAAATTTTAATTTAAATTTTTCCTTTTGGGTGGTATCTAAATTGGTTGGAAATTAAGGGTTTGATTTTTTTTAAAGTTTTCCCCAAACTGGTTGGTTGGGTTATTTGAAATTTAATCATATAAAAAAATGGAGGGTGTTACACCTACTGGTTCCGTTCAAATTATAAACAAGCACCCTTTAAATAAAACTTAAATTAATTCATTAAAAAACTGAAATTACCCTTAAATACCATTAAATTTAACTTAAATACCCAATTAATAACCAATTAAATAACTTAAATCAAACATGAAATCAAACCTTTCAACACTTTTAAAAAAAAACCGAAATACCGAAAAGGAATTAGTTTTTTATAGAGGATAAACATTAAAATTTATAAGGAAAAAATAAATTTAAAAAGTAGACAAAGCCATTTTGTTGATAATGGAATAAATTGAATTTAGTTACCAATGGCATGGGCTAGGTAATTTTATGAGTAGGTTATTTATATTGTTGGCCAAATGGAAATTTGAAGAGGGAGATTGTTTTTTATAGAAAAAAATGAATTGTTTGAGGAAGAAATTAATGCAAATCCAGAATCAAGGTATTTACCCTTTAAATTTTGATTTTTTTAAAACCCTTTCTTTTTTTCTAATCTTTAAAAAATTTTTTTAAAAAAACGTACTTAGTAAAAAAGATTTTGGTTATTTTTAACTATAAAATTTTTTTTTATCGTTGAGCAATATTTTGGTTAGAGTTTTTTAAAGGAACATAGGTTTTTTTAATTGACGGAATTTATCCCCTTTAATATTAAAACCGAGACCAAGGAAATTTTATTTTTTGGGGTTAAGGATTGTTTTTAGTTCAAGGTCTCTGGGTTAACCGAATGGAAGAAGGTGGCTTTTTATTTTTTTGGTACCAAAGGGTTTACATATATTTTAGAGGAAAATTGTAAAAATTTTTTTTTAGTTTAATTAAGCGCTTTTTTTTGTTTTATTTTTTAATTTATTTTATAAGTTAATTGTTTATAAGTTTTTAAAAATAAATTTCCAAAAATAATTCAAATTTTAATTAAATTCTCTTTGGTTGGTCATTCTACTTAAAACCAGAAATTAACACTTTGAGGAAATCACTTCTCACTGAAGACTTTTATTATACACCAATTCAATTCGATTTTGACCTTACAAATTCTGACCAACCACCTCAAACATTTTTATTCGTTCAATTAAAATTACTACTGGACCTCTGGGTATAAACTAATCCTTCAATACTGAGCTAATGCTTCCAACCAATTTAACAAATGGATCGGGAACTTCCTCCAACAATCTCCCCGAAATTAAATTTATCAACTTTTCAGACCTTCATGTAGAAGAAACTAATACTGCCAAAACCCATGTTCAACACTCAGCCACCGACCAAATCCTACATTAATTAAATCCAAACTCCTTATTAACAACAATAAACTCACATCAAGTAAATGGCCAAACCTGCCTTCTAGCAAACACCTACAGTTTAAATTAACTCTTTTTAAAACCAGCGAAACCAAACCTATTTGCCGGACATCCCAAAGGAACATCAAAAATCTCTTATTTCTTGCAAACACAACCTCCCGCTAGCTAAATCTTCCCTCCTTACTTCAATCCCTCCGAAATTATCAATAAACCCTATGGTCTTTTTCCGATCCCAAACGATTTCCAACAAACAGACAAATAACGTCAGCCCCCTCACCTTGTCTCCCACTTTGCCGTCCCCACCCGGCATCTGACCTCCTCCACTTTGCACATCAGCCGGTTCTCCCTTTATGCCACTACCATTTTCTTCCCACTCCTAAATCTGAAAAATCTAACCTTCCCATAGATTATTCCTAATTTAACACTAAAACCAACCCACCCATGCTTATTTCCAACAACTTTTCAACATTTTCAAATTTCCCCCCACAAACCGCCTACCTAGGTCCGCAACCCCAACCCCTCCCAATAATAAATTTAGTTTTTTATTTAATTTAATACGAATCGATTCCTATTAACTCTCCACCCTTAAGGATTTTGTCCCAAAATCTTACCGTTAAACAATGTCGGATATTGTTGCCTCATTGAATCTTCGAGCTCACCGTTGCCTCTTCAACTCCGTCGATTCCATAACACTTTCACGAGGAGATCTTTTGTTTCTTAACTCTTTCATTTCCGAGCTAAAATATGGATCGCTTTTCCTCATACGTCATATCGATTGTATCTCAATCTCGAATTTAACAATCACATGACGGATCGACAGATCTACGACATAGAAACATGAAATACATCGTTATCTTTTCTAATTCAGTGTAGCTTCAATCTATAAGCAACAGCCCAACACGTTCAATGATTTCATACGGTCCAATGAACCTACGAGCTCAACTTGCCTTTTAGGCCAAACGACACTTTCTTCCACGGAGAAACCTTTAAAATACTCGATCTCAATCAAAATTCAATATCTTTACGTTTCAAATCAGCATAAGACTTTTGATGATCCAAGTAGCTTTCAAATTGTCTCTAATAATAGCTACTTTAGATTCAGCTTTAATCAAATCAACCCTGTATCTTATTCTCATGAGCTTAGTCCAAATTAATGGTGTTCGACATCTTTACGCGAATTAAAGGCTTCATAAGGTGCCAAATTTGATACTAGATTAAAACTATTATAATAAGCAAATTCAATCAAAGGTAGGTATCGTTCCATGTACCTTCAAACTCGAGAACCAAATCTCAACATGTCCTCAAGTCCCCGAATAGGTCGCCGGATTGACCATCATATGGATGGAAAGTCAGTACTAAAATGAAGTTTAGTACCTAAAGCATCTTGCAACTTCTTCCAAAACCGCGATGTGAATTTTGGGTCTCAGTAAAACAATGGAACTCGGTACACCATGCAATCTCAACATGTGATATGTACAATTCAGAAGTTTATCAAGTGAATATATGACGTCGCCACAAAATGAGTCGATTTAGTACCTATCAACTATAACCTAATAGCATCTTTCCTACTTTGAGTCATAGGGAGCGATACAAAATCCATTGTAATTCTATCCCATTTCCATTCGGTATCATGATTGGTAAGTAGTCCAGATGGCTGATGCGACTTTACCTATCCGTTAATGCACTTAAAACAAATTTCAGATATATCCGCTTCATGCCAAGCCACCAATAGAACTATTTCAAATCGTTATACATCTTCGTGTACGGATGTATCGATAGTCGACCACTATTAGCCTCACTCAAAATCATCATGATCAAATCCGAGTTCTTTGGAACACACATTCGCTTTTAAAATTCAAACAATCATTTGCATCAATCAAAATCGATTCGACCCTTTTCACTCGAATTGACTAGCAATCAAATCTTCATCAACTTTCTATGCATCACAAATTTGCTGAATAAATATCGTTCTTGCTCAGTAACTCGGCTATGATCGAACCATCACTAGACATAGCCATCTCGTCCATTCATTGCACAAAGAGCAAATAATGATTTCGAATTAACGATCCGCATAACAACGTAGCTTTTCCGGTGATAGTCAATCACCAATTCATAGTCTTTAAACATTTCTAGCCACTGCGTTGTCTCAAATTCGGTCTTTCGAGTCATTAGATACTTGGACTTTTGTGATCCGAGTAAACATGGCATTTCTCGTCAAATAAGTAATGACGCTAAATCTTCAGTGTGAACACAATGGCTGCAAGCTCTAAATCATGCGTCGGGTAATTTCTTTCATGCGGCTTCAATTGTCTTGAAGCGTAGGCTACAACTTTGCCTTCCTGCATCAAACGCAGCCCAAACCATTTAAAGAAGCATCAGAATAAACAACAAATTCTTTACCCGATTCAGGCTGAACTAATACTGGAGCTTCTGTCAAAAGGGCTTTCAGCTGATCAAAACTTTTCTGACACTTTTCTGACCACTCGAACCTGACATCTTTCTGCAATAACTTTGTCAACGGGGTAGCTATCATAGAAAAATCTTTCACAAATCGTCGATAGTAACTCGCAAGCCCGAAAACTTGAATCTCGAAAACATTTTTCGTGGCTTTCAATCAAGTATAGCCGATATTTTGTTGGATCAACTCAAATGCCCGATGTTGAAACAACATGTCCCAAAAAGTGACCTCTTTCATCCGAACTCACACTTACTAAACTTCGATACAACTCCTGATTTCAAAGTTTGTAGTACTAATCTCAAATGCTCAAAGATGTTCAATTTCATCTTTGGAGTAAATCAATATATCATCAATAAACACTACCACAAATCGATCCAAAACGCTAAAAACCCGATTCATCAAATCCATAAAATAGCGAGTGCATTAGTAAGCCCAAAAGGCATAACCAAAAACTCAAAATGTTCGTACCTAATAAATGCGTCTTTGGCACATCGTATCTCGACTCTGGACCGATAGTAACCGATCTCAAATCTATCTTGAAAATCGAAGCCCTTTCAACGATCAAACAAATCATCAATGAGGTAACGGTACTTATTCTTTATAGTTACTTTATTGTTGCCGATAATCAATACACATTCGCATCGTTCCATCTTTCTTTCTCACAAAAAAATTGGTGCACCCCAAGGTGAGAAACTTGGTCGCGCAAAGCCCCTATCTGTTAACTCTTGCAACTGTGCTTTCAACTCTTTTAGCTCAGTCGGTGCCATCCGATATGGAGCTATTGAGATCGGAGTCGTTCCCGGAGCTAATTCAATGCCAAACTCAATCTCTCGTACTGGGGGTAAACCCGGTAGTTCTTCAGGAAACACATCTGGGTATTCACATACAATCGGTACGGATTCAATCTATTTCTCAGACAATTTATTATCCAGTACATAAGCCAAATAAGCTTCGCACCCTTTTCTCACATACTTCTGGGCTAACATCGAGGATATAACTGTAGGAAACCCACCTAAATCACTGGATTCAATTCTAACGATCTCACCGTTCTGATGTCTCAAATCAATAAGCTTTCTTTTACAATTCACCACTGCATCATGCAAAGTTAACCAGTCCATTCCCAAAATTATATCAAACTCATTGAAAGGCAACAGCATTAAATCGACTGGGAAGCAAAAATCCCGAATCATCAATGGGCAACCTTTACACACTTTATTAACAAACACACATCTACCCAAAGGGTTGGATACGAATCACAAACTCAGAGACTCAACGAAAGAGTCTTCTTGAATACCAGAGTGTCACATACATATGAATGGGTCGAACCGGATCAATTAATGCAATCACAGTAGTATCATAAAGGGTGAAAGTACCGGTAATGACATCCGAGAAGCAGCATCCTCTAGCTCGAGTAACATAAGCTCTAGTGGAGCTTTAGCCTCAGATCGATCTTGTGTTCTTTGTCCCTCTCGACTACCATCTTTTATACTGTATAAAACACAAAAGAAACGAAAACATTACTTATTATATTTTATATTAATAATTTATATCATAATTTTTTTTAATTTTTTAAATTATTATTTATACAAATATTGAAATTTTCCTTTTTATTGCCTATAAAAATATTATCCTAATAACCATATATTCATTTTTTATAACCATTTTTAAAAATTAAATTTAACCTTACTAATCAAACAAGAAAATAAAATTTTAATCAACAAAAAATAAACGAAAATTGCACAAATAAATATCGTTTCTTTTTTTGAGAAATTTTTTTTTTTATTTTATTTATACTACTTAAAAAACATCAAGTTATAAAAACCATTATTAATTACCTTTAATTTCTTTATTACTTTAATAAAAATTTAAAATTTTTGTAAAAAAAAAATTTGTTTAACTTTAAAGAAAAAATTTCCAAATTATAATAAATAAAATAATTAGAGATTTTCCTTAAATTAAATTGAAAAAAAAAAAGGAATAAATGGGTAGGGGTTAAAAAGTGTGAGAATGGGAATGAAGAGGGAAGGGATCAAATCGAAAAGGGAATGGGGGTTAATGAATATGGGAAATTAGGAAGAGGGTTAAGGGGTAAATTAAAAAAAAAAAAATACAAGTAAATAAAAATTTTTTTTTTAAAAATGAAAAAAATAAGTAAATATAAAATTTTTTCTTTAAATAAATAAAATTTTTTTAAATTAAAGTAATTAAAAGCATTATATACTAAATTAAATAAAAATAAACTTTAATAAATTTATTCTAATTTATTAAAATCAAAATGGAATATTATATTTTTTTTAAAAACTTTTAAAAAGAAAAAAAACAAAAGTTTCCATTTCCCCAATTATATAAATTTAAATGAATAAAACATTATTCAAATTATTGATAAAATATTAATTATTTCTTCTAGGTGCCCTCTATGATGCACTACTTCTAGGTTCCAGTCAATTTTCCTAACTAGGGCATCAATAAAAGGTCGAGGACCATTTGGTAAAGGAATGGGGAAAAAAGTTCTTTAACAAAAAACCCGGGTTTAAAATTTTTATCCCTGGTTGGATTAAATTTGTTAGGGTTTTTTGCAATTTTAAAAAAAATTTTTAAAACTTTTAAATTTTAAATTTTTTTTATAAATTTTTTTAAAAAAAATTTTTCTTTTTTAAGTTTAAATTTTTAAAAAAGGGGAATTTTAAATTTTTTTTTGGGTTTAAAAATTTTGATTTTGGTTTGTTTTTCCGTTTTGGGGTTGGAAAATTATATTTTCAATCATTTTTTTAATTTGTTAAGTTTCTTATAATTTTGAAATAGAATTTTAAAGCATTTAAGAAAAATGTAAATCAATGGAGGCCCAATTACAATTTAAAAATATTTGATTAAATTTATTTCACAAGGTTTAAAAGCATGTATATGAGCTTTATAATTCAATCCTATGGTTTTTTAATTTCTAATTGGGATTTTAAATGGAACTTTGAAACGGTTATATATTGGGGTGAACATGGGATTGCTAAGGTTGTTAAATTCAGTTAAAATGGTTGGTCACTTACCATTTAAATAGCAATTTTAAAACATAATGTGCTCCATTAAAAAAACCAAATCTAATCTTAAAGAAGTAAATTCTTTGGTTAAAGTTCAACACAACCTGACATCCAAACGGGACTTACCAAATACAATTTTAAAGAAATTTAATTAAAGATTATCCATTAACCCAAAAATTTTAAAATAGTAAGCCCTATATAATTGCCTCATAAGTATTAAAAGAAACAACATGGCAAAAAATTAATGTTAAAGATTTTAAAAAGGTTAATCCATTAATCAACTACAAATACAACCAAAAAATTAAAATAACAAATAAAGTTCCAATAATTTACCACACCAGTTTGCCTAAATCCTTAAGGTACCAAATCAAAAGGTTTCCAAAATAACCCAAAAAATTTTATCATAAAATTTATGTCCATAATTATACAATTAATCCCAAATTATACTAAACTAAAACCATTCCCCTAATAACTTTGACCAACAGGATCCCTAATTTTACCAAGGATCAAAAATTTCCCAACACCAAATTGCCTATTCAAATTTACCCAAGATTTTATAATTACCCAAATATTTCATAATTACCCAGGCTTTCAAATTTACATCAAAGGCCTATCTCCAATTGGGAATGATTTATTCGCAATTTGTCAATTATCCATTAAATGCCTAGGGTTGTTCCCACTTCCGATTTTCATTGTTTCACAATTTTACCAGGTATTCATTTCGGATTTGGGTATTAATTCCCAATTTACCGATTTTTTGTTTTCCTTTTTCATATGCCCTTGGTATCCTTGCTGGGGGTTGTCCCGATAAGACACCTTGATTATGCCCAGCCTTTTTACCCAGATTTTCCATTTCATTTGGCATTTTTAACTTTATTACACTTTCTCATTCTGCTGCCGTAAGCAGGGTGATTCAACATGGTGAATTACGCTTGCTCAGATTGAATTGAATTACAGACAATCATTTACCTTATTCCCATACTTCAATTTAACAAGTCTTAACCACTTACCACCCAAATGGTTTAATGGCATTTATTTAAATTTCAAAGCAACCAAAATAAACCAAGATGACAATGTTCCATTGTAAAAAAAAGATTAATTTATTAGATAAAACACATTAGAAACAACAAAAACATAAAAGGAGCTTAACTAGTGAAAGATACATTTAAAGGAAAAAGAATTTCCCAAGAACCAATTTGTAGAAAAATGAAGTTTCCTATTGAAAGAAAAAAAAAAGAAATGATTAAAGAAAAGAGAGAAACAACCCTTTGGAAGAAAACATAGAAAAGAAACATAAAAGGGAAAAAAATGATGAAAGAAAAAAATGGAAGAAAAAAAGAGAAACTTCATAAAAAAATTAATCTAAAGGAAACAATAGGTAAGTGTTGATTTTGGGATTTCAATGTTCTTCGGCTTTTCAAAGTCCTTAATGAATGGCTATTAGAAACTAATCTCTTATTTCACACTTCTTTTCGGCATTTCGGATTTGAAGAAGGAGGCCAATCGCATAGATCTCTAAGTTATAGAATCGTGTTACTTTCGGATTTCAAGGTAAGAGGATTTGTTTATTTATATATATATAAATCGGGTAGAACACTAACCATGGCGAATATAGGAGAGGGCATATTTTCATAGTTTTGGCTTTTAAGCAAAGTTATAGATTGAGGATAATAAATCCCGATAGCAAGGACATCGACTAAGAATATTGATTTCACGATATCGTGTGTAATACTTCCCACCATTTAGATCCGTCATTAAATACATGCTTATAAGTATTATATGTTATGATAAATGCCGAAATCCCGACATAAAGATGGAAGCCTAAAGAGGGTAAAAGCGAATCACCAAGTCAGTGAATATTCTGATTATATGTTATAAGTGTATTGATTTTTGTGATTGCATAGGTTGGGATTGATGAAAGGAGGAAGTTATACGTTATATGTGTAGCGGTTTTTACCGTGATCTATTATATGTTGTAGCGACTTTTGCCGTGATCTGTTATAAGGGCTTCGGCCATGATATGTTGATGAGCAGCATGACTGCCATCTTGGCGTGTAGCGGTGTGGGTTGATTGTAAAAATCCCCAATGGTGTGAACGGTTGGTACGGGGTGTGTAGCGGTGTGGGTTGATTGTAGAAATCCCCAATGGTGTGAACGGTTGGTAAGTTAGGCAAATGGGTTGGGCCTTGCATATTATTTGTTATATATGTACATGAATTTATTATTCTTTTTATGGGTTAAGGCCCAAATCTAATGGTGCATGAGGGTTGCATCTTTGAGTCTCATGACTCAACCAATTAATTAACATTTCGTAGCATTTAGTGCATCGGACCGAAATGGAGAGGAGCGCAAGGTGGCCATGCAAAAGAACATTTGGATCCACAAAAAAGATCAGAGCTATTATTTTATATTCTTATTTAATGGATTTTAAATTTTGTTGTAATAAGGCCATGGGCCACCAGCTTTATATTTTGTTTTATTACGGGCTTTTATTACTTTTAGCTATTTAAATTTTTATTTTAATTGAACTAAGGCATGTATTTAAATTTGGGTTTTAATTCATAAATGCATATTTTATTTAAAACTATAAATTATAAAATTTTCCTAATAAAAGCTTAAACTTTACCAAAATATTTTTCTGAAAATGCGACATGTTTTACAAAATTTTCTTTGTGACATACCAGATCCGGTTGTAGTGTTTGGGTCGGGTTTGGGGTGTTACAAATTGCTATCAGAGCCCGGTTCAAAACTCAGCTTTGGGGTTTTTGGGCTCAAAACGTTTTCTAAAGGTGGGCTTTTGGAACTTGCATGTTGTTTTTTTTTTGAAATGATAATAGGTTTGTTAGCTCGGCATGGCACCTGCGTCTCCGGCCCAGGTCCGCCAGGTAAGTACTCTAAACCATTGTGTGATATATATATATATATGTGGGTTTGATGGGCTTTATGGGACATAGGCTAGTTTAATTAGACTTTGATGGACTATAGGCTTAACTTAAACAACTTTTTAAATTCCATAAGACTTAATTTACCGAAACAAATACTGTGAACTAGTCGCCGAGTTAGGGTGTGGCAACAGGAATACACATGTCTAGGAGTGGATACAGGGAGAGCTTGGTATTTAAGCAGTCCTAGTGACTCACCTCCTCTTCGCTGGAATCCTACTTGGTGCGTGGTGATTGTTCACCCTAGCCATGAGGACTTGTTGACGGGCCAAAATTTATAATTAAAACCCAAAAGGGACCAACCACCCTATTTTGTAAAATTACTAAAATAACCTCTAGTTTCGAAAATTTCCAAATTTCACCTAATTTGTAAATGACCAAAATACCCCTGATTGGCAAAATTACTGAAATATCCCCAGATTTCAAAATTACTGAAATACCCCTGAATTTCAAAATTTTTGAAATACCCTTGGATTTTAAAATTATCGAAATACCCCAAATTTATAAATTACCGAAATACCCCAAATTTGTAAAATTATGGAAATACCCTTAGATTTCAAAATTACCAAAATACCCCTAAGTTGGAAAATTACCAAAATACCCTTATTTTGCCAAATCACCCGGAACCTTATTTTGAAAAAAAGTACAAAAATACCCCTGTAGGATAAAATTACGAAAATACCCCTGGGTAGTGAAACGACAAAAATACTCCTAGGTGGTGAATGTAACTTTATAAGGTTGTTTTTATGATTGATGTGTTTTGAATGTTGACTAAAGGTGAACTCTAGGACTAGGAAGTATCGACTTGAGAACTAAACCCGTAGATAGAATTCGAATTCGAAAGAACTACTATCGAAATGATTTTACATAAGATTGTCCGCGGTTAATAAGTGGGAAGAAAACTAATAATTCATAAAATTCTTAATCAGATAAACGCGAATCGGTAGTATTAGCACAAGGGGACGAAGACGCTCTAGAAGCGAATAATGGTGCGTATCCTACCATAGTATACTAAGTGTTTATTTGGCTTTGGAATTAGAGTGCGCAGCGAAAGCATAGTGATGAGACTTGGGTAGTACGATTACTAGTTAGTCGAAAATTTCGAGGACGAAATTTCTTTAAGGAGGGTAGATTTGTAACATCCTGAAATTGGGCCTAGTAGAATTGGGCCCAATAGGCCTTGAGAATGGGAACGTTTAAATTTTTGAGATGCATGTAGCACTTAGAATGTTATGGTAAGGTATTAATGGGCTTGTGCATTGTGTGTAATGTTATGTTTAATATGTTAATTTGAGGTTCGATTGGGCCCAAAGAATTGGGTCAAAATTTTGGCGACCAAGGTGAGCTAAGGGGGATGGCACAAGGCTATAATTTAGGGATTATTTTTGTTTAATTAATGAGGATAACAAGCTGATAAAATAAAAGGAGAGTTGGTGCAAATGTGGCCTCTTATGGATGAGTGTTTTGATAGGGATAAGGGATAGAAGGATAAAGGAGAAAAGATAGGAGTTATCTTCTGAGTACAGAGTTGGCCAAAATTCCATCTCCTGGAGGGGGTGCCGAAATTCCCTACAAATAGGGGGTACCTCTTCAATTTTGGCATTTTGAACCCCATTCTCTTCTCTCATCTTCTGTGCCAAAATTCTCAGTTCTTCTTGGTAATCTCTTTTCTTTTGATTTCTTCTGAAAGCCGAAACCCCTAAGTATTCTTTCTCTCCACTTTCTTTTCACTTTCCTTCTAAGCCGAAGCACTTCACTCAGTTTTTCTAAAAGTCAAAAATGCATCAGTTCATCTTTTTCGAGATTTTCATAAAAGCTGAAATCACTAGATCTCATCTCCTGTGGTTGCCGAATCCTCTTTAATGGAGTCTACTTGTGCCGGAATCTAAAGGAAACAATAGGTAAGTGTTGATTTTGGGATTTCAATGTTCTTTCGACTTTTCAAAGTCCTTAGCCGAATGGCTATTAAAACTAATCTCTTATTTCACACTTCTTTTCAGCATTCCAAGATTTGAAGAAGGCCAATCGCATAGATCTCTAAGTTATAGAATCGTGTTACTTTTGGGATTTCAAGGTAAGAGGATTTGTTTATTTAGATATATAAAATCGGGTAGAATACTAACCATGGCCGAATATAGGAGAGGGCATATTTTCACAGTTTTCTTGCTTTTACACAAAGTTATAGATTGAGGATAATAGATCCGGATAGCAAGGACATCGACTAAGAATATTGGATTTCGCGATATCAGGTGTGTAATACTTCCCCACCATTTAGATCTCTCTATTAAATACCTGTTTATAAGTATTATATGTTGTGATAAATGCCGAAATCCCGGCATAAAGATGGAAGCCCAAAGAGGGTAAAAGCGAATCACCAGGTCAGTGAATATTATGTTTATATGTTATAAGTGTATTGATTTTTGTGATTGCATGGGGTGGGTTTGATGAAAGGAGGAAGTTATACGTTATATGTGTAGTGGTTTTTACCGTGATCTGTTATATGTTGTAACGGCTTTTACCGTGATCTGTTATAAGGGCTTCGGCCATGATATGTTGATGAGTAGCATGACTGCCATCTTGGCATGTAGCGGTGTGGGTTGATTGTAGAAATCCCCAATGGTGTAAATGATTGGTACGGGGGCGTGTAGCGGATGGAAACATAGGCAAATGGGTTGGGCCTTGCATATTATTTGTTATATATGTACATGAATTTATTATTCTATTTTATGGGTTAAGGCCCAAATCTAATGGTGCATGAGGATTGCACACTGAGTCTCGCGACTCAACCAATTAATTAACATTTTAGGTAGCATTTAGTGCATCGGACCGGGCTGGAGAGGAGCACAAGGTGGCCATGCAAAAGAACATTTGGATCCAGCAAAAAGACTGTAGTTATTATTTTATATTCTTATTTAATGGATTTTAAATCTCGTTGTAATAAGGCCATAGGCCATCAGTTTATATTTTGTTTTATTACGGGCTTTTATTACTTTTAGTTATTTAAATTTTTATTTTTAATTGAACTAAGGCATGTATTTAAATTTGGGTTTTTAATTCATAAAGGCATATTTTATTTAAAACTATAAATTATAAAATTTTCCCAAATAAAAGCTTAAACTTTACCAAAATGTTTTTTCTGAAAATGCGACATGTTTTACAAAATTTCCTTAGTGACATACCAGATCCGGTTGTAGTGTTTGGGCCAAGTTTGGGGTGTTACACCGGCACTCTATGAAGTCTCACGATTTCCGCTATGTATAGCTTAGCTAACCTTTGAAGTGAGTAATCAACCCGAACCGGTAGAAAATGAGCCGACTTTGTCAGACGATCAACAATCACCCAGACCGAATCCTTCTTGCTAGGCGTAAGGGGTAGCCCACTGACAAAATCCATCGTAATCCTTTCCCACTTCCACTGCGGAATCCTTACCGGTAGCAATAGACTCGAAGGTAACTGATGTCCAGCTTTGACTTGCTGCCACGTTTAACACTTACTTACAAGTTCTAATACCTCACGCTTCAGACCCGGCCACCAAAATTGTTCCCTCAAATCTCGGTACATTTTACTACCTCCAGGGTGCATAGCATATGGGCTGCTATGAGCTTCTTGGAGAATCCTCTACCTTAACTCAACATCTCTCGACATACAAACTTTCCCTTGGAAACAATGTACACCCTCACTACTCAAGCTATAACCCTCCAATCCACCATTCTGCACTTGCAAACACCGAGTACATAAGTCTTCATTAGCTAGCTGTTTCTCTTTAACCTGATTTACCCACGTCGGCTTCACTTGCAATTCCACTAACAGAATTTCGTCCTCATACAAACTAAGATGAGTGAACATTGCTCTCAAGTCCGCTACCACCTTGGGACTCAACGCGTCAGCCACTATGTTAGCCCTACTTGGGTGGTATTCAATTGAACAGTCGTAATCCTTCAACAATTCGATCCACCTTCGCTGCCTCAAATTCAACTCCTTCTGAGTCAAGAGGTCCTTCAAACTCTTGTGGTCCGTGTAGATGATCGACTTCTCCCCATACAAGTAATGCCTCCAAATTTTTAGAGCGAAAACCACCGCAGCCAACTCTAGATCATGCGTCGGGTAATTCACTTCGTGGGGTCTCAACTGTCAAGACGCATACGCCACTACTTTCCCCTCTTGCATCAGCACACATCCCAAACCAGTATGTGACGCATCACAATAGACCGTAAATTCCTTCCCTGCCTCTGGCTGAATCAAAACCGGAGCTTCTGTTAAAATCTTATTTAACTTCTCGAAACTCCCTTGTTGCTTGTCTGACCACACAAATGGAACCCATTTCCTTAGCAACTTGGTTAACGGTGCTGCAATCAAGGAAAAACCTTCTACAAATCTTCTATAATATCCCGCCAAACCCAAAAACTCTAAATCTCTGCCACCGACTTCGGTGGTTTCCAAACCAATACCGCTTCAATCTTCCAAAGGTCCACCCTAATCCCCTCAGCTGACACCACATGTCCTAAGAAAGTTACCTCCTTCAACCAGAACTCGTATTTACTAAACTTTACAAACAACTGCTTCTCCCTCAGAATCTATAAACCACATATAGATGCATATCATGTTCCTCCTCCGATTTCGAGTACACTAAGATGTCGTTTATAAACACCACGACGAATCGATCCAAATACGGCTAAAAACCCGATTCATCATGTCCATGAATGCTGCTAGTGCATTAGTCAGCCCAAACGGCATTACTAAAAACTCGCAGTGCCCATAACGAGTGCAAAACACCGTCTTATGGATATCAGCCTCCTTTACCTTAAGATGATGGTACCCCGATCTCAAAGCAATCCTAGAGAAAATTGATGCCCCGTTCAGCTGATCGAACAGATCATCTATCCTCGGCAATGGATACTTATTCTTAATCATCAACTTATTCAACTGACGGTAATCTATGCACATCCACATTGTTCCATCTTTCTTCTTTACAAAAAGTACAGGCGCTCCCCAAGGTGATACACTCGGCCGGATAAAACCTCGATCCAATAACTCCTGAATCTGCGCCATCAGCTCCACTAACTCTTTTGGCGCCATCCTATATGGGGCAATAGACACTGGCACGATTCCTAGTAGCAGATCTATCCCAAACTCAACTTCACGATCGGAGGCAAACCCAAAGCTCTTCCAAAATACACATCAGTAAATTCCTTCACCATTTAGACATTTTCCACGGCTATCTCTTTGGCATCCAATGCACAAACCTGAACCATAAATGCCTCACATCCCTTCCTCACCATCTTCTCGGCCTTCAACGCGGATGCCACATTGGATAGAAAATTCTTCTACTACCTATCATCACCACCTCTTCACCCTCAACAATTCTCAATACCATGCGCTTAGCTGCACAGTCCAAACTTGCCCGATACTCCACTAGCCGTCCGTCCCTAGGATCAAATCAATTTCCCGAATGGCAGTTCCATCAAATTAGCCGAAAACACTACCCCTTGAAGTTCTAGGGGTTCATCCTTATAAAGTTTGTTTACTTCTACAGAGTGACCTAGAGGGCTAATTACAGTCATCTCCCTAGAAGAAACCTCATGGACTAAGTTTAGAGTTCCCACTATACTACTAGCAACATACGAGTGTGTCGATCCAACATCTATCAAAGCAGTATAAGGCAATCCAAAAATTAAGAACGTACCGGTTATGACATCTGGTGCGTCGCCCTCCTCTCGACACCTTGCAGCATAGACCAACCCAGGCTGTCTTGCATCAGCTTTCTTGGCTCCTCTACCCAGTGCTTCACGGCCTCGACTAGAACCATTACCTTTCCTGGTCGGACCGCGACCCCTCTGTGGTTGCTCGCTATCCCTCCTGAACTGCGCACGTCCCTGACCCTCAGACTGGATCCTAGTTGACCTTTGCGGACAATCCCTTACCCTATGCCCCATTGACCCACACTCGAAGCACCCTCTATTTTTGGTCCAACAATCTCCCGAATGAGACTTCCCACACCGAGCACATCATGGCGGCCACTGGGTAGTAGCAGCAGGCTTTGCAGCTTGACTCGGCCCACTATATCTAGCCCTTTTCTGTGAATTCTCGGCAGACCCCGATGACCCAGAACTCCTATTAACCCAACTCCGATCTTGATTTTGTCTCACCGACTGTTTCACCTCCTCCGCAACCTTGCCCTTCTCTACTAAGACCGTAAATTCTCTCTCCATTATGGAGCAATCAACATCTGCAACTCATCTCTCAGCCCGTCTTCAAACCTGACACAGCGTTCGTGTTCCATAGCCACGATCCCCTAGCATAACGACTCATTCGAAGGAATTCTGGCTCATATTTCGATACTGACTTATTCCCTTGAACCAGATTCAAGAACACTTTTCGTTGCGCATCTATATAACCAGACCCGACATACTTCCTCTGATAAGCTACCTTAAAGAAATCCCAAGTGATGTCATCAAATGTCACACCATCCCGAACCGTGAGCCACCACTGATAAGATTCATCATGGAGAAGAGACGCTATCCCTTTCAACTTTTCTCTGCCGTAAAGTCCAAATCGTCCATTATACGTTCAGTCGCCTTAAGCCAGTACTCAGCCACACCAGAAACACCCTGGAACACCTGCTCTATTGGCTCGGAGTCGCTCAAACACAAATTTTTGAGCCCCCATACCTCCACCTGCTCCAACTACTCTCTCCAAAACCTGCAGCATCGCCTGTGATACCGCATCATCACCACCTGTCTGATCTTAGAACCCAGCGTCCACAGCTGGCGGTGGCAGTACCTCATTCTCTGACCCATGGCCAAACCCTGCCAATTCCGATACAGTCATCCTACCTCTACCACGCCCGCGTGTATTACGCCCACGTCCGCAAGTACTCATGTCTACAATTCCGAAATTAATCTGATATAAGAATTTTATGGATTAGCTTTCTTTCACTATTATTACAGCACAATTTTATGAATAACTTAGAGTTGTTCTCGTAAATTCATACAATCCTATGGGTGCCAGTCTCTAAAGTGGATTCCTATTACTAGCATCCATAGCACAACTGTTTAAACCATGCAATCAACAGTTAGGGGACTTACTATTGCGGATAGGTGCCGGAGACTCAGGTGCCATGCTTCCCAAACACATGCATTTTCCTCCAAAGTTATTTCACAAACTTTTTTGAAAACGTTTTGGGCCTCAGGCCCACAGCTGAGTTGTTGAACCTGGCTTTGATACCAAAATTATAACACCCCAAAACCCTATCAACATACTACGACCGAATTTGGCATGTCATAGGGAAAGCTTGTTTTTGATAAACCAGTTGTCGCCTTATGTTGGAAAAAACATCTTATTTTATTGGAAACCCAAGTTGGTTTGAATCAAAAGCTTAAACCATTTCAAATTTTCTTTTTAAAAAGAATCAAGTTAACTTGTTGATATCATAAGTTCATCATTTACCCGATGGTAAAGTTTTGGAAAAATCCCGAGAATCCATTAAGGTTTGTGAAAACAATCATTTTATTGATTCTTTCCCATTTAAAACGTGCTTTAGTGGTTAACTTGAATGCAAAGATATTGAACGAAGTAAATAATTTCGAAATAATAGTTAAAATGGCCTTATTACAACTAAGAACCAAATTTACTAAAAATTCAGTCCGAAGTAGTAATTTAAAACAAAACCCAAAATATCGTGCATGCCCACCTTGAGTCCGTCCAGGCTCCCCATCCGTGATCTAAAAATCATTTGCAAAATAGAAAGGAAGGGGTGAGTCCCCAAGACTCAGTGTATAAGTCCCCATCTCAAAGATATAAGCCCTTACACAGTTTCATAAGTGCATATGCCTATCATGCATCCTAAAACATAACCATTTGAAACTTCCGTGTCTACCCCGTGTGGTCAAAACCATTGGTGACCGAGGTCACAAATAATCTATATGTCATCAAAACCACTGGTGACCGAGGTCACAAATAATACATGTGTGGTCAAAACCACTGAGACTTAGTCACAATATTATAATAAGCGGGGCCAACCCACTGTGTGGTCAAAACCACCGTGACGACACCAAGTTATACCTTCCCCCTCCTCTCAATACCCGTTTTTATGAACATACTTTTCATGGCATAATAATCATGCTTATCATACAGAAATATCATGGTATGGCATATGCAGATTCAACACAGGCATCTAACATTAGTCAATCAAAGTGGACTTACCCAAAGTCCTCGTTTTGCTTTTCTACATACAAGGGTATCATACCGATTTCAACAGCTATTTGGCTTTTGTTAATATACACGATAAAACATATTAACGTATGAAGTGTGCAAGAGGTACACACCTGATTACTCATAATACGACACTCTCTACATCGGTACTATCGTTGATCGACACTACCATGATCTGTCTACTCTCCTGCTCCGATACTGGTCCACACCCAAGTGGCCAATCACGAACAGCTGACATAGCCCTCTTCTTGAACTTAGGGGCTGGGGTCTCAGATACAACCCCTCCTAACATTCGGCTGCCATTAGGGTCCATAACACCTTTGGTCACTAAATTTGATTAACACAGAGAGTAACAATGAATAGAGATCTAACCCGAATAAGTAGATCTCTTACCTAAGTCGACACAAACCCAAGGCTCTAAGCGTAACTCACAACCAACGAATCCCAAAAGTTCACCCAAGATGTCATTACCACACTCCCTTGTATTCGGTAAAGCATAACACTACTAAGTAAATAGCCATTCAGTATTGATCAAGAAATCCCGAAAGAGATAACGCAAATACAAGGGTTTGCTTCCCTTTACCTTAGCTCGACAGATTCAATCACCCCTAGCAAGAATCGACAACGGCTTGGAACAAGAGAGAATCTGATGAGAAACCAAAAATAGAAACACAAACATCACTAGGATGTTTACGGGTTTCAGCATTTCACATCATAGTAATCGAAAAAGAGAAAAAGAATTGAAATGAGAGAGTTAGGGAGATTCGGCCAAAGGCCAAGAACTCACCCAAATGTCGGAAGCGTTCCACTTATGCACAGAGAAAGATGAAATTGAAGGGGAAACTTTTAGCGTATGGTATTCAGCCAAACGCAAAAGAAGTAAAAAGAGAAATAATGAGAAGAAGTTTTAGGAGGGGGTTTATTTTGGGGATTGAAGAGAAGAGAAAAGGTTTAGGTTCCCAAGTGGCCTTGTAGTTTCAGTTATGACTAAAAGATGAGTGAAGAGGAGAAGGTTCAAGTATTTTGGCTCAAAAGATATTGAGAAAAGAACAAGAAATCGAAAGAAAGAGAGTAATGGTTTCGAATAGGAGAAGAGAAGAAGTATGATTCGATTTTGAGGAGGTTCGCTAATGAGGGTTTTACAAAAGAAGATGAAAACAAAAGTGAAAAGGTGATGGGTATGGCATTTTCGACTTTTGAATAAGAGAAAGAAAAGAAAGCACCAAAGTGACCCTGATGGTCACTTTTATGTTTCGGCTAAGATGGGGAAAGGAGAAAGAAAAAAAGAAAAATCGAGAGTGCCTAGACAACTTTCGGCAAAGAAGAAAATAGAGGGTTTTGAGAGAGAGTTCTAAGCACAACTCTACATGCCGAAAGTAAAAGAACCAAACCCACCTATCCCTTAACCAAATTTGGCACCCTCACTCCCTACCAACCTAAAACTCATTTCCCCTTTCCCTATGCAGAGTTTAGAATTCGGCCAACTCTAGCTCCCATGTTCATCTCCTCAATTTTCTCCTGGCCACTCATTCAAACCAATTTGAATGAGTCAAACTCCTACAATTTCTCTTCTCCTCTCATTTGAATCTGTTGACTCTTTCAACGGCTATCCAACAGAGTCCATCTTGAGAACACCTCCTCCAAGTCCTGGCATAAAAAAGAATAAGGAGAAAGGAATTCCTGCAGCTCGAACCAAGGCTCTCCCACCTACATGAGGCGTCACTCCCCTTGTGCTTAAGTGGCGCCTCCCTTGCCACTTTACCAATGGAATACTTATGTCTAAACGCTCCAATACTTCCCCTTAATACCTAGCCCAATCAGCTCCCTTCTACTAGAAGCCCAAAAATGAAATTTTTCCACAAGACTCCAGCCTATCCCTGGCCTAAGCCTAGACCCTAAAACACCCTAACAAGCACAACAACCTTACTAACTACATGCGATAAGTAAAATACAAATACCCTGATTTAAGAATGTTACAAGAGGTGTCTAATTACTATGAAATTTTAAATATAAGGTTCTTAGATGGTAGTTAGACCATTTATTAAGGTAGTGGACAAAAATGGACATGGTGAGATAAAATTTAAAAGTTTTAAGTGAAGGGCATTTTGGTCATTTGGTAAATAAAAAAATAAAAAGGAAAATCAAGCTAAAATTTTGTCCATCTTCTCCCTCAAGTGCCGAAATTTATAAGGTCACCATATCTAGGGTTTTCTCAACTTTCAAGCTTGATTGTATGTACATCCAAGCCCTGTTTTTAATGCTCTTTACATTTTTGAAGTCGTTATCATTCGATCTATCTATTTTTACAATTAATTTAAGGAATAATCAAGGTCTAGGGTTTGACCCATGTTAGAGATTTGTGTATTTTGATGTCTAATGGTAGAAAAGAAAGGTTTGGTGTTAGATAAACAACTTTTACTAAGTGATTTTTTTATGAAAATACTTAAAAAGACATATTTGTAAAAGTTATAAAATATGTAGTAAGAGTGTGTTTTAATGGAAATTGTGGGCTATTATAGTTATAAAAATGGTTTTGCTAGGCTTGTAAATTAAATAAATTGTAGACGTTTCATTTTACGAGCCGAGCGGCAAAAAATGTAAATATGTCAAAGTTTAGGGGCAAAAATGTAATTTTTCCATGATGTGATTTTTGGACTGAATTGAATAATGTGAATAATAAATAAGTTAAATGTTCTATTATAGATCAAGAAAGATGAGGTTCGGACCTTAATCGGAGGAAAAATAGGTTATTGACGATTAGGTCTATTTCTACTATTTTTGCACCAAGGTAAGTTCGTATGTAAATAATGCATTGTTATTTATGATTTAAATTGCTTTATCATTATATGAATTGTGATTTATTCTTGAATGAAATCGACAAAGTTCAAAAAATGAGAAATTCGAGTTGAACCTTAGGAATAGGTAGGATACAAATGTCATGACATTAGGGTTAGTTGAGATTACGTGTAAGACCATATCTGGGTTGTGGCATCGATATGAGATTTTGTGTAAGACCATAGCTGGGCTATTGGCATCGATATGAGATCCCATGTAAGACCATATCTAGGATATGGCATTGGTATGGTACTATGTGTGTGAGATTTCCCGAGTATCCTGTAGTATTCCAAGTGGTTCAACAGGAAACTTAACGACAAAGTTTAAATTGTGAAAGACTATGGTATGGTGTGAAAGATTATGGAAAGTTTCATGTTGGTACAGGTATGTACATAAAACTCATGCTTAATGAGATCGATATGTGATGAAACCTCGGATTAGTTTGATTGAGTAAGTTATGATGTTAAGATTTTAATAACATCTATGCTAAGCTTGATTATAAATTCACAATGACATTTATGTTAATTTACTTTATGTTAAATATATGTTAAAGTGTTTATGATGCTTATTATTTGCATAGGAACTTACTAATCTTTAAAGCTTACTCCTTTTCTCTTTCTCTTGTCTTATAGTGTCACCAAGCCAACTCGGGGATTGAAGACGGTCAGAGATTCATTCACACTATCAAATTATCATTTTGGGTACTTATGATTTCAATATTTTGAGTTATGGCATGTATAGGGACTTGGTATTTTGTTATGTGCCATAATTGATTTGGCCATAAGTGATGGCTTCAATAGTTAATAATTCATTTTCTAGATGTCCATTTGATATTGGATAATATTGGTTAAGTATATATACATATGATGATGTTTTCATGAATGTGGGAAATTGCATGGTTTGAGATGCTAAGTATGTGATGTTTGTATGTAATAAATGATAGCATGTAAATGATATGTGGATGCCTTGTGTATGGCTAATTGGGTTGAAAGTATATGCTTGGATTGGTGCTATGTTTTGTTGTGTAGGTTGGTGCACGTAAGGGTGGCAAAAAGGCTTGGTAAATAGCCTTATATTTTTCCACACAGTCTGCCCCATAGGCATGTGTTTCGGCTGTGTGTCCCCTTCACCTTAATTGTTGCAAAATAGAATGCTTAGTAATGAGCACACAGGCAGAGACACGGGCGTGTGTCTCAACCGTATGGACGACACGGCCTCGAACATGGGCGTGTGCCCTGGCCGTGTAACACTCCAAACCCGGCCTAAACGTTATGGCCGGATCTAGCATATCACACCAAAAGTTTGTTTAAAAGCTATGCGTTTATTGAAGACTTTGCATCCTTTTTGAAACTCCAAATTTCGTTTTTTGAAAAAAAACAAGATTTTCTTAAGGGTACTTTTGAAACGAAGTTATTATTTTCGAAAACTTTGTTCATTGCAGAAGTTTAACTTAAGGAATTGCGGAAACATGATATTTTGAAAACGGTTATTATTGTTTTAAGAAAACCCAGTGTTTTATCCTTTAACAATTTAAAAATAGTCGAATTGAAAGTTAAAAGGAAAATAAAATCCAAAGGCCTCATTACAAAATATTAACCCAAAATAAATAATCTTAAAATAAAGTAAAAACTAAATTTACTAAGGTTTGCGAGAAATAACTGTGATGTATGGCCACAACCAAGTCCTTCGAGGCTCCAAATCCTCTAACGCTGGGGATTACCTACAAGGTTAAAGGGAAAAGTGGTGAGTTACAAGAACTCAGTGTGTAATCCCATTTTCAGTCACAGTCAAAGTCTCAGTCTGGGCCTAAGCCCCATATACTATCAGTTGGGCCTGCAGTCCCAAAGTCATAATAATGCAAATAGAGAATGCAGCCCACCCCAATCCAGCTTACACCCCACTCATACTAGCCCTACACTCCTTGTGGGGACCAAGTCAACCCACCCAACCCTACACTCCAAGAATGCAGCTGAGCTACCAGTATAAACGCAGCAAAGCTTCCAATAACAGTATATGTGGCTGAGCCACTAAAATTAGTATAACGTGGCATAGCCACCAATGCAGTGCTTCCTCCATAAATAAAACCCAACCCAATGCAACATGTCATGGCATAATAATTTAGTGTATGCAATAATGTATTATCAAGGCAATTAATCAAATTATACACAAACATACCAAAATTGCCCCTAAGGGTATAACAGTAATTTTGCCCAACGAGGGCATTTCAGTAATTTTACCCACCAAGGGTATTTCAATAATTTACCCACCAAGGGTATTTCAATAATTTACCCATTAAGGTTATTTCGATAATTTACCCATTAAGGGTATTTCGATAATTTACCCTCTAGGGCTATTTCAGTACTTTAGTCATCTAACTGCCTTTCTGGAGACCTATCGTTGCCTCGAGCGACATGGGACCCCTTTTGGATCTCAACAGTGCAATTGGACCCAAACACCATTTTAGGCTGAATGGGCCCACAAGCTCGTGTGGCCCATTACACGTGGTTTCAGTCTTAGTTTCACAATTTTTACCACCGTATCTATTATTCAATCGATTTCTATCAATTTTGCCCATATGGGCCCGTTAGCCCATTGGGCCCGTTTAGCCCGTTTTGGCTCGATTAGGCCCGTGACAGCCTCAATTGCGCGAGAGTGCTCGTGACACTCTCGATGATCTATTGCCATCATTTGTGGCTCGATTTACTCCCATGATCTTTCGCATTCTCGATTGGTCGCAGTTGTCGACTTTTCGACTTTCCTTTCTGGCTTTTGGCCATTTCATAGAACATCACAGGCATTCATCGAGGTGGGTGAGAGATTACACACCTGTTACGAGCGTAGATTGAACTCCTGAATTTTGTACCTATGAAACCAACACATTCCAATCAGTTAGTATTCACCCCGATAAAACATATCCAAGTTTGAATATGAATAGTCACTAACACCACTTACCACAAAATGGCCTTCTTCAACAAAGTGGCAATATTCGGCTTTCCTTCATCTTGGCTAAAGCAACCAAAATCTGAAACCAATTGATGCACAAAGGGGGTTAGCATTCTCCAATATTCGGCATTAAGGAGAGATTTAACAAAGATTAATATTACTTACCCTTAGATTCGGCAACAGTAGACCCTTGAACAAGAGGAGTTTAAGCACTTACGCCTTTAGAGATGACGATTAACTAAGGAGAAAAAGAAAGGTTATAAACGCACAAGAACCCAAAAAGAACTAGGTTCGGCCTAGGCAGAAAAAATGAGAGTTTTGACTTTAGTGAGAAAAGAATAGAAAGAAACGACAAAAAGAAATAAGAGAGAAGACATTACCTTGTGATCACAGATGAACCGAATAGACAAGGTAGATTCGACAATCAAAAGAACACCAAGCTTCAGACTAGCCAATGTTTGGCTATTAGCAAAAGAAAAGAGAAACTGATTCAAATGGGAAAAAGAGGAAATTCAGCTTATGGAGAAAAGGGTAGAAAAGAAATGGAGAAGAAGAGAGGGGAAAAGGGATTGACAAGTAGTAAAAGTGCAATAAAATGACCCGAAATACAAAAATTCCAAGAAATCCCTAGAGAGTTTTGACACACACACAAAAGGTTTCGATTTTTTTCTTTTGCTACCCACACCAAATGTCATATTTGCTACCCAAACTAACCCCTAGCCGAAATTATCATCCCCCACACACTCCACATTCGGCCAAACACCCCCACACTCCCCTATCCCATATTTCTCTCCTCTTTTTTTTTCCACCATTCACTCTCTACCTCCCATTCAAACCAATTGACCAAGTTTCCCTCCACCTTGTAGAGTTCTAGTCGAACTCCACCTCTTCTCCCCCCAAAATATAAAATAAAACTCCCCATATGCTACTTGTGGGATTCAAACCCCACCCCACCTTGTTTCCATGTTGATGCCACCACCACTCCACCATGTGGCCATTTGTGTTACCAAAACACCAACAAATTCCTTAAGCCTTGCTTCCAATAGTCCTCTCCCCTAAAGTGCCCAAAAACCACAAATTTTCCAAGGTTTGGCCTTGACCCCAGACCTCCCTAGAGCCCCTAAACACCCTCAAATAACCCCCAGAGCAAGCATAACATGCAATTACACATATATAACAAACCCCTAATTTTTGGATGTTACAATTCTACCCCTTAAAGAAATTTCGACCTCGAAATTTTACCTGATCAAAAGAGATGGGGGTATTGATGTCGCATTGCCTCCTCAGGCTCCCACGTGGCTTCCTCCAAACTTTGATTACGCCATAATAATTTGACCAACGGTATGGATTTTCTTCACAACACTTTAACATCACGAGCCAAAGTCTACACCGGTTCTTCTTCAAAAGATAGATCAGGACTTATCTCAATTTATTCCACCGGTACTACATGAGAAGGATCTGAACGGTAGTGTCTCAACATAGAAATGTGGAATACGTTATGTATTCGGTGTAACTCAAGAGGTAGTTCAAGTTGATAGGCGACTGGTCCAACACGTTTCGACACTCGGTAAGGTGCAATGAATTTGGGACTTAACTTGCCTTTCCGTCCAAATCTCAAAATCTTCTTCCAAGGTGAGACTTTCAAGAAGAAAAAATCTCTGACAGAGGACTCTATCTCTTTACGTTTTAAGTCAGCATACGACTCTTGCCTATCAGAGGCTTCTCTTAACCGACCTCGCATCAACTTCACTTTTTCTTATGTTTCAGAAATTAACTCTGGACCCAACAGCCGTCGCTCACCCAATTCAGTCCAGCATGTAGTGGTACGACACCTACGACCATATAATGCCTCGTATGGTGCCATCTGAATGCTGGATTGGTAGCTGTTGTTATATGCGAATTCCGTTAAGGGTAAATAAGCCTCCCAACTACCTCTGAAGTCGATCACACAGCTCCTTAACATGTCTTCCAAAATCTGGATTACTCTTTCTGACTGACCATCAGTCTATGGATGAAACGCTGTACTAAAGTCTAACCTAGTACCCAAAGCTGCATGTAACGCCTTCTAGAACTGAGATGTGAATCTAGGGTCCCTGTATGAGATGATAGATGCTGGTACCCCATGCAGCCTCACAATTTCTGCCATGTACAACTTAGCCAATTTCTATAACAAGTAGTCAGTGTGAATAGGTATGAAGTGCGAAGACTTAGTCAACCGATCAATAATTACCTACACTGAATCTTTCTTAGTTGATGCTCAGCCTTCACTTGCTGACATGTTAAGCACTTGCTTACGAAGTCGGTAACCTCACGCTTTAGTCTTGGCCACCAATATTGTTCACGTAGATCTCGTTATAATTTACTCTCACCAGGATGCATAGCATATGGGCTACTATGCGCTTCCCGCAGAATCGTCTGTCCTAAATCAAAATCCTTCGATACACAAACCCTTCCACAAAAACATAATACCCCTTCCTCATTCAACTAAAAATCCACAGTCTCTCCCTTCTCTACCTATTGAAAACGAGAACTCAACGACTCATCCAACATCTGTTTCTCCTTAATCTGACTAATCCATGTTGGTTTTACTTGCAGTTCTGCCAATAAACTACCATCCTCAAATAGACTGAGTCGAGCGAACATTGCTCTCAAGTCAAATATCACCTTACGACTCAACGCATCCGCTACCACGTTGGCTTTCCCGGATGATACTCAATTGAGCAATCGTAATCCTTTAGCAACTCTATTCATCTCCATTACCTGAGATTCAACTCCTTTTGGGTAAGGAGATACTTTAGACTCTTATGGTCGGTGTAGATAATCGACTTTTCCCCATACAGGTAGTGTCTCCATATCTTTAGTACGAACACTACTCAGCTAGTTCCAAGTCATGAGTAGGGTAGTTCACCTCGTGTGGCCTAAGTTGAGGCGATGCATACGCCACTACCTTCCCTTCCTGCGTCAGTACACAACCCAAACCTGTATGTGATGCATCACAGTAGACAACAAATTCTTTCCCAGCCTCTGGCTAAATTAATACTGGTGCTTCAGTCAAAATCTTCTTCTGTTTCTCAAAACTCTCTTGCTACTTATCAGTCCATATAAACAGTACTCTCATGTCCAGCAATTTAGTTAAAGGTATGACAATCAAAGAAAACCTCTCGACGAATCGCCTGTAGTACCCAGCCAAACCCAGAAAACTTTGAATCTCTAACACTGACTTCGGTGACTTTCAATCCAATACAGCTTTGACCTTCTGAGGATCAACATAATCCCCTCGGCAGACACAACATGTCCCAAAAATGTCACTTCCTTCAGCCACAACTCACACTTACTGAATTTGGCATAAAGTTGCTTCTCCTTCACTATCTGCAGCACAACCCGAAAATGTGAATCATGCTCCTCCTCAGTCCTTGAATACACCAAAATGTCATCAATGAATGCCACCACGAATCGGTCTAGATAGGGTTGGAAGACCCAGTTCATCATATCCATGAAAGCATTTGGTGCATTCGTTAATCTAAACGGCATGATCAGAAACTCGTAATGCCCATAACGAGTTCGGAAGGCAGTCTTATGTATATCCACCTCCTTGACCCTTAGCTGATGATATATCGGTCTTAAATGTAATAGCCCGATTTAGACCCTAGTCAAAACAGTGGTTTTGAGACCACAAATCTGAGGTCGATATAAAAATTTAATATTATTTTCTGTGTGAATGGTATGTGACATTATCTATGTGAAAATTTTGTGTGATAATTTGATCGTTTGTGTGCCGAATTAAGAGAAAGGACTTAACCGCATAAAATGCAAAAGCTGTGTGCTGATTGTTAAAGTGCTTCATTGTTATAGCTTTTTAAATGAAGGGTCCTTATGTTGTAAATGGACCATTAAAAATATAGATGGACATAAATGGGTTTATATTAAGTGAACTTATAATGTTTTAATGAAGGTCAAAATAGTAAACTTTATTTTAATATTAATATAATAAATAAAACACAACTTTTACCCATTATGTTCATCCATGCACCGAAAATAGAGAGGAAAGAAAGGGTTAAGAGCTTTGTAGATTTCGGCACATTGAATTCTTGATTGAGGTATGATTTTGAGCCGATTTTTGATAATTTCTAAGTTTTCATGATCGTTGCTTTGTGCTTTACAAAACCCATGCTCAAATTTTATGTATTGATAGTGTTTGTGAGATATTCCATTGATAAGATATTGAGCTTTGTGATGATTTATGGTGTTAAATGGAATATTTGAGCTAGATGAACATACTTTGTTCTTAAAATTTTGATGAATTTAGCTAATTAGGGCTAAATTGTGAAAATAGTAATTTGAAGCACTTAAATATGAAATAAATGAAATGTGTGGACTTGTACGAATATAGAGAGGATTCGGCTAAGTATATGTGCTTTGGAATTTTCTATATTTGATGATTTTGTGAAATAGGGACTAAAGTGTTGAAATGTGAAAATGTGACAGCTATTTTGTAAAATGCCCTAAATATATGTGTTTGGACTAAAATGAATGATTTGATGATTGAATGGATTGAATTTGAATGTGTATAGGCCAAGAGAGGAGAGGTTTGGATCGAGATCGAGGCAAAGATAAAGTGCTCGATTAATCGACCGTATCGATAGTTCAACGTTCGAGGTAAGTTCGGATAAGATACATATTATTAAGATATGTTTTAGCATTATGAAATGAATATGTATTTGTGTATGAAAGTGAGTTGCTATGTGCAAGATTTTAGTTGATGGCACTAAGTTTGTGAAATTGAAATCGAAACAAAAATGAATAGCACTGTGTGTGTGATGATATGAAAGCTTGACTTATGGACCTGGCACTGTGTACGATATCGAGATAAGTCTGTTGAAAGATTAGGCAGTAAGTGTGCGATGAAGATTATGATCCGGTTATGAAATTGGCACTAAGTGTGCAAAATAAAAAAAATAGTAAAGGTTGAACGAGAGGAAATATCGAGAAATTGAGTAGCATGAATGGTGAGTAACTATGTGTTGATCAAGGTATGTTTGAACCTAGGTGGTTGATGATAGTCTTAATAGTTATATGAATAGATACTTGTGCATATGGTTGAGATTGATGATGAGCCTAATTGTGCAATTTATCCATGTGATGATTTAATTGTGTATGATGTGTTATTATTGAGTAATATGTATTAAACTACGAACTTACTAATCTTTGAAAAGCTTACTGTGTGATTTGTTTTTCTACTTTGCAGTGTCAGCAAAGCTAGCTCAAATCTAGGGATCGTCAGCATCTCAATCACACTATCGATAATCTATTTTGGGGTATTTTGGAAAGATGTATAGAGTTAAAATATGGCATGTGTAGGCTAGTTATTTGAATCATGTTTGAGATTTGTAAGTAGCCATGAGATGTGGCTAGATATGTGATAGTTTTTGGCATGAATGACTTTGGTATATATGATGCATCTTTTGGTATGGATTGTGGGTTGAGAAATTGACTTATGGATGGAAATTTTGGTGATGGTATGATGTTATTAGGAATAAGTGAAATTGGGAATGAATTATGCTTATGATAAGATAAGTTTTGGTATTAAATTTGGCATGAAAAGAATTGGTATTGAATGCATGGTTTGAATGATTATTTTGATATGCTTTTGGGTAGTCATAAGTGCATGAGTTGTTTTGGTAAATGTTTCTTGTAGGTATGACCCATTTGGGTGGCATTTTTGGTCTTGCAAATGACCTATAATGTCACACGGCCATGGCACACGGGCGTGCCTAGTGACCGTGGGGTAAAGTCAGTAGCTTGCTTAAGGACACACAGGCGTGCCTAGAAGCCGTGTGAAAAAGTCAGTATATGGCCTAGTAGTGCACAGCCTTGGCACATGGGGGTGCTTGGTAACCATGTTGCTTTGGCAGGATTGACTACGGCCAGGGTAAACAGGCGTGCTTGGTGGCCGTGGTGAGGAATCAGGTTCGACCACGGGGAGGACACACGGGTGTGTCTAGCAGCTGTGGAGAGGACACTGTTGTCTCCCACGGTCGTGTATCCCCTTTATTTTGGATAAGTTTTTAAGTTTCGAAAAAAATTTATGTGTTTCGATTTAGTCCTGATCCTTCTCTAGCAGGTGTTTAAGGTCTTATATGTCTCAATAAGGGACTATATGTTTATGTTTTGATGTGATATACTTATGATTGACTTTGTGTCGTGAATGGGTCGTTAAATGATTTGATTGTTCGTTAATGCCTCTTAATCCTATTCTGGCGATGGTTTCGAGTTAGGGGTGTTACATTTTATTGGAATCAGAGCTATGGTTTAGTTGATTCTCAGACTAACGTAGCGTGTGTGAGTCTAGCTATAAATGCCATATTTGAAATTGCGATAGTGTGATGAATTTTGACAATTGAAAATGTGTTTTCATATAGTAATGGATCCCAATTGAGTAGTTGCTGATGACGTAGAAAGTAACGCACCTGCTCCCGCTCAAAGGACAGCGCCGACCACATCTAGGCCGAATGAAAGTAGTGAGGGAGGAGAGGCTAAGCAAGCCTTCTTCCGTATGATGAGTGAATGGTGTTCAGAATTCGTTCAAACAAATTTGACTATTCCACAACCTCCACCCCCACAAGTACCTATTGTGCCACAAATTGTAAATCCAATCAGATTGAATAAACCACCTGTAGTCAAGATTTGAAAGTACGGGGCTGAAGAGTTTAGGGCCACGATGATGATGATGCTGAGCGGATCGATTTTTGGCTCGAGAATACAATTCAAGTATTTGATGAGATGTCATTGAATCCTAATTAGTGCATTAAGTGTGTAGTTTCCTTGTTGAGAGACACGGCTTATAACTGGTGGAAAACATTGATATCTGTGGTTTCAGGAGAGAAAATCACCTAGGACTTCTTTCAAGCCTAGTTCAGAAAGAAGTATATCATCAACACTTTATTGATCAGAAACGTAAAGAGTTTCTAGAACTAAAATAAGGTCATTTGTCTGTTACTGAGTATGAGCGAAAATTTGTAAGATTGAGTCAATACGCGAGAGAATGTGTTTCGACTGAAGCTACTATGTGCAAACATTTCATAGAGGGATTGAATGAAGAAATTAAGTTGTTGGTTGGGATACTCGATATAAACGAATTTGTTGTATTAGTTGAAAGAGCATGCAAAGCCGAGGAACTTAGTAAAGAAAAGAAGAAAGCTGATTCTGAAGCTCGTGATGAAAGAAAGAGATCGATGAATAAATTTTCTCAACCTTCTACAAAGAGATATAGAGATGCAAGCAATCGTTCAAATGCTTCGTTTGGACATCAAAGTAGAGATCGTCCGAGACAAAGTACTGGTTTATGAATTCAAGTTCCAAATGAATCAAGTGTTGGTAGTGTTAAGAGTAACAAGCCCAAGTGTAGACAATATGGGAGACGACATGTGGGAGAGTACTGGGGCAAGTATAACAACAGAACATGCTATAAGTGTGGATCCTGAGATCATTTTATTCGAGATTGTCCAAAGATGGTCGAAGAAGAAAATGTTCAGAATGAAAGGCCGAATAATGTGACAGCTAGGGGTAGACCACCCAGAAACAACAGAAATGTGAGTGAGAGCCAGAAAGGGACAACTGATACAGTAATAAGGTCAAAAGCGAGAGCACCTATCCGAGCCTATGCTATATGTGCACGGAGGAAGCATCATTTCTAGATATCATCACCGATACTTTCACATTATTTGATACTGAAGTCATTGCATTAATAGATCTAGGATCAACTCATTCCTATGTGTGTATGAATTTAGTATTGAATAAGACTCTACCTGTTGAGTATACTAAATTTGTAATTAGAGTATCGAACCCCTTAGACAAGTGTGTTTTTGGTGGATAAGGTGCGCAAGAATTGTCTATTGATGTTTCATGATTTATGTTTTTCGGTCAATTTGATGTTGCTACCATTTGATGAATTTGACATAATTCTGGGTATGGATTGGCTTACTTTGCATAATGCCATCGTGAATTGTAAGAGAAAGAGTATTGAATTGAAGAGTCAAAATGGTGAGATAGTTCGAATTGAATCCAATGATATGAAAGGATTACCAGCTGTTGTATCTGCGATGAAAGCTATGAATTATGTGAAAAAGGGTTGTGAAGCTTATTTGGTGTATGTGATCGATACAAAAGTGCTAGAAAAGAAAGTTGAATATGTGCCTGTGGTATGTGAGTTTCCAGATGTGTTTCCCAAAGAGTTATCGGGACTACCTCCGATTAGGGAAGTTGAATTTGGTATTGAGTTGGTGTCGAGAACCACTCCCATTTCGATAGCTCCTTACAGAATTGCACCAACTGAATTGAAAGAGTTGAAATCTCAGTTACAGGAGTTGATTGATAGAGGATTTGCATGATCGAGTTTCTCACCCTGGGGAGCTCCTGTGTTATTTGTGAAAAAGAAAGATGGAACTATGAGAATGTGTAATGATTATCGACAATTCAACAAAGTGACAATAAAGAACAAATATCCGTTGCCTCGTATTGATGATTTGTTTGATCAGCTGAGAGGAGCTACAGTGTTTTCTAAGATAGATTTGAGATCAGGCTACTATCAGTTGAGAGTTAAAGAATTTGATGTGCCAAAAAGTGCTTTCAGAATGAGGTATGGACATTACGAATTCTTAGTGATGCCTTTCAGATTAACAAATGCTCCTGCAGTGTTTATGGATTTGATGAATCAAATATTCAGACCGTATTTGGATCGCTTCATGGTGGTGTTTATTGATGATATTTTGATTTATTCATGTAATGAGATGCAGCATGCTGAGCATTTGAGAATCGTGCTACAAACTTTACGTGAGAAATAGTTGTATGAAAACTTTAGCAAATGTGAATTTTGGTTGCGCGAGGTTGGTTTTCTGGGACATGTTGTATCAGCTGCCGGGATACGAGTTGATCCGAGTAAAATCTTTACTATTTTGGAGTGGAAGCCACCGAGAAATGTATCTGATGTCCATAGTTTTCTGGGACTAGCGGGATATTATAGACGATTTGTTAAAGGCTTTTCGATGATTGCGACCCCATTGACAAAGTTGTTACAGAAAGATGTTAGATTCGAGTGGTCAGAAAAGTGCCAGTTTTGAACAGTTGAAGGTGTTCTTGACAGAAGCACCAGTGTTGATTCAACCCGAGTCAGGGAAAAAATTCATAGTTTACAGTGATGCATCATTAAATGGTTTGGGATGTGTGCTATGCAAGAAGGGAATGTTATTGATTATGCTTCGAGACAGTTAAAACTGCACGAAAAGAATTATTCAACACATGACCTTGAATTGGCTGCAATTGTGTTTGCATTGAAGATTTGACGTCACTACTTACTCGGTGTAAAATGTCATATTTATACTGATCATAAGAGTTTAAAGTATTTAATGACTCAGAAAGATTTGAATTTGCGACAGATGAGATGGTTAGAATTGTTGAAAGACTACAAACTTGTGATAGATTACCACCCGGGTAAAGCTAACGTTGTAGTGATGCCTTGAGTCATAAATCGTTATATGCTTTGTGAGCTATGAGCAATTGGATAGATTTGTGTGATGATGATGTGGTTGCAGCTAAATTGAAAGTAAAACCATTATTTTTACGACAGATATGTGATGCTCAGAAAATTGATAATGAGTTGTTAGCAAAAAGAGTTCATGGTGATTCGAATGCTGTATCAGAATTTTGAGTTGATAGTGATGATTGTTTGAGATTCAGAGATCAGATTTGTGTTTCGAGAAATTCAGAGTTGATTCAATGATTTTGAATGAAGCTCACAATAGTCATTTGACTGTTCATCCGAGGAGTACGAAAATGTATAATGATCTGAAACAGTTTTATTGGTGGCATGGTATGAAAAGAGACATTTCTAACTTTGTGTCGAAGTGTTTAGATTGTCAGCAAGTTAAGGTTGAACATCAAGTTCTGCCTGATTTGTTACAACCGATTATGATTCTTGAGTGGAAATGGGAGAGAGTTACGATGGACTTTGTGTCAAGTTTGCCCTTATCTCCGAGTAAGAAAGATGCAATCTGGGTGATAGTGGACAGATTGACGAAATCAGCTCATTTCGTTCCAGTAAGAACTGATTATTCTTTAGATAAGTTAGTTGAACTTTATATCAATGAGATTGTAAGATTGCACGGAGTACCACTATCTATTGTGTCTGACAGAGATCCTAGGTTTACCTCTCAATTTTGGAAGAAATTGCAAGATGATTTAGGCACGAAATTGCATTTCAGTACTACATTTCATCCGCAAACGGATGGTCAATCCGATCGAATCATTCAAATTCTAGAAGACATGCTGAGATGTTGCATAATTGAATTTGAAAGTACATGGGAAAAGCATTTATCATTAATTGAGTTTGCGTATAACAACAGTTTTCAATCCGCATTAAAATGGCACCATATAAAGCTCTTTTGGTCGAAAGTGTCAAACTCCATTTTGTTGGACTGAGCTGAGTGAGAATAAGATTCACGGGGTTGATCATATACAAGAGACTGGGCAGAAAGTGAAAGTAATACATGATAGTTTGAAAGTGGCCTCAAGTCATCAGAAGTCTTATGCAGATTTAAAGCAAAAATATATTGAATTTGAAGTTGGTGATAGAGTGTTTTTGAAAGTGTCTCCGTGGAAGAAAATACTTCGATTTGGCAGAAAGGGCAAATTGAGTCCGAGGCTCATTGGACTGAATGAGATCATTGAACGAGTTGGGCCGGTTGCATATAGATGGGGATTGCCATCTGAATTAGAGAAGATTCATAACGTGTTTCATGTGCCAATGCATCGACGATACAAATCAGACCCGTCTCATGTGATTGCCCCTACTAAGATTGAGATTCAGACAGACTTGTCGTATAGGGAAGAACCGATCCGAATTTTGTCACGAGAGACTAAAGAATTGAGAAACAAAAGAATTTCCTTAGTGAAAGTATTGTGGCACAAACACGGAATTGAAGAGGCTACGTGGGAGTCTGAGAACATTATGAGAGAGCAATATCCACAGCTGTTCACTGGTAAGATTTTCGGGGACAAAAATCCCTAAGGGGGGAGAGTTGTAACAGCCCGGTTTAGACCCTAGTCAGAATAGTGGTTTCAAGACCACAAATCTGAGGTCGGTATAAAATTTTAATATTATTTTCTATGTGAATGGTATGTGAAATTGTCCGTGTGAAAATTTTGTGTGATAATTTGATCGTTTGTGTGCCGAATTAAGAGAAAGGACTTAACTGTATAAAATGCAAAAGCTGTGTGTTGATTGTTAAAGTGCTTAATTGTCACGGCTTTTTAAATGAAGAGTCGTTATGTTGTAAATGGACCATTAAAAGTATAGATGGACATAAATGGGTATATATTAAGTGAACTTATAATGTTTTAATGAAGGGCAAAATAGTAAACTTTGTTTTAATGTTAATATAATAAATAAAACACAAACTTTTACTCATTATGTTCATCCATGCACCGAAAATAGAGAGGAAAGAAAGGGTTAAGAGCTTTGTAGATTTTGGCACATTGAATTCTTGATTGAGGTATGATTTTGAGTCGGTTTTGATAATTTCTATGTTCTCGTGATCGTTGCTTTGTACTTTTCAAAACCCATGCTCAAATTTTATGTATTGATAGTGTTTGTGAGATATGCCATTGATAAGATATTGAGCTTTGTGATGATTTATTGTGTTAAATGGAATATTTGAGCTAGATGAACATACTTTGTTCTTGAAATTTTGATGAAATTAGCTAATGTAACAGATCGAATTTAACCCTAATCGGAACGGTGGTTTCGGGACCACGAATCTGAGTTCGAGAAATATTTAAATATTTTATTTTGTGCTTATTATGTGTGAATTAAAATGTGTGAAAGTTTCGTAGAAAAATTTTATCGTTTGGGTGTTTAATTTGACAAAAAGGACTTAATCGCGTAAATTTTAAAAGTCTCAAACTATAGTGTAAAGTGCCTATTTGATGATGGCTTTTAAAGTGGAGCATTAAAAGGTAAATAACCCATTTTTGAGTTAGTGTAAAAAAACCTTAGTATATATGTTAGTTTTATTTTATATTAAATGTTATATTAGTAATTTAATAATTACTTTATTATATGTTAAAATAACATAAACAAAAGCCACCATCTTTTTCATTCTCTCATGGCGAATATTGAGAAAGAAAAAAGGGGTTTTGTTCTTTAATTCGACACTTGGAGGCTTGATTTCAAGGTTAGTTTGATTTGGTTTTGTTAATTTTTACGTTTTGAGATCGTTGCTTGAACCGTAATGCCACCCATGTTGTAATTTTTAAATTTGAGCATGTATAAGGTTCGCCATTAACATTGTTATGTGATTATTGGTGTTTGATGAATTTAAATTTAAGATAGGACTAAGATTGATAAGTTTTGTATTGAAGTTTTAGTGAAAATTGAGCAAATAGGACTAATTTGTAAAAATAAAAATTTGAGAGGACTTAAAGGCAAAATAAATGAAAGAAATGGACTTATATAGTCCTTATACATATTCGGCCCTTGAGTGTTGTATTGAAATAATGTGTGTTTTGTGTTTTGTGCAATTAGGACTAGATTGTAAAAATTTGAAATAGTAGGGTAAAATGGTAAATTGCCTATTTATGTGCTTAGGGACTAAATTGAGATGAAATGTACTTGAATGAGATAAATTTGAATGTGTTTTAGATCAAGAGCAAAGAAAAAGCAGTTTAGATCGGGGAAAGACGAAGGTTCTCGAATAAGCCGATTTGCACGGTCTATCGACAACCGAGGTAAGTCCTTAAATGAAACATATCAAAGAATTATTTATGAAGATATTAAATGATAAAGTTTTATAAATTTGAGTACCTACTTATGTCTTAGCGAATGTATATAAGTGAATTAGATTGATGGCATACTTTGATAATGTGATATGAATAAGCTTAGTTGAATAGTATATGTAATGTAATTATGAAATATGTGTGGATTGATTGACCATATTTATATGTTTCGCTAAATGCCTAGCAGGCCTCGTCTTCGGTGATTTATTTCGGGCTTTAATGCCTAGCGTGCCTCGTGTTTGATTTATTTCGGGCTTTAATGCCTAGCGTGCTTTATGCTTGGGTGATTTATTTTGGGCTTTAATGCTCAGCGTGCTTCGTGCCGGTGTTTAAATCTTGGACCTTTGGTCTAGCAGGTTCTATACCAGTGATTTTTAATACGAGCTTATGCTTATGAATGAAATGATCTAGTTAAAGGCTCAGGTAAGCAAGTAAGGTATGTTATGTTTAATGTTACTTGAGTCGAGTTAATACTATGAGAACAGCGTTATGCACATTTGAGATTACGATTGATGTGCATGAGTATTAAATGATTGATTTTGAGCTTGATTGTACTATTATGGAGATTCGGTTTTCAAATAGAAATGCTAAGAGTGAAAGAAATTTTAGTACGATAGCATGGTTGATACCAATGTTGTAATTATACGATTTGGAGCATGTGATTCTTGTAATATACTTACTTTGTGCTTCGAAGAGATACAGGTTTATGGAAATGAAGTACAATTACTTCGGTTTATGAACTATTAGTATTCGGCCCTGTAGAAATCAATATATTTAAATATATATGGGCAATGTCATAAGTTGAATGATTTAAATGTTTAAGTGTTTGTATGTTATATTATCAAGAGCTTAGGACTTACTAAGTTAGTAAACTTATTTGTGTGAAATGTTCTCCTGCTTTTATAGATTAGGTTCAAAGCTACAAGCTCAACGGGATCGTCAAGAAAGTCGACCACACTATCAATCTAATTTGGTATTCTTTCATTTTGGTTTTCGGATAGAGGCATGTAGAGGAAAGACTTTGACTTTATTTTGATGAAAACTTTTTGTTCATGTATATAATGGCCATGCGAATATGGCTATTTCTTTTGTTAAACTTTACTTATGAGCTAGGTATAATGGCATGTCCAATTGTTAATGTTTAAGTCTAATAGTTATGTTCGGTAATGATACTGGGTATGTTAATGCTATTATTTTGCATGGTTGTGAAGGTTTTAGCTAGTATATGTATTCGGCCATTGTATATGTATAAAATAGGTATGGTTTGGTTTATGGTTCATGGCATTTTGAGTCTAAATAATGCTTTGATGGTGCATATTCGATTAAATTATATATATATTCAAGTTGTATAATATTTCATTTTTTTTATATGTACAACTGTTTGATGTATATGCATTTATATATATATATATATATATATATATATATAAATGCATGTTTTTACAATGGTGAATTACTAGCATATTTAATTATATGGATTCAGTATAATGGTAAGTAATAAGGCATTACATGACATATTTGTGTATGATTTGTATGCGAAAATGATATATGTTAAATAGGAAATTGCAGCCATTACATGTATATGGAATGTATCGAAATTTCGTTTGATCAAAGTGTAAACAACCATTTAGTTTCACTTGGTGTTTAAGTGATCAGAGAGTGAATAGTATTTTGATACATGATTTAGTAACGTGGTAAAGTTATGCATAATGTATATATATATTAGGTCATATTGAACATAGGATATGTTCAACCATAACGTATTAATAATAAGGTTGCATGTGCATTTGGTCAATGAGTAAGTATGTTTTGGTGACTATATATATATGTTAAAGTAGTACTTATATATACATACATATTTGTTTGTTTTGGATAGTTGCTAGTAGATGAGTAAAATAGGGTTATAAAAGAAATTTTTTTATGGTATTACATTTGCTAGCCAAATTGAATGGAACATATGGATAAGTTCTATGTGATTATGTGATTGTATGAAAGCTGTATTTTTTTTAAAAATGCCTCGTAACCCTAATTCGACGACGGATATGGGTTAGGGTGTTAAATTTTATTGGTATCGAGCTACGGTTTAGTCGATTCTAGGACTACCGTAGCACGTAAGAATCTAGCTATACATGCCTTTAAATTTTCATATGTGATAGTGTGGTGACTTCGACAATTTCAATTGTATTTTATATAGTAAATGGATTCCGATCCCGATAGAGCCAGTAGGCGATGATGTGGAGAGTATTGCGCTGGTCTCGTACATGGATCAACGCCATTAGACTCTCAACCGATTCACGGTAACCACGAGGAGAGGCTAAACAAGCCTTCTACCAAATGATGAATGAATGGTTTACCCATTTGTTCGTAATAATCCTACTGTACAACAACCTCCACCCCGAATAATCCAACTCCTGTACCTTCAAGACTCCCAATGATAGATCCAATGAGATCTAGTAGGCCTCTGCTGATAAAATCAAGAAATTTGGGGTAAGAATTCAAGGCTAATGATGATGATGATGCGAACGAGCTGAAATGTGGCTTGATAACACTATTCGGTACTTGATGAGCTATCCCGCACTCTGCATTTAATGTTTGAAATGTGCTATATCTTTGCTTCGGGACACCGCTTATCACCGTGGAATACACTAGTATCGGTGGTTCCAAAAAAAAGTGACATGGGATTTCTTCCGAATGAATTCGCAAGAAATATATCGACCGAGGTTCATCGACCAAAAGCGTAAAGAATTTCTTGAACTAAAACAGGGCAAATGACCGTGGTGAATATGAGCGAAAATTTGTCGATTGAGCCGATATGCTCGAGAGTGTGTATCAACCAAGCCATTATGTGCAAAAGGTTTAAAGATGGTTTGAATGAAGAATTAAAGTTGCTTGTTGGAATTCTTGAAATCAAAGAGTTTGTGACACTCGTCGAGCGAGCTTGCAAAGTCAAGAGCTTGGGAAGGAGAAAAGAAAGGTGAGATGAAGCTAGAGACACCCGTAAGAGACCGTCGGGTAAGAATTTCCATTCCACATCTAAGAAGTTTAGAGATGACTTCAGCCACAAAAGCTACTTGATTCGTTTAGACGTGATCGACCTCCGTGGGCTCCAGAGCTACCTCGATGGCGGTGTTGGTAACGCTCCATAGAACCGAGTTGAATGCAAACATTATGGAAAATGGCATTCGGGAGTTGTAGAGTTCATGATCGGTCCCGCTTTAAATGTGGATCCTCGCACCATTTTATTCGAGAGTGCCCGATGTTAGTGAAAGAATCTGACATAGAACTCTAGACCGAGTAGTGCATCAAGACGGGCGTACCACCAGGCATTCGGCAATGTAGGTGGTAGTCGAAAGGGACAAAGAACACAACAGCTTTGATCTCGAGGCTAGAGCTCCAGCTAGAGCTTATGTTACTCGAGCTAGGAGGATGCCGCTTCTCCGGATGTCATTACGGTACTTTCACCCTTTATGATACTACCGTGATTGCATTGATTGATCCCGGTTCGACCCATTCATATGTATGTGACACTCGGTATTCGGTAAGACTCTTCCAGTTGAGTCTACTGAGTTGTGATTCGCGTAACCAACCCTTTAGGTAGATGTGTGTTTGTTAATAAAGTGTGTAAAGGTTGCCCATTGATGATTCGGGATTTTGCTTCCCATCGATTTAATGTCTTGCCTTCGATGAGTTTGATATAATTTTGGGAATGGACCGGTTAACTTCGCATGATGCAAAGGGTGAATTGTAAAGAAAGCTTATTGATTTGAGACATCGAGCGGTGAGATCATTAGAATTGAATCCATGATTTAGGTGGGTTTCTCTGCTTATATCCTCGATGTTAGCCCTAAGTATGTGAGAAAAGGGTGCGAAGCTTATTTGGCTTATGTAGTGGATAATAAATTGTCCGAGAAATAGATTGAATCTGCACTCTGATTGTATGTGAATACCGGATGTGTTTCTGAAGAACTACCGTGTTTACCCCAATACGAGAGATTGAGTTTGGCATTGAATTAGCTCGAACGACTCGATCTCAATAGCTCCATATCGGATGGCACCTCTTGAGCTAAAAGAGTTGAAAGCACGCTTGCAAGAGTTAACAGATAGGGCTTTGCACGACCAAGTTTCTCTCCTTGGGTGCACCAGTTCTTTTGTGAGAAAGAAAGATGGAACGATGCGAATGTGTATTGATTATCGACAACCGAATAAGGTAACTATAAAGAATAAGTACCGTTACCTCGGATTGATGATTTGTTTGATCACCGAAAGGGCTTCATTTTTGAAGATAGATTTGAGATCGGGTTATTATCGATTCTGAGTCGAGATACGGATGTGCCAAAGATCGTATTTTGGATGAGGTACGGACATTTTGAGTTTTGGTTATGCCTTTTGGGCTTACTAATGCACTGTTGTTTTATGGATTTGATGAATCGGTTTTTAGGCGCTTTTGGATCGATTTGTGGTAGTGTTTATTGATGATATATTGATTTACTCGAAAGATGAAATCGAGCATGCTGAGCATTTGAGATTAGTGCTACAAACTTTACGAAATCAGCAGTTGTATGTGAAGTTTAGTAAGTGTGAGTTCTGGATGAAAGAGGTCAGCTTTTTGGGACATGTTGTTTCAGCATCAGGCATTCGAGTTGATCCGAACAAAATATCGGCTATACTTGATTGGAAGCCACCGAAAAATGTTTCCGAGATTCGAAGTTTTCTGGGACTTGCGGGTTACTATCGATGATTTGTGAAAGATTTTTCTATGATAGCTACCCCGTTGACAAAGTTATTGCAGAAAGATGTCAGGTTCGAGTGGTCAGAAAAGTGTCAGAAAAGTTTTGATCAGCTGAAAGCCCTTTTGACAGAAGCTCCAGTGTTAGTTTAGCCTGAATCGGGTAAAGAATTTGTTGTTTATTCTGATGCTTCTTTGAATGGTTTGGGCTGCGTTTTGATGCAGGAAGGCAAAGTCATAGCCTACACTTCAAGACAACTGAAGCCGAATGAAAGAAATTACCTGACGTATGACTTAGAACTTGCAGCTATTGTGTTCACACTGAAAATTTGGCGTCATTATTTATTTGGCGAGAAATGTCATGTTTACTCGGATCACAAAAGTCTTAAGTATTTGATGACTCAAAAAGAGTTGAACTTGAGACAACGTAGATGGTTAGAACTGTTGAAAGACTATGAGTTAGTGATTGACTACCATCCGGGGAAAGCTAACGTTGTTACAGATGCATTAAGTCAAAAATCATTGCTTGCTCTTTGTGCATTGAACACACAGATGGTTATATCAGGTGATAGTTCAATCATAGCCGAGTTAAAAGCAAGACCGATGTTTATTTAGCAAATTTGTGATGCACAAAAGTCTGACAGAGATATGACTGTCAAACGAGCTCAGTGTGGAAATAATGCAGAGTCGAATTTTGAATTGATGATAATGACCGCTGAAATACAAAGGCGAATGTGTGTACCGAGGACGTGGATTTGATTCGGATGTTATTGAAAGAAGCTCATAATAGTTAGATGTCGATACATCCGGTAGTACGAAAATGTATAACGACTTGAAGCGCTTCTATTGGTGGCTGGTATGAAACGAGATATATCTCGAATTTGTCTCAAAGTGCTTAATTTGTCGCAAGTAAAAGCCGAGCATCAAGTGCCTTCCGGGTTACTTCATAGATCATGATACCTGAATGGAAATGGGATAGAATTACAATGGATTTTGTATCCGGTCTTCCTATGACACCGAGTAAGAAAGATGCCGTCTGGTTATAGTTGATAGACTGACTAAATCACTCATTTTGTGCTTAAATACATGACTTTTCACTCGATAAACTTGTGAATTATATGTATCGCAGATTGTAAGATTGCATGGTGTACCGAGTTCCATTGTGTCGATGAGAGACCGAGATTTACATCGCGGTTTTGGAAGAAGTTGCAAGATGCTTTAGGTACTAAACTACATTTTAGTCTGACCTTTCATCTGCAGAGCATGCATTCGATCGAGCAAACTATTCAGATACTTGAGGACATGTTGAGATGTTGTGTTCTCGAGTTTGAAGGTACGTGGGAACGATACCTACCTTTGATTGAATTTGCTTATAATAATAGCTTTCAATCTAGTATCAAAATGGCACCCTATGAAGCCTTGTACGGGCGAAGGTGTCGAACGCCATTATACTAGACTGAGCTCAGTGAGAATAAGATACATGGGGTTGATTTGATTAAAGAAACCGAACAGAAAGTGGCTATTATTAGAGACAATTTGAAAGCTGCCTCGGATCGTCAAAAATCCTATGTTGGCTTGAAACGTAAAGACATTGAATTTCAAGTTGGAGATCGAGTATTCTTAAAAGTTTCTCCGTGGAAAAAGGTATTCCGATTTGGTCGGAAGGCAAACTTAGTCCGAGATTCATCTGGACCTTATGAAATTATCGAACATATTGGGCTGCCGCTTATAAGTTGAAATTGCCTTTTGAGTTAGAAAAGATACATGACGATTTCATGTTTCGATGCTTTGTAAGTCAGATCGATCCGCTCTCATGTGATCACACCATCTCGAGATTGAAATCGCCGATATGACGTGATGAGGAAGAACCGATCCGTATTTTAGCTCGGGAAGAGAAAGAGTTTAGAAACAAGAAAATTCCATTAGTGAAAGTACTGTGGAAAAGGCACGGAGTTGAAGAGGCTACGTGGGAGCCTGAAGATTCAATGAGATAACAATATCCGACGTTGTTTAATGGTAAGATTTTCGGGGACGAAAATCCTTAAGGAGGGAGAGTTGTAACAGACCGAATTTGACCCTAATCGGAACGGTGGTTTTGGGACCATGAATCCGAGTCCAAGAAATATTTTAATATTTTATTTTATGCTTATTATGTGTGAATTAAAATGTGTGAAAGTTTCGTAGAAAAATTTTATCATTTGGGTGTTTAATTTGACAAAAAGGACTTAATCGCGTAAATTTTAAAAGTCTCAAACTATAGTGTAAAGTGGCTGTTTGATGATGGCTTTTTAAAGTGGAGCATTAAAAGGGTAAATAACCCATTTTTTGAGTAAGTGTCAAAAATAACCTTAGTATATATGTTAGTTTTATTTTATATTAAAGGTTATATTAGTAATTTAATAATTACTTTATTATATGTTAAAATAACATAAACAAAAGCCACCATCTTTTTTTCATTCTCTCATGGCCGAATATTGAGAAAGAAAAAAAGGGGGTTTTGGTCTTTGAATTTTGGCACTTGGAGGCTTGATTTCAAGGTTAGTTTGATTTCGGTTTTTGTTAATTTTTACGTTTTTGAGATCGTTGCTTCGAACCGTAGCCGACCCATGTTGTAATTTTTAAATTTGAGCATGTATAAGGTTCGGCCATTAACATTGTTAAGTGATAATTGGTGTTTGATGAATTTAAATTTAAGATAGGACTAAGATTGATAAGTTTTGTATTGAAGTTTTAGTGAAAATTGAGTAAATAGGACTAATTTGTAAAAATAAAAATTTGAGAGGGCTTAAAGGCAAAATAAATGAAAGAAATGGACTTATATAGTCCTTATACATATTCGGCCCTTGAGTGTTGTATTGAAATAATGTGTATTTTGTGTTTTGTACAATTAGGACTAGATTGTAAAAATTTGAAATAGTAGGGTAAAATGGTAAATTGCCTATTTATGTGCTTAGGGACTAAATTGAGATGAAATGTACTTGAATGAGCTAAATTTGAATGTGTTTTAGATCAAGAGCAAAGAAAAAGCAGATTTAGATCGGGGAAAGACGAAGGTTCTCGAATAGCCGATTTGTACGGTCTATCGACAACCGAGGTAAGTCCTGTCGAAACATATCAAAGAATTATTTATGAAGATATTAAATGATAAAGTTTGATAAATTTGATTACCTACTTATGTCTTAACCGAATGTATATAAGTGAATTAGATTGATGGCATACATTGATAATGTGATATGAATAAGCTTAGTTGAATAGTATATGTAATGTAATTATGAAATATGTGTGGATTGATTGACCATATTTATATGTTTCGGGCTAAATACCTAGCAGGCCTCATGCCGGTGATATGTTTCGGGCTAAATGTCTAGCAGGCCTCATGCTTTGATATGTTTCGCTTTAATGCTTAGCGGCCCTCGTCGTTTGATTTATTTCGCTTTAATGCCTAGCGTGCTTTATGCCGTTGATTTATTTTGGGCTTTAATGCCTAGCGGGCTTCGTGTTGGTGTTTAAATCTTGGACCTTTGGTCTAGCGGTGTTCTATACCGTTGATTTTTAATACGAGCTTATGCTTATGAATGAAATGATCTAGTTAAAGGCTCGAGTAAGCAAGTAAGGTATGTTATGTTTAATGTTACTTGAGTCGAGTTAATACTATGAGAACAGTGTTATGCACATTTGAGATTACGATTGATGTGCATGAGTATTAAATGATTGAATTTGAGCTTGATTGTACTATTATGGAGATTTGATTTTCAAATAGAAATGCTAAGAGTGAAAGAAATTTTAGTACGATAACATGGTTGATACCAATGTTGTAATTATACGATTTGGAGCATGTGATTCTTGTAATATGCTTACTTTGTGCTTCGAAGAGATACAGGTTTATGGAAATAAAGTACAATTACTTCGGTTTATGAACTATTAGTATTCGGCCCTGTAGAAATCAATATATTTAAATGTATATGGGCAATGTCATAAGTTGAATGATTTAAATGTTTAAGTGTTTGTATGTTATATTATCAAGAGCTTAGGACTTACTAAGTTCGCAAACTTATTTGGGTGAAATGTTCTCTTCTGTTTTATAGATTAGGTTCAGGCTACAAGCTCAACAGGATCATCAAGAAAGTCGACCACACTATCAATCTAATTTGGCACTCTTTCATTTTGGTTTTCGGATAGAGGCATGTATAGGAAAGACTTTGACTTTATTTTGATGAAAACTTTTTGTTCATGTATATAATGGCCATGCGAATATGGATATTTCTTTTGTTAAACTTTACTTATGAGCTAGGTATAATGGCATGTCCAATTGTTAATGTTTAAGTCTAATAGTTATGTTCGGTAATCATACTAGGTATGTTAATGCTATTATTTTGCATGGTTGTGAAGGTTTTAGCTAGTATATGTATTCGCCATTGTATATGTATAAAATAGGTATGGTTTGGTTTGTGGTTCATGGCATTTTGAGTCTAAATAATGCTTTGATGGTGCATATTCGATTAAATTATATATATATTCAAGTTGTATAATATTTCATTTTTTTTATATGTACAACTGTTTGATGTATATGCATTTATATATATATATATATATATATATAAATGCATGTTTTACAATGGTGAATTACTAGCATATTTAATTATATGGATTCGTGTATAATGGTAAGTAATAAGGCATTACATGACATATTTGTGTATGATTTGTATGCGAAAATGATATATGTTAAATAGGAAATTGCAGCCATTACATGTATATGGAATGTATCGAAATTTCATTTGATCAAAGTGTAAACAACCATTTAGTTTCACTTGGTGTTTAAGTGATCAGAGAGTGAATAGTATTTTGATACATGATTTAGTAACGTGGTAAAGTTATGCATAATGTATATATATATTAGGCCATATTGAACATAGGATATGTTCAGCCATAACGTATTAATAATAAGGTTGCATGTGCATTTGGTCAATGAGTAAGTATGTTTTGGCTGACTATATATATATGTTGTGCGAGTTCTTATATATACATACATATTTGTTTGTTTTTGGATAGTTGCTAGTAGATGAGTAAAATATGGTTATAAAAGAAATTTTTTTTATGGTATTACATTTGCTAGCCAAATTGAATATGGAACATATGGATAAGTTCTATGTGATTATGTGATTGTATGAAAGCTATATTTTCTTTAAAAATGCCTCGTAACGCTAATTCGGCAACGGATATGGGTTAGGGGTGTTACAGCTAATTAGGGCTAAATTGTGAAAATAGTAATTTGAAGGACTTAAATGTGAAATAAATGAAATTTATGGACTTGTACGAATATAGAGAGGATTCGGCTAAGTATATGTGTTTTGGAATTTTCTAAATTTGATATTTTGCGAAATAGGGACTAAAGTGTCGAAATGTGAAAATGTGAGGGCTATTTTATAAAATACCCTAAATATATGTATTTGGACTAAAATGAATGATTTGATGATTGAATGGATTGAATTTGAATGTGTATAGACCAAGAGAGGAGAGGTTCGGATCGAGATCGAGGCAAAGATAAAGTGCCCGATTAATCGACCGTATCGGTAGTTCGACGTCCGAGGTAAGTTCGGATAGGATACATATTATTAAGATATGTTTTAGCATTATTAAATGAATATGTATTTGTGTATGAAAGTGAGTTGCTATGTGCAAGATTTTAGTTGATGGCACTAAGTGTGCGAAATTGAAATCGAAACAGAAATGAATAGCACTGTGTGTGCGATGATATGGAAGCTTCGGTTTATGGACCTGGCACTGTGTGTGCAATATCGAGATAAGTCGGTTGAAAGATTAGGCAGTAAGTGTTTGATGATGATTATGATCTAGTTATGAAATTGGCACTAAGTGTGCGAAATAATAAAAAAGAATAGTAAAGTTTGAACGAGAGGTAATATCAAGAAATTGAGTAGCGTGAATGGTGAGTAACTATGTGTTGATCAAGGTATGTTTGAACCTAGGTGGTTGATGATAGCCTTAATAGTTATATGAATAGATACTTGTGCATATGGTTGAGATTGATGATGAGCCTAATTGTGCAATTTATCCATGTGATGATTTAATTGTGTATGATGTGGTATTATTGAGTAATATGTATTAAACTATGAACTTACTAATCTTTGAAAAGCTTACTGTGTGATTTATTTTTCTGCTTCGCAGTGTTAGTAAAGCTAGCTCGAATCTGGGGATCGTCAGCATCTCAATCACACTATCAGCAATCTATTTTAGGGTATTTTGGAAAGATGTACATAGTTAAAATATGGCATGTATAGGCTAATTATTTGAATCGTGTTTGAGATTTGTAAGTAGCCATGAGATGTGGCTAGATATGTGATAGTTTTTGGCATGAATGACTTTGGTATATATGATACATCTTTTGGTATGGATTGCGGGTTGAGAAATTGACTTATGGATGGAAATTTTGGTGATGGTATGATGTTATTAGGAATAAGTGATATTGAGAATGAATTATGCTTGTGATAAGATAAGTTTCGGTATTAAATTTGGTATGAATAGAATTGGTATTGACTGCATGGTTTGAATGATTATTTTGATATGCTTTTGGGTAGTCATAAGTGCATGAGTTGTTTTGGTAAATGTTGCTTGTAGGTATGACCCATTTGGGTGGCATTTTTGGTCTTGCAAATGACCTATAATGTCACACGGCCATGGCACACGGGAGTGCCTAGTGACCATGGGGTAAAGTAAGTAGCTTACTTAAGGGCAGACGGGCATGCCTAGAAGCCGGGTGAGAAAGTCAGTATATTGCCTAGTAGTGCACGGCCTTAGCACACAGGGGTGCTTGGTAACCGTGTTGCTTTCCCAGGATTGACCACAGCTAGGGTACACGGGCGTGCTTGGTGGCCGTTGTGAGGAATCAGGTTCAACCACGGGGAGGACACACGGGTGTGTCTAGCAGCCATAGAGAGCACACGGTTGGCTCCCACGGGCGTGTATCCCTTGTATTTTGGATAAGTTTTTAAGTTTTTGAAAATTTTTGTATGTGTTTCGATTTAGTCCCGATCCTTCTCTAGTAGGTGTTTAAGGTCATCTAGGTCTCAATAAGGGACTATATGTTTATGTTTTTATGTGATATACTGATGATTGACTTTGTGTCATGAATGGGTTGTTAAATGATTTGATTGTTCGATAACGCCTCTTAATCCTATTCTGGCGATGGTTTCGGGTTAGGGGTGTTACATTAAATCTATTTTTGAGAAAACTAAAGCTCCTCCCAGTTGATCGAACAAGTCGTGTATCCTTGGTAACGGGTACTTGTTCTTAATCGTTAACTTGTTCAACTGACGATAGTCAATACATATACGCATTGACCCATCCTTCTTCTTTACAAACATTACCGGCGCTCCCCACGGAGATACACTTGGTCTATTAAATCCTCGATCCAACAGCTCTTGGATCTGAGCCTTTAGTTCTACCCGCTCCTTCAGTGCCATCCTATAAGGGCGATAAACACCGTAGCCGTTCCCAGTAACAACTCAATACCGAACTCAACCTCACGATTTAGGGGCAACCCTGAAAGCTCTTCTAGAAATACATCAGGAAATTCCTTTACAGTCCTGACATCCCCAACAGACAACTCTTTAGCATCAGATGTGTTGACAAAAGCTAGAAATGCCTCGCATCCCTTTCAAACCAGTTTCTCGGCTCTTAACGCGGAGATTACATTGGTCAGATAGTCCCTTCTCTCTCCTATCACCATCACTTCCTCGTCTTCTAACGTCTTTAGTATCATCTTCTTAGCAGCGCAATCTAAGTTCGCACGGTGCTTCACCAACCAATCCATGCCAAGAATGAGGTCAAATTGGCCAAACGGCAGTTCCATCAAATCTACCGAGAAGTCAACCCCTTGAACCTTTAAAGGCACATCTCTAAATAGCTTATTCACTACGACAGGCTGTCCTAGTGGACTAATCACTGGCATCTCTTTTCTAGCAAGTTCGAATTGAATATCCAAAGTTCTAGACACATTATAGGCAACATACAAATGCGTTGACCCAATATCAATTAAAGGAAAACATGGTACATCATGAATAAAGAACATACCAGTTATGATGTCAGGTGCGTCACCCTCCTCTCAATGCCTAGCAGCATAAACCAACCCTGGCTATCTTGCATCTGTATTACCAGCACCTCTGCCCGGTGCTCCACGACCTCGTCCAAACCCATTTCCCCCTCGGGCTGGGTCACGACCTCTTGGTGGCTACTAACCACCTTTCTTTGGCTGAACATACCCCTGTCTCGCAACTAGTGTCAGACCCGGTTTCAATGTACAGTCCTTAATTTTGTGGTCTCTTACCCACACCTGAAACAGGCCCCAACTCTCTTCCAACATTCACTCTAATAAGACAACCCGCACACTGTGCAAGGCTACGGTCTGCCAGCAGCAAACGAAATTCCAGTTCGGACTGGCCCATCAAATCTAGGCCTCTTTTGAAATCTATCAGAAGAACTGGAAGGCCTAAAATCACTCTTATTCCTGCCCCTTTCCTTGTCACGGTTCTGATGCTCAGAGCGTTTCACCTCCTCAGCAATCTTGGCCTTCTCCACCAAAGCAGCGAAATCTCTCTCCCTCTGAAGGGCTATCAGTACCACAACTCATCTCGTAGCCCATCTTCAAACCACACGCAGCGCTCATAATCGGTCGAGACTATTCCCTGAGCATACCGGCTCAAACGCAAGAACTTTGCCTCATACTCCACCATAGATTTATTCCCTGAACCAGATTCAAGAATTCTTTTCTTTGAGCGTCCACATAACTAGCCCCAACATATTTCCCTTGGAAAGCTGTTTTAAAGAAATCCCAGGTTAATCGATCTACTTGTGTGCCTTCCCTCACAGTGAGCCACCATTGGTAAGCCTCATCTCTCAATAGGGATACTGTTGTAACATCCCAAAGTTGGGCCTAGTAGGATTGGGCCTATTGGGCTTTAGGTGTAGGAGCATTTAAAATTTTTGGGAATAAGAGAATGACATTAGTGCAAGTTGGATCTATTAGGTGAGTGATTTTGGAAGGTTAGGGGGCTTCTATGAAGTCCCGGGTTCAAACTTTGGCTTTAGGGAAATTTTGGTTTTAGGCAAAAAAAAAACCCTAGGAGTTAGTAGGTAGGCTTTAAGAATAAAATGTGGAGAAAAAGCCACAAGTGGAGTGTGTGGTGTAGTGGCAAAGTGACGCCACATAAGAGACAAGGGGGTAACACCACAAGGAAGGAAGGAGGTCCAAGGTTCAAGTCTTGGCTTTTGCATTTTGGTTTTCTTTTTAAATGGACTCTAGAATTTTGCCATAGGGTTATATTTAGTTGCACATGGTTTTAGACACAAGGAAGCGAGTGGTCTAGTGGCAAGGCATCATTAAGGGTGCAAGGGAGCTTGGGTTCGAATCTCATGGAAAGCAAGGGAGTATTTATTTTACGGATTGGACGGCAAGAGTTTGATTTGGATTTAAACTCTACTGACGGAGGGATCTTACATCGGAAAGATACAAAGAAGGAAGGTGAGAAGCTAGCTATATATAGAGCTGCCTTGGAGGAGAAGGAGCATACCTAGTTGGCATTGGGCATAGGAGTGCTCGTAGCGCGGTTTAGCAACTTCAGATTCCTATCAGATGTGTATTCTCTCTACTCTAGTTGTAGAGCGGCATATGCCAAAATGCCGGTGACATGGCGATAGTAACCATACGAGCGTGCGAGCGTACGTGTGGGGCTTCAACGCGATAGTTGAGGCCATCAGTAGTGTTCTTGTGGGTGTGGGCTGTTGGGCCACGATAACCCGAAAGGGGCCAAGTGGGCCCAATGGGCCCGGGGCCCATATGAGTAAATTGTATGATTAAGTAGTAGATAGTGAACTAGACTATGTGAATCTCATATATGTGGCTAAGTTTGGGCTAAATGGGCCACACGAGTGTGTGGGCCTACTTGGGCCGAGAATGGGCCTTAGGCCCATTCACATCATTATCTCTGTTTAGAATACTTGAGTCGTTCGAGGTGACAGTGGACCTTCTGTTGGGTCGTTAACACCCTAGTTTGTAAAATTATCGAAATACCCCTGGTTTGCAAAATTTCTGAAATACCCTTGGTTTGCAAAATTACCCGAATACCCTGGTTTGTAAAATTACTAAAATACCCCTTATTTATAAAATTACCAAAATACCCTGGTTTGTAAAATTACCAAAATACCCTAGTTTGCAAAATTACCAAAATACCCCTGGTTTGTAAAATTACCAAAATACCCCCAGATTACAAAATTACTAAAATACCCCCAGATTACAAAATTACTGAAATACCCCTGGATTACAAACTTATCGAAATACCCTTAGTGTGTAATTACTGTTTTGTCCCTAAATGACAAATGACGGTTGTACCCTCGTGGTAGTACTAATGTTGTCTGTGTTAATTGTATGATTGATTATGTTCGAGATGCACTGCATACATGGATTAGTTATGAGTAGAATTATCGAATTACCCTTGGTAGGTAAATTATTGAAATACCCTCGGTAGGTAAAATTATCGTTATACCCTTAGGGGTTGATTAGCGTGATTGTGTGTAAACCTCCACACACTTTACTTTATCTGTACTAACAACTATATGGGCTGAAAAGTTGAAAAAGGCTGTGTAGACAGTCGTGATGCCCTTAGGGGTAAGGCTAGGAATGCCAGGTACGTGATCGTATCGTTTTCTTTACATGGACGAATATATGTGTGGTAATCTGTTGTGTTATGGATTGCATGTTGCATTCGTTAGGATATGTATGTAGCTCATGGGGTATGGGTTTGATATGAAGGGGAAGTGCATGATTATTTGGTCACGTAGTGATCGGTGGCTATGCCACGATATATATATGTACATACATTAATTGGGTCACATAGTGATCGGTGGTTAAGCCACGATATATATATTTTATTTAGTCACATTGTGATCGGTGGCTAAGCCACGATGTATTATTTGGTCACCTAGTGATTGGTTTATAACTGGTAGCATGACTGTCGAAATGGAGTGTAGCGGATGGAGGGTTGATTGTAGAAATCCCCACGGTGTGATGGGCTAGTACGGGTTGGCGTGTAGAGGATGGAAAAACTAGGTTTGGGTTGGGCTTATTGCATTCATGTGGTTGTATGTTTTTTTTATGGGCCAAGGCTCAATGTGTGATTGTGGGCCATGAGCCGTTTGTATAGTGTGGGAGAATTTACACATTGAGTCCCGGTGACTCACCCCTTCTTTAATTTTTTAGGTAATCAGTAGATCGTGGATGTGGGAGCCGAGTCGGACTCGTGGAGGCCATAATACCCTTTTATTTCATTAACTCGTTTCTTATTATACTTTATGTTAAATTGGGATTTTTGTTATGTAATAAGGCCTTTCTAAGTTAAACTTGGGTTTTTATTAGTTATAGTTTATTTTAAATTCGACACTATGGTTACTTAGTCATTAAAGTGAAAATTAAATTTTTCAAAAACATACGGGCACCATAAAATAATCACTTTTCCTTAAAGTATCAACAATTATAATGAAGGTTCGATTTTCATAACTTGGGAATTTCCTTAATCTACATATTGTTATCTTTAAGACTATGCCTTAATCGAAAAGTTTTTCAAACCTTCGATTTTTCCTAAATTCAACAAATCTCATTTTTACCTCACCCTATAACATACTGGATTCGGTCATAACGTTTAGGCCAAGTTTGGGGTGTTACAACTACCCATTTCAGTTTCTATTCTGCTGAGCAATCCAGGTCATCCATGATCTGCTCCACTGCCTCTAACCAATATTCCACCACATTCGGGGCTACATCAGAGATGCCCCTAAAAACATCTGCCTCTTTCGACTAGAGTCGCTCAAAAATAGACCCTAGGGCTACCGACCCAGTACTCGCTCCAGCAACCCATTCTAAAACCCGTAGCATTGCTTGGGACAGAGCATCGTCCCCTCCAGTTCGATCATGAGACCCTATTTTAGTCACTGGCGATGCTGGTGCCTCTCTTTCTGGCATATGCCTTGATGCTGAGGATCCAGCCCTAGCACCTCGGCCTCTACCACGGCAGCGTGTACCTCTTCTCGCGTCCTCTTGTACTCATCTCGATATAATGCGTTAATCTGTTTAAGAGTTTTATGAATCAGTTTATAGTTCCCATGTTCATTAACAAGTGTTTTATGGAAAATAGTTATAAGAGTTGTTTTTCGCAGATCGAGCTTACTACCGTCTTAGTCTATACAGTCTCAGTTTCTATAGCTAAAGTTTTAGTGTCCTACCACTATCTCTAGTAGTTTCTTACTACAATCATTTAATCGTAAAATCTAGCATAAAGTAAGAAAACTTACGGATTTAGTGCCGAAGACTCAGTGTGCCATACTTCCAGTAACACTATACATTTCTCTAAACCACATTTTGAACTATTTTGAAAAAAATTTCAAACCCATTCCACAGTCGAGTTTTGCAACCTAGCTCTGATACCATAAAATGTAACACCCCAAACTTGGCCTAGACGTTATGGTCGGACCTAGCATGTCACACCAAAAGTTTGTTTAAAAGTTATGCATTTTTTGAAGACTTTGCATCCTTTTTGAAACTCTGAATTTCACTGTTTGAAAAAAACAAGATTTGCTTAAGGGTATTTTTGAAACGAAGTTATTATTTTCAAAAACTTTGTTCATTGTAGAAGTTTAACTTATGGAATTGCAGAAACATGATATTTTGAAAACGGTTATTATCATTTTAAGAAAACCCAGTGTTTAATCCTTTAACAATTTAAAAATGGCCGAATTGAAAGTTAAAAGGAAAATAAAATCCAAAGGCCTCATTACAAAATATTAACCCAAAATAAATAATCTTAAAATAAAATAAAAACTGAATTTACTAAAGTTCACGAGAAATAACTCCGATGTATGGCCACCACCGAGTCTTCCGCGGCTCTAAATCCTCTAACGTTGGGGTTTACCTACAAGGTTAAAGGGAAAAGGGGTGAGTTACAAGAACTCAGTGTGTAATCCCATTTTTAGTTAAAGTCTTAGTCTGAGCCTAAGCCCCATACAATATCAGTTGGGCCTAAAGTCCCTAAGTCATAATAATGCAAATGGAGAATGCAGCCGACCCCAATCCAGCCCTACACTCCACCCGTACCAGCCCTACACTCCATGTGGGGACCAAGTCAACCAACCCAGCCCTACACTCCAAGAATGCAACCGAGCTGCCAATATAAACGCAACAAAGCTGCCAGTAACAGTATATGTGGCTGAGCCACTAAAATCAGTATAACGTGGCATAGCCACCAGTGTAGTACTTCCTCCATAAATAAAACACAACCCAATGCAACATGTCATGGCATAATAATTTAGTGTATACAATAATGTATTATCATGGTAATTAATCAAATTATACACAAACATACCAAAGGACGTTTGGTAATTTTACCGCCCCCACCAAGGGTAAGGGTATAATAGTAATTTTTCCCAAACGCCTTTCTAGAGACCTATCGTAGTGTAACACCACAGGTTTAGGGGCTAGGTAATTTAAGTATAATTTAGGTGTTGGTAGGTTTTGGGTGTGTTTGGAGGTGTTTAGAGGTTTTAAGAATGCTCGGGAAAAAGGGAAGACTTTAGAAAATTTTAGATTTTTAGTGTAAAAAGGGAAGTAGGGCAAGTAGGCTTTAAAATAAATTGGTGGAATTTAGGACACAAGAAAGGAGTTGGCAAAGTGGCATAAGGCCGCGTTTCATTTAATTTTACCCACCAAGGGTATTTCAATAATTCACCCACCAAGGGTATTTTAGTAATTTACCCATTAAGGGTATTTCGATAATTTACCCATTAAGGGTATTTCAAAAATTTATCCTCCAGGGGTATTTCAATAATTTAGTCATCTAATTGCCTTTCTAGAGACCTATCGTCGCCTCGAGCGACATGGGACCCCTTTTAGGTCTCAAAAGTGTAATTGGGCCCAAACTCCATTTTAGGCCCGAATAGGCCCACACACTCATGTGGCCCATTACGCATGGTTTCGGTCTCAGTTTAGCAATTTTCACCACCGCATCTATTATTCGGTCGATTTCTATTAATTTTTCCCATATGGGCCCGTTTAGCCCATTTTGGCTCAATCAGGCCCGTGACAGCCTCAATTGTGCGAGAGTGCTCGACACTCTTGACGATCTATTGCCATCATTTGTGGCTCAATTTACCCCACTAGCGTTCGCATGCTCGAGTGGTATCAGTTGTGGCTTTTTGGCTTTTCAGCTTTTGGCCGTTTCACAGAACATCACATGCATTCATCGAGGTGGTGTGAGATTACACACCTGTTATGAGCGTAGATTGAACTCCCAAATTTCGTACCTATGAAACCAACACATTCCAATTAGTTAGTATTCACCCCGATAAAACATATCCAAGTTTGAATCTGAATAGTCACTAACACCACTTACCACAAAATGGCCTCCTTCAACAAAGTGGCAATATTCGCTTTGCTTCCTCTTGGCTAGAGCAACCAAACTCCTAAACCGATTGATGCACAAAGGGGGTTAGCATCCTCCAATATTTGGCATTAAGGAGAGATTTAACAAAGATTAATATTACTTGCCCTTAGATTCAGCAACAGTAGACCCTTGAACAAGAGGAGTTTAAGCACTTACTGCCCTTAGAGATGACGATTAACTAAGGAGAAAAGGAAAGGTTATAAACACACAAGAACCCAAAAAGAAATAGGTTCGACCTAGGCAGAAAAAATGAGAGTTTTCGGCTTTAGTGAGAAGAGAAGAGAAAGAAACGATGAAAAGAAATAAGAGAGAAGACATTACCTTGTGATCACAGATGAACCGAATAGACAAGGTAGATTCGATGATCAAAAGAACAACAAGCTTCAGACTAGCCAAAGTTTGGCTATTAGCAAAAGAAAAGAGAAACCGATTCAAATGGGAAAAAGAGGAAATTTGACTTATGGAGAAAAAGGTAGAAAAGAAATGGAGAAGAAGAGGGAGAAAAGGGATTGACAAGTAGGAAAACTGCAACAAAATGACCCGAAATACAAAAATGCCAAGAAATCCCTAGAGAGTTTTGGCACACACACAAAAGGTTTCAGTTTTTTTTCTTTTGCTACCCATACCAAATGCCGAATTTGCTACCGAAACTAACCCCTAGCCAAAATTCTCATCCTCCACACACTCCAAATCTGGCCAAACACGGCCACACTCCCTTATCCCCTGATTCTCTCCTCTTTTTGCTCCACCATTCACTCTCCACCTCCCATTCAAACTGATTGACCAAGTCTCCCTCCACCTTGTAGAGTTCTAGTCCAACTCCACCTCTTCTCCACCCAAAGCATAAAATAAAACTCCTCATATGCTGCTTGTGGGATTCGAACCCCACCCCACCTTGCTTCCATGTTGACGCCACCACCACTCTACCATATGGCCATTTGTGTTAGCAAAACACCAACAAATTCCCTTAAGCCTTGCTTCCAACAGTCCTCTCCCCTAAAGTGCCCAAAAACCAAAATTTTTCCAAGGTTTGGCCTTGACCCCAGGCCTCCCTAGAGCCCCTAAACACCCTCAAATAACCCAGAGCAAGCATAACATGCAATTACACAGATGTGACAAACCCCTAATTTTGGGATGTTACAGGCCGTGTGAAGTCTGCACTTACTTTATGAAAAATATAAAAAAATTAATCGATCCCACGGCCTAAGCACACGGGCGTGTGACCTCAATTTGATGATGATGTCATAAACAAAATGCTCCTCAATTTGAATACGGCCTGAAGGACGGGCATGTCATAGGGTCACAAGGCATGTGACCCATTTATCATGAAAATTTTTCTAAGTTCTACAAAAGTTTCCAAAGTTCTCCGTTTAGTCCTGAACCACTTCCGATGCATATTTTGGGCCTCGTAGGCTCATTTTAAGGAAGATACGAATGTTTTTGAAAAATTTTAAATTTGAGTGGAAATTCATGTATTGGTTTTGAATGTTTGCTTGTGAATAAGTCCGGTAATACCTCGTACCCTATTCGGCATTAGATACAGGTAAGGGTGTTACATTTAATGGTAGCAGAGCTACGGTTTAGTCGATTCTCACTTAACATAGTGTGTGTAAGAGTCTAGCTATACATGCCATAAATGAACTGTGATAGTGTGATGTAACACCCTAAACCCGACCTAGAAGTTAGGCCCGAATCTGGCGTGTCACATGCAAGTTTTTTTAAAAAATACATCTTTGCGATTGTTAAAAAACTTGTTTAAGAATTATAGCCTCTTTGTTAAAACCCAAAACACTTAAGCAATTGTTATCTACTTGACAACGTAATTATCTTTAAAAACCTTTTTGGTTGCGAAAACATATTTAAAATAAATGATTTACGAAAATATGACGTTTGGAAATAAAGTTGCAGAAGCATTTTGAAAACATTGCGGAAACGTAGATAAAATACAAGTATTTTTGAGAGGTTAATTGATGAGTCAAAAATCGAGGTAGTGAACTTTAACCGTGACTTTTGAAAATGTCGTCGATAATTTGAAAGAGAATTTCTGAGTTAAATCATTTGTAAAAGTTTGTTATGAAAATCATTTGTTAATCTATTTTGGAAAACATTTATTTAAGATTTTTCAGCAAAATACTAAGTACGACAAAAACATAAGCAAAATAAAATATTCCAGAGGCCTTATTACAACACAAAATAAACCCAAAATAGTAAGAATAATAAAGTGAACGAAATCAGGAAACTAAAGTTCAATAAAAACCATTTCTGAAGTATGGCCTCCACTGAGTCATCCATGGCCCAAGTCCACATCACTGAGGATTACCTGAAAGGATTAAGAAAGAAAAAGGGGGTGAGTTACAAGAACTCAATGTGAAATCCCCTTACCATTGTTCATTAGGCTTGAACCCATTTAGCAAAAATTTGGGTCTGAGCCCATCTAACAATAACTTGGGCCGAAGCCCATTAAGCATAATCTTGGGCCAAAGCCCATTTACAAAACAAAATATATCAAATGAATCAAATGAATGTAATGCAATCCCAAACCAACCTAATAATCCATCCGCTACACACCACCCGTACCAACCAACACACCTATGGGGATCAAGTCAACCCACCCCGCCAACACACCAAAATGCAGGCAAATTGCCATTTATAATAATAATTCGCAGACCAGTGGCCATTTATAATCGCAGGCATTTAGCCATTTATAATATCAGAATTTGTGGCGAAGCCACCAGAATAACAGAATATACGTGGCATAGCCACCAGACAGATTGTGACAAAGTCACCAAAATATGTGGCAGAGCCACCAAATAGCTTCCTCCAATCATCAATATCCCAAACCCATGCAGAATTATGTGAATTCAACATTCATAGCAAATTATGATATTTACAATATAACAACGATAATTAATAACATCAGAGATTTATTACAAACAATTTGCCCATTAACACTTTGCAAAATTGGCCCATTATGCCATGTATCAAATTCGGCCCATTTAGCCATATATCAAAACCGGCCCATTAAGGCAATCTATCAAATCGGCCCATTAGGGGCATTTTCGTAATTCGACCCATAAGGGTATTTTCATAATTCGGCACATAAGGGAAATTTTGTAATTCGATAATTTTACCCACTAAGGGTAATTCGGTAATCTTGCAACCCAGGGGTATTTCGGTAATTTACCCTCCAATGGTATTTTTGTAATTTTGCAACCCCGGACTTAATTACTAATTTGGCATATAAAACTTGAAACTGTCCATCTACATCATATTGACTAAATTGACTATATCATGGATTAGGAAACTTGAAATCTAAATCCGTAAATTTTTCTTGAAACTAAACTCATATATATTCTTACTACAATTTTTCCGAACTTTTGTCTTAACCATTTAGTACCCCTTGTTACACTTTGTCCAACGATTTTGACCTCTTTTTCTTTAATTTCAAATATCTCATTGTACGGTTTTCATATACTACTCCCACTTGTTTTTATTGAAAATAGACTCACTAAGAAAACCATACATATAAATTATAACCCGTAATTCACTTTGTACAATTTTATATGATTTTTCCAAAATAGATCGTCATTCGTAACCGGTCTCAATAAAATTAACATATCTCGAATATAAAATTCCTTTTTCCTTCTCCGTTTCTTCCTTATCAAAATAGACATAGTAAGCTTTTATTTGATATCTCATTCACTTTCTAATTCCCTTTCTCTTATTTTTTGTGATTTTTCAAAAACATGCCATTGTTTCTAACCGAAACTGTTTTATTACAATTATGATTACCACTATGATCATACGCACGCCCGAGTGATTACGGATGCCGGTTTCTGGTTTTTCTTGGTATTTTGATCGAATCACAGAATTTTTCATGCAGGACTTCAAAGAAGTGTGAGATCACACACCATTTCAAATATATATTTGGAAAGTATGAGATTACACACCTTATTCGAATCCATAACACGATATTCTTCACGGCACCAAAAATTCGAGTCTCTTATTATGTGATATAGGTGTTCGACTTTACCACTATTTCTAAAAATCCACAAGTAGAGAGTATCGTGTGATTTCGTGCCTTAATCAATGATAATCTCATTTCCCACCAATTGGCTTATGACTACGAATGAATCGACAAGGATTTGGTATTAGGCCACCCACTAGAACTCCGATTCAACCAAGGAGAGATGTCCAACACACAAAAATGGGGAAGATAGAAGATGATAGAAATTCAGCTATCAAAAGTAGATGAATAAAAGATGAATATTTGACTAAACAAAAGAGAAGAAGGATGCACAATTGTGCTAGGAGGTTTCAGCAAAGAGAAAAACAAATTGGAAGAAGATGACACAAAAGTTACAAATAGGATTTTTGGCCAAAACAATACCAAGACCATACCAAATGCGAAAGTAAAAATTTCAGCTACCTATCTACCCCCAAAACCGTCCACATGCATTACAATATTGGTCAAACATTTGGCCAACCACACTTTCCATAACATTCTCCCTTTTTTGTGCCAACATGTCCCCCATACTTGCCTTTTCTTTTGATTCATTTCCCCAACCTCAACCTTTCCTTATTTCCTTAGCCACCTTACCAAAAAATAAAGAAGTCCACCTTGCCATATATACCTCTTAGCCGACACTTAAGGAGAGCATGCAAAAATAATAGTCAAAATTTGCACACAATGGGATTTCAACCTCTTCCCTTAAAGTCCTTCACTTGATGCCATAACCTCTTTACTAATTGTTCATTTATGCTAGCACATTACTTATTTATTTCTATAAGCCTTGAAGCTACTTACCATCTCTCCTTAAAGTGCTAAAATACCAAATTTTTCCTAAGGCCCAATTAAACTCGAGACTTCATAGAAACCCCGTAACCTTCCAAATTCACTTAACTAATAAGTCCAATTTGCAGCAACGCCATTCTCATATTCTCAAAAATTTTAAACATTCTTATGCCCAAGGCCTATTGGGCCCAATCCTACTAAGCCCAATTTCGGGATGTTACAATTCTACCCTCCTTAAAAAAATTTCATCCTCGAAATTTCTATCCTACTACTAAACACATTGCTCAAATCACACTACTATGCTTTCACTGCTCACTCTGATCTTAATAACACTAATTCGCTTTCTATCTTTAACCTTGGAAACTCTTCACATCATCAAATATCAAATCCTCAGAAGCAAATAGGTATTTATCACTCATTCATAAAATTTTCTACATTCAACCAAAACATACCCGTCTTAATGGTGATGGAACAATCCCGAGCCCTATGCTCCTTAAACTTGCATCTCAAACATGCTCTGACCTCCTCCAGCATTCACCTGAATGACACCTTCCACAATAATCGCAAACTGGAAAGTTTGGACGTGCCTTGACACGCTTCATAGAATGAGACTGCGACCCTAAAGAACTGCGATCTCATTTTTTCTTACAGTCCACGCACCCAACTCGAAGTGCCTCACCGATTCCTTTAACCTCCTCGAATACTTCTTTAACTAACTGAGTCAACTCATCAACCCCAGCTTGATCATGAGATTCTGTTTCAGCCACTGGTAATGCCAACGCCTCCCTTTCGAAACATGCCTCGGTGCTGAAGATCTAGCCCTAGCACTTCGGCCTCTGCCACGTCCACGTCTTTCGCGTCCACGCCTTCTAGCGCTCATATTGACTAAGTTGATTTAATCTGATTAAGAGTTTTATGAATCATTAAGCTATTTCAGTGTTTATTAAACAATGTTTTATGGAGTATAGAAAGTATGGTTGTTTTTGCAAAAATGCATCATATAGTCTCAATCTCTATAGTTTCGATACCTAAAACTAGAGGTTCTAGAGTATTCCTACAGTCATATCATAATCATTATAATCATATAATAATAACAAACACTTACTTGACTTGGTACCGGATACCCGTGGTGCCATACTTCCTTTAGAACATGCATTTTTAATTTAACATTCAAACTGCTTTGGAAAACATTTTTGACCCAAACCACGACCGAGTTTTGAAACTGGGTTCTGATACCATAAAATGTAATACCCCAAACTCGGCCTAGAAGTTAGGCCCGAATCTTGCGTGTCACATGCAAGTTTTTTTTTAAATATCTTTTTGATTGTTAAAAAACTTGTTTGAGAATTACAGCCTCTTTGTTAAAACCCAAAACACTTAAGCAATTGTTATCTAAACGTAATTATCTTTAAAAACCTTTTTGGTTGCGAAAACATATTTGAAATAAATGATTTACGAAAATATGACATTTGGAAATAAAGTTGCAAAAGCATTTTGAAAACATTGCGGAAACGTAGATAAAATACAAGTATTTTTGAGAGGTTAATTGATGAGTCAAAAATCGAGGTAGTGAACTTTAACCGTGACTTTTGAAAATGTCGTGGATAATTTAAAAGAGAATTTCTTAGTTAAATCATTTGTAAAAGCTTGTTATGAAAATCATTTGTTAATCTATTTTGGAAAACCTTTATTTAAGATTTTTAGAAAAATCCCCGTTTAAAAATAATTCAAGCATAATACTAAGAACGATAAAACATAAGCAAAATAAAATATTCCAGAGGCCTTATTACAACACAAAATAAACCCAAAATAGTAAGAATAATAAAGTGAACGAAATCAGGAAACTAAAGTTCAATAAAAACCATTTCTGAAGTATGGCCTCCACTGAGTCATCCATGGCCTAAGTCCACATCACTGAGGATTACCTGAAAGGATTAAGAAAGAAAAAAGGGGGTGAGTTACAAGAACTCAGTGTGAAATCCCCTTACTATTGTTCACTGGGCTTGAACCCATTTAGCAAAAATTTGGGCCTGAGCCCATCTAACAATAACTTGGGGCGAAGCCCATTAAGCATAATCTTGGGTCGAAGCCCATTTACAAAATAGAATATATCAAATGAATCAAATGAATGTAATGCAATCCCAAACCAACCTAATAATCCATCCGCTACACACCACCCATACCAACCAACACACCTGTGGGGATCAAGTCAACCCACCCCGCCAACACACCAAAACGCAGCAAATTGCCATTTATAATAATAATTCGCAGGCCAGTGGCCATTTATAATCACAGGCATTTAGCCATTTATAATATCAGAATTTGTGGCGAAGCCTCCAGAATAACAGAATATACGTGGCATAGCCACCAGACAGATTGTGACAGAGTCACCAAAATATGTGGCAGAGCCACCAAATAGCTTCCTCCAATCATCAATATCCCAAACTCATGCAGAATTATGTGAATGCAACATTCATAGCAAATTATGATATTTACAATATAACAACGATAATTAATAACATCAGAGATTTATTACAAACAATTTGGCCCATTAACACTTTGCAAAATCGACCCATTATGCCATATATCAAATTCGGCCCATTTAACCATATATCAAATTCGGCCTATTTAGCCATATATCAAAATCGGCCCATTAAGGCAATCTATCAAATTGGCCCATTAGGGGCATTTTCGTAATTCGACCCATAAGGATATTTTCATTATTCAGCACATAAGGGTAATTTTGTAATTCAGTAATTTAACCCACTAAGGGTAATTCGGTAATCCCGCAACCCAGGGGTATTTCGGTAATTTACCCTCCATGGATATTTTCGTAATTTTGCAACCCCGGACTTAATTACTAATTTGGGACATAAAACTTGAAACTGTCCATCTGCGTCATACTGACTAAATTGACTATATCTTGGGTTAGGAAACTCAAAATCTAAATCCGTAAATTTTCCTTGAAACTAAACTCATATATCTTCTTACTAGAATTTTTCAGAATTTTTGTCTTAACCATTTAGTACAGTTTATTCCTTAAAATTTCCCTTGTTACACTGTCCAACGATTCTGACCTCTTTTTCCTTAATTTCAAATATCTCACTGTATGGTTTTCATATACTGCTCCCACTTGTTTCTATTGAAAATAGACTCACTAAGAAATCCATAGATATAAATTATAACCCATAATTCACTTTTTACAATTTTATATGATTTTTTCCAAAATACATCAGGGAACCACGAAGTCATTCAGAACCAGTCTCACTAAAATTAACATATCTCAGAATATAAAATTCATTTTCCTTCTCCGTTTCTTCCTTATCAAAATAGACATAGTAAGCTTTTATTTGATCTCTCATTCACTTTCTAATTCCCTTTCTCCTATTTTTCATGATTTTTCAAAAACACGTCATTGTTTCTAACCAAAACTGTTTTATTACAATTATGATTACCACTATGATCATATGCACGCCTGAGTGATTACGGATGTTGGTTCCCGATTTTTCTTCGGTATTTCGATCAATCACAGAATTTTTCATGCAAGCCTTCAGAGAAGTGTGAGACCACACACCATTTCAAATATATATTTGGAAAGTACGGGATTACACACCTTATTCGGAATCCATAACACGATATTCTCCGCGGCACCAACAATTGGAGTCTCTTATTACGAGAGATTGGTGTTCGACTTTACCACTATTTTGAAAAATCCACAAGTAGAGAGTATCGCATGATTTCGTGCCTTAATCGATGATAATCTCGATTCCCACCAATTGGCTTATGACTACGAATGAATCGATAAGGATTTGGTATTAGGCCACCCACTAGAACTCCGATTCAACCAAGGAGAGATGTCCAACACACAAAAATGGGGAAGATAGAAGATGATAGAAATTCGGCTATCAAAAGAAGATGAACAAAAGATGAATATTTGACTAAACAAAAGAGAAGAAGGATGCACAATTGTGCTAGGAAGTTTCGGCAAAGAGAATAGCAAATTGGAAGAAGATGACACAAAAGTTGCAAATAGGATTTTTGGCCAAAACAATACCAAGACCTTACCAAATGCCAAAGTAAAAATTTCAGCTACCTATCTACCCCAAAACCGTCCACATGCATTACAATATTGGTCAAACATTTGGCCAACCACACTTTCCATAACATTCTCCCCTTTTTGTGCCAACATGTCCCCCATACTTGCCTTTTTCTTTTGATTCCTTTCCCCAACCTAAACCTTTCCTTATTTCCTTATCCACCTTACCAAAAATAAAGAAGTCCACCTTGCCATATATACCTCTTGGCTGACACTTAAGGAGAGCATGCAAAAATAATAGTCAAAATTTGCACACAATGGGATTTGAACCTCTTCCCTTAAAGTCCTTCACTTGATGCCATAACCTCTTTACTAATTATTCATTTATGCTAGCACATTACTTATTTATTTCTATAAGCCTTGAAGCTACTTATCATCTCTCCTTAAAGTGCTAAAATACCAAATTTTTCCTAAGGCCCAATTAAACCCGAGACTTCATAGAAACCCCGTAACCTTCCAAATTCACTTAACTAATAAGTCCAATTTGCAACAATGCCATTCTCATATTCTCAAAAATTTTAAACATTCTTACGCCCAAGGCCTATTGGGCCCAATCCTACTAGGCCCAATTTCGGGATGTTACATGTGATGACTCTTGACAACTTCAAATTGTGTTTCCATATAGTAATGGATCCCAATCGAGCTGAGGCTGATGAAGTCAAAAGTAATGCGTCGGCTCCCGCTCAAGGAGCAGCGTCGTCTGATAGTAGACCCCCTACGGTTAGTCAATGAGAATGAAACAAGGAAGCCTTTCTCCATATAATGAATGAGTGCTATACAGTATTTGTTCAAACAAATTGAATGCCCAACCTCCTCCACCTACCCATTCCTCGATCGGTTCCCATAGCCCCACAAGGTGTGGACTTTGTAAGGATGAATAAGCCCCCGGTTGATAAAATTTAAAATCATGGGGCTGAAGATTTCTGAGCTAATGTGGATGATGATCTTGAAAGAGCCGAGTTTTCGCTCGAAAACTCCATCAGGGTATTTGATGTGTTGTCCTGCACACCAGATGAGTGTTTAAAGTGTTCTATCTCGCTTCTGAGAGATTCTGCATACCATTAGTGGAATACACTTGTATTTGTAGTTCCGATAGAAAGGGTCACCTGGGAATTCTTCCAAGAGGAGTTCCGAAAGAAGTATATTAGCCAATGGTTCATCGACTAGAAATGTAAAGAATTTCTTGAGCTGAAATAGGGTCGTATGACAGTGATTTAATATGAGCGAGAATTTGTCAGACTGAGCAAATACGCTCGAGAGTGTGTTTCTATGGATGCTATTATGTGCAAAAGATTTGAGGATGGATTGAATGAAGATATTCATGTGTTAGTCGGGATTTTAGAACTGAATGAGTTTGTGGTATTGGTTGAATGGGCTTGTAAGGTAGAAGAATTAAACAAAGAGAATAGGAAAGACTGATGAATTGTGGTATTGGTTGAACGGACTCGAGGAAAAGACTGATGAGTAAGTCATTTCCATCTCAGTCTAAGAAATCAAAAGAGATGTATTCCCGCTCGAATGTTTCAGCTGGGTATTCACGCAGAGATCTTGAGAAACAAAATTTGAGTTTTAAATCTCAAGCCACCTCAATGGCGAGTGTGGGCAATGTAAAGTCCAACAGACCCTGTCAACAATGTGGAAGAAGACATCCCGAAAAATGTAGAATGAGTGACCAAGCTTGTTTTAAGTGTGGTTCTCAAAATCACTTTATCAAAGATTGCCAGGAGATGGCAAAGAAAGAGAAATTTCAGAGTGTAAGGCCTAGTAATACTACTTCTAGAAGAAGACCCCCGAGGAATATTGGAAATGGATCCAATAGTAAAGGTGTGACAAAAGAAACCGCGATGAGATCCAAAGCTCGAGCACCTGCTAGAGACTATGCCATCCATGCTCGCGAAGAAGCAACATCTCTCGATGTTATTATTGGTACTTTTTCTCTTTATGATATTGACGTTATTGCATTAATTGAACCTGGATCTACTCATTCGTATGTTTGTATGAATTTGGTAAATAATAAGAAATTGACTGTTGAGTTTACCGAATTTGTGATAAAGCTGTCAAACCCTTTAGGCAAGCATGTTTTAGTTAACAAAGTATGTAAGAAATGTCCTTTGTTAATTAGAGGTCACTATTTTTCGGCTGACTTATTGTTGTTGCCATTTGATGAGTTTGATTTCATTTTGGGTATGGATTGGCTAATGTTTCATGATGCTATACTAAATTGTAGACATAAAGTTATTGAATTGAAATGTGAAAATGGTGAAATTCTTCGGGTTGAATCAGATGAGTTAGATAGATTGCCTGTGGTGATTTCTTCAATGTCAGCTCAGAAATGTATAAGAAAAGGATGTGAAGCTTACCTAGCCTATGTGTTAAACACGAAAGAGTCTGAATTGAAAATTGAATTGGTGCCGGTGGTGTGTGAATATTCAGATGTTTTTCCAGAAGAGTTTCTAGGATTGCCTCCAATTAGAGAAGTTGAGTTTGGTATTGAGTTAGTCTCTAATGTTTCACCGATATTGATTGCTCCGTATAGAATGGATCTGGCCGAATTCAAAGAGTTAAAGACTCGGTTTCAAGAGTTGACAGATAAGGGTTTTTCGAGACCAAGTTATTCTCCCGGGGGTGCTCTAGTGTTGTTCATAAAGAAGAAAGACGAGACTATGAGACTTTGTATGGATTACCAATAGCTCAATAAGGTAACCATTAATAACAAGTATCCTTTTCTGAGGATTGATGATTTATTTGACCAACTGAAAGGAGCGACAGTGTTCTTGAAGATAGATTTGAGATCTGGTTACTATCAGTTGAGAGTAAAGGAGTCAGATGTGCCAAAAACCGCTTTTAGAACAAGGTACGGACACTATGAATTTCTTGTCATGCCTTTTGGACTGACGAATGCTCTTGAAGTTTTTATGGACCTAATGAATCGAATCTTTAGACTATACTTGGACAAGTTTGTAGTTCTTTTTATTGATGGCATACTGATTTATTCTCGTAATAAGTCCGAGAATGCCGAACACTTGAGAACTATTTTGCAGACTTTGAGAGATAAGAAATTGTATGCTAAGTTTAGTAAAAGTGAGTTTTGGCTTTCGAGAAGTCAGATTTTTAGGACATATTGTCTCAGGTGATGGTATTCGGGTTGATCAAAGTATGATTTCAGCAATTGTTGATTGGAAACCGCCAAGGAATGTATTTGAAGTTAGAAGCTTTTTGGGCTTAGCAAGTTACTATCGCCGGTTTGTCAAAGGGTTTTCGATGATTGCTACCCTTATGACCAAGCTGTTGCAAAAAGATGACAAATTTTTATGGTTCGAAAAATGTCAGCAAAGCTTTTAAAAGTTGAAGGCTTTATTGACTGAGGCACCAGTTTTAGTGCAACCTAAACTGGGAAAAGAGTTTGTAATTTATAGCGACGTCACTAAATGGATTGGGATGTGTGTTGATGCAAGAGGGCAAAGTGATAGCCTATGCCTCGAGATAGTTGAAACCACAAGAGAATAATTATCCGACGCATGATTTGGAGTTAGCCACCATTGTGTTTGCTCTAAAAATTTTGAGACATCATTTGTACGGTGAGAAATGCCATGTTTTTACGGATCACAAGAGTTTTAAATATTTGATGACTCAAAAAGACTTAAATTTGCGGCAACGAAGATGGCTTGAGTTATTGAAAGATTATGAGTTGGTGATTGATTATCACCCGGGTAAGGCGAATGTAGTCGTAGATGCCCTGAGTAGAAAATCCTTGATTGCCATGAGAGCAATGAACACGAGGTTAACATTGTCCGATAATAGTTGATTATAGCTAAGTTGAGAGCTAGACCGCTATTTCATCAGCAAATTTGTGAAGCTCAAAAATGTGACTGTGATTTGGAAGCCAAGAGAACTCATTGTGAATCGGTTAGTGATTCAAATTTTCATGTCGGATCCAATGATTGTTTGATGTTTTGAGGTAGAGTTTCTGTACCGAAAAATGATGAACTTATTCAAAAAATTCTTCATGAGGCGTATAATGGTTGTTTATCTGTGCATCCAGGTAGTATGAAAATGTATAATGATTTGAAGAAATTGTATTGGTGGTATGGTATGAAAAGAGATATTTCCGAGTTTGTTTTGAAATGCTTGATTTGTCAACATGTAAAAGCTGAACACCAAGTACCTTCAGGTTTACTTCATCCAGTGATGGTACCCGAACGGAAACGGGACAGAATTACGATCGATTTGGTAACTGGATTACCTCTGACTCCAAAAAAGAAAGATGTCATTTAGGTTGTTGTTGATAGATTGACGAAATCGGTTCATTTTATTCCAGTACGTACAGATTATTCACTTGATAAGCTAAGTAAGTTGTACATTTCTGAGATTGTAAGATTGCATGGGGTGCCTACTTCGATTATTTTGGATAGAGATCCGAGGTTCACTTTGAGATTTTGGAATAAGCTACAAGAGGCTTTGGGTACGAAATTAAATTTTAGTACTGCATTTCATGTAACATCCCTAACCCGTATCCGTCACCGAAATAGGGTTAAAGGCATTACCGAATAGATCAAAAACTTTTACGGACATTTTAATAATACAAATCATCATTCACAATCAAGTGTCCCTTTTTATAGGTCAACGAGACCTTAATCATGCTTCAGAATAAGGTCGGGACTAAACCAAACACATATGAAAGTTTTCAAAATTTAAAACTTTTCTATATTACAGAGGTCACACGATCGTGTGAGCAGGCCGTGTGCCTTCCACGACTACTAGACATACCTATGTGTCCCAGCTGTGCCAAATCAAAGCAAGTATACTGACTAACCCACACAGCTACTAGACACGCCCGTGCAGCATAGCCATCTGCTCTTAAGCCATATACTGACTAACCCACACGGCCACTAGACACGCCCGTGCAGTATGGCCGTGCACACTTAGGCTGGCTACTGACTTTCACCCATAGCCACTAGGCACGCCCGTGTGCTACGGCCATGTAGACAAAATAGGCCAATTGCAAGGCCATAATGCCACCACACTAGGGTCATACATACAAGCAAAATACCAATACAACTCATGCCCATTTGGCAACCAAGAACATATCAAATCTCTACATTCAAATACAATTCCAATCATGCCAATTTACATAACTAAAACACATATATACTCAAGTACAATTCATCCACATTTATCTTTCATATTTCCCCTTCTTTGATCGAGTATGCGTAATTAAAATTTCATCCATAAACTTACCATAAACTTGACCATTTCATAGGCACATACTCATACCAAACCAACACTATTATCCACAATTACATATGTATAATACCAACACTTAACTAGCCACATCACATGGCCAAGTTCACATCTCAAACTTATACCAAATAACTAGCCTATACATGCCATAATTAACTATATACATTTCCAAAAGATACCAAAATGAGCTTGGGTAATGTGATGACGATCCTCGACGGTCCTGAGCCTTCAGTAGCTTTGACGATCTATAAAATAGAGCAAACACACACAAAGTAAGCTTTCAAAGCTTAGTAAGCCATATACAAATAAACTTAGCATACAATGCATATAACTAAATTAATACAATGGTACTTATGGTTCTCATAGCCAATTCATTACACAATCTTCGGCACATTTGCTTACACAAAGCTTACCACATACTTCTATTCACATATCACATATGTACTTAGCTCATTCAAGCATATTCCCATTCCTACATCTCATTCACATTCTCATATTCAAAAACACACTTCATCATAGTAAATTTATATAGATACTTACCTTTTATACACACTTAGTGTACATATCAAATGTACCTGAAACAGATATACATATCACATAATCGTTCGTATCTCAGATTTGCCCGTTGAACCATACGGAATCTAATAGGATACTCAGAATACTTGGAATAGTCGTACAATGCCAACATCCTGGATGAGGTCTTACATGTATTTAAATGTCGATGCCACTGTCTCAGATTGGGTCTTATACAAATCAAATACGATGCCAATGTCCCAGACATGGTCTTACACGTAAATTTCATATCGATGCCAATGTCTCAGACGTGGTCTTACACAAAATCTCAAATCAACTCCAACGTCCCAAATGTGGTCTTACATGATATCACATAACAGACACCTATGTCATGACATAGTTAATCCCATCTATTCTTAGGTTCATACGGGACTTCTCGGATATTAACACTATGTCGAATCTATCTCGAGTTCATTTGTACATCATCTCATGTGCATTCAACATTGTCAACAATTATATGAACGTACATAATTCAATTCAAACACATTTATTCGTATAATGACTTACCTTAGATTCGAATATTCGTTCGAACTCGGTTATTCAACTACTTTCGCTTTCCTACGATCTAAGTCTGTTTTCTTCGGCTCTTGATCTATACATATTCAAATGTAATCCATTTATTCACTAATTCATTCAATTTAATCCATGAACACATATTTAGAGTAATTTGTAATTTAGCCCTCACATTTGTACATTTTATCAATTTAGTCCAGTTTTCTCAAAACATCAAATGTACAAAATCACCACATTTCCATGCTTAGCTGAATGCCCATGTATCTCATACAAGTCCAAACATTTCATCAAATTTACAATTTAGTCCCTTAAATTGCTATTTTCACAATTTAGCCCTAATTAGCTAAATTCATCAAAAATTCAAGAACAACACATGTTCATTTAACACCTAAGCTCATCACAAACCTCACTATTTCATCAATGGCACATCTCATGAACATTATCAATTCTTCAAATTACAACATGGGCTTGATAATATACTAAGCAAAAATCTCAAAAACATAAAAATCATCAAAATCAAAAGCCAATACATACCTTAATTTTCCTTAATAATTGTCGAAACCTAGGATAGTTTTCTTCCTTTCTTTCTTTTGAATTTTCGGTGATAGATGGATGATCGTGTGTCAAAGTCTTAAAAATTTATAAAAAGAATGGTCGAACCTGGAAGCTAACTAAGACAACGATGGAGGCAAGCGCACCTATTGAACAATAGTATAGTTTAATGGCAAGACAAGATTGTCGAACCCAAATGAACTAAAATTACTAAAACTAACTTTCTTCTTATTATCTAGCCTAAGAATTAAGGGATTTGTTTATCTAATCTAAAATTAACTAACTACTAAGCTAAAGATGCAAAGATGAATAGAATGCATTGGGGAAATACTTGTGGGAAAACCAATTGATTAGGACAATACCCGAGGAAGAATCCACCTAGACTTCACTTGTTATCTAACTCTGAACCAGACGATTTATTCACTTGACTTGATCTGTAGGATTCCCTAATTTATATTAATACCTCTTTCGAGGCTACTAACGTCTAAACCTAGGTTGATTAATTGAAATTTCTTTCTAATTAAAACCCCTAGAATTGTATTAACTCGATCTATGGACTCCTATATTAGGTTTGACCCTAATCTGGCAGATTTACGTCATCCTATTTCTAGGGTTGCGATCAACTTCGCTTAACAATGCTAGATCTACTCTTAGACAGGGACTTTTGCTCCACCAACTAAGCACATCAATACTTGAATCAATATCTTGGAATACCAAAATAAGAATTAAGAACACATAGCTAAGAACAAATCAAGTATTTATCATACAGCTCAGATAACAATAACAAGATCCATCTTAGGTTTCATCCCCCTCAGGTATCTGAGTGTGTAGTTTATAAACATAAAAGAAAACATCTCAGAAGAAAATATAAAACAAAACATAAGAAAAACCCTAAAACCCCCTGAAGGAATCGAAGGAGAGATCCTCAGTCTTGAGTATGATTTTGGCTTCTTGAGATGAATCAACTGGCTTTCTTTGAGTGATTCCCACAATTTCGGCCCTCTGGCTTGGCTCATTGGCCTAGTTGAACGCCCTGAAAAGCCCTGACAGAAGGCTTCTATCAAACTTTCCCCGCTTAAGTTGCCTCTTAGGGTGTTTATATAGGCTTCGAGATTCCTTTCTTGGCCTGAAAGTATCCTAATCCGAATGAAACTCTTCTTTGCTGCGTCAGGGGCATGCCCATGGCACACGCCCGTGTGATTCGAGGCCAGGCCATGGTCGAACCTGTGAAAGAGGCACGATCATGTATTTCAGGGGCCAGGCCGTGTTCGGGTCTGTTAAGGAAGCACGGTCGTGTAGCTTAGGCCCAGGCCGTGTCAATTTCGTAATTCGGCCCATTTACTCTATTTTTGGCCCATTTTTCATACTTTTCAACTTCCGGTGCTCTCTTGAGTATAAAACATGAAAACAAAGGATTAAGAGCACCAAATTCCACAATTAAAGGGGCAAATCATCCAAAAACATGCTAAATGTGGGGTTAAAATATGTTCATATTATGGTTTGTCAATGGATGAATAAAATCCACTATCATGCTTAATTGTTTTATTTTCTAACATATTATTAATCTAATTACAAAATTATCCTTATAATAAAACATATATAACATATGTATATAAGGCCATCAATGTCTTTTAATCATCCACTATCAAAATATTGGTATAATTGCTTCATGAGGCCTCCTCATTTAAGAGCCATTTCAAATAGGTGTCCTTTCATAAAGCATGCACATTTTGCATTCAATGCAATTAAATCCTTTTATCAAATTGAACATACAGACGGACAAATTAACTTACGAAAATTTAACGCATGCTTAATCACATATCAACGGCACAAAAAATAATATTAAAATATTTCACTAACTCAGATTTGTGGTCTCGAAACCACTATTTTGACTAGGTTTTAAACTGGACTGTTACATTTCATCCACATATATGAAAGGGTAATTCAAATACTTGAAGATATGCTTCGATGTTGTGTTCTAGAATTTGAGGGTAGTTGGGAAAAAATCTACCATTGGTCGAATTTACCTATAACAACAGCCATCAGACGAGTATAAAAAAGGCACCTTATGAGGCATTGTATGGCCGCAAGTGTCGAACACCTTTGTATTGGACCGAGCTTAATGAGAAACAGACTCACGGGGTTGACTTGGTTAAGGAAACCAAAGAGAAAGTAAAGGCAATCCACAATTGCTTGAAAGTAGCTTTAGATCGACAAAAGTCATACTCGAATTTGAAAAGAAAAGAGATTGAGCTTCAAGTTGGGGATAAAGTATTTTTGAAAGTATCTCCGTGAAAGAAGATTCTCAGATTTGGCCATAAACCAAGTTGAGTCCATGTTTCATTGGGCCGTATGAAATTATTGAAAGAATAGGGCCAGTGGCATATCGGTTAGCTTTACCGACAGAGTTGGAAAGAATCCATAATGTGTTTCATGTGTCTATGTTGCGACATTGTAATATCCTGATTTTGTGGGTCTGTGCATTTGGTATGTTGCATGGCTAAATTAGTAGGTTAAGGCTTTGAGGTGTGAATTGGGCTCAGATCTGGTAGTAGTAATTAAATCTAAATAGCTATGTTTGGTAGCTAGTTGGGCTTATGGGCCAAAAATATGGAGTGCTTTGAATGGGCATTAAGGTGGCGCCACTTAGGGGGATTATTGGGTCAAGTGTGGCCACTTGAAGCCCAAAAGGATGGGTCAAATTTGGCACTCCTAGGGGAAGGGGATTGGACGGTACATTTGCTTCAATTTAGGAGCTTTATTTTTTTTAATTAAGTGATAGAAGATGATAAAGGGAATGAGAGAGTTGGTTTGGAGGTGGTCTCTTCTATAGGTGAGAAAAAGATTGGATTATCTTGCAGGATAAGGGCTATCAGGAGGGGGAGAGTTGGCCAAAATTCCAACTATGTGGGTGGGTGCTTGTGTATTGCCGAATTTGGTAGCCATAGTACTCACCTTTCTTTCATTTTTTTTCATTCATCTACTTTGCTAGCCGAAAATCCTCTCCTCCTTTTTTCTCAAACTCTTTTCTTTTCTTTACCTTGCCTCCACCTTCCAACACTTTCTCCCTCTCTTCAAATAGTTTTTCTTTCAAAACCCACTCCCATCTGATCATCTTCCTCGATAGCCGAATCATCAAGGGGGTTTCTCTATTTCTTGAAGGTGCATCGTAAGCCAAATACTCCTCTATAAATCGGTGAGTTTTGGGATTTCTTTCCTCTGTGACTTCTTTATTTCTATCAAGTTATAATCCAAATCACTTGTTCTAAGGCTTGCCGATTTCCCCTCTCTGTCCATAGAAGCCAAATCCTGTCTATCTGTAGTCAGAAGTGCCGATATGGTGGAAAAGCCGAAGGTAGGTTGATGGTAGGTTTGGCCAAATGGCCTTCCTTGTTCATTATGGTGTCATATGGTACGTGTTTGGTTCCGAGTAAGGGATCAATTTGACAGTTTGGTGTTGGCCAAATGTAGGTGGGGGTATAAAGCTTTCTTAAAGACATTCGGGATTCGACCAACTAGTCAAATAGTAGGAGCGGTTGGATCTGTGAACCTAACGCCAAAATAGCGTAGAAGCAGTAGTACAAAAACCAGGTGTGTAACTCTTACACACTTTCTATGCTAAATATGTTATATGTTATGTGTTGTTAAAAGCCGGAATAATGGTAGTGGTTACTAAATACCCCTGTGAGTAAAAGTGAGGATGCCGGGTAAGTTGTTATTGTTTCTCGCGGTAATTGAGATCTATGAAAGCATGTTATTTTGTATTCATAAATCTTGTAGGTTAAGCATGATCATACTGATATTGTTGGCATATACATGTGTTATGGGTGATGAGAGGAGGGGGAAGTATGATCTATCAAATTGTCACCAGTGATTTGGTATCACACAGTGGGTTGGCCCTACATATTATAAATAAATCATGACTAAGTCTCAGTGGTTTGGCACCACCAGTGGTTTGGTACCACATACGCTATTTATGTAACTTCGGTTACCAGTGGTTTGGCACCACCAGTGGTTTGGTACTACAAGGGGTAGTTTTGGGAGATATGGATGGATACCTAGGTTGATGGGTTGCATGACATGCATATTTGTATCTGAATTTGTGTAAGAGCACATTTCCATTTGGGATGGGGACTTACACACTGAGTCTAGGTGACTCACCCCTTCCTTAACATTTTGCAGATCAGACTTAGATCGTGGATATGGAGCTGGAGTGGACTCGAGGTGGCCATGCTCAGTTTTTATTTATTTCAAAGATTTCTTTTTGGAATTAGTTATTTCCTTTAATTTGGGATTTCAATGTTGTAATAAGGCCGCCTAACTTTTATTTTGGGATGTTTTATTTGGTTGTTTCTTTTCAAACCACGATAAGTATGTGTTTTTTGTAATGCCTATGGATTAAGTAATGAATATGAAGTAGCAAATAAGCAACTGAGTCTTTCAAAAAAAAAAAAACAAGATTTAACGCGTTTTGAACACTGCGATATTCAAATTCGTTTTCTCCAAAATTATTCAAAAGTTTTCTCCTTAAAACAAAATTATTCAAATCGATTTGCAAACGTTTTCCTCTTAGTGGCACGCCGGACTAGGTTTGGGGTGTTACAGACATTATCGATCATACCCTTCAAATTTTATTTCTCCAACAAAGGTTGAGATTCGAGCTGATATGACTTATGGTGAAGAACCGATAAAGATTTTGGCTCGAAAAGTTAAACAGTTAAGAAATAAGAGTATAGCCCTAGTGAAAGTTTTATGGCAACAACACGAAGTCGAAGAGGCTACGTGGGAACCTGAGGAAGCTATGTGAAAATAGTACCCAAACCTATTCTCTGGTAAGATTTTCGGGGACGAAAATCCCTAGGGGAAGAGTTATAACAGCCCGATCTTGGGCCTAGTCAAAACAGTGGTTTTGGGACCAAAAATCTAACACAGCAAAGTTTATTTTTATTATACTTTTATGGTCTACAATTTCAGGAAATGATTTCGTGAAAATTTTGACGTTTAGGCACTCAATTTAGTCAAAAGGACTAAATTGTAAAAAGTGTAAAAGTTGAGTTCTACATGCTAGAGGTGTCTAATTGCTATGAAATTTTAAATAGAAGGTATTTAGATGGTAAATAGACCATTTGTTAAGATAGTGGAAAAAAATAGACATGGAGAGATAAAATTTCAAAGTTTTAAGTGAAGGGCATTTTGGTCATTTGGTAAATAAAAGAATAAAAAGGGAAAATCAAGCAAAAATCTTGTCCATCTTCTCCCTCAAGTGTCAAAATTTAGAAGGTCACCATAACTAGGGTTTTTCAACTTCCATGCTTGATTGTAAGTACATCCAAGCCAAGTTTTTAATGCTCTTTACATTTTTGAAGTCGTTATCATCTGATCTATTTATTTCTACCATTAATTTAAGGAATAATCAAGGTCTAGGGTTTGACCCATGTTATAAATTTGTGCATTTTGATGTCTAATAGTAGAAAATGAAGGTTTTTTGTTAGATAAACAACTTTTACTAAGTGATTTTTTATGAAAATGCTTAAAAGGACCTATTTGTAAAAGTTATAAAATATGTTGTAAGAGTGTGTTTTAATGGAAATTGTGGGCTGTTATAGTTATAAAAATGGTTAGACATACAATCATCATTCAATATCAAACAATTTGTCCCTAATACGAGCCTACGAGGCCCAAAACATACATTGGGAGTGGTTCGGGACTAAATCGATAACTTAAGAAACTTTCACGAAACTTAGAAAAATTTTCTCAAAATAGGGGGACACACGCCCGTGTGGCATGGCCACCAGACACGTCCGTGTCACAGGCCGTTTGGACATTTGAAATGGGAGCACATGGCTGTGTCCTAGCCCATGTCCAACCCCATGTAACTCTCTGACTTGGGTCACACGGCCAACACACATGCCCGTGCGCCCTAAAAATGGCTACACATGCCTGTGTACTAGGCCATGTACTAGGCCAAGCCAATCCTATACGGTATACTAACTTATGCCACACGGCCAAGTCACACACCCATGTGTGAGGCCGTGTGGAGCATACTGACTTGATTTCTAAAACCACACTAGGAGACACACGGCCGTGTACTTGACCATGTGTCACACACAATTGAGACACACGCTGTGTCTCTGCCCGTGTGGACAAAAAAAGGTTGTTTACCAAGCCAATTTTCCACCCAAATTTACATGTACCTACACAACCCAAATGGCACCAATTCATAGCATAAATGAACATCTATTTTAGCCACAATCAAGGCTAATTCATACCATTTCTAATACTAACAACCAATATGCTTATAAACTCATGTTTTACTCAATCAAAACAAACCAAAACACTTATGCAAATCAACTAACTAAATCTTCACAAAACATAGAACATTTTGCACCAATTCACAAGGATAACTATTCTTAATTCATAAATTATTAGATACATTAATAATTGCATTAAACAAACCATTTCCAATCAAACATGGACCACATCAATTAAAATCATTAACACATATATATACATCACATACTTGTGAAAATAAGCCAACTTACATGGCTAACATACAACCAAATATGTAATATAAACAAGCCAACACAAATGGCCAAAATCATAGTACAATACCAAAATGACTCAAAGTCCCTATACATGCCATATACATAATTTACCAAAGTTCAAAGGTACCAAGTGATAGGTAGATAGTGTGAAGCAATCTCCGATGATCCCCAAATCTGAGCTAGCTTTGATAATACTATAAAACACAAGAAAATTAACAAAGTAAGCTATAAAGCTTAGTAAGCTCATATGACATAAATTCGATATAATCATAAACATATAATTCAATAATTGATCATAAGTATAAGAATTCACATCAACTAACAAACCTCTCACTTACTCATTCACAAAACTATATACTTTCTTCACCATTTCTTTGATTCAAAGCTAATATGGTTTATGCACATACCTGTACCATCTCGTACTAATCTCATACACATTCTCGTCTTTCATTTACCCGTTTAACCATTCAAAATAGAAGTCGGATGCTCAAGGGTCTCACACGATAAGTACCTATACCATGGCCTGAAGCAAAATCGAAGGTAACTTATCCACAGTACTAATATCATGGCCCGAAGCCAACTCACTGTATCCCCTAATGACATGTCACTAGTATCCTAAACTATCCCTAAGGTTCAACTGGGATTCCAATTGTCGAATCATCATTGAATCATTTCCAAACTTGTTCATAATAAAATAACCCCAATTTATGTTATATCAAAGAATATAGAATACATTTGAAATGAAATTATAACATATGAACTTACCTCAGTTCAAAAACGATAAAATTGTCTATTAATCGAGTACTTTATCCTTTCCCCGGTCCAAGTCCGTATTTCTCCTTTCTTGATCAAAATATATTCAAATATAACTTATTTAATAATCTCTTTATTCAATTTAATACAAAACACATATTTAAGCACATTTACCATTTGCCCCTTATATTTCACATTTTTCACAATTTAGTCCTTATTCCATAAAATCACAAATTAATGGAATTCAAAATAAACCCATGCTTGCCTAATTACTAATATGCCCCTAGCAGCCCAGATTTTTCATTTATTTCACATTTTAACCACTATTTCCACATGTCACAATTTAATCCCTAAGTTGCATTTTCACTAAAAATCATTTTATAAAACTTGTATAATTCATAACAAATATTCATAATCTATCAAGAAAATTCAAAATACATGTTTATTCATCAATGGAAACATTCTAAATCTTTAATTTTTTGCAAAATAGTCCCTGGGCTAGCTAGTACTATTTACAATGATCACAAAAACAAAGAAATCATTAAAAATCGAGTCAAAAAGCATACCTAAATAGCAAGGTGAAGTTGCTGAAATTTCAAACTCAGCAATGGCTAGGTTTTTTTATATATTTAGTGGAGAAAAGAAATAAAAGATAAAGACTTATTTTGGTTTTGTTTAATATAACATTATTTCATAAATTATTAAATTAACCTTAGTTTAAAACATCAAAATTCACTTAATAAATGCCCATAATTGTCCACCTAGCATTATAAAGGTCTAACTACAACATAAGGACTTTAACTTATATAATCTATAGCTAATAGATACTTTTAACTATTAGAACAACACTTTTACACCTTACGCGATTTAGTCCTTTTTATCAAATTAACTAATCAAACGATAAATTTTCTTAACGAAATTTTCACACAAACATATTATCATGTTGTAGACATTAAAATAATATTAAAATAAATATTTTGACTTGATATTTGTGGTCCCAAAATACTATTCTAATTTGACTAAAAATGGGTTGTTATAGCTTATGCCCTCTCCAATCTTTCCTAAGGATTGATTTTAACATAATCTTCCGAGAAATTATTCCCTAAATGGCAAAATAAATTTTTAGTTTTCAAATAAAAGGGTCAATTTTGATCCAAGTTTTAAATTGCAACTCAATTTCAAATTTTCTTTAAGATTAGGTACTTACTTGAATTATTTTCAAATTTTGGTTGCTCTTTTTGTAAATATTAAAAATTAGATGCCTCTTTTGTAAATATTTTCAAAAGGCATCTAGAAATTTTTTAATTTAATAATTAAGATGATAATCATTAATATATAATTATATCTATTATAACATAGATTAATCATTATCAACTTTGCATAGAATTAAGATTAGTTTAAATTTGATCATATTTTATTTTATAAGTATTTACTTTTAATAAATTAATAGCAAATAATAATTTAATATGCATTATATTAATTATTAATTGTTGTTACCTCTATGTAGAATTAGAACTTGGAATATCTTAATTATTAATTTGTTCTAAGAATTCTAATTAAACTCTTACTCCTTTCACTATAAATTTCTCCCACATTTGCCATTTTTTTCACTCATCCCTCCATTAATCCTAGCATCCAAAACCTGCCACGTACCAAATCATCTAGTGCCAAACTCTCTAGCCAACACCGCCTAGCTCCGCACATGACCTTCATGCCTAGCAGCAACCCCATTTGGCCAGCAGCTCACGCACGCACCCAACAGCCCTCACGCACACTATGCGCGCCAGCAGCCTGCTACTTATCACTGCACCTGCTGCATGTCTAGCTCTAGTAGCTGTTCAGGCCTGCTCTCAAGCACCCACTCGTGCACCAACACACCAACCCTACTGTTCACCTGACAGTGCCACCTGCTGTCCACGCGTCTACCCACACCGCACATTGCTACTCACACCAACACCCTTGCCTATCGCGCCACACCATCAAGGCACCCTACAACCATCCCTAAACCAACCCCTTTTGCTTTATATTTATTTTCTTTGAGTTCTTAATTTTTATAAAAAGGTGGTAAGACAAAATTTTATCCTAAAATTTCAATTTTATTTAATTATTTAATTTTTCAATTTATTGAATTATTAATATTTTATACTAATTAAACTTTTTAGAAAATATTTTTTTCCATCTTATGTTCAGGTTAATCATGCCTCGTAGGAAAACTCGCTTCTACTCAAATTGACAAATCACAAAACAAATTCCATTTTGAAGAATCCAAAGTGAGATACAAAAGCATTTTCAAAAATCAACAGATGTACCCAGAAAAAGGCTTTACACTGGAAGAAAGAAACTATATTGATTTCATGGTGTGCATTCGACAAATTGCTGAGGCTCTCAATTGGGAACTATTTTGTAAGAAAAGACCTAGTGTAAATAAGGAGTTAGTTCATGAATTTTACGCGAATTTGACCTAAAGCAAATTATCGGAAGTTTCTGTTCATGGAATCAAGGTACCAATAACCTCAAAAGCTATTAATGAATTATTTGAATTACCTGATTTTGAAAATGACGAATATTCTTCCTTGATGAGCAATATTGAGTCTAAAATCTGCAAGAAATTCTCGAGGAACTTATAGTTCCAGGCTCTAAGTAGACCGTGTCAAAGCAAGGAATTCACACTTGTCACAGAGAATATTTGACACTACTAGCAAAGGTATGGTTCTATTTCATACGATTCGGCCTTATTCCTATTTTACATGGGACTACAATTTTGTTAGAGCGAATGGTCTTATTATACTCGATTTTAACTGGAAAGACCATTGATGTGGGAAAAATCATCTTGAGAGAAATGCGAAATTGTGCCGCTAGATGTTCTGGCCCAGCTTACTTTCCCTTTACGATAACAATTTTGTTCTTGAAAGCTAAAATTCTTGCATATGTAAAGAAGAAAGGTTATATCCAGTGCACAATCACAGATTGGGACCTGTACCGAATAACTGGAGACTCTGTTCTACAGTAACGAGTTGAAGAGAGTGAGGATCCTAAAGAAGAAGAAGAAGATCCCACAGAGATCGAACCAAGGCAGTCAGCTAAAATCCCTAATAAGGCAGAACCAATGGAACCAGTAATCGAACCTGACGTCTCAACTTCAATGTTCAGGACTCAATCGCCTAGCCCAGATTTTTGAGATGAGTTGTCAAAATTGATGAACATCATGCAACATATACAGTGGTAGTAACAAATGTACTGGAGATATTCAAAAATACGGGATGACTCAATGAGAAGCGCTTTATGAAAATATACAATGACCCATTTATTTTTGTGCCTGAGTTTCCAAATTTCATATTTGAACCATGGAGTCCACTATCGAAGAGGGAGCAAAGCGGTTCATGTAGAAACAAAGACGATGGAGTAAAAGATTAGTCGAATTTGGAAGGATTTGCAAATAAATAAAAAAGGGGGATCTTAACTTTATTTTATTTCCATTCTTAGGTTATTTAATATTTTAGGATTAGGTTTTATAAGGAAGTTTTGTTTTTTGCATAATAAAACAATAGGTGGAAATCGTAAATAAAAATGAACAAGTTGCAAAGTACAAAGTGTGGCAATAGATATATACATGTCTATGATTAGATCTAGAGAGAGCTTGGTACTTGAGCAGTCAAATTGACTCACCTCCACTTTTCTAGAATCCTACTTGGTGTATAGTATTTATTCACTTTTAACAATGAGGACATTTGGAAACATGAAAATATACACACTTTTTCATGCCCTTTTTAACTCAAATTCATGCAGTTTTACTAAAATTATTGTCGAAAAATATATAATTATTATAAAATAATTATTTTGTACTTAAATTATTAACATAATGAGTTATAATTAATTTTATAATAAATTTTGATTAATTTTGATCGTTTCCGACAGATTCGTATAAAGGGCGAAAATTGGCTTGGCGCGCACTACTCAAAGAATAAAATCGAGAAGCAATTTGAAGTATTGAGGCAATTTTATTTCCAGCCTAAGATGGTCCAAAAATGTGTGTTAATTCATAATATAATTAATTTTAATTTATTCCCAATTTAATTTGGGCTAAATAAATTATTATTTATTAATTATGGAAAAAAGAGTCTAGTTGAACCGCACTGGTTCCAAATTTAGTGAACCGAACTAGACACCAATTGTGCGGCCTAGAACCGTCCATATACTGACCCAAATCAGAATTTTAGCTGATTAATTAAGCTTGCAAAAAGGCCCTTGAAGACTTGTCAAAGTTGCATTCAACCCCCTCCACAATTAGTGGCTTTGTAGATTTGCCTCAAGCCATATTTAGCAAAGTTCAAGCCATCAACTTTGCCACATGGGAGGCCGGCCAAGGGGTGGCTCTTTGTTTGCTATTTTTAGAAAATTTTCAGCTGCCACATTCAGCTATAAAAACCCCCCTTGGATGATCATTCAAGGCATCCTTCATCTCTCATTCACATCTCATTCTCTCTTCTCCTCTCTCAATTTCTCTCAACTTTTCATTTTCCTATTTTCTTGCTCTTGTGCCGATTTTCCCCTTGGGAAAGGGGTCTTCTTCAGCCATCATTGAGCAGAAATTAGAGTGTTCATAAGCCACCTTTCTAGCCAAGGACAACGGAGGACGTAGAATGGAGCATTCAGTCAAGCCACGGAGAAACACCAAATTTGCTTCTTGTTCCATATCTCTTTAAATTTCGTTGTTGTCTTGAAAAACATGTTTATGAATATTTTTGCTATTGGAATGGTTAATTTAATCAGCTTAGCTTGAATTTAATTCGTGTTGGGTTGATTGCATGTCGTCCTTTTAAATTATTAAAATTGTGCTTAGGCTGTTATAGGCCTCGGTAAAATGCTTGATTAAGTAAAATCATGTTTAAGTTATTCTGGCATTATAATTATTTAGATAACTAAAGAATTAATTATTTAAACGCATTGAAATTGTAATTAATGGACACAGTACTTAATCAGTGCATGTTTAATTCTTCTAAGGTAGCTAAAGATTAGATTAGCATTGTATTTGGCGATACATATGCATTGCATAACGTGCAAGATTTTTGTGATTAAACTGTTTCAAGGTAAAGATACTTTATTACCTCACATAGTCTTTTATATGCTTATTAGGTTGAAATATGCGAGAGATTGTTTAATTTAATAAGTATGTATGTGCAATAACATGTTTACTTTTATAAATCTGTTTTATCGGTTGAATTGACATAGGAATATGTACAAGAGATGAATGGATTTTTGATTTGTAAATATTTTCATAACTTAGCAAGTTACCGAGTTGTCGTGATTTATTTGTAACAAGTATAAGCATAAGTTTAATAATTCTAAGGTAAGAAATGTAATTAATCCAACACAATTATATCATCTTGATTAAAATCAGCTTTTGAAATCGTGCATCAGAACTTTATTTTATTTTATTTTACTTTGTTTTTTTTAGTTTTTAAATATTTCTTAAATCCAAATATTTTCCTTTCACCAAAGTGTTGAAATCATTTTCATAAATAATTCTTTTACAGTCCTTGTGGGTACGATAACTCGACATTTACTTGTCACTTTATTACTTGTTGCGATTGTGTACATTTGCACATTTCCACCGTTCCAACATTGTTCATCTTAAGTAGGGGGATCGAAAAATTGAAATTATTTGCAATCAAAATAAAATTTTCTTTTAGTTATGATTAGGTTATATTTTGTTCAAAATTTTGAAAATTTGTTAAGTATGCTAAACTTCAGTATGAATAAAGTTTGATTATTTCAATAATTGTTATGTTAGCTGAAATATGATACAAATGTATTTTTAATAAAGTATGCAAATCATACCAGAAAATTTTTAGTTCCTTAGGAAAGTTAGGCATGCATGAAAGTTTAAGTCTCTAGAATTGACTTAGTAGTTTCTTGAAGAGAAATCCTAGGAAGCATGGAATGTTGAAAATGATTTAGGCTACTTTTGTTTGGACCGTTTGAGCCTTTCAAGCCTACTTTGATGAATTTTTATCATTTGAAACCTAACTTTGAGACTATATGACCTCATTTTATTTGAACCTTTGCAATATTTAGCCATCACTTTTCTCTCAATTATCTTTAAATTATCCCAAACACTAGACTCAGTACTACTCAGAATATTCTTTGAAAAAAGTTTGGGGGAGTTGAAATGTAACACCCCTAACCCGTATTCAATTCCAGAATAGGGTTACAGAGCATTACTAAACTTATAATACTATTAAACATACAATTCACATACATTTTCAAATTTCAGGAAATCAACATTCAACATCATTCACATTGTCCCTAATACGAGCCTACAAGGCCCAAAACATGCATTAAGAGTGGTTCGGGACTAAACTAATAACTCAAAAAAATTTTGGAACACTTAGAAAATTTTGCAAAATACAAGGGACACACGTCCTTGTGGCCTGGTCGTGTGTCTCACACGGCCAAAGACACGCCCATGTCACAGGCTGTGTGGACATTCAAAATAGGATCACATGGTCGTGTCCCAGCCCGTGTCCGATCCCATGTAACTCATTGACTTGGGTCACAAAGCCAATCATACGCCTATGTGACCAGCCCGTGTGTCCTTCAAAATGGCCTCACACACTTGTGTACAAAGCCGTGTGCTAGGAAATTCCAAACCTGTAGGGTATATTGACTTATGCCACACGCCCATATGCTGGGCCGTGTGGAGCATATTGACTTGACTTCTAAATACACACCAAAGGACACACGCCCGTGTAACCTGACCGTGTGTCACACACGGCTGGGACACACGCCCGTGTCTCTACCCATGTGGAAAAAAATAGGCTATTTACCAAGGCATCTTGCCACCAAAATTTGCATATACCTACACCAAACCAAATGGCACGTAATATGGCATAAATATGCATTCAATCAACCTCAACCAATTCTAATTCATGTTATTTCCATACTAAGAAACATATAATTCAATACATCATATTTTATCAACTCAAAACATATCAAATCCACATTCTCAAACCATCAATATAATCATTTTCAAACATGCATTATGTTACCTAGTTTCAAACAAGTGTACGAGTTGTTATCAAGTAATAAGTATCGAATTATCGTCTCCATAGGGATTGTATTTGTGTTAAATCACTTAATTGTAAAATTATATTAACAACTTGGTAAATAAAAACACAATATGATTGAGAAGTGATGATTAAAATTAAATATATTAAACTCAATACAATGATCCCCAATGCAAATTATCCTAAATATGCAAACTATGTAACAATCCGATTTTGGCCCTAATCGAAATGGTGGTTTCAGAACCACAAATTCGAGTCATAAAATATTTTAATATTATATTCAGTGCCTATGATATATGATTGAGCATGTGTTAAAATTTTGTGAGTTAATTTGTCCGTTTGTGTGTTTAATTTAAGAAAAAGGACTAAATCGCATAAGTGGTAAAATTAGCCTTTTATTTGATTGAATTATTAAATTGATATGTCATTATAAAGATGAGGCCTTATGTTGTAAATTACCCTTTTTGCAAGTGTAGTGGACGGCAATAAGAATGCATTATGCTATTATATGTTTAATTATATTAGTTAAGTTAATAATAATATTAATATTATGTTATTATTAAATAAAAACAAAACAATAAAGAAACATCATGTTACTCATCTTCTTGACCGAATATAAAGAAAAGAGAAAAGAAAAACACCTAGCTTCATTCGGCCTTGATTAAGCTTGATTAAGGTTGTGTTTAGCTCTGTTTTTGATAATTTTTACGTTTTTGAGATCGTTGCTTTGTGTTTTAGCTAGCCCATGCTTGAATTTTTGAATTGGTTGTGTATTTCGTGAGTTGCCATTGAAGAAAGCTTGTTGTTTTTGTTGTTTGATGAAGAAATATTAATTATATGTGTTAGATTAACAAGTTTTGTCTTTGAATATTTGATGAAATTGAGTAGTTAGGACTTAATTGAAAAAAAAAATTTGAGGGACTAAAATGTGAAAAGAATGAAATATATGGACTTGTATGAGCATGTGTAACAGCCCGATTTAGGGGCTAGTCAGAATAGTGATCTCAAAATCACTAAATCGAGGTTATAGAAAATTATTTTCATGTTATGTTATGTGTTATAACATGATTATAAGGGTGCATGAAAATTTTGGTGCCTTAATTTTAGCAATTTCTAGCTAAATTGTGAAAAAGGACTAAATCGCATAAAGTGTAAAAGTTCTATTTTATTTGCTAGAGGTTCCAAATAGCTATGAATTATAAGTTGGAGGTCCCAAATGTGCAAATTTCCCTTAGTTAAGTGAGTTGGCCGGCCATACTAAAGCATACGGGACAAGAGCATTTATTATGTTAAAAGTTAGTGGTATTAGTTGGGAGAATGAATAAAATAAGATGATATAATAAAAAGCTATCATCTTTTTCATTTATTCTCCTTCTCCACCAAAAATATCAGCCATAGAAGGGCTTTGGGAGCTTGAAATTTCAGCAGCTTATTTTCTCTTCAAGTAAGTCCTTCTAATGCTCTTTCTTGATGAAAATTGCATTTTTGGAGTCCCCAAAGCTTAAGCTAGCTAATGGGGGATTAGTTTGTAATATGGTAGAAAGTCTAGGGACTTGCCATGAGAGATTTATTACTGATTGCTGAGTTTTTATGGAAGAAAATAAATGTTAGAAAGATGAGAAACAACTCTTGTGAAAGGTGTTGCCATGAAAACACCTATTTGGGACTAAAATGCAAAAGTTGTAAATTATTCATTAAGTCATGAAATATTTGGAATTGTGGATAGATGTAAGAGGATTAAATGTTCAGCTAGGCTTGATTAACAAGAAAATGTGATGAAAATTTATTTACGAGCATAGGGGCAAAATCATAATTTTGCCAAAGTGTAGGGGCAAAATAGTCATTTTGCCTAAATTGTAAATTAAGGTATTTTATGGTTATTAAATGAATAAATCAGTAAATTTCATTGTTCTAGATCAAGGAAAGTGAGTCTCGGACCTAGAATGGATGAAAAGAGAAATGTGGGCTAATAGTCATTTTAGGCTATTTCGACAATGAGGTAAGTTCACATGCAATTATTGAAATCATGTATGAGTTCATGTAAGTATTATGATGTTGTATGGAATGTATATTCACTCTATGGATGTATGAAACACCCTTGGATGAAATGGATGAAGAATGTTGAGATGATAGTTAAAGTCTTGTATAAGACCATATTGGATTATGGCCTCGATGCAAGGATTCGTATAAGACCGTGTCAAGGACATGGCATCGATATGTTAATTCAAGTAAGACCCTATCGGGGTATGATTTCTATGTGATTTCATGAGTATGAGACTCAAGAGAGTTATTTTATAACTTGAGTATTTCAGAGTATATGTTGAAGTAAAGAAAGTATGCGGTCGAGCTACGAAAGGCACAAGTATGTATTAGAATTGAATTGAGACGATTTCAATATATATATATATATGAACCGCTATTGGGATATGGGAAATTAATGCACCTTGTTGCATGAGTTAGATCTATTGTTATATTGTGTGAATGCGAATAAATATCGTGGAAAAGTTAAGTAAGAGTAGTAATGTAAGGGTGTTCTCGGATGAACAATTGAATTAAAGTATTACATGTGGATGACTATTTATGAATGTATGATAATGGTGGTCTAAGTGTGAAACCATCGAAAGGTGAATAGCTTATTAATAAGACTTGATGTGATGTCTTATATGATTACATGATAATTAGTGCAAGAATGGATTCTTTTGTAAATGAGCAATTAGCTCGTGGTATGGTAAGAGATAAAATGAGTAAGCTTCTAGAGTGGTTGAGTACACAACCATGAGTTAATGGGAATGACCCGGTATAATCTCTTGTGGTCATCTATATTTAATGAATATTAATACTTCCAAGATTATGCAGATGAACTTACTAAGCATTAGTGTTTACTCCTTTCCTTTTTCATCTCTTATAGATTATGTTGACTAATACGGGTTGGAGCCGCTGGAGATGTTTTCACACTATCGAGCAGACATTGATTTGAGGTATCAAGTCCTTATGAGTCATGGCATGTATAGGACTAGAATTTAAGGTCGATTAAGTTATTGTTAATGTGCCAAACTATGTTGGCCAAAAAGAGTTTGTAGTTTAATTGTGTATAGTCCTTGATGATGGCTAAGTTGTTGTAATTGTATGGTAGTAACACTTTATTTTCATGAATCAAATGTATAAATTCATGTGTTTTAGTCGTTGATTTGAGACTTTATTGAATTAGTATATTAATGTATGAAATGTAGGATGGAAAAGGGCTGGGTTTATAGCCTCTAAGTGTCCACACGGTTAGACACACAGGCGTGTGTCTGGGCCGTGCGAACCCTACACCTTATAATTACTTGCTAGAATAGGCTACGGGTGAATCCCACGGCTATGTGCATGAACCGTGTAAGACCCACGGCATGGGCATGGGCATGTGCTCAGGCCGTGTCAAATAAGTCAGTAGCTCTACACGGTTGGAGGACACGGATGTGTCAAGGACGTGTCAGATAAGTCAGTAGTTCCCCATGGATGGGAAACATGGGCGTGTTTAGGGGTGCACGGGCGTGCCCCAAACAACATGGGCGTGTAACCTCTAATTTTGAGAGAGGATTTTTGATAAGTTCTGAAAGCCCGAACAAGTGTTTAAGGCCTTGTATGACCATGATACGTATGTCTAGACCAAGAAAGAAAGGTTTTAAGTCGAAACGAAATTTTATAGCCAGTAAGTACTTGATTAAGTGAGTTCAAGCATGGTAATGTCTCACATCCAGTCTTAGAATTGGACCTGGGTACGAGATGTTATAGCATGGGTAACATTCGGCCTATGTAACACCCCAAACCCAGCCTAGACGTTATGGCCAGATTTAGCATGTCACATCAAAAGATAGTCAAAAGGCTAAGCGATCATTAAAAATGTTACATCTCTTTTTGAAACTCCAAGTTTCGTTGTTTGTTTGTAAAACACGATTTGCTTAATGTACGTTTTTGTAAAGTTGTTATCATTTTGAAAAAAAAAAGACTATTTTTGTTGCGAAGATCACACTTGAATAGTTGCAGAAATGTGATATTTTAAAAAAATGGTTATTAACATTTTGGAAAACCCAGTATTCAAATAGTTAACAATTTAAAAATAGCCAAATTGAAAGTTTAAAAGGAAAATAAAAATCCAAAGGCCTTATTACAAAATATTCAACCCAAAATAAATAATCTTAAAATAAAAAAAACTGGATTTAATAAGGTTCGCGAGAACTAATGCCGATGTATGGCCACCACCAAGTCCTCCGTAGCTCTAAATCTTCTATCATTGGGATTACCTACAAGATTAAGGGAAAGTGGGTGAGTCACGAGAACTCAGTGTGTATCCCTAAATGGTCACTATCTGGGCCCGAGCCCTTACGACATCAATCTTGGCCTAAGCCCTATAATCATGATAATGAAAATAATAAAATGCATCCCAACCCAATCTAGCCAATCACACCCCCGTACCAACCAATCTTCACCTGTGGGGATCAAGTTAACCCACCCCGCCAAACACACCAATATTACAGACTAGCTACTAGTATATATATACATATCTTAATCCTTCAATAACGGTATTATAATTGGCACAGAGCCATCAATAACTGTATTACGCTTTGTACATAGCCATCTACGATGATAATATAATCGGCACACAGTCTTGGGTAAATATGATTGACATAGAGTCATCGATATCTACTAGGCACATCACCACGATAAATACGATTGGCACAAATCCATAATCAAGATGGCACAAAGCCAAGCTCTCCAATAATACAGCCAAGCTGCTAATAACAGTATATGTGGCTGAGGCACTAAAACGGTATGTGGCGACGCCACTAGAATGGTACTTCCTCCAATCAACAAACCCAACCCAATGCAATATGCCGTGTATGTCATACCCAATCATTACACTTGTATGCAAAATGGCCATGCTCAGTAACAATCCTTTCAACACATATTAACAGCGTATCAAAAACACGTCCACAATCAAGTCGGTTAAAATACAGTCATACAATCATAGTCAAATCGGTCAAATCACAGCACAAGTTAATCATTTACCCACAAGGGCAAATCAATCATTTTACCCTATAAGGGTATGTCAATAATCCTATCCCTCAGGGGTATTTGATAATTCTACCCTACGGGGTAATTCGGTAATTCTACCCTACAGGGGTAATTCGATAATTCTACCCTACAGGGGTAATTCGATAATTCTAAACTATAGGGGTAATTCAGTAATTCTACCCATCGAGGGTATTTTGGTAATTTTACAAACTGGGGTATTTTGGCAATGTCGCAAATCGGGGGTATTTTGATAATTTTGCAAACCAGGGCATTTCAGTAATTTCGCAAACCAAGGTATTTCGGTAATTTTGCAAACCAGGGTATTTTGATAATTTTGAAAACCAAGGGTATTTCACTAATTTCATAAACTGGGGGTTCTAAACAGAGATAACGAGCCCAAATGGGCCCACATGCTCTTGTGGCCCATTTTGCCCAAAGCTAGCCACAGATATGAGGTTCAAATAGACCAGTTTACTATCTACTACACAATCATACAATTTATTCATATGGGCCCATTAGGCCTACTTGGACCCTTTCGGCCCATCGTGGCCCAAATAGCCTGAAACCACAAGAACACTCATGATAGCCTCAACTATCGCGTCGATGCTCCCACACGTGCGCTCGCATGCTCGTGTGGCTACCATCATCATGTGATCGCATTTCGGCATTTGCCGATCTATAGCTAGAGTAGTGCAATATACACACGATAGGAGTCTGAAGCTATTCCGCGCTCTGAATGCTCCTATGCCCAAACGCCAACCAAGGTATGTTTCCTCTCCTCATAGATTGCTCTATTTAAAGCCAGTTTCTCACCTTCCTTCATGCTAGCTTTTCGATGTGGGATCCATCCATCAACAAAGTTTAAATCCAACACAAACTCTGGCCGTCCCAACTTAGCAAAATAAATATCCCCTTTTTGCTTGCAATGGGATTCGACCTCAAGCTCCCTTGTAACATAATCCACGCTGCTAGCTACTTTACCAACTAGCTCCTTGTTGTCTTAAAACATGTGCAACTAAATATAAGTCTGTTGCCAAAGTCTAAGTTCCTTTAAAAAAAAGAAATCAAAATGAAATGCAAGTGCCATGACTTGAACCTTGGACCTTTGCTTCCTTGTGTGGCGTCATTCCCTTGTCTCCAATGTGGCGTCATTTGCCACTAGACCACAACTTCTTTTGTGTCATTTTTTTCCACATTTTATTTTTAAAGCCTACCTACTAACTCCCAGGGTTTTATTCACCTAAAACCAAAATTTACCTAAAGCCCAGATTTGATCTCGGGACTTCATAGAAGCCTCCTAACCTTCCAAAATCACTCACCTAATAGGTCCTGTAACACCCCAAACCCAACCCATGCAGTATAACTAGATCTGGCATGTCACATGAAAAAAATGAATAAATAACTTATGATTCTTACTAAAGATGTTGTTATTAGACTATTGTTTAAGAAAACAAATTTGATTTAGAAATACTCGATAAAATACTACTAATCTTGAAAGGTTGATTGAAGAATCAATAATTAAACTAGTAATCTTTTAAAAAAATATTGTTGATAATTGAAAGAGAATTTTCGAGTTAAATTATTTGTAAAAGTTTATTTTGAAATCCATTTGTTAATCAATTTTGGGAAAACCTTTATTTATGATTTTAGAAAATCCTTATTGAAAATAATTCAAGAAAAATAATAAATACGTCCAAACATAAAGCAAATTAAAGTTTATCCCAGAGGCCTTATTACAACTTTAAACCCAAAATGGAAAAAGTAATAAAGCGGAAAATGAAATTTACTAAAGTCCGAAAATGCCATTTCTGAAGTATGGCCTCCACCAAGTCATCCATGGCCCAAGTCCACATCACTAAGTATTACCTGCAAGGATTAAGAAGGAGGGGTGAATTACTAGAACTCAGTGTATAATCCCCTTACAGTCATCCACTAGGCCTGAACCCGTAAAGCAAAATTTTAGGCCTGAGCCCATATAGCATAATCTTAGGTCAAGCCCATTTACATAACAATCTTTAAATGAAGCAAATGTATGCAACCCAACCCATCCATCCATCACACCCCGACCAGCGAATCACACATGTGGGGATCAAGTCAACCCACCTCGCCGCTCACACAAATATGCAGCCAAGCTACTAAAGTATAATATTTTCGTGGTCAAGCCACCGAAATCATAATGAAGCATATTAATGAAAAAATTGTGGCAATGCCACCAGGCTACACTGCTCTCCATACAATTTTTCCCATCCCATGCAATATGTAAAAGTGCAACATTCATAATTAAACATCCACATACATATATAACCACCAATAATCTAATGAATCAATTTCGATGAATCGACCCATTAAAGCAATTTAATAATTCAGCCTACTAAGGCATTTTAGCAAATCGGCCCATTAGGGGCATTTTTGGTAATTCGGCCCATAGGGGCATTTTGGTAAATCGACCCCTTAAAGGCATTTTTGTAATTCAACACTTTAAAGGCATTTAAAGAATTTGGCCCGTTAAGGCATTTTGATAATAACGGCCCATTGAGGGTATATTCATAATTCAGCCCATAAGGGTATTTTTTATAATTTTACAAATTAACATCGATTTTGACAAATCTTAGTACTAACGATTTTTAAGAAAATCACTCGATTCATACCATATTACCATTATTAAATTCTTAAGCAACATCGATCAATTTTTCTAACATGATAAATCACAGATTTACGAAATTTCGGTGTGAGATTACACACCTGATTATGGTAAGGACTAAGCTTTCTTGATCGTCGGTACCTAAATCACCATTACACTCGATTAACCAACAAACGAGATTTTCTTAATCCAAATATCTAAATCTAACGATCTAATGAAATACTTACCCTTAGTATCGTGAACGACCACGATTTGTCTACTCTCACCGGATGATGGTCCACAACCCGGTGGAAAATCCTAAACTATCGATGCCTCCCTTCGTTTGAACTTGGGAATAGGAATTGCAAATCCACTCCTTTTGTGTTCTCCTATCGCTTTTCCTTTCAAATCGTTACCACTTGCCTCCATTGAAAAAGTCTCGGTTAGAATATTACTACTACGAGAGAAAGTAGTTGTTTAGGGATAGGATTTGGCTTACCACTACTTCCGTAGGACCAACGAATAGATAAGAACGAATGATTAGTCCCTAGAATAAGCGTTTAAACTTAATCATCAATCTGTTTTAGCAGAATAACCAAATATTGAGAGATATCAAGATGAACCTTGAAGAAATCCCTTACATTGACAATGGTAGATCCAACTTCCACTGATTGGCTTATGACTACGGATGAATCATCAAGGATGTGGTATTCGGCCACCCACTAAAACACTACGAAAAAAGAAGAGATGATCACGACTTGAAAGAGTAGGAGAAAGTGATATCTCGGTTTAGAACAAAATAGAACAACCGAATAGTGATGGACACACATTCAGCTAGGGAGAAAAGAAAATGAAAAGAGAGAAAGAAACCACTTACCAATTCGATCAAAGAAGAGAGTGCCAAAACGAAAGAGAAAGAAATAATGAAGAAGAGATTAAGGGTCAAAAGGTTCAGCTATGGAGAGAAATGAACAAGAAGATTCGACCACCAAAATATTGATTAAAGAATAAGAAAGAAAGGTTGAAGAAATAGTGAAAAAAGAAAAGAAAAGATAGAGAAAGAGTGCTAGATAGTTTTGGCTAACAATGGAAAAATGAGCAATAATGGATTGAGGATTTCGGTAAAACAAGAGAGAAAGATGGACAAATGTGCTAGAATGTTTCGGTCAAAACAAGGGGAAAAAGAAGTTGGAAAAGAAAAGTACCCAAAATGCTAAAAGAAACCAAAACCTTTCATGCACCAATTTGCATAAAAGCCAAAAGAAAAATTGTCTCCTAACTCCCCTACCAAAATCGTGTACTTCATTCACCAAAAGGTCATGGTTGACCAAAAATTCTATCCCAAGCACCTTCCAAATATTCGGCCAACGTATCCCCCTTCTTACTCCTTTCCTTTATTTATTTCCTTACTCTTCTACTTACCTTATTTTCTTAGTCTTCTTTCTATCAATAAAAAGTCTTCCTTACCTTATTTAAAGCCTTAGCCGACACTTTGGAAAAGAAGCACAAAATAATACAAAAATTTTGCAATAGGTGGGATTTGAAGTCCACCCCTTAAGCTCCTTTATGTGACGCCACACCACTCTACGACTAGCTCCTCTTATGCTAGCAAAATACACACTTATTTCCTTAAGCCTTGATGCCACTTACCTTCTCTCCTTAAAGTGCTTAAACACAAAAATTTTGCTAAGGCCCAACTCAACCCTAAGCCTTCTTAGGACCCCTAAACATACAAAATTAGAATTTTTCACTAGCCTATTGCATGGTATAATACAAAACATGAAATTTTGAATTTCAAGATGTTACAATTCTACCCCCTTAAAGAAATTTCAGCCTCAAAATTTACCTGATTAAAAGAGATAAGGATATTGTTGCTAGATCATGTCCTCTAGCTCCCATGTAGCTTCCTCTGACCCGTGATTACGCCATAATACCTTAACTAATGGAACCGACTTCTTTTTCAGTACTTTAACATCCCGATCTAAAATCTGCACTGGCTACTCTTCAAAAGACAAGTCAGGTCTTAACTCAACTTCCTCCACTGGTACAACATGAGATGGATCCCTTAACATCGAGACATGAAATACACTATGTATCTCACTTAACTCCGGAGGTAACTCCAGCTGATAAGCCACTGGCCCAACACGCTTCAGCATACGGTATGGTCCGATGAACCTAGGGCTCAATTTGCCCTTCCGTCCAAATCTCAAGATCTTCTTCCAAAGTGAAACCTTCAAATAGACCTGATTTCCCACCGTAAATTCTATATCCTTACGCTTCAGATCTGCATACGATTTCTATCTATCTGAAGCTTCCTTTAACCGAGCTCGAATTACCTTAACTTTTTCCTCTGTCTCTAAGATCAACTCAAAACCCAATAACTGTCACTCCACCAGCTCAGACCAACAAGTCGGAGTATGACACCTACGACCATACAACGCCTCATAGGGTGCCATCAGGATACTGGATTGATAGATATTGTTGTATGCAAACTCTGCCAATGGTAGAAAATCTTCCGAACTACCCCTGAAGTCGATCACACAGCCTCTTAACATGTCTTCTAAAATTTGGATTACTCTCTCCGACTGACCATTAGTCTGTGGATGAAACGCCATGCTAAAATTTAGTCTTTTACCCAAAGCTTCATGTAAAGCCTTCCAAAATCGTGATGTAAACCTAGGGTCCCTGTCCGATATAATAGACACTAGTACCCCATGCAACCTCACGACTTCTGCTACATACAACTTGGCCAACTTCTGCAATGAATAATCTGTACGAATAGGTAGTAAATGAGCAGTCTTCTTTAACCGATACATAATAACCCATGCTGAATCTTTCTTAGTAGGCGTTAAGGGTAACCCACTAACAAAGTCCATCGTTATCCTTTCCCATTTCCATAATGGAATTTTCACCAGTTCGAGCAACCCTGACGGAAGTTGATGTTTTGCCTTTACCTGTTGACATGTCAATTACTTGCTCACGAAGTTGGTAACCTCCCTTTTGAACCCTGGCCACCAATACTATTCACGAAGGTCTTGATACATTTTGTTTCCCTTGGGGTGCATAGCATATGGGCTACTATGCGCCTCACGCAGAATTATTTGCCTAAATTCTAAATCCCTGGGCATACAAACTCTTCCGCGGAAACACAGTACTCCATCACTATTAAATCCAAAATCCCATATCTCACCACCTTCCACTTGCTGAAGCCGAGAACACAACCTTTCATCTAACAACTACTTTTCCTTAATCTGATTTAACCATATAGGCTTCACCTGAAGTTCAGCTAATAGGCTACCATCTTCATAAAGGCTGAGATGAGCAAACATCGCTTTCAAATCTGATATCACCTTACAACTCAACGCATCTGCCACTACGTTAGCTTTACCTGGGAGATACTCGATTGAGAGGTCATAATCCTTCAACAATTCTATCCACCTCCACTATTTTAAGTTTAACTCCTTCTGGGGAAGGAGGTACTTCAGACTCTTATGGTCCATGTAGATAATCGACTTCTCCCTGTATAGATAGTGTCTTAAAATCTTCAAAGCAAACACCACTGTAGCTAACTCCAAATCATTTGTGGGATAATTCATCTCATGCAACCTTAATTGATGATATGCATAAGCCACCACTTTCCTCCCTTGCATCAACACACATCCCAAGCCCGTGTGTGACGCATCACAGTAAACAATAAACTCCTTACCAGCCTCAGGCTGAATCAATATCGGCACTTCTGTCAGAATCTTATTCAATTTCTCAAAGCTCTCTTGCTACTTATCTGACCACACAAACGGTACTCCCTTACACAACAGCTTAGTTAGGGGTGCAGCAATCAACAAAAACGCCTCAACAAATCACCTGTAATACCCAGCCAAACCTAGAAAACTCTAAATTTTTGCCACTAACTTCAGTGGCTTCCAGTCCAACAGAGCTTCGACCTTCCGGGGATCAACTCTAATTCCTTCTGCGGACATAACATGCCCCAAAAAGGTCACCTCCTTTAGCCAAAATTCACACTTACTAAATTTGGCATACAGTTGCTTCTCCCTTAATATCTGCAATACAACCTGTAAATGCGAATCATGCTCTTCATCAGTCTTTGAGTACACCAAGATGTCATCTATGAACACAACCACAAACCGGTCTAGATAGGGTTGAAGACTCGGTTCATCATTTCCATAAATGTAGCTGGTGCATTTGTCAACCCAAACGGCATCACTAAGAACTCGTAATGTCCATAACGAGTTTGGAACGCAGTCTTGTGAATATCTGCCTCTTTGACTTTAAGCTGGTGATATCCTGATCTCAAGCCTATCTTCGAGAAAATCGAAGCTCCTCGCAGCTGATCGAACATATGTTGATCCTTGGTAACGGGTACTTGTTCTTGATCGTCAACGTATTCAATTGTCTATAATCGATGCATATACGCATCGACCCATCCTTTTTCTTAACGAATAAAACTGGTGATCCTCACGGTGATATAGTTGGTCGAATAAATTCGCGATCCAACAACTCCTGAATTTGAGCTTTAAGCTCTGCTAGCTCCTTCGGCACCATTCTGTAATGAGCAATAGACACCGGAGCCATTCTTGGTAACAGCTCAATGCCAAATTCCACTTCCTGATCCGGAGGTAATCTTAGAATCTCCGCGGGAAAGACGTCTGAAAAATCTTTCACCGTTCTAACACTCTCAACCGACAACTCTTTGGTCCAAAGCACTGATAAAGGCTAAGAACGCTCCACACCCCTTTCACACCAACTTTTCTACCTTTAAAGCAGACACCACATTAGACAGATAGTTTTTTCTTTCACCTATCATCTTCACTTCCTTATCCTTTGAAGTTCTTAGTACCATCTACTTCGCAGCGCAGTCCAAGTTCGCATGGTGTTTAACCAGCCAGTCCATACCCAAAATAAGATCGAACTCGCCAAATGGCAGTTCCATCAAATCCGCCAGAAATACTTCCCCTTGAATTTCTAAGGGCACATCCCTAAACAACTTATTTACTACCACCGACTGTCCTAAAGGGCTAATCACAGTTGTTTCTCTAGCAGTAATCTCAAATATAATATTCAAAGTTTCTAACACAGTACAAGCAACATACGAATGGGTGGATCCAATGTCTATCAAAGTGGTAAAAGGTACATCAGATATGAAGAACGTACCGATTATGACATCCGGTACATCACCATCCTCTTAACGTCTGAACGCATAGACCAAATCTGGCTGTCTCGCCTCCGTGTTACCCCTATTACCGGTACCCCTATCAGGTGCACCCTGACCTTGTCCTAAGCCATTACCACCTCGACCTGGCCCACAGCCTCTCTACGAATGCTGAGCGCCTCCTACTGGCTGTATGAATCTATTACGAACTACTTGAGTCTGAGAAGGCTCTCGAGGGAAATCCTTATACCGATGGTCTTTGGATCAACATTTGAAACAACCACCAGTTCTCTTCCAACATTCACCTGAGTGAAGTTTTCCACAATTCACGCAAGGTTGCAACTGATTGATAGCAGCTGGAGCACCCACTCGAACTGGCCCCTCATTTCTAGGCTTTTTCTAAAAACTTCTCGCAGGACCTGAATACCCAGAGTCTCTCTTGTTCCTGCCCCTATCCTTGTCTCGATTTTTCCGTTCTGAGTGCTTAACCTTTTCAGCTATCTTAGCTTTTTCCACAAGCGTAGCAAAATTCTTCTCCTTCTGTGGGCCTATCAGTACCCGTAACTCATCACACAACCTATCCTCAAAATGCATACAGTGTTCATAATTAGTCGGTACTATTCCTCGGGCATACCTACTCAGACGCAGAAACTCTGCCTCGTATGCTGCCACAGATTTACCTCCTTGGACCAGATTCAGGAATTCCTTCCTTCGGGCATCCACATAGCTAGCCCCAACATATTTCCCTTAGAATGCTGTCTTAAAGAATTCCCAAGTAATATATCAACTTGAGTGCCTTCCCGAATAGTGAGCCACCACTGATACGCCTTGTCTCTCAACAATGACACAACCCTTTTTTGTTTCTGCTCGTCGGTACAATCCAGGTCATCCATAATCCGCTCCACCGCCTCAAGCCAGTACTCCGTTACACTAGAGGCTACACCCAAAATACCTCTAAAAACTTCGACCCCATTCGATCTGAGTCGTTCTGATATCGACCCACGAGCTGCTGACCCAGTTCTTACTCCAACAACCCTTTCCAGAACTCACAACATCACTTGGGACAGAGCGTCGTCCTCTCTCATTCAATCATGTGACCCGACTTGATCCACCGGTGATGCAGGTGCATCTATTTCCGGCATATGTCTTGATGCCTCAGATACAACTCTATCACCTCGGCTTCTACCACGGCCACGTCTACCACGTCCACATCCTCTAGCGCTCATGTTCACTAATGATGATATAATCTGATTAAGAGTCTTATGAATCAGTATACTATTCAATGTTTATTAAACAATGTTTTATGGTGTATATGAAGTAAAGTCGTTTTCGCAAAACGTATCCTAAAGTCTCAATCTCTATAGTTTCAGCTCCTAAAGCTAAAAGTTCTAGAGTATTTCTATTTTGTGGAGTTTTTCTTACTACAGCCATACCATAATAATCGTAAAATGAAAACATAAACTTACTTGACATGGTGCCAAATACCCATGGTGCCATACTTCCTCTAACATATACATTTATAATTTAAAATTCAAACAACTTTGGAAAACGCTTTTGAACCCAAACCACAGTCGAGTTTTGTGACTGAGCTCTGATACCATAAAATGTAACACCCCAAACCCGGCCCATGCGGTATGACCAGATCTGGCATGCCACATGAAGAAAAGGAATAAAAAACTTATGATTCTTACTAAAGATGTTGTTATTAGACTATTTTTAAGAAAACAAATTTGATTTAGAAATACTGATAAAATACTACTAATCTTGAAAGGTTAATTGAAGAATCGATAATTAAACTAGTAATCTTTTAAAAAATATTGTTGATAATTGAAGAGAATTTTCGAGTTAAATTATTTGGAAAAGTTTAATTTAAAATCCATTTGTTGATCTATTTTGGGAAAACCTTTATTTATGATTTTAGAAAATCCTATGTAAAATAATTCAACAAAAATAATAAATACATCCAACCATAAAGCAAATTAAAGTTTATCCCAAAGGCCTTATTATATCTTTAAACCCAAAATAGTAAAAGTAATAAAGCGAAAAATAAAATTTACGAAAGTCCGAAAACGCCATTTCCAAACTATGGCCTCCACTGAGTCATCCATGGCCCAAGTCCACATCACTGAGTATTACCTGCAAGAATTAAGAAGGAGGGGTGAATTACTAGAACTTAGTGTATAATCCCCTTACCGTCATCCACTGGGACCGAACTCAAAAGCAACATCTTGGGCCTAAGCCCATATAGCATAATCTTCGACCGAAGCCCATTTACATAACAATATTTAAATGAAGTAAATGTATGCAACCCAACCCATCCATCCATCACACCTCGACCACCAATCACACATGTGGGGATCAAGTTAACCTACCTCGCTCACTCCAATATGCAACCAAGTTGCTAAAGTATAATATTTTCGTGGTCAAGCCACCAAAATCATAATTAAGCATATTAATGAACAAATTCTGGTAATGCCACCAGGCTACACTGCTCTCCATACAATTTTTCCCATCCCATGCAATATGTAAAAGTGCAACATTCATAATTAAACATCCACATACATATATAAACACCAATAATCTAATAATTAATTTTGGTGAATCGGTCCATTAAAGCAATTTAATAATTCAGCCCACTAAGGCATTTTAGCAAATCGGCCCATTAAGGGCATTTTGGTACTTCAGCCCATAGGGGCATTTTCATAAATCGGCCCTTAAAAGAATTTTTGTAATTCAACACTTTAAAGGCATTTAAACAATTCGGCCCATTAAAGCATTCTGATAATAACAGCCCATTGAGGGTATATTCATAATTCGGCCCATAAGGGCATTTTTTGTAATTTTACAAATTAACACCTATTTTGACAAATCTTAGTATTAACGATTTTTAAGAAAATCACTCGATTCATACCATATTACCATTATTAAATTCTTAAGCAACATCGATCAATTTTTCTAACATGATCATAAATCACAGATTTACGAAATTTCGGTGTGAGATTACACACCTGACTAGGGTAAAGACTAAGCTTTCTTGATCGTCAGCACCTAAATCACCATTACACTCGATTAACCAACAAACAAGATTTTCTTAATCCAAATATCTAAATCTAACAATCTAATGAAATACTTACCCTTAGTATCGTGAATGACCACGATTTGTCTACTCTCACCGGATGATGGTCTACAACCCGGTGAAAAATCCTGAACTGTTGATACTGCCCTTCGTTTGAACTTGGGATTAGGAATCACAAATCCACTCCTTTCGTGTTCTCTTATCACTTTTCCTTTCAAATCATTACCACTTGCCTCCATTGAAAAAGTCTCAGTTAGAATATTACTACTACGAGAGAAAGTAATTGTTTGGGGATAGGATTCGGCTTACCACTACTTCTATAGGATCAACGAATAGATAAGAACGAACGATTAGTCCCTAGAATAAGCATTTAAACTTAATCATCAATTTGTTTTAGCAGAATAACCAAATATTAAGAGATATCGAGATGAACCTTGAAGAAATCCCTTACATTAGGATGTGGTATTTTGCCACCCACTAAAACACTACAAAAAAAAAGAGATGATCACGACTTGAGAGAGTAGGAGAAAATGATATCTCGGTTTAGAGCAAAATAGAACAACTGAATAGTGATGGACACACATTTGGCTAGAGAGAAAAGAAAATGAATAGAGAGAAAGAAACTACTTATCGATTTGATCAAAGAAGAGAGTGCCAACACGAAAGAGAAAGAAATAATGAAGAAGAGATTAAGGGTCAAAAGGTTTGGCTATGGAGAGAAATGAATAAGAAGATTCAGCCATCAAAATATTGATTAAAGAGGAAGAAAGAAAGGTTGAAGAAGAAAAGATGGAGAAAGAGTGCTAGATAGTTTTGGCTAACAAAGGAAAAATGAGCAAGAATGGATTGAGGGTTTCGACAAAACAAGAGAGAAAGATGGACAAATGTGCTAGAGTGTTTCGGTCAAAACAAGGGGAAAAAGAAGTTGGAAAAGAACCCAAAATGCTAAAATAAGCCAAAACCTTTCATGCACCAATTTGCATAAAAGCCAAAAGAAAAATTGGCTCCCTAACTCCCCCTACCAAAACCATGTACTTCATTCACCAAAAAGGTCATGGTTGAACAAAATTTCTATCCCAAGCACCTTCCAAATATTCGGCCAACGAATCCCCCTTCTTACTTCTTTCCTTTACTTCTTTCCTTACTCTCCTCCTTACCTTATTTTCTTAGTCCTCTTTCCATCAATAAAAAGTCTTCCTTACCTTATTTAAAGCCTTGGACGACACTTTGGAAAAGAAGCACAAAATAATCCAAAAATTTTGCAATAGGTGGGATTCAAACTCCACCCCTTAGGCTCCTTCATGTGACTCCACACCACTCTACTACTAGCTCCTCTTGTGCTAGCAAAATACACATTTATTTCCTTAAGCCTTGATGCCACTTACCTTCTCTCCTTAAAGTGCTTAAACACAAAAATTTTGCTAAGGCCCAACTTAACCCCAAGCCTTCTTAGGACCCCTAAACATACAAAATTAACATTTTTCACTAGCCTATTGCATGGTATAATACAAAACATGAAATTCTGAATTTCAAGATGTTACAGGTCTAACTTGCATTAGGGTCGTTCTCTTGTTCTCAAAGATTTTAAACGCTCCTACGCCCAAGGCCCAATAAGCCCAATTCTACTAGGCCCAAATTTGGGTCGTTATAGCCTAAGCATGGTGTGTGCAAATTTTGTATATTTTGTGTTTTATGCTATAGGGACTAAATTGTAAAAAGTGTAAAATGTCAGGGGTAAAAATATAAATTTCCAGTTTATGTGTTTTAGACTAAATTGAATGACAATATGTTGAATGAGCTTAATTTGAAATTTATTTATATCAAGAAAAAAAAGGATCGAGAGTGGATCGAGGAAAAGCGAAGTTAATTGAATAGTCAGAAAATCTAGTTCGCCGATATCCGAGGTAGGTTTTTAAGCAATTGGGTTGAATTGGATTTTTATCTATATTGATGTACATATATTTAATAGAGGTAAGTATGTATAATGTCATAATGTCGAATGTGATATTGATTGAGAGTTGTATTTAGCGAATGTGAGGTACACATATATGTTGATGATATAGCTATGTGAGACATTGACTTAAGAGATGAATATGGTTGAATGTGATGAATATTTGTATATCAATGGTATAGCCGAATGTGAATTGATATAGAAATTAAATAAGTAATTTGTATATATATATGTATATGTAATTAAGATTTAAGTTTTATATATATATATGTGTGTGTGTGTGTGTGTTTATTTCAAAGTGTAATAAGTTCTAGTAATGCACTATATGTGCGAATGTAAATACCGAGCACTATGTGTGCAAAATCGGTCACTTGGCACTAAGTGTGTGGGATATTAAAGGTAACGGCACTAAGTGTGCGATACGTTGCAGGGTTTGGCATTGAGTGTACTGGTTTATTGATTCATCAAAGATATCGATTATTAGAAATATTAAGCGAAATAAAATGAGCAGGTATGTGATGATATATCATATATGGATTATGTATTATATGTATTAATTTGTGATTTATATGGTTTGAAATGTAAGTGAGAAATTTAGTAGGTAATATATATAAACTTGTACAAATGTATATGTATTTGTTTTGAGATGTGGATTGGATTATAGATTTATGTGAAAGCTATTACTGAATGTGGGAATATTCGTCCTAGGGTCATGAAATGTGAAAATTTTCTAATATAATGTTTTAATGCATTGTTATATAATTGCTTATAACTTACTAAGCTGTTAAAGCTTACTTGGTTCTTGGTTGCTCTCATGTTTTAGATTTACTTCGGTGATCGTTACGTGCTCGGGGATTGTCGCTTAAGCTCGTCACACTATCATCAATATTTTGGTACCTTTTTGAGGTTAAACTTAAATTTTATGGCATGTATAGGCTATATTACCTTTTGAATTGTTACAAATGATATGTATATATGTATTTATGTATATGCCATGTGAAAATGGCTAAAAGATGATATTTTGGGCTTATGTGAATTCGGCCATGATATTAAGTTATGATGAAAGTATAATTTCTGATGTGTTTATGTTTGGTGTTTGAATATGTGGCTTGACTAATCATTAAATTAAATTATAGTTATGAAATTTCGACCATGGTGTTTATATGATGCGGTAAATAATTTCATGATGGGTACGAATGGCGTTATAAGTTATGTATATTTTGGTAGTGCAAAATTGGTCATGATATGCATATATGTGTATAATGAGTTTTATTTATATGTTTTAGGTTATTTATAAGATAGGTATGGTTTTGTTAATTTGGCTTTGATAATTATAAGAGATGTGATAGATTATATGTTTGGATGATGTTGGCAATTGGTATTGAATTTGGTATATCCTAGATTCGATTAAGTAAGGTTTTGGTATATGTACATTTGGTTTGGATAATAGATAATTTGTTTTAGTAAAGTGAATATATCAATGTGCATGTTCGGCTATTGTAATTTCAATGACCAAATGAATAGTAACTTTCACTATTTGATGAAAAATGCTACCATATGAATTTGACTATATGGATTTAAGATAGGTATGTTAACATTAAAGAATATTATGAAAGTGCATCATTACTTATATTGCATTCAATTATGACCATATGAATAGTAAATATTTGTTATAACTTGTAATAAGAAATATGAAATAATTATGTGAATGTCTGTTTTGAGTTGTGTTTCTGATTAGTAATACCTCGTAACCCATTCTGGCGATAGATACGGGTTAGGAGTGTTACAAACTATATGAATGAAATATATTTTAGCAAAATTAAACACAATTTGAAACACTTATAACATAAATAAACTAGGAAAATTACTTTAATTAAACTCAATTTAATATCAACATGCTTAATAACATTCAGAAAACATTCTATGGAAACTCGATCTTTCATGAGTTTGGAAACCAAATTAGGTCCTTTCGGAATCCTTTACTTAGTAAATATGCATTTTACTAATCCTTATTTACTAAGGGTTTCTTAGCATTCATGTGAGGTAACAAGGACGTGTTAGGTTTGAAACAGTTTAATCACACAAATCTAACAACTATGCAGATAACAGAGCTTGGTTAGAGTTGTTATGTAACCTGCAATTTAACCGAGTTAGGATCTAATTTGAGAATGCACATTTCAATTATGTGTCCACTAGTCGTCATCTGGTTAGGATCGCTCAGCTAATTCAAGTGCATTTCAATCACTTATGAATGAAATACAGACTTGGTTTTAATTGAAATCATGATCGATTGAGGCACAAACATTATACGCATGAATCAAATAAATATTATTTTATCAAAAACAATCATCCTAACTTAAATAAAATTAAGTTAACATTGTTGTAACAAGAACAAAGAACACATAGAAAACATTTTCAAATTAAATAAAAGAAAAGAAGAATTAAACTCAAATCAAAGTGGTTGTCACCCAAGACTCTGACAGACAAGGCTCCTTTGCTCCTTCGCTTTGCTCCTTTGATAATGGCTCTCCAAGGTGGCCGACCAAGGGCTCTTTAAGAGGCTCAATTGCTAAAACCTCTGTGAAGAAATGATTTTAGGCGTGGGGAATGGAAAATGATAAAGAGAATTGAGAGAAAAGAGAGAGTGATGAGAGATGAGGGATGGTTAGGAATGGTGAAATGAAGTCTTATTTATAGGTGAAGAGAGGAGAGTAGTTTGCTAAAAATAGAGAGGTTTAGTCTCTTCAAGCTTTTTCAATGAGTGGTCGGCCATGATTAGTGGATTTTGAGTTGAATTTTTCTTGATTTTTAAGTAATTTAAATTCCATAACAACTCAGAACTGAGACTCGGTCAAATGTAAATCTTCAGGCAAATCTCTAATTTCTTCAACATTGCAAGGACATTGTGTAATTAAACCAAGAAGTGGTTTATGTGGACAGCCATGTGTAGCCAAAATTGGGTTGACTTGGTCTTCAATTTGGAAGGTTTTTTGTAATTCAACAAAGCTATCAGACCTGTCCAAAATAATTCAATAAATTAAAGGACCAAAGAACAAAATAATTAATTAATTAAAACCCAAATTATTAATGAAATATTTTAAAATGAATTATTAAATATAATTTTATATTTTATTATTTAATTTAATAATGCATAGCCCATTTTATGTCTTAAAAATATAATATGTTCAAATAAATATAAAATAAGCCATTTTAAGCATGAAAGCCATATAATAAAGCATAAAATCACATTTTAATAATTTCTATGTCCTAATTTCATATTTTCACATATTTCATTAATTTATTAAACAATTACTTAGTTTTAACAACGAATTTAAGTAAAAAGGTGATAAATTGCATAGGAAAAATCCTATATACTTTTCAGTTTACACACCCCCAAACTTAAATCATTGCTCGTCCCGAGTAATGTTTATGCATAGCAAAAGGTCTTGCAAAGGCAAAATTGCTAACTATGTAGGTGGCATCAATCTTTGTCCCATAATCATGCATTAATAACTTCATATTCGTAGATCTCCTTTATTAACAAGTAATGCATATGCAAACATTTTTATAATTTTATACTAAGTTTCAAAATATGCCAACATGAATCATAGTTTGTATGTATGTCACAGCCACAAATAACATTCTTCATTCAACATAATTTCTTATCAATCAAGCAAACAATCATAAGGCTTATTTATGATATTCATATGTTGAACATAGTACTTCCTCTCCACTAATGTAGGTGCCATAATCATCAAATCAATAGGTCTTTTATAAGGTTGTAATGGGGCTCGGTTAAAGGTAGGGATTTAAAGAGATAAGACATTTTGGTTTCAAAATCTTAACCTTTAACTTTGTCTTGGATTTCTTGAAATACAACCTTTTTCTTTAAATGAACCTTTGGAACACCCCCAAACTTATTTCGAACTTATGCTCATACATTTTTCTTTTTGGAGACTGAGCAAACTTTTCATCGCTCTTTCTTCTTCTTTATTTTTTTAAGCATGAGCACATACATCTTTTTGAAAATTTCCTCAAATGTTGATTACCAAGATATATTTAGTTAAAGTGGGTGCAAAAAATTAGGATAACTTAAAAAGATGGTAATGTGGCTTATAATGTAGGTTCATTGCAATAAATAGGCTTTTAAGCTCAAAATTACAGTTTCAAGGGTCTAATATCATAAGGTTGGCTCGAAAAGGCTCAAACGATCCAAAGAAATAGTACCTTTATCATTTTAGATTTTTATGTCTCCTAGGATTTTGCCTCAAGAAAGTTACCAAGTCAATTCTAAATATATAAACCTTCATGCATGTCTAGTCTTAAGATAAACTAAGTTTTCATGGAAAACATTACTAAGACTAAGATCAACAAGCAATCCATTCTTATGATAACATATGTTCACTCAGATAGAATCATCATTCATACTTGCATACAAACTATCTCATTAACAAAAAAAAAAAATGCCTCTAAATATTCATTTATTAAATATACTTATGAAAGAATTGATTGAAACATACTTGAAAATTTTAAAAATTTGAGCAATTTATTTGCCTTACCCTATTTAAAAAGAAGCAATGTCCTCATTGCAAGAACAAAGTAATGAATGAAAACTGAACACCAGGTAGGGTTGTAAAGAAAGAGAGGTGAGTCATTAAGACTGCTTAAATACCAAGTCTTTCCTAAAAACCCAATCCTAGACATATTCATTCTCATTACCACATCGCTTAGTCTTTTTCTTTCTAAAGAAGTGTTAAGTTTATTCATGCTTGTTATGTTTTATTTGTAGAAATTAAATCTTAATTACGAAAGAAATAAATTCCTAAAGACCTAAAAATAATTAAATAAATAACAAGACAAGAATCCCTATTTTATTTTTCTAACTCATTCCCATTGTCTTCTTCAGCTCCATCTCTCGCTTGCATAGTCAATATCTTCCATCCATGTCCCAAGGATAGCATTTTTGCTAATGGTTTTAGGTATTCCCTTTGGCAAGAATGGCTCCCAAACTTTCTTATAATCCATTGGGATCTCGGATTTGTCACAACATCAAGCACTTGTTGAAAAAATCCAAACTGATATTGTTCATCATAGGGTAGTACTCATCTTCTTCAACATCAAGTAAGTTAAACAAACCATTGATGCACTTAGAAGTAAGAGGTACCTTTTTTTTTTCGAACTATGACCTCAGTAGCATCTTGCATAGTCAAGCTAGCATAGAATTCTCAAACTAGTTCATCATCGGGAAGTGAACGAGCATCAAAAAATCGTTCCCACTTGAGAGCATTGATTTTCTTTCTAATCAGTATAGGAACAACCATCAAATCATGACTCTTCAAGTTAAAACCCTTTTCCCGCATCATAGGTTGATGCTTGAAGATTGAATCAAATATCTCTTTCACTTCTTCATCAATCAAAATCGGGTTTTTAGGAGTAGTCTTTGAAGATCTAGTTCTTTTTGCGAGACATGGTATCTTTTCTTGAGAATTTAGCAAAGTTTCGCTCAAGGGGAAAAGAGAAATCGACAAGGTGGGTAAAGACTTGCCACAACGAAAATCTTACGACAATAAGGATAGTGCGACGATAACGACAGCGTACCACAGTAACGGTGGTGTACAGCGGTGACAATAGCGATGTGCAGTAGCAACGTTGGTGCTTTGGATATCCTCTTGCGACGCCATAGGTGATTTTGGCAGAAAGGGAAGAAAAACTAGAGTTTCTTTCACGATTTGAGGTTAGCGGCATAAGAGGGAGATTTAGCGATTTTAGGTTAAGCAAATTGCTTTGAGGGATATGAAAAATAGTAGAATGAAGAGGAGTGTAACACCCCAAACCCAGCCTAAATGTTACTGCCGAATCTGGCGCGTCGCATAGAAAGGTCTTTTTAAAAATAAATTAATTGTGTGTTTGTCAAAAAGTTAAAACCTTAAGTTTAGATATTTGTTTGTAAAGACTTCGATCACTTTGACGAAATGTTGATAAACAATGTGTTTGTTTTAGAAAAGTTGCTCGTTGAAAAGGATGCGTCTCTCTTGAAAATTCTGAGTTCTGTTGTTTTTTTATAAAAACCTGTTTCACTTATTGTCTGTTTCTTAAAAAGTTGTTATTATTTTGAAAACTGCTTTGGTTAAGAAATTCAAAGTTGAAAACTTGGGGAAACATGATATTTTGAAAACCGTTTGTTAACTCTTTTAGAAAAACTCCTGTATTAAACATTTATCAATAAAAATAACGGAAAAAAATGTTTAAAAGGAAAATAAAGTCTAGAGGCCTTATTACAAAACAATAAACCCAAGCTAATTATGTTTAGAAATAAGTTAAAACTAAATTTACTAAGGTTTGTGAGATATCTACGATGTATGGCCACAACTGAGTCCTTCACGGCTCCAAGTCCTCTATCACTGGGGATTACCTACGAGATTAAAGAAAAGGGTCAATTCTGTAACTCAAGGTGTGTAATCCCTAAATCGAATTAACGGGCTTGAGCCCATAAGACATCAATTTGGGCCTAAGCCCTATAATCATGAAAGTGCATATGAAGTAGTGCAACCCAACCCAATCCAACCAACACACCCCCCGATGAGCCAATCACACCTGTGGGGATCAAGTCAACCCACCCTGCCACACACACCAATATTGCAGTCAAGTTGCTATTCACAGAATATTTGTGGCTGAGCCACCGGAGTCATAATTATGTATATATATATATTTTGTGGCTAAGCCACCAGGCTACACTACTCTTCATTCATTAACCCGCCCCATGCAACATGATAAAATGCAACATACATATCAACATTTAAAGATGTAGTATAATATACAATTATTACTAGACAACACTAAGGGTAAAATGGTCATTCAACCCATCGAGTGTATTTTGATAATTTCGCTACCCAGGCATTTCGATAATTTTGCAACCTAGTGGTATTTCAGTAATTTACCCTCTAAGGGTATTTTAGTAATCTAGCCCACTAAGGCATTTTGGGTAAATCGGCCCACCAAGGGCATTTGTTTGCTTAACCGGTTAACAACGATTTTAGTGAATTTAAAACTTAGGTTATTAAAGTGAGCTATTTGATTCCATGCAGTATTCCAGATTATTAATCATGCAGATAATAGTGATTCGGTTTTTACCAACATTGTAGAGTATTACGAAACTACATGGTGACGGTGTAAGTTTACACACCTGTTTGGAAAACATAATATGATACTCTCTGAAGCACCTAAGGACACAATCGTTTACAGTTAGTCGTCTCATACACAAAAAACCCAATCTTTGAATGCTTAATAGAAGACAAAGGAGAGTCCCGATTACGCTTATCAACGAATATTTCCATCCCTTCTAAAGATGGTAATCGGCCCACCTTCTACTAATCTAAATTTCGTGCCCCTAGCGAAGAGATTGCATTAGTAATGTGTATTCGAAATAAGAGAAAGAGAATGAGAGAAAAGACCTTTCTAGTCCCAAAGGCTTCAATCAATTAACACCCTTAAATGGTCATCCCTACCACCTACCAACAAGAAGATGAGATTTTGAAGCAGATTAAACCAGCAGGTTTCGAGTTTGCACTCTAGAGGATTCGGTCCTATCCCAAAAGAGAACACATGAGCTTCAAGGCCGAATGAGTGGTTAAGTTCAGCTTAAGCAGAGCCAAGAGAAAAGGAACAAGAGTAAGTGGAAGAAGAAGAACCATTACCCAACTACCAAGGATAAACCGAATGGAATGACAAGGTTCAGCTACCACCACCACCAAGATTCGGCTAAGAGGTTAACCAAAATGAAGAATCCAAAAGAAGAACAAGCTTATTGAAAACTAGAAGAAAAGAGGTAGGGGGTTCGGCTATTGAGAAGAAAAACAATTGAAAGGCATGGAAGGTTGAACAAGAATTGCACAAGTGGCCAGTTTCCAACGATAGAACAAGAAGAAAGGAAACGCACGAAGAGGAGAAAAGAAAGAATGCCAAAGGGAAAAATCGAAACACTTGAATAGAAATACCAAAATGCAAAAAGAGCAAAACTCGAAAATGCGAAAAAAAAGCTAAAAGTTACAAGAGAATTTTGGCACACACTAAGAGGTTTCTGATTTTCTCCCTATGCTACACACCAATGCCGAATTTGGTACCTTACTCTCCACTCTAGCTGAAATTCTCACCCCTATGCACTTCCCATTTTCGGCCAACTATCACCACACTCCCAAATCCCTTGATTTACTCCTTGATTTATTCCCCTATTCACTCTCCAACACCCATTCAAATTATTTGACCAAGTCTTCCCTCTCTCCTACAGATTTTGTAACACCCCAAACCCGGTCCAAACACTACAACCGGATCTGGTATGTCACTAAGGAAATTTTGTAAAACATGTCGCATTTTCAGAAAAACATTTTGGTAAAGTTTAACCTTTTATTCAGGAAAATTTTATAATTTATAGTTTTAAATAAAATATGCCTTTATGAATTAAAAACCCAAATTTAAATACATGCCTTAGTTCAATTAAAAATAAAAATTTAAATAACTAAAAATAATAAAAGCCCGTAATAAAACAAAATATAAACCGGTGGCCCACTACTTATTACAACGAGATTTAAAATCCATTAAATAAGAATATAAAATAATAACTAGAGTCTTTTGTTGGATCCAAATGTTCTTTTGCATGGCCACCTTGCGCTCCTCTCCTGGTCCGATGCACTAAATGCTACCCAAATGTTAATTAATTGGTTGAGTCATGAGACTCGAGTAGCAACCCTCATGCACCATTAGATTTGGGCCTTAGCCCCATAAAACTAAAATAATTAGAATTAATATACATAATAAAAATAATATGCAAGCCCAACCCAAATCCTAGGTTTCCATCCGTTACACGCCCGCATCACCATTCACACCATTGGGGATTTCTACAATCAACCCACACTCACTGCGCCTTGATGGCGGTCGTCTTTGCTCATCATCGGATCATGGTCGTAGCCACTACAATAGATCCCGGCAAAAGCAACTACATCGATCACGGTAAAAGCGCTACAATGATCACGGTAAAATCGCTACATGCAGATCACGGTGAAAACCGCTACAACATATAACTTCCTCCTTTCATCAAACCCAACCCATGCAATCACATAAGATCAATATACTTATATCGCTTAATCGTAACATTCACTAACCTAATGATTTGTTTTTACCCTCTTTGGGTTTCCTCTATTATGCCCGGATTTTGGCATTTATCAAAACATATAAGACTTATAATCATATATTAATCAAACAGATCTAGATTGTGGGAAAGTGTTACACACCTGATATCATGAAATCCAATATTCTTAGTCAATATTCTTGTTATCCCGATCTACAACTTTGCTCAAAAAGTCGAAAAGATGTGAAAATAGGGCCTTTCCTATATTCGGCCATGGTTAGTGTTCTACCCGATTTCATATATTTATAAATAAACCAATCTCCTTACCTTGAAATCCCAAAAATAACATGAATTGAGTGTTACTGATCTTTGACTTAGAGATCTAAGCGTTGAACTCCTCTTCAAATCCCGAAATACCGAAAATAAGAAAAACCCTTGATTAGTCACTAAATAGCCATTCGACTAGGGACTTTGAAAAGCCGAAGAAATATTGGAAACTCAAAATCGACACATACCTATTGGTTTTTTAGATTCGGCACAAGCAGACTTTACTGAAAAAAATTCGGCAACTTCAGGAGGTGAGATCTAAGAATTTCAGTTTTTAGAAGGTTTAAGAATTGAAGAGATGGCTAAGAGAGATTTGGCCAATGAGTATTAAGGAGAAGAATAGAATAATAGAGATGTGATTTCGCCTTTTAGGAATTAGAAGAAAAATAACAATAGAGGTTAAAAGATTCGGCCAACTAGGAAATTTTAAAGAGGAAGAAAGGGTGAAGAAAATGGTGGTTTTCGGCTTTTGAGAGGAAGAAGATGAGAAAAGAAAATAAAAGAAAGGCTTCCAAAATTTCTAAGACACCCCTCTTTATATAGAAAACCGATTCCTCCTTTGCGAGATTGATTTTCACCAATATCGCCACACATGATAGCTCCTATCCCTTTCCCTTATCTTAATCTATTATCTCCTCAAAATAGTCTTTATCTACTTATTATCCTTAAAGACTAAATCCCTAAATAATAGCCTTTATCCGCTTATTATCCACATAGAATAAATATAATAAAATTCCCAAAAAAATAGCCTTTTTGTCAGTCCACTTCCCTAATCCCTAATGCCAAATTTAACTAACTTAAATTAGAAGATTTGGGCTCCTTAAAACTTAAAATTTGGGCCCCTAACACTTAAATTAACTCATTCCACATATTCACCCATTAAACGCATAGGCCCAAAAATTTAGGATGTTACAGATTTTGATCTCCATTCAGCCACCTCCCTTGCCTGAGCACAAAAATAAAGCTTCTTTTTTGCAGCAGGTGGGATTCGAACACTCTCCCCCTTCCATGCTCCCTTGTGACACCACCCACTAGGCCACCTTGCTCCTTGTGATATTAAAATACAATTAATTATGCTTAAGTCTTGCCTCCACTAGCTCACCTCACTAAAGTGGCCAAAACCAAAATTTCACCAGGACCTAGGCTCAAACCTGAGCCTCCCCAGGACCCCCGAACACACCCAAATAACAAGCTTATCAAGCAAAAAACATGCAATAACACAAAAATGCTAGACCCTTATTTTTAGGATGTTACAGTTCTACCCCTTAAAGAAATTTCGGCCTCAAAATTTACCTGACTAAAAGAGGTGAGGGTATTTCTGTCGCATTGCCTCTTCCATCTCCCACGTGGCTTCCTCTGAACCGTGATTACGCCACAACACCTTGACTAACAAATGGACTTCTTCCTGAACACTTTAACATCCTGACCCAAAACCTATACTGGTTCTTCTTCAAATGACAGATTAGGTCTAACCTCAATCTCTTCCACCGGCACTATCTGAGATGGATCTGAATGATAGCGCCTCAGCATCGAAACATGGAATACATTATGGATCTGGTTTAACTCAAGAGGCAACTCAAATTGATAGGCAACCGATCCCACACGCTTCACTATCTGATAAGGCCCGATGAACCTAGGACTTAACTTGCCCTTCCGCCAGAATCTTAAAATCTTCTTCCAAGGTGATACTTTCAATAAGACATAATCCCCCACTAAAAATCCTATCTCCTTATGCTTAAGATCCATATACAACTTCTGTCTATCAGAAGCTTCTTTAACCGAGCCCGAATCAACTTCACCTTCTTCTCATTTTTCGAAATTAATTCTAGACCCAACAACTGTTGCTCACCCAATTCTGTCCAACAAGTAGGGGTACGACACCTACGACCATATAACACCTCGTAGGGTGCCATCGAATGCTGGATTGGTAGCTGTTGTTGTATGCAAAATCTGTTAACGATAGATAATCTTCCCAACTACCCCTGAAGTCAATCACACAGCACCTTAACATGTCTTCCAAAACTTGGATCACTCTTTCTGACTAACCATCAGTCTGTGGGTGGAACGTTGTGCTAAAGTCCAATCTTGAACCCAACGCTTGATGTAAAGCCTTCCAGGATGTAAATCTAGGGTCCCTGTTTAATATGATGGACACTGGTACCCCATCCAGCCTCACAACTTTTGACACATACAACTTGGCCAATTTCTGAAGTGAGTAGTCAGTGCGAACCGGTATGAAGTGAGCAGACTTAGTCAATCTGTCAGCGATTACCCATACTGAATCCTTCTTAGTAGGCGTTTGGGGTAGCCCACTAACAAAATCCATCATTATCTTCTCCCACTTCCAAAGTGGAATCTTCACCGATTCAAGAAATCACAAGGTAGTCGATGTTTCGCTTCACTTATCGACACGCCAAACATTTGCCTACAAAGCTCAGAACCTCACATTTCAACCCCGCCACCAAGATCGTTCTTGTAGATCTCGGTAAATCTTACTACCACTAGGATGCATAGCGTATGGGCTACTATGCACCTCCCGCAAGATCATCTGCCTTAACTCAGAGTCCTTTGGCATACAAACCCTTCCACGAAAACATAATACCGCTTCACTGTTCAGCCCAAAATCCACTGTCTCCCTACTTTTCACTTGCTGAAGCCAAGAACCTAACGATTCATCCAATAATAACTTCTCTTTAATCTGACCTACCCATGTCAATTTCACCTGAAGTTCCGCTAACAAGCTACCATCTTCATAAATGCTGAGATGAGCAAACATTGCTCTCAAATCTGATATCACTTTATGACTTAATGCATCTTCCACCACGTTGGCCTTACCCGTGATACTTAATCGAGCAATCATAGTCCTTCAGTAACTCTATCCACCTACGTTGCCTTAAATTTAGCTCCTTTTGGGTAAGAAGATATTTAAGACTTTTATGGTTTGTATAGGTAATCGACTTTTCTCCGTACAGGTAATGTCTCCATATATTTAGGGTGAACACTACTGCGGCTAGTTCCAAGTCATGAGTAGGACAGTTCACTTCATGCGGCCTTAGTTGACAATATGCATACGCCACTACCTTCCCTTCTTGCATAAGCACACAACCCAAACTTGTGTGCAACGCATCAAAATAGACAACAAATTCTTTCCCCGCCTTCGGCTGAATCAACACTAATGTTTCATTAGAATCTTTTTAATTTTTCAAAACTTTCCTGCTGCTTAACAGCCTAAACAAACGGTACTCCCTTACACAGTAACTTAGTTAAGGGTGCAACAATCAACGAGAATCCCTCAACAAACCTTCCGTAGTACCCAAAAACTTTAAATCTCAGACACTGACTTCGGCGGCTTCCAATCCAACACAGCTTCCACTTTCCAAGGATCAACCCTAATCCCCTCCGCCAACACAACATGACCTAAGAATGTCACTTCCTTCAACCAAAACTCACACTTACTAAATTTGGCATAAAGTTGCTTCTATCTCAATATCTGTAAAACAACCCGAAGATGTGAATCATGCTCCTCCTCCGTTCTTGAGTATACCAAAATGTCGTCTATGAACACCACCACGAATCGGTCTAGATAGGGTTGAAAGACCTGATTCATCATATCCATAAAAGTAATTGGTGTATTCGTTAATTCGAATGACATCACCAAAAACTTATAATGCCCATAACGAGTTCGGAAAGCTGTCTTGTATATGTCTGCCTCCTTGACCCTTAACTGATGATAACCCGATCTTAAATCTATCTTCGAGAAAACTGAAGCTCCTTGCAACTGATCGAACAGGTTGTCAGTCTTAGGTAGCGGGTATTTGTTCTTAACAGTTAGCTTGTTCAATTGGCGATAGCCAATGCACATACGCATTGACCCATCCTTCTTCTTCACGAGCAATACCAGCGTTCCCCACGGTGATACACTTGGTCTGATAAAACCCCAGTCCAACAACTTTTGGATCTGAGCTTTTAGTTCTACCAGCTCCTTCGGCGCCATCCTATAAGGGGCGATGGACACCGAGCCGTTCCCAATAATAGCTCAATGCCAAATTCAACTTCGCGATTCGGAGGCAATCTCGAAAGCACTTCAGGAATACGTCCGAAAACTCCCTCATAGTTCTGACATCCCTGACAGATAATTCCTTAGCATCAGATGTGCTGACAAAATCCAAAAATGCCTTGCACCCTTTTCGCACCATCTTTTCGGCCCTAAACGCCGAAATCACATTAGACAGATAATCCATTCTTTCTCATATCACTATCACCTCCTTATCCTCTGAAGTCTTTAATACCATGCACTTAGTAGCACAATCCAAGCTCGCACTGTGCTTAACTAGCCAGTCCATGCCTAAGATAAGATCAAACTCGCCGAATGACAGTTCCATCAAATTCACCAGAAACACTACTCCTTGAACTTCTAAAGGCACCTTTCTAAACAGCTTGTCCATCAAATCTGACATTTCTCTAGCAGCAATCTCATATTTAATACCCAGAGTCCCAGACACAGTACAAGCAACATATGAATGGGTAGATCCAATATCTATCAAAGCTGTAAATGGCACATCAAATATGAAAACGTACTAGTTATGACGTCTGTTGCATCGCCATCATCTCGACGTCGAGCCACATAAACCAATCCCGACTGTCTGGCATCTGTGTTACCCATGTTACCAGTACCTCTGCCCAGTGCTCCCCGACCACGTTCTATACCATTTCCACCTCAGCTTGGACCATAACCTCTCAGTGCCTACTGACCACCTCTCCCTGGCTACACAAATCTATGACGTACTATCTGTGTCTGAATAGGCTCTCGAGGACAATCCCTAAACCGATGATCCATAGACCCGCATCTGTAACACCCGCAAGTCCTTTTCTAGCACTCTCCCGAGTGAAATTTCCACATTCCACACAAGGTCATAATTGACCGGTAGTAGCTAGAACTCCCACTCGAGCGGGCCCCTCAAACCTAGGCCTCTTATTAAATCCCCTTGAAGGACCTGAGAACCCATAATCTCTTTTGTTCTTACCCCTTTCTTTATCTCGGTTCTGTGGCTCAGAGTATTTTACCTCCTCTGCAATCGTGCCCTTATCCACCAATGTAGCAAAATCTCTTTCCCTCTATGGGGCTATCAGTACCCGCAACTCATCTCATAGCCCATCCTCAAAACGCACACAGTGCTCATAATCAGTCGAGACTATTCCCCGAGCGTATCGGCTCAGACACAAAAACTCTACCTCGTACTCTGCCATAAATTTACTCCCTAAACCAAATTTAAAAATTCTTTTCTCCGAGCATCCATATCGCTAGCCCCAACATATTTTCCCTAGAAGGCCGCTTTAAAGAAATCCCAAGTCATACGATCCGTTTGTGTGCCTTCCCTTACCGTGAGCCACCACCGGTATGCCTCGTCTCTCAGTAATGACACAACCCCTTTCCGTTTCTATTCAGTAGTGTAATCCAAACCATCCATGATTCGTTCCACAGCCTCAAACCAGTATTCAGCTATATTCGAGGCTACACCAGATATGCCCCCTAAAACTTCAGCTCCATTCGACCTGAGCCGCTGCGAAATAGACCCATGCGATGTTCGACCCAGTACTTACCCCAACAATTCGTTCCAAAACTTGCAGCATAGCTTGGGACAGAGCGTCGTCCCCTTCCAATTTGATCTTGACACCCTGCTTCTGCTACTGGCGATGCTGGCACTTCACCTTCCGGCACATGTCTCGATTCCGAAGATCCAACATCAGCACCCCGGCCTCTACCACTACCGCGTGTACTACGTCCCCATCCTCTGGTACTCATATTACTAAGTCGAGTTAATCTGATTAAGATTTTTTTATGAATCAGTATATGGTTCCAATATTGATTAACAAATATTTATGGAAAACAGATATAAGAGTTGTTTTCGCGAATTGAATTTCCTAATGTATCAGTCTCTATAATCTTAGCTCCTATAGCTAGAAGTTTCTAACAGTTTTCCAATCATAACATCATCATATCAACAATCACACAATGAGAAAACTTACAGATTTGGTGCCGGAGACCGGTGGTCCAATACTTAAAACAAGGACATACATTTTCTAAATGATATTCTAAACAAATTTGAAAACATTTTCGAACCCATTCCACAGCCGAGTTTTGCAATTGGGCTCTGATACCACAAAATGTAACACCCTAAACCCGGCCTAGACGTTACAGCCAAATCTGGCGCGTAACATAGAAAGGTCTTTTTAAAAATAAATTAATTGCGTGTTTATCAAAAAGTTGAAACCTTAAGTTTAGATATTTGTTTATAAAGACTCCGATCACTTTGACGAAATGTTTATAAACCAAGTGTTTGTTTTAGAAAATTTACTCGTTGAAAAGGATGTGTCTCTCTTGAAAATTTTGAGTTCCGTTGTTTATTTATAAAAACTCGATTCACTTATTGTCCGTTTCTTAAAAAAGTTGTTATTATTTTGAAAATACTTTGGTTAAGAAATTCAAGTTGAAAACTTGAAACGTGATATTTTGAAAATAGTTTGTTAACTCTTTAGAAAAACTCCTCAGATAAACATTTATCAAGAAAATAACGGAAAAGTAGGTTTAAAAGGAAAATAAAGTCTAGAGGCCTTATTACAAAACAATAAACCCAAACTAATTAACTTTAAAAATAAGATAAGAACTGAATTTACTAAGGTGTTCGAGAAATCTACGATGTATGGCCACCACTGAGTCCTCCACGGCTCCAAGTCCTCTATCGCTAGGGATTACCCGGAAACACCCCAAACCCGCCCACGAGAATGGATCGGATCTGGTATGTTCCTCAAGTAACCTTGCTCAAATTCATTCAATGTTTTGAAAACTATGAGTTTTGGAAGATAGTTTGTTGTGGGTTGGGCTTGAGTTGAAAACAAATTTATTTTATAACAAAACCCATTTGCTTCAAGTGACAAAATATTTAAACTTATTTCATATTAAGTGGGCTTACTCTTTATAAAGCCCTAAATTCATAACATAGTAATTATAGCGTAAATAAAAATTAAATCACGGTGGCCTTATTACATAAAACGAAACCCAAAATAATAAATTGTACAAGACTTAAAATAAAATAAATATTCAAATTAAATTGAACTTCAAGTCGAACATGGCCACCACAAGTTCTCGTCGTCCAGGTCCATTATCGCTCATCACCAAACATATTCCCATAACGGGTGAGTCGATAGACTCCATGTCAAAGTTGGCATCAGAATGAAGTTAACCATTACTAGCTACCAGGATAAACGAATGGAATGACAAGGTTAATTCACCTACCACCAAGATTACCATAAGAGGTTAATCGAAAGAAGAATCCAAAGAAGAAGCGAAGCATAGCTTATTGAAAACTAGAAGAAAAGAGGTAGGGGGTTCACTATTGAAAAGAAAAACAATTGAAAGGCATGGAAGGTTGAACAAGAATTGCACAAGTGGCCGATTTTCAATAATAGAACAAGAAGAAAGATAATTCGAAGAGGAGAAAAAAAATGCCAAAGGAAAATTGAAACACTTGAATAGAAATACCAACATGAAAAAATAACAAAAGTCAAAAATGCAAAAGAAAAGCTAAAAGTTACAAGAGAATTTTGGCACACACCAAGAGGTTTGATTTTCTCCCTATCTACACACCAATGTCGAATTTGGTACCTTACTCTCCACTCTAGCTAAAATTCTCACCCCATGCACTTCCCATTTTTGGCCAACTATCACCAACTCCCAAATCCCTTAATTTACTCACCCATTCACTCTTCATCACCCATTCAAATTTTTTGACCAAGTCTTCCATCTCTCCTATAAAGTTTGATCTCTATTCAGCCACCTCCTTGCTAAGCACAAAAATAAAGCTCTTTTTGCGGGTGGGATCTGCAACCTCTCCCCTTCCATGCTCCCTTGTGATGCCACCCTAGGCCACCTTGCTCCTTGTATTAAAATACAATTAATTATACTTAAGTCCTGCCTCTACTAGCTCACCTCACTAAAGTGGCCAAAACCAAAATTTCACTAGGACACAGGCTCAAACCAGAGCCTATCCGGGACCGCAACACACCCAAATAACAAGCTTATCAAGCACAACACATGCAATAACACAAAATGCAGACCTCTATTTTTAGGATGTTACAAGGAGTTTATATAGGGAAGAATTAGGGCAACATGTAGTGAAAGTTTAGCTACATTAGGTTTACTTGGCGACAAGAACAATCACACAATGAGAAAACTTACAGATTTGGTGCCGGAGACCGGTGGTCCAATACTTAAAACAAGGACATACATTTTCTAAATGATATTCTAAACAAATTTGAAAACATTTTCGAACCCATTCCACAGCCGAGTTTTGCAATTGGGCTCGATACCACAAAATGTAACACCCTAAACTCGGCCTAGGCGTTACGACAAATCAAGGCGTAAACATAGAAAGGTCTTTTAAAAATAAATTAATTATGCGTGTTTATCAAAAGTTGAAACCTTAAGTTTAGATATTTGTTTATAAAGACTGATCACTTTGACGAAATGTTTATAAACCAAGTGTTTGTTTTAGAAAATTTACTCGTTGAAAAGGATGTGTCTCTCTTGAAAATTTTGAGTTCCGTTGTTTATTTATAAAAACTCGATTCACTTATTGTCCGTTTCTTAAAAAAGTTGTTATTATTTTGAAAAATACTTTGGTTAAGAAATTCGAAGTTGAAAACTTGCGGAAACGTGATATTTTGAAAATAGTTTGTTAACTCTTTTAGAAAAACTCCTGTATTAAACATTTATCAGTAAAAATAACGGAAAAGTAGGTTTAAAAGGAAAATAAAGTCTAGAGGCCTTATTACAAAACAATAAACCCAAACTAATTAACTTTAAAAATAAGATAAGAACTGAATTTACTAAGGTGTTAGAAATCTCGATGTATGGCCACCACCGAGTCCTCCACGGCTCCAAGTCCTCTATCGCTAGGATTACCTGTGAAACACCCCAAACTGGCCCACGAGAATGGATGGATCTGTATGTTCTCAAGTAACCGGTTCAAATTCATTGAATGTTTTGAAAACTATGAGTTTTGGAAGATAGTTTGTTGTGGGTTGGGCTTGAGTTGAAAACAAATTTATTTTATAACAAAACCCATTTGCTTCAAGTGACAAAATATTTAAACTTATTTCATATTAAGTGGGCTTACTTTATAAAGCCCTAAATTCATAACATAGTAATTATAGCGTAAATAAAATTAAATCACGGTGGCCTTATTACATAAAACGAAACCCAAAATAATAAATTGTACAAGACTTAAAATAAAATAAATATTCAAATTAAATTGAACTTCAAGTCGAACATGGCCACCACAAGTTCGCCGTCAGGTCCATTACGCTCATCACCCAAACATATTCCCACAACGGGGTGAGTCGATAGACTCGGTGTGTAACCAACACTAAACATAATAGAAATAGGCACACCATACATATCATATGCATATAAAATTTCAAGGTAATGATGCAAACCCAACCCAAACCTATATGCCATCCGCTACACTCCACCCACTCAACCTCGTACCGTGGGGACTACTAAGTCAACCCTCCATCCGCTACACTCCATCGAAGGCGTACAGAGTCGACGTGCTCATCGCCCATGATAATATTGTGGCATAGACACCACTTTAATGTAACCGGTTACCACTTGATGTGACCAAGTCACCACTTTCACTTAGTGAGACCGAAGTCATCACATTCACTTAGTGAGACCAAGTCATCACTTTCACTTAGTGAGACCAAGTCATCACATTCACTTAGTGAGACCAAAGTCATCACGTTCACTTCCCTTCTTCAATTGACCAATGCCCCAAATTATAAATATCATGCATATCATATTTTATTTCACTTTCACATCACTTTTCACATGTTAAATATAACATCTTTATGAAATCCTAGTAGGAGTAGGAAAACGTATTCGAGTACTTTGTACCACAATATGGTACTTTGGCCACTTTCTTTCACTTTCACATTAACATATATAACATATTTAAACCATAAATCTATTAAGATTAGTGTGGAGTACACACGTACCTTAGCCATATTCTTACACTTTCATATTAACACATATATTGAATTAAAGTCAGTAATCTATCAAGATTTAGTGTAGGGTACACACCGATTTGCTTATCAATTCCTTGAAATCCCAAAACCCGATCTATTGCTTTAGATCTCAATTCCTACATTTGATTAATCACTTACTACTTTAATAAAAAACCATTTGACCATAAATCCAAATCCTAGTAGGATTAGTATTCTTAAAACTTACCTTGTTGCCGATTTCAATACTAATCAAATCCCTAAATCTATGCTATGCTCCTCCTTGTATTCGCCAAGCACTAAATCTCATCGTTAGTTTCGCTTTTAAACAAACAAGAATTAGATCTAATTATCAAAATAGGCCTTAGCAAAGCTATGAACACTTACCTTGTGGATTTTAAATCCAAACTCACCAAATAACTAGGAACATGCTTACCTATGGTGTACCTTCGGAAAAAACTTCTCCTTCCTTGTAGCCTACACTTAGTAAATCCAAAGATCTCTTCAAAGTTTCGCAACCATGAACATTAATGGATTAGCCCTAGATTTTGATAAGTCTAAAATATAAAAGAATGGAAACCAAACTTGATATTACCCTTATTTGAAGGAATCGATTGCACCTTCACTTCAACCTTCGAGATTGACTTAGAGACTTGATGAACAATCGGCTATGATTCCTTATGTATTCGGTTTCAAAGATGAAAGAAGAGAGGAATAATAGGCTTAGAAGGAATCGCTAGGAGGCTAAAAGAAAAGAAGAAAAGAATGGATGCTCAAGAAGAATATTCACAGAGGAAAGAGAGAGGAGAATGAATAATGAATGGCCCTAGTCTCATCCTTTTATAGCCGAATTACTAGGCCAAGAATCCTTAACTTGGCCACCACTCTTCCTTATTTTCCTAATTAAAGAATAATTCTTCATTTATCCACCTATTTAGCCTAATTTTAAAGAGAATTAAACTCTTCCTCAAGAGTCCTTATGATCTTCTAATTAGTGAGTTTTAAAGAGAGTGAAACTCCTCTTTTGCAAGCCTTGTGCCATCCACCTCTTGGGCTTCTAGAAGCAAAATAAAACTTATTTTATTTGCTTCTTATGTGACTCGAACTCAAGCCCAACACCATTGCATGTGGGCCATTTCCTGAGGCCTTAAGTGGCATCTTCAGGCCACTTTTCCAAGTCCGTTAATGGGTCAAATTTCACGTACTTTATATTTTAAGGTCACCTGGCCCTAAGTTCCCCTTTGAACTTTAAAATTTGACATTTCGGGGTCATTTTTAAGTTTCCAAAAATTTTCACGCGGCTCTGTAAACTTGACATTTCCTAGGTTTCCAAAATGTTTACTTTCCTATTTTGGCTTAGTTTCCAAAATGTTTACTTTCCTCTTTTAGCTTAGGTTTCCAAAATGTTCACTTTCCTCTTTTAACTAATCGTTCCATACATTTCCTTACATTTCCATACATTTCCTTACATTTCCATACATTTCCATACCTTTCCATACCGAGATTAAAGAAAAGGGTGAGTTACGAGAACTCGGGTGTGTAATCCCTAAACTGGCATTAACTGGGCCTAAGTCCAAATGACATCAATTTGGGCCTAAGCCCTATAATCATGAAAGTGCATATGAAGTAGTGCAACTCAACCCAATCCAACCAACATACCCCAACCAGCCAATCACACCTGTGGGGATCAAGTCAACCCATCCTGCCACACACACCAATATTGCAGTCAAGTTGCTATTCATAGAATATTTGTGGCTGAGCCACTGAGTCATAATTATGTATACATATTTTGTGGCTATGCCACCAGGCTACACTGCTCTTCATTTATTAACCCGCCCCATGCAACATGATAAAATGCAACATACATATCAACATATAAAATTGTAGTATAACATACAATTATTACTAGACAACACTGAGGGTAAAATGGTCATTCAACCCATCGAGGGTATTTGGTAATTTCGCAGCCCAAGGGCATTTTGGTAATTTCATAACCTAGGGGTATTTCAATAATTTACCCTCCAAGGGTATTTTAGTAATCTAGCCCACTAAGGTATTTTGGTAAATCGGCCCACAAGGGAATTTTGGGTAAATCGGCCCACTAAGGGCATTTTGTTAAATTGGCTCACCAAGGGCATTTGTTTGCTTAACTGGTTAACAGCGATTTTAGTGAATTTAAAACTGAGGTTATTAAAGTGAGCTATTCAATTCCATGCAATATTTTGGATTATTAATCATGCAGATAATAGTGATACAGTTTTTACCAACATTTTAGAGTATTACGAAACTACATGGTGACGGTGTAAGTTTATACACCTATTTGGAAAACGAAACACGATACTCTCTGAAGCACCTAAGGACACAATTAGTTATAGTTAGTCCTCCAATATGCAAGAACCCAATCTTTGCATACTTAATAGAAGACAAAGGAGAGTCTCGGTTACACTTACCAATGAATATTTCCCTTCTGAAGAGGGTAATCGGCCCACCTTCTACTAATTCAAATTTTGTGCCCCTAGCAAAGAGATTGCATTAGTAATGTGTATTTGAGATAAGAGAAAGACAATGAGAGAAAAGACCTTTTCGGTCCCAAAGGCTTCAACAAAAAATAAGAGAGTTAAGACCCCTAAATGGTCATCCCCACCACTTACCAACAAGAAGGTAAGATTTTGAAGTAGATTGAACCAAAAGTTTTGAGTTTGCACCCTAGAGGTTTTGGTCCTATCCCAAACGAGAACACATGAGATTCAAGGCCAAATGAGTGGTTAAGTTCGGCTTAAGTAGAGCCAAGAGAAAAAGAACGAGAGTAAGTGGAAGAAGAAGAACCATTACCTAGCTACCAAGGATAAACCGAATGGAATGACAAGGTTCAGCTACCACTACCACCAAGATTCGGCTAAGAGGTTAATCGAAATGAAGAATCCAAAAGAAGAAGAAACGTAGCAAGCTTATTGAAAACTAGAAGAAAAGAGGTAGGGGGTTCAGCTATTGAAAAGAAAAACAATTGAAAGGCATGGAAGGTTGAACAAGAATTGCACAAGTGGCCAGTTTTCAATAATAGAACAAGAAGAAAGGAAATGTACGAAGAGGAGAAAAGAAAGAATGCCAAAGGGAAAATTGAAACACTTGAATAGAAATACCAACATGAAAAAATAACAAAAGTCAAAAATGCAAAAGAAAAGCTAAAAGTTACAAGAGAATTTTGGCACACACCAAGAGGTTTCCGATTTTTCTCCCTATGCTACACACCCAATGTCGAATTTGGTACCTTACTCTCCACTCTAGCTAAAATTCTCACCCCCATGCACTTCCCATTTTTGGCCAACTATCACCACACTCCCAAATCCCTTAATTTACTCACCCATTCACTCTTCATCACCCATTCAAATTTTTTGACCAAGTCTTCCATCTCTCCTATAAAGTTTGATCTCTATTCAGCCACCTCCCTTGCCTGAGCACAAAAATAAAGCTCTTTTTGCAGCAGGTGGGATACGAACACTCTCCCCTTCCATGCTCCCTTGTGATGCCACCCACTAGGCCACCTTGCTCCTTGTGATATTAAAATACAATTAATTATACTTAAGTCCTGCCTCTACTAGCTCACCTCACTAAAGTGGCCAAAACCAAAATTTCACTAGGACCTGGGCTCAAACCCGAGCCTATCCAGGACCCCCGAACACACCCAAATAACAAGCTTATCAAGCACAACACATGCAATAACACAAAAATGACCGACCTCTATTTTTAGGATGTTACAAGGAGTTTATATAGGGAAGAATTAGGGCAACATGTAGTGAAAGTTTAGCTACATTAGGTTTACTTGGGCGACAAGTAATGGGAGTGGCGACAAAGTATGAATTTTCCCTCCTTTTTGCTGTCTTGGGCCTCAAACTCAAACTGTATTTACAAACTTACTAAAGAAAAAAAACCGATTAGTACTTGGGTCAAATTTGACCCTCTTTATTAACATAAAAATTTTAATTTTAAACAAAACAAATGAAACTTAAAAATTTTCAAATCTTAATTAGAAAATTTCTTCTTAACAAATTACATTAAATTAATTCTCAGGAAAGGTTAGAGAGGTCACAGTGGTCCCACTTAAGTTCCAATCTCCTTGGACAGAATTAATTAAATGTAATAAGTTAAGAAAATAAGTTCTAATTATTTATTTATTTACAAAATGAGTTCATGAAAAATCAAGGGTCTGTTAATTTGAACAAGGATTCAACACGCTTAACTTCACCATCCTAGTAGTGTTTGAGACGTTGACCATTAACTTTAAATTACCTCCGTAATTGTCGAATAATTCAATAGCTTCATAAGGATAAACTAGGTAGATGGTATAGTGTCCTTTCCATTAGGATTTAAGCTTCCTAGGAAATAACTCCAATCTTGAATTAAACAACAAAACCTGACCTTCTTTAAACTCGCAAGGTTGTATATGACTATCATGCCATCTCTTTGATCTTTCTTTACACATTTTGGCATTTTCATAGGAAAACAACCTCAACTCTTCCAACTCATCAAGTTGTAACATACTTCTCTCACCGGCTTGCTTAAGATCAAAGTTCAACTGCTTCAAAGCCCAGTGAGCTCTATTCTCCAACTCTAATGGAAAATGGCATGCCTTTCCAAAGACTAACCGATAAGGAGTCATTCCTAATGGTGTCTTAAATGTTGTTCGATAGGCCCATAATGCATCATCGAGCCTTCGAGACCAATCTTTTCTACTAGGGTGTACTACCCTTTCAAGGATACCTTTGATTTCACTGGTTCACTCTTTCAAATTGCCTATTAGACTGGGGGTGATAGGCAGTAGCAATTGAAACACCCCAAACCCAGCCCACAAGCCCCGACCAGATTTGACATGTTCCTTAAGAAAAACTTAGCTTAATTTCGTTCCATCTTCTTATAAAATAAGTCAATTCAAAACCAGTCAAAATTTTAACGAGTTGGAAACCAAGTTACCATTCGAGTTTGTATTTTGTTAAAATCGTTTCTTTCATACTCAAAAGGGTTTGTCAGATTTTAGAGTTCCTTTGAAAAAAAACTGTTAGTTTGATTGAATGATAAAACATTGATGTTGCTTTGAGAAAAATATTTAATTACTTGTTTGTTGATTATCGTATGGAAATAAAATTTAATACGCGAAATTAAGCAGTTAAGTAATGGCCTTATTACATATTAAAAACCAAAATAAATCTCGGAATAACGTACTAAAGAAAATGAAAAAGAGTTCAACCATAAGTAAACTTAAAATTTGCTGAGCATGGCCACCACATAGTCCCTGCCGACCCGGTCCACAGTACTATGTGTCACCTGTAAAATGTTAGCCCACGAAGGGTGAGTCAACAGACTCAATGTGCAACTACCAACACCGATCCCAACCGATTAAAGCCTTTACTACAATCGTTTTGGGCAAAGCCCATCTTCAATCATAATTGGCCATAAGCCCATATCATAGCATATTAAATCACATATATATATAATTAATGATGCTACCCGAACCCACCTAGATATCCAACCTCTACACACCACCCGTACCTACCAATCACACCAGTGGGGATTACTAAATCGACCCTCCATCCGCTACACACCCTCGAAGGCAGTCGCTGCAGTCAACTGCTCATCGGCCTTACTACGTGGCATAGCCACCGGCTAATGTGACAACGTCACCGAATCATAATATTGTGACATGAGTCACCGAATAATGTGGCAAAACCACCGGAACACTTCCCCTTTCCATTGTAACCCTCGTGCCCATGCAACATACATAATATTACAGGTATCATACTATATGTTTAATCCCAAGCCCATATCGAAATTCACATGCGTTCATACAAATAATTGTAAACACTATTAATAGACTGTTAGATGTAACGTACCTGAATGGATTGTTCCATTGAATGGTACCCTTAGCCATGATTATTCATAACCTTATTAACATATATTTAATATTATTAATCTATCGAAAAAGGTGTGGGGTTATACACCTGAAAACACGGAGAACGACACTCTCGATCTCACTAACACCCTCACTTGCAGGGATCACCACGATTTGCTTATCCTTTTCCGAAGCTGGCCCACAACCCGGTGGCCAATCACGTACGGCTGACACCACCCGCTTCTTGAATCTAGGGGTAGGAACTGCACTTCCAACCCCCCTCCTTTGATTGGATAGGACCCGACTCCATGAGATTTACTTAATCAGAAAAACTCGATTGAGTGAATGGATCTAAGAACATTCATCTAAATGAACAGAGGCTTACCTAGATCGGCAGAATACCAAAGTTTCCGGCTTTTGCTTTTGGAGTCGATTGTGTACCTACATAATACCATATGAGTAATCGACTAACACTGAGGGTATGGCCTTTGGCCAAATAGCATTTTCTCCTTACCTTGCCTGTTTAAATCCCGGAAGCTTTTAGATAACCCCTAACGTTGGCTTCCAAGAAGAGTTACGAATCCAAAACCTTGCATAGATTCGGCCATACACAAAAATACAGGATTAAGCCTCTGATTTTGGCAGACCAAAATAATAAAGAGAGATTTAGACCAAAAGAGATTCCTTACCCCAAGACTCACCCGATTTGGCTTACTGACAGCCCTTGGAGATCAACGCAATAGAAGAGAATGGAATAAGAGTGTAGACGAAAATAAAAGAAGAGAAAAAGAAACGATGGATGGGAGGTTTGGCCAAGGTACTATTCGGCCTTTGATGAAAAGTAAGAGAAGAAGAATTAGTGAAGAGACTCAAGGAGGTTCGGCTATGGTCTTAGCAAATGGGAAAGGTTCTTTCGACTTTTGAGGATGGAGGAATCGGTGCAAAGAAGAAGAAAAAGGGTTGGGGTTTGTATGGTTTCGGCTATGGTGAGAGTGGAGGGTATGTTTCAGCTTTTAGAGGGTGAATGAAGAAGAAAAGGGATAGCTTGCTAAGATGAGAAAAAGTGCACGAATGGTTCTTCACTTTCGGCTTTTGATCAAGAGAGAAAAGAATGCAAGTTTCGCAGGAAGCACAAATGAAAATAAAACTTTCGAAAGAGAGAAAATGGCCACACATTCTCCTTATTTCGGCACCTAAAGCCCCTAGCCAATCCACTTCCCTCTTGGCCTAAAATGCCACCCCAAGACTCCTTCATTCGGCCAACTCTTTCCCTCCTCTCAAATCTCTTCTTTTCCTCCTATTTTTCCTCTTCTCGTCTCATTCAAAAGAGTTTGAATGAGTCAAACTCTTATCTCCCTTCTTAGCCGAAAACTCAAGTGCCTTGACCAAGTCAAATTCTCATCCATTTAGTGTCTAATTGACGTCCAACTCCTCTCTTGCCTGTGCCAAAAAGGTGTTAAAATAATGCTCTAATTACCGCCCCCATGATTCGAACCCTTGATCTTTTCTCCCCTAATGACGCCACCTCTTTGTATGCTTGGTGGCGTCTCCTTGCCACCTTACCACTGTGCTTGTTATGCTACCATTCGCCAAAATTACCTATGTAACCTACCCCAGTCGGCTATCCTCCTTTCTAAGCTTCAAAACACAAATTTTAACCAAAGCTCCTAGCTTAACCTAGCCCGTTCCGGGACTCCCAAACACACCCATACATTCAAGCAACGCATTAAACACACATAAACATGAAATAAATGCAGAACCCTAAAAACCCAGATGTTACAGTTCTACCCCCTTAAAGAAATTCCAGCCTCGAAATTACCTGGCTAAAATAGGTGAGGGTATTGCTGTCGCATTGCTTCCTCCGGCTCCTATGAATCTTCTTCCGATCCATGGTTTCACCATAACACCTTGACTAGAGGAACTGATTTCCTCCATAACACCTTCACATCCCTTTCAAAAATCTGAATTGGCTCTTCCTCGTAGGACAAATCTGGTCTCAATTCCATTTCTTCAACTGGCACTACATGAGATGGATCTGATCGGTAACGATGTAACATCGAAATGTGAAACACATCGTGCATCTGTTTTAATTCCAAAGGCAACTCCAGCTGATACGCCACTGGTCCAACCCGCTTCAAAACCCGATAAGGCCCTATAAACATGGGACTCAGCTTACCCTTGTGACCAAATCTCATCACCTTCTTCTATGGCGAAACTTTCAGAAACACCTGATCTCCCACTGCAAACTTTATCTCCTTTCGGTTGAGATCTGCATACGACTTTTGTCTGTCAGATGCCTCCTTCAACCGTGCCTGAATTACCTTAACCTTTTCTTCTGATTCTGCCACAATCTCTGGACCCAAAATATGACGTTCCCCCAATTCTGTCCAACATGTAGGAGTGCGACACTTTCGTCCATACAGTGCTTCATACGGTGCCATCCGAATACTTGCTTGATAGCTATTGTTGTATGCAAACTCCACTAAAGGCAAGAACTCCTCCCAGCTTCCTCTGAAATCTATCACGCAAGCCCTCAACATATCCTCTAACACTTGAATTACCCATTCAGACTGGCCGTCCGACTGCAGATGAAATGCCGTACTGAAGTCCAACCTGGTGCCTAATGCCTGATGCAGTGCTCTCCAAAATTAAGACGTAAACCTCGGATCCCTATCCGAGATAATCGACACTGGCACCCCATGTAGCCTCACAATTTCTGCCACATACAACTTTGCCAACCTCTGCAGAGCATAGTCAACCCGCACGGTATGAAATGTGCAGACTTTGTCAACCGATCCACTATCACCCATACCGAATCTTTCTTAATGGGCGTAAGGGGAAGCCCACTAACGAAGTCCATAGTGATTCTCTCCCACTTCCACTACGGAATCATTATTGGTTGAAGCAACCCCGAAGGTACTTGGTGTCAGCTTTAACCTGCTGACACGTTAAGCACTTCCCCACAAATTTTGTAACTTTCCATTTCAGACCAGGCCACCAAAACTGATCCCGTAGATCCCTGTATAACTTACTACCTCTAGGATGCATAGCATAAGGGCTGCTATGCGATTCCCGAAGAATTCTCGGCCTTAACTCCTCATCCTTTAGCATACAGACCTTGCCCCAAAAACACAGTACTCCGTCACCATTTACACCATAGTCTTCCAATTCCCCATTCTGCACTTACAGTAGCTTAGCGCTCAGATCATCATCTACCAACTATTTTTCCTTTACCTAACTTAACCACGTCGGCTTCACCTACAACTCTGCTAGCAAACTTCCATCATCATAAAGACTAAGATGTGTAAACATCGCCCTCAAATCCGACACTATTTTTTGACTTAGGGCATCTGCCACCACATTCGCTTTACCCGGGTGATACTCTATTGAACAGTCGTAGTCTTTCAACAACTCCACCCACCTTCGCTGTCTCAAATTCAGCTCCTTCTGAGTTAAAAATATTTCAGACTCTTGTGGTCCGTGTAGATCACCGACCTTTCTCCATACAAATAGTGCCTCCACACTTTTAGAGCGAATACTACCGCAGCCAACTCCAGGTCATGCGTCAGATAGTTAACCTCATGTGGCCTTAATTGCCAAGATGCATAAGCAACCACCTTCCCGTCTTGCATTAGAACACATCCCAATCCTGTGTGAGAAGCATCACAATACACCACAAAGTTTTTCCCTGCTTCAGGCTGAATCAAAATCGGAGCCTCTGTCAATACTCTTTTAAGCTTCTCAAAACTCTCTCGATGCTTATCCGCCCACACGAAAAGTACCTCCTTTCTCAACAACTTCGTCAAAGGTGCTGCTATCGACGAGAACCCTTTAATAAATCTCCTGTAGTAGCCTGCTAACCTTAAGAAATTGCGAACCTCTGCCACAGACTTAGGTGGTTTCCACTCTAGCACCGCCTCAATTTTTCGAGGATCTGCCATTATCCCTTCCGCAGATACCACATGTCCCAAAAACGCAACTTCCTTTAACCAGAATTCGCATTTGCTGAACTTGGCATATAACTTCTTTTCCCTTAGAACCTGCAGCACTACCCGGAGATGCACATCATGCTCTTCCTTAGACTTAGAATATACCAGGATGTCGTCTATAAACACAACGATGAACTGATCCAAGTAGGGTTGAAAAACCCGATTCATCATATCCATGAACGCAGCTGGGGCGTTCGTCAATCCGAACAGCATTACTAAGAACTCATAATGTCCGTATCTAGTCTGGAAAGCTGTCTTATGGATATCTGCTTCCTTCACCTTAAGCTGATGATATCCCGACCTTAGATCTATTTTTAAAAATGCTGCAGCCCCCTTGAGCTGATCAAACAAGATGGCTATCCTCGGCAACAGGTACTTGTTTTTGATCGTCAGCTTATTCAACTGCCGGTAATCTATGCACATGCGCATAGTCCCATCCTTCTTTTTCACGAATAGGACCGGTGCTCCCCATGGAGACACACTAGGTCGGATAAACCCACGATCGAGTAACTCTTGAATCTGGGCCTTGAGCTCTCCCAACTCCTTTGGTGCCATTCTGTAAGGAGCGATAGATACTGGCGCTGTACCTGGCAACAAGTCAATCTCAAACTCCACCTCACGATCCGGAGGCAACCTTGGAAGTTCTTCCGGAAAGACATCCACAAACTCTTTTACCGTCCTAACCCCTTCTACAGCTACTTCCTTAGCCTCCAGAGCACTGACAAGCATCAGAAAAGCCATACATCCCTTTCTTACCATCTTCTCTGCCTTAAGAGCAGACACTACATTAGACAGGTAATTCCTCCTCTCACCCATCACCACGATCTCATTGTCATCGAAAGTCGTCAATGACATGCACTTAGCAGCACAGTCCATATTCGTACGATACCTCACTAACCAGTCCATGCCTAAGATTAAGTCAAAATCCCCAAATGACGGCTCCATTAAGTCAGCCGAAAACTGCACCCTCTGAACTTCTAAAGGCACTTCCCTAAAGAGTTTGTCTACTACTACTGATTGCCCCAAAGGACTAAGTACAGTCATCTTCCTAGGGACAATCTCAAGGTTCACATTCAGAGTTCTAGACACTTCACTAGCGATGTAAGAATGAGTCGACCCCATATCTATTAGAGTAGTAAAGGGTAATCCAGAAATAAGGAACGTACCCGTTATGATGTCAGGTGCGTCACCATTCTCCCTCTGACGAACTGCATACACCAGACTCACTGTCTCACCTCCGTGTTACCAACACCTCTACCCGGTGTCTCGCGACCTCTACCAAAACCATTTCCTCTGCCAATCAGACCATGACCCCTCGGCGGCTGCTATCCACCTCTTTCAGCCCGATAAAAACCCTGACCTACTGGTCGGCTCCTATCTGCTTCCACAGGACAGTCCCTAATCATGTGATCTTTGGACCCACACTTAAAACATCCCACTGTTTTCTTCCAACACTCCCCTGGTGCATCCTTCCACATTGAGCACATGTACGATACTGACCTCCCACAGCAACCTGCTGACCTCGCGGCCCATCAACCCTAGGTCTTTTTTGGAAATTCCCGGATGACCCTGATGACCTACAACTTCTCTTACTCTTACCCTGACCTCTATCCCGGTTCTGCCTCTTGGTACGCTTCACCTCCTTGGCTATTTTCACTTTTTCAACCAATACCGCAAAGTCCCTCTCTTGCTGTGGAGCTATTAACACCCTCAACTCATCTCGAAGCCCATCTTCGAACTGTACACAGCGCTCATAATCGGTCGACAAGATTCCCTGGGCATATCGGCTCAAACAAAGGAATTCTACTTCATACTCAGCTACGGATTTGCCCCCTTGTACCAGATTCAAGAATGCCTTCCTCTGATCATCCACATAACTTGCTCCTACATACTTCCTTTGGAACATCGTCTTGAAATACTCTCAATCAATCTGGTCCACATGGGTACCCTCTCTAACGAAGAAGCCACCACCGCACGCCTCATCCCAAGTAGTGACACCGCCTTTCAATTTTTCCTCACCGCATCCGGTCATCCATAATCCTTTCGATCGCTTCCAACCAATATTCAGCAACATTTGGGGCCACCCCAGAGACCACCTGAACACCTCAGCTCTGTGTGCTCGCAATCGCTCGAATCGACTTCCGAGCCCTCCACCTAGACCTACTCCAAAGAACTCTTTCCAACACTCGCAACATCGCTCGATATTCGTCATCTTCTCGATTTGGTCCTGGAATTCTGCTTCTCCAATCGGTGGTAATGGTATTTCATTCCCGGACCCATGTCCAGATCCTGCTGGTTCAGACAGTGATTTTGCCTCGCCACGTCCGCGCACATTGCTTATTCATAAATCACAAGCATAAATCATCCATTTACTTATTCATAACTTAACCATTTCATGTGCATCAAACTATACCAAAACATATGCTTCATATAACTCATTCATTTTAGCATTTTATCAAATCAAAACTTGCCAAAACACATGGCTAATTTCACTTCATAAACATATACACATATCTAGCCTATACATGCCATAATTAGCTATATACACTTTTAAAAGGGTACCAAAATAAGTTTAGTAGTGTGATGATGATCCTTGACGGTCCCGAGCCTTCAGTAGCTTTGACGGCCTATAAAAAAAAGAAAACACACACACAGAGTAAGCTTTCCAAAAGCTTTGTAAGTCAATATACAAACAAACTTGGCATGGAAGGCATATTTACAAATAGATACACTGGCACATATCATCCACTTAACCATTATCATAATTCAAGAATCATACAAGCACATAGCTCATCTAGCCAAAACTTTACATATCAAAACATCAATTCCATATACATAACATCATAGTAAGATCGCATAGATGCTTACCTTGTATACACATTTAGTTTATAGTCAGCGTACCTGAAACGGATTTATAATCGCATAATTGTTCATAGCTCAGATTTGCAATTCGTAACACAGACTTGCTGTTGAACCAATAGGAATCTAGAAGGATACTCAGAAGGCTCAAAATAGTCATACAATGCAAACGTCCCAGACGAGGTCTTACATGCACTCAGATATCGATGCCACTATCCTAGACAGGGTCTTACACGAATCAATACGATGCCGATGTCCTAGACATGGTCTTACACATACGGATCATAACGATGCCAACGTCCCAGACGTGGTCTTATACGTAAAGCTCATATCAATGCCAACGTCCCAGACGTGGTCTTACATGAGTCTTAAAATCAACGCAAACATCCCAAACGTGGTCTTACATGATAAAATAGAATAGATACCTATGTCATGACATAGCTAATCCTATCTATTCCTAGGTTCGCACGGGACTTCTCGAACTTTATCACTATATCGAACTTATCTTGGAATTCATGTACATAGCATCTCATACACATTCATTATCATTGATAATCATATGAATATATCCAATTCAATACAAATACGTTTATTTGCATAGTGACTTACCTCAGATTCGATCTATCGAAATGAAAATAGTTACTCGTTTACTTTCACTTTCCCGCGATCTAAGTTTATTTTCCTCAGTTCTTAATCTAAACATATTCAGAATTAACCCTTTTATTCACTAATTCATTCAATTCAATCCATATACACATATTTAGGGCTATTTACAAATTAACCCTCACATTTGCACAATTTATCAATTTAATCCATTTTTCTCAAAACATCAAATTCACAAAATCTACCCATGCTCATGCTTAGCTGAATATTCATACATCACATACAAGCCCATATTTTCCATCAAATTAGTAATTTAGTCCCTCAATTTACTATTTTCACAATTTAGCCCTATTTAGCTAAATTCAACAAAACTTCAAGAACAAAACATGTTCATCTAGCTCAAATCTTTCATTTAACAACTAAACTCATCTCAAAACTCAACATATCAACAATGGCATCTCACACAAGTATCATCAATTCACAAAATTAATATATGGGTTTTGTAGCTCTCAAAGCAACAATTGCAAAAACGTAAAAATTATCGAAAACCGACCGAAAACATACCTTGAATTTAGCCTTGCAATAACCGAAAATTCAAACCTTCAAAGCTTTCCTTTTTCTTGTTGTTTTTCAGTGGAAAAATGGATGAACAAAAATCCATTTTCATGCTTTATTCATATTATAATTCATTAAATAACAATTTCCTATTTTAGCCTTATAAAACAATTTTTTTATAACATAACTAATAAGGTCATTTTTTACCAAAACCATCCATTAACTAAATAGTTGTTCAATTACCACTTAAGGCCATAACTTTTAAAAGCCACAACACATAGGTGTTTTAACAAATGGCATACAAGTTTCACATTTAATACAATTTCATTCTTTTGTCAAATTAAACACACGAATAGATAAATTAGCTCGTGAAAATTTAGCACATGCTTAGTCACATACCAATGGCACAAAAATAATATTAAAATATTATATGCACTCGATTCATGGTTTGAAACCACTTTATTACGACTAGGGTATAAATCGATCATTACAATATAACTGACAATATTGATATTCATTGAATATACACAACCACAAAGTATTATAATGAGTTTTACTCATTAACTCATGGTTACTTACTCAACCATTCTTGAAACTAACTTATTCTATCTCTTACCACATTCTAACCATGCCACAAGCCAATTGCTCGTGTTAATTAGCCTACATCCCTGCACTAATCGCCACATGATCATACAAAATGACACATCAAGCATTTTTAATAAGCCGCTCATACTACTAACCTCTCGGTGGTTTCGCACTTAGCCACCATCGATCTCAAATAGGATGGTAACATACATAGCTCACCAATTATTTATACTTATGGTGTTTTTGCTCTTAGCCCACCAAATGATTTTTATAAGCGATGGTATCACACACAGCCCATCGATTAACAATTAATCAAGTGGTAACGCATACAGCCCACCATTAAAATATAGTTGATGGTATCACACACAACCCATCACTACCATCAATAAGGTGATATCGGACATAGCTTACCTTTATTATACATTCATGGATAGTTATCCACATGTATTTCTCTATTTCTAATGTTCACCCGAGAACATCCTCACGCACTACTGTTCTTACTTAACTTTCTATGATATTCATTCACATTCACACAATGCATCAATAAATCTATCTCATGCACTAAGGTACATTGATTATACATAACCCACTAGGGGTTCATCCTCTACTGAATTCATCTTAATTTGATTCTAACACACACTTGTGCTTCTCATGGTACCATCACATACTTCTCTCTTTTGACATACTCATTGAATCACTCAAATTGTTAAATAACACTTTTGAGTATCATACACGTAATGTCTTATTGACATCATACCCCAATAGGGTCTTACATGTATTAACATATCGATGCCATGTCCCCGACATGGTCTTATACGAATTCTTATACCGAAGCCATATTCCAATATTGTAACAGTCCAGTTTATACCTTAGTCAGAATAGTGGTTTCAGGACCACAAATCTGAGTCAATGAAATGTTTTAATATTATTTTCTATGCCATTGATGAGTGCTTAAGCATATGTTAAAATTTTGTAAGATAATCTATTTGTCTGTGTGCTTAATTTGATAAAAGGATTGAATTGCATCAAATGAAAAATTAGCATGCTTTTTGTTAAGGTATCAATGTGTTGTGGCTTTGAAAAGGTGGAGGTCATATATGGCAATTAAGCCATTCATGAGTTAGTGGATTGTTAAAGGTCATAAATGACCTTGTAACTATGTGTTATGTATATTATTATTAAAGGTTATTTTTGTACATTAATAAGTAAGTTTATAATAGTAAAATAAAACATGAAATATCTACCTTCATCTTCATTTTTACCACCGAATATTGAAAGAAAGAAAAAGAAAGAAGTTGAGCTAGGTTTCGGCAATTGTAAGCTTGAATTAAGGTATGTTTTGGCTTTAGATTTTGATGATTTTTATGTTTTTGAGATTGTTCCTTAGTCTACTATCAAGCCCATGTCTCAATTTTGTGTATTGATGATGTTCATGAGATATTCCATTGATGATATGTTAAGCTTTGTGATGAACTTAGTTGTTAAATGAAAGACTTGAGCTAGATGAACATATTTTATTCTTGAATTTTTGATGAATTTAGCTAATTAGGGCTAAATTGAGAAAATAGTAACTTGAGGGACTAAATTTCAAATTTTATGGAAAATATGGGCTTGTGTGAAATGTATGAACATTCAGCTAAGCATGAGTATGTGATGATTTTGTGAATTTGATGTTTTGAGAAAAATAGACTAAATTGATAAATTATGCAAATGTGAGGGTTAAATTGCAAATAGCCCTAAATATGTGTCCTTGGATTGAATTGAATGTGTTAGTGAATAAAAGAGTTAATTCTCAATATGTATAAATCAAGAATTGAGGAAAACGGACTTAGATCGGGGAAAGCGAAAGTAACCGAGTAGCCATTTCCATTTCAGTAAAATCGAATCTGATGTGAGTCATTTTGCAAATAAATGTATTTGTTTTAAACTATTTATGATCATATAACTATTGTTAACTATGAATGCTTATGAGATGATCCGTACATGAATTCCGAGATAAGGCTGACTTAGTGTCAAAATCTGATAAGTCCCGTACGAACCTAGGAATAGATAGGATTAGCTATGTCATAACATAGGTATCTGTTCTGTTTTATCATGTAAGACCACGACTGGGACATTGGCGTTGACTTAAGATTTCATGTAAGACCACGTCGGGGACGTTGGCATTGATAAGAGCTTTACGTGTAAGACCATCTATGGGACATTGGCATTGTATTGACTCGTGTAAGACCCTGTCTGGGATAGTGGCATCGATATCTGAGTACACGTAAGACCTCGTCTGGGACGTTGGCATTGTACGACTATTTTGAGCTTTCTAAGTATCCTATTAGATTTCTATCGGTTCAACAGGAAAATCTGAGCTATGATCATTTAAGTGAATGTCTATTCGTTTCAAGTACATTTGGTACATACACTAAGTGTGTATAAAGAGGTAAGTACCTATGTGACTTTGATTTGAAAAAATGTATGATTGAATATGAGATTGTGAATAAGATACAAGAATAGTTATGAAAGAGCTATGTTTATATAAGATTTATGAAATGATTAATTTGGCAAATATGGCCAAGAAAATGGGTACAATACATGTGATGAACTTGCTATGAATATGAATTTTGCCAATGTTTCCATATGCTTATATGCTTTACATGATAGGTTTATTTGTATATGACTTACTAAGCTTTTGGAAAGCTTATTATGTGTGTGTTTTCTCTTTTTTATAGATCGTTAAAGCTACTGAAGGCTCGGGACCGTCGAGGATCGTCATCACACTACTCAACTTATTTTCATACATTTGGGAAATGTATAAAGCTAGATATGGCATGTATATGCTAGTTTATGGTATAAGTTTGTTTTATGAACTTAGCTACGTGATGTGGCTATTTATAAGTTGATATTTTGCCTTGATGGATTTGTTATATGATATATTTTTTGGAATGGTAAAATAGTATTTGAAATGGTCAAGTTTTTGGGTAGGTATGGATGAATAATGCTTATGTTCATATGAGATTTGGTCTTGTAAATTTGGTATGGATGGTATTGGTTTTTATGGTATAGTATGAATGGATATTGTCGCATGTTCTTGGTTGTCAAATGTGCATGAGAGGTATTGATGATTGGTTTGTAGGTTTGACCCTAAGTGGGTGGAATTTTGGCATTGCAAATGGCCTATAATATCACACGGTTGTGGCACACGGGCATGCCTAGTGACCGTGGGGCTAAGTCAGTAGCTAGCTTAAGAGCACACGGCCAGGGTACACTGGCGTGCCTAGTAGCCATGTTAAGAAGTCAGTATATGGCTTAAGAAAACATGACCTTATCTCATGGGGGTGTTTGGTAACCGTGGAGCCAAGTCAGAATCAACCACGGCCAGGCAACACGGGCGTGCTTGGCGGTCATGGAGTAAAATCAGTTTCAACCACGGGACAACACACGAGGGTGTCTAGCAGTCATGGGAGGCACACGGCCTGTCCACACGGGTGTGTATCCCCTAAAACTTTAAAAATTTTAAAATTTTAAGAATTTCTGTATGTGTTTCGGTTTAGTCCCGACCCTGTTTCTAAGCATGTTCAAGGTCTCGATGACCTATTTAAGGGACTCTATGTTTGAGTTTGGAGAATGGTTGTATAAAATTTTTGTAAATGTTTTCGATCCCTCTGGTAATGTCCTTAACCCTAATTCGGTGACAGATACGGGATAGGGGTGTTACAAATATGGTCTTACACGAGACCTTAATTATCATCATATCATGCCATATGCATTAGCCATTATTCTTAGATTGAATTCTCTTGACATCTCATGGAAAGATATTTCATACGTTCATAAAGTAAATATACACTCCATAAAACATTGGAATATTAAATTAACTCGTACGTAATTGCAACATTTGCACATGAACTTACCTCGATGTCGAAAGGACCGATATTTCTCTTTTCACTCGTTCTAGGTCCGAAACTCATTTTTTTTGATCTAGAACAATGGAATTTACTCATTTAATCACTTATAAATCATAATACACCATAATCTACACTTAGGAAAAATGACAAATTTGCCCTTATCCTTTGGCAAAATTACGATTTTGCCCCTAGGCTCGTAAATGAATTTTTATCACATTTTCTTATTAAAAATCCTAGCTAAACATTTAATCCTCTTACAACTATTCACAATTCCAACTATTTCATGCCATAATAAACAAATTACAACTTTTGCATTATAGCCCCAATTAGGTGTTTTCACAACAACACCTTTCACAAAAGTTGTTTATCAACATCCTATCATTCATTTTCTTCCATAAAAACTCATCAAACAACATAAAATCTCTCATGTAAAGTCCCTAGACTTTTAACCATGTTGCAAATTAGTCCCCTCGTTAGCTAGTTTAAGCTTTGGGGACTCCAAAAATACAATTTTTTATCAAGAAAGATCATCAAAATCACTTCCTTGTGTGGAGAAATGTTTGCTGAAATTTTTGAGCTCCATTACCCTTATTTCTCTTCAATTTTTGGTGTTTGAAGGTGGAGGAATAGTGAAAACATTATAACATCTTTATTCATCTTATTTTATTCATTTTTACCACCTAATTTCCCCCAAATTTGACCAACATTTAATATCTTGTCCCCTATGGCTGACCATCACTCTTCCAATGGCCTATTTGCACTTTAAGGACCTCCAATAATATTCCTTAGTAAATTGGCACCTCTAGCAAATAAAATAGAACTTTTGCACTTTATGCGATTTAGTCCTTTTTCACAATTTAGCTAGAAATCTCTAAAATTAAGGCACCAAAATTTTCATGCATCCTTAAAAACATGTTATAACACATAACATAACATGAAAATAATTTTCTCTAACCTCAAATTAGTGATTTCGAGATCACTATTCTGACTAGCCCCTAAATGGGCTATTACATCTCCCATCAAAGTTCTACTTGCATAGTAAATAGGGTGAAATACTTTGTTTCTTTTTTGACCCATCACAACTCCAATGGCATAATCACTTGCATCGCACATCAACTCAAAAGGTGAGCTCCAATTAGGTATAACAATTATTGGGGCTGAGATTAACCATTTATTTAGATCTTCAAAAGCATCCAAACATGCTTTGTTGAAATCAAATATTATATCTTTCTCTAACAACAAACGCAACAGTTTAGAAATTTTCGAGAAATCTTTGATAAACCTTCGGTAAAAACTGGCATGGCCTAAGAAACTTCTAACTCCTTTCACATTAATTTGGGCCGATAATCTTTCAATTACGTCCACCTTTGCTTTATCGACTTCAATTCCTCTCTTTGAGATTTTATGCCCTAAGACAATCCCTTCCTTAACCATAAAATGGTATTTTTCCCAGTTAAGGACAAGATTCGTCTCTTCGCATCTCTTCAGTAACTTAGCCAAATTACTCAACCAAATATCATAAGTGTTACCAAAAATAAAAAAAAAATCATCCATGAAAACCTCAATAAAATTTTCAACCATATCAGTGAATATTTCCATCATGCATCATTGAAATGTTGCAGGTGCATTGCATAAACCAAAAGGTAGTCACCTAAAAGCAAGTGTACCATATGGACAAGTAAAGGTTGTTTTATGTTTATCCTTTGAAGCTACAACTATTTGGTTATATCCCGAATAGCCATCTAAAAAACAATAGAATTCATTACCTGCCAGTCGATCTAACATTTGATCCATAAAAGGCAAAGGAAAATGGTCCTTCCGAGTGGCTTTATTCAACCTCCTGTAATCAATACAAATTCTCCAACTAGTAACAGTTCTCATTGGAATCAATTCGTTACGCTCTTTTTCAACAATCGTGATTCCACCTTTTTTTGGCACACACTGCACCGACTTACCCACAAACTATCTGAAATAGGATAGACGATTCCTACATCTAACCATTTGATCACTTCCTTTCTCACAACTTCTTTCATAATAGGATTGAGCCTCATTTGCCAATCAATTTGAGCTCTTTCACCTTCTTTGAAAATAATTTTATGCATGCAAAAAGAAGGACTTATACCTCGAATATCAGCTATGGTCCAACTAATTGCTTACTTAAATTTCTTTAGAACGGCAATTAGTTGTTCCTCTTGATCTTTCATCAGTTCTGCTGAAATAATCACAGGCAAAGTGGAACAGTCACCTAAATAAACATACTTCAAATGGGAAGGAAGTAACTTTAGTTCGAGATTAGGGGGTTTTTCAATTGACAACTTGGGTTGCACAAATTCTCTGACTTCTAGCTCCAAAGGTTCAAACCGTGTGGAAGATTGGCTTCTATCAAAGCCATGTTTTTTTCACCTTCTTCATCCTCTAAAAGGTCAAGATCTAAGGCTTTCTTCAATGAATCTTCTTCAAAATTACTTTCCATAGAAACCAAGTTTTCTATCTCTTCCATAACTGAACACTCTTCTGTCGAATCGTGAAATTTCATTGAGTTAAGAATGTTAAAGGTTACCCAATCGTCTTAAACTCACATGGTGAGCACCTTTCGCACATCAATTAACGTTCTCCCCGTGGCTAAGAAAGGTCTCCCAAGGATGATCGGCACTTCCTTGTCTGCTTAAAAATCTAAGACAATGAAATCAACAGGAAAAATAAATTTATCGACTGTTACCAAAACACCCTCGATCTTTCCCTCGGGATATGCTAAAGATCGATCTGCTAGCTGAAGCGTGATAGTTGTAAGTCTTATTTCACCTATCCTCAGTCGTTTCTTCTTGGACATTATATCCTTCATAAACTTCACATAATTTGGCATTTGTTCTAAAGCCTCCACCAACAAAATATTGATGTGTAACTGCTTCAGAACATTCAAAAACTTATTGAATTGCACCTCATGTTTCTACTTGTGTTGCTGCAATGTTTGCGGATATGGCGGTGATCAAACTTTCGGTTGAATCGGATAACTCTTCTGAGTAGGTAAATCTGCATCCAAAGAAGATGTTAAAGTATCTAAATTCACTAAGTTAGGATTTTCCTTGTCAGTCTTTGTAGATTCTGACTCTTTTGGTGTAGGTATTTCAACATCTTGTTGATTATTCTTAACGGGCTTATCTTCGACATCAATCAATCGGGGTTCCAAAATTTTACCATTTCTCAATGCCACTGCCTTGATATGTTCTTTACCTAAATTTCTTGGATTCTCAGTATTGCTCGTCAAGGTTCCTTGCGGTCTATTATGAAGCCCTGTGGCTAACTGACCCATTTGGTTTTCCAAATTTTTCAATGTTGCTGCTTGTCTTTAGATCAAAGCGTCATTATTTTCCATATACACTTTCAACAAGTTATCCAAACTGTTTGATGCCTCATCTTGAGGTGGTTTGGGAGCTTGCTGATTAAACCCTTGAAATTGGTTGGGTCTACGTTGCAATAAGTTGTTGTTCGGTCCATTTCCTTGGTTGCTCCAAGAAAAATTAGGATGATAATGCCATGAAGGATTGTAGAAGTTGGACTGGGCTCCTTGTCCACTCTTATTTTGATTTTGGTTCCCCACATAGTACACTAACTTGGGATTTGTTGGACGATTCTTAAAAGAATGACCTTTCCCACAGTACACATAGGAAACCACTTCAAATGGACTTAGTGGCTGAGCTACAAAATTATTAGCACTATTAGCAGTAAACTGTTTTAACATAAAGGAAATAGATGATACCTGAACTGATAATGAAGTAAGGGCATCAACTTCATGAACTCCGGCTACACATATTCCTGAAGCTGTTTGATTTTTTGGCCATTGGTAGTTATTACTCGTGATCCTCTCGATGATCTCATGAGCCTCATTATAAGACTTAGACAAAATTACACTATTCACAGAAGCATCTACCATCAATCTTGTATGTGCATTGAGACCATTATAGAATGTCTCCAACTGGATGCAGTGAGGAATCCCATGATGAGGACACATACGAAGAAACTCCTTGAATCACTCCCAAGCCTCATACAAAGACTCGTCATCCAATTGTTGGAAAGTTGTGATCTCATTCCTCAACTTAGCGTTTTTGCTAGGCGGGAAATACTTAACCAAAAATCTCTCTGCTAATCATTGCCATCTAGATATGGAACTTGGTAGCAATGAATTGAGCCATGCTCGTCTCGATCTCACAACAAGTATGGAAACAACTTCAACCTCAATGCGTCTTCAGTCACACCGGCTATCTTGAATGAATCACTCACCTCCATAAACAATCAAAGGTGGAGATGTAACACCCCAAACCCGGTCAATACACCACGACAGAATCTGGTATGTTACAGGGAAAATGTATTTGAAAGGTTTAGGTTTTCGGTTAAGAATCTGATGAAAACTCTTTTGTATGTGTTGTTCTTGTAGAAAACTTGAGCACGATTGCTTTAAAAAGCGATAGTGTATTTGAAAACCCGATAATTTTGGAAACTTATTTGAACCCACAAGTAAATCAAGTTTACATCATTTAGCAATCCGAGTAATCCCTTTTATTTGATTAAAATCATCTTGTACTTAGTGTGGAAAAGTTTCAAGTTTGGAAAACATTTGAGTTGCATTCATTTTAAATTATAGCGTGATACCCGATGGTAAAGTTTTAAAACATGTCGCCGTGGTTTTGAAAATTTATTCTTTCCAAGTTTTATACAATGTTAACCCAATAATTTGTTAAGGCATATTTGAAATTAAATTTAAGCATAAAGATAACCAAAGTAAAATTTTAAAAGGCCTTTTACAACCCCAACAAATCCAAAATGAAAAATAAAATAAAGCAAAGTACCAAGTTTAAAATCGATTAAAATCGACTTTTATTCATGGCATGGGCACCTCGAGTCCACCCCAACTCCGTGTCCGCAATCTAAGTGTCACTGAAATGATAAAGGAGAAGGTGAGTCATGAAGACTTAGTGCATAAATCCTCCTCGGTATATGCAACATACTAACACACATCATAACAAAGCAATACAATTAATGCACCCGATCCTAACCATCCGTAACACCTTTCCTACCCGTGTGGTACCAAACCACTGGTGGTGCCAAACCACTGGTGACCCAAAGTCACGATATCCATCAATGTGGTGCCAAACCACTGGTGACCCAAAGTCTCGAATAATCAATCTGTGAGGCCAACCGACGTGTGATACCAAATCACTGGCGACAATCCTGTATCTTAAAAGTGGGGCCAACCCACGGTGGTGTTAAACCACAGGGACAAGTCGCTATGAGGTGCCAAACCTCGGTGTCCCAAAGACACAAGTGTGATACCAAATCACTTTGGTGACCGCGATCCACGAATCAAATGATGGGGCCAACCCATCGTGTGATACCAAATCACTAGCGTCAATCCCGTAAAATCAACCGTGGGGCCAACCCACTGTGGTGCTAAGCCACTGGGACGAGACGTGGAGGTGCCAAACCTCTGGTGACCCAAAGTCACAAAGTATCATCTGTGGTACCAAACCATTGGAGGTGCCAAACCTCTGGTGTCCCAAAGACACGGATATCATATTCCCCCTCCACTCATTTCACCCAATAACACATCATACTAATGCAAATCGTGCAAATCATGCAATCATGCTCACATGCTCAATATGGCATCTCATAATACATACATCATAAATCATGATATCATATATCACTACAGATCTCGTAATGAAATGGACTTACCCGAATCCGTATCCATACCTCATTGGGTATTATATCAGTCAACCATACTGTTTCACTTTACACAATCAGGTTATTAACATATTACTCAATAAATAGGTGTGTTAGTTTACACACCTGTTAAAACGCACGCTTAATCCCAAAGAACCGGTTTAAATCCCTCGATTATCTTGCTCCTAAAATCGACCAAACACGAGATTAGTCACTTATACCATTCGGCCAGAACCATTAAACCAAAGGGGTTAGCATTTGAACCCTTACCTTGCAAATGGTTTGGTTTCCTACCAAACCAGAACCAACAATGGTTCTTCCTTAAGCAATCGGCACACCCCAAAAGTAAGCAGTTAGTTCTTTGGAGACTTGATTAAATGAAACTAACGATTAGACCATGAACCAAAATTTCACCATCACTTACCAATCAATCAACTTAAGATAAATGCCTCGTTTGATCGCTTGAATCCGGATACCCTATGAAGAAATCGGTTACCAAAACAAAAGGTTAACTCCTTCAACAAATGCCGAAATCGGCCCTTAAACAAACCCAAAATAGATAAAGAATAAGAGAGGGAAGAAATAGCCCTTCGACTACACCACATACCTTCTTCTAACCTGATTTGAAACCACTAGGAGAGATCCACACCACACCTAGATTCGGCCAAAGTGCAAAACTAAAGAGAGAAGGGGAAGTTTCGGCAACACAAGGGAGAGATTCGGCTAGAGTCTTTGAAGGTACAAAGCAAAAGAAATGCGGTTCAAAAGGAGAAAAGAAATCGGCAAAGGTTGAAGAAAGATTCAGCTCAAATATAATGGAGAGAATTAAGTGGAGAATTCAGCTAAGAGGTTTTGGAAAAGAAAAAAAATAAAAGATTAAAAGAGGGAGGGTGCTTTCAATTTGAAAGAAGAAGAAATGGAGGAAAGTATTTTTGGAAAATGGAGTTTCGGCTATCAAGGTTTCCAAAGAAGAAAAAGTATGAGAAGAAAAGGGGTACTAGCTTCGGCACTTATGAAATAAAGAAAGGCAAAATATGTGAGAAGAAAATGGCTATTAAAACAGCACAAATGAACAAAAGAGAAAGAGTTGGAAAAGAGCATTCGACCACACAAACCAAATTCAAGAGAAGCAAAGCAATTTCGGCAAGCTCAAGGGTTTTGGTCTTTCGGTTTCAAAAGAAAAAGAAGAAAACACTTGAAGTTTCGACGTTTTTGACAAAAGAAGAATTTGCTTTGACGAAAGTGATCGAAAATGCACAAGAATGAAAAGGAAAATTCGGCACTCCCACAACACACCTACCAAAACCGTCCACTCACCCCCCAAAATCTCTCCAAAATCCGGCCACAACTCCCCCAAACACTCCAAGCCACCCATTCAAACTAGTTTGAACTAGTCTCCCTCCTAAATTCACTCTCCACCCACCATTTGAACATTTGACTTGGTCCAAGGCAGAGTTTGAACTACCTACAACTTCTCCCCTCCATGCCGTCAAAATAGAAGCCAAAATAGGAGCACTCTGCAGCTTGAACACAGGACCTCCTCCCTGCAAGTGGCATCACACACACAAGCCTCAAGTGGCGCCTATCCTGCCACTCCACCAGCTTATTTGTTATGCCAAAATTCACCTAAAAATACTTATAAACCCCAGCTCCTCTCACCTATGCCTAAAAACAAAGATTTTTCCTACCACTCAGGCTTACACCTAGCTTACAACTAAGCCCCAAAAACATCAAAACAACAACATAATCAGACCAAACACATGCAAACCATGCCATAACAAAATAGCCCCTAACCCGGGATATTACAGGAGATGTGGATCTTCCATGGGCATACCACTGAATTGGCCCACCGTTTGGAGCATTTGAAACATCACTGGTTTTAATTCAATTTGGGTTGCCTCAATATTTGGCCTTCTAATTCCTGGATTTAACTTACTGAAAAGTGGCACAACGTATTGTCTAATGCACTGATCCCTATCATCGGTAATGAGGATTGCCTTTGATCTATTTGTTCACGTCTTCTTTATCTAAAAGTTGACTCAATTTTAGGGTCTATAGGGAGTAAATCGATAATCCGATCTATGCTCAGAAACACCTGAAAAGAAAATTACAAAATTAAAAAGAATAAGTTAGAAATGTTAGAAATAAACCAAATTGGAAGTAAATAATTTCAAAAAAAAAAATTTGACAATGGAAAAAGTTAACAATCCCCAACAACGGCACTAAAAACTTGTAACACGTAGGTTTGTGCAAGTGTACATAGTCATTTTCAACTAATAAGTAAGTATCGAGTTATCGTCTCCATAGGGATTGTATTTGTGTTAAATCACTTAATTGTAAAATTATATTAACAACTTGGTAAATAAAAACACAATATGATTGAGAAGTGATGATTACAATTAAATATATTAAACTCAATGCAATGATCCCCAATGCAAATTATCCTAAATATGTAAACTATATGAATGAAATGGATTTTAGTAAAATTAAACACAATTTGCAACACTTATAACATAAATAAACTAGGACAATTACTTTAATTAAACTCAATTTATTATCAACATGCTTAATAACATTCAGAAAAACATTCCATGGCAACTCAATCTTTGATGAGTTTGGAAACCACATTAGGTTCTTTCGGAATCCTTTACTTAGTAAATATGCATTTTACTGATCCTTATTTACTAAGGGATTCTTAGAATTCATGCAAGGTAACAGGGACATGTTAGGTTTGAAACAGTTTAATCACACAAAGCTAATAACTATGCGGTAATAGAGCTTGGTTAGAGTTGTTATGCAACCTGCAATTTAATCGGGTTAGGATTTAAATTGAGCATGCACATTTCAATTATGTGGCCACTAACCGTCGTCTGGTTAGGTACGTTCAGCTAATTCAGGTGCATTTCAATCACGTATGAACGAAATATAGACTTGATTTTAATTGAAAACATGATCGATTGAGGCACAAACATTATACGCATGAATCAAATAAATATTATTTAATCAAAACAATCATCCTATCTTAAATAAAATTAAGCTAACATTGTTGTAACAAGAACAAAGAACACATAGCAAACATTTTCAGATTAAATCAAAGTAAAGAAGGATTAAACCCAAATCAAAGTGGCTGACACCCAAAACTCTGACCGATGAAGCTCCTTCGCTTTGCTCCTTTGCTGATGGCTCTCCAAGGTGGTGACCAAAGGCTCTTTAAGAGGCTTAATTGCTAAAATCTCTATAAAGAGGTGATTCTAAGCGTGGGGAATGGAAAATGCTAAAGAGAATTGAGAGAAAAGAGATAATGATGAAAGATGAGGGATGATTAGGAATGGTGAAATGACGTCTTATTTATAGGTGAAGAGAGGAGAGTAGTTTGCTAAAAATAGAGAGGTTTAGTCTCTTCAAGCCTCTTCAATGAGTGGCCGACTATGATTAGTGGATTTTGAGTTGAATTTTGCTCGATTTTTAGGTAATTTAAATGTCATAACAACTTAGGACTGGGACTCAGTCAAATGTAAATCTTCGGGCAAATCTCTAATTTCTTCAGCATTGCAAGGACCTTGTGTAATTAAACCAACAAGTGGTTTATGTGGACAGCCATGTGTAACCGAAATTGGGTTGAATTAGTCTTCAATTTGGACGGTTTTTTGTAATCCAACAAAGCTATCAGACCTGTCCAAAATAATTCAATAAATTAAAGGACCAAAGAATAAAATAATTAATTAAATAAAACCTAAATTATTAATGAAATATTTTAAAATGAATTATTAAATATAATTTTATATTTTATTATTTAATTTAATCATACATGGCCCATGTTATGTCTTAAAAATATAATATGTACAAATAAATATAAAATAAGCCATTTTATGCATGAAAACTATATAATAAAACATAAAATCACATTTTAATAATTTCTCTCATCCTAATTTCATATATTCACATATTTCAATAATTTAATAAACAATTACTTCGTTTTAACAACAAATTTAAGTAAAAAGGTGATAAATTGCATAGGAAAAATCCAATATATTTTTCTGTTTACACATACCAATAATCAAATCTCAACTATTTGGTATCCAGAATGCCTATTCATAACAAGCATCTCCTATCAATAATGAACCACACATTTAAAATCCATTTACACATATTTATACATGAGCAAAACATGCCAAATATAAGCCAAATCATATGGAAAAATGCATAACACATCATTGTTCATTTATAAGCCAACTTAAATGGCTAAATCCATTACCAAAATATACCAAAATGACCATAATTCCTATACATGCCATATAACCAAAACATAAGCTCAAAAGCACCAAAATAGAAGCTTGATAGTGTGATAAGGTCTCCGATGATTCCCAAATCCGAGCTAGCTTCAAGAACATTATAAAACACAAAAAATAAACAAAGTAAGCTATAAAGCTTAGTAAGCTTATATGCTGAATAAGTAAAAATTACCAACCAACAATTCAATAACATAAACATCATATAATGCAATTCAAATTTGAAGCATAACTTAACATATGTATTCAATCCAAGATTAAGCACAATTTCCATCAAATTCTTCAATTCAATGATCGTATAGTTCACGTACATACCTGTAAAAAATTGTATTGATCTCATACTCATCTGTATCATTGATATACTCGTTGAACCATTCAAAATAATATCAGATAGTCGGGAATCTCACACCCTAAGTGTAACACCCCAAACCCGGCCTAGACGTTACGGCCGAATCTGGCGGTGTCACATGATACTATTTTTAGAAATCGTAAATGCATTAAAACCATTTTTAGGTATCTTTGTTTATCGTCAAAACGTGTCGTGTATTTATTCGTTATCCATTTTCAAAACTTTATACGCTGTAGAAGCTTTTAAAACGATTTACAAGGTCGTACGTATTTTAATAAAACCTTTGTTTATTTTGAAAACTCGTATTTTGTCCTACTGCTAGCAATTTATAAAACAATAATACCAAGTTTTAAACAAAAATCTGAATGGCCTTATTACATAAAATTTACCCTAAATATAACCAAATCATGATTAAAAATAAACCATAAATGAGTGTCCAGAACTGTGGTCACCGCCGAGCCCTCCACTGCACCAATCCATTTACTGTTGGGGATTACCTGTATAGATTAAATAGAAAAGGGTGAGTTTTCACAAACTCAATGTGTAATACCCACAGAAAACATACACACACAGAAATATCAGATAACAAACATCAATTCATAATTCGGGTCTGAGCCCATTACAGAAACGATATGGACCTTAGCCCACTCAGATATAGAATCAGACATATTCTCGAGCCTTAGCCCATTTCAGACACAATATGCAGATCGAAAAGAATAGCAAAATCCTACCCACCAGCCTCTACACACCAACCCCGTCCAACCCTACACATCATGTGGGGATAAAATCTACCCACCAAGCCCTACACACCAGGTCATACCGAAAGCGGCACATAATCAAAAATTTGCAGCTGAGCTACCAGATAACAAGCTTGAAAGCCTTTCAGATACTTCCTCCGAATATCATCAATCCCACCCCGATGCAATGCAACATACATAAAATCTCATCCTAATATACAGATAGTAGTTCATACATTTAGATCAGCATACATGCTTAGTACAGAAACGAAACAGTTAGATCAATCATTTATTTAAGGGTCTAAGCATTACTTGCCGACCGTATGGTAGGTCCACAGTCGACTTGGGCGACCCGTGTAACCTTACAGAGTTTTCCAGAAAAATGGGCTCACACGCTCATGGGCTTACCTATGTGGGCCCACACGCCCGTGTGGCCCACACGGCCCAATTGGTCGAGCCCATGTGTTGCACACGGCCTTATTCAGCCATCACACAGCCGTGTTGCTCACGCACGGCCTAGGGCGTCGATCACACGGCCGTGTGGTGACTAACAGTCTTGCACACGACTTACCACACGGGAGACCACACGCCCATGTGGCGTTGATAGAATGGTTTTTACCTTTAGCTGAAACCTCTTTTTCTATGTTTTCGGATAATTACCTAGTCCATTTTTGCTCTTAACGCAATCCCGAGATCACCAGCACCTATAATTGACTAGTAATTCACTCAGTTATTCACTTAATTGACAAATCAAAACCAAACCAAACGAAATATTTAGCCAAAGAGCGATTAAAACTTCCCCTAACGCTTCAAACTCAGTTTATTAGTGAAGTAGTATGAAAAGAGCCTTGATCGCAAAGATTTGATGTTGCCAAGACATCAAAATAAACACCCCAATCAAAGTTTAGCCTCATAAGTCACAATCCACAAGAACAAATTACCAAAGTTATTTAAAGAAATGCCACAGATAGGGGAGGACGTACGATCGCCATACAAAATGGGAGCAAAAAGAAAGCAAAAAAGACGGTGAGGAGAAAGGTGGATTTCGGCTAGAAAGGGAAGAACAATGGTGTTTTCGGCAAAAAGGAATTTTGGAAAACACAACTGCTCAAGAATTCTAATCCTTTCCTAATTTCCCTCCCCCTAATTCTATTCACAATCCACTACTCAGTCTCCCGTCCTAGCACAACTCTAGCCAAAACTAGGAGAAAAAATCAAAGCCATTGTCATTCCTTAGACTAGAGCCCCCGACCTCCTTCACCCAAACACTCCACTTAACCACCAGACAAGTAGGCCCATTCTGATATAATTTCCCTAACAATTAATTAAAAGCCTACTGAACAGAGCTAGGGCTTACTTCAGAAAAATACCAAATTTTACCCAAGTTGAGACTTGAACTTGGGACCCCTCAGACACACCCAATCCACTCAACCACTAAAGCAAATAGGTATTTATGTCTTAAAATTACAAAAGATGAAATTAACGGAAGACCGGGGCGTTACAACTCTACCCCCTAAACAAAAATTTCGTCCTCGAAATTTTACCTGATCAAAAAAGGTGAGGATACTGCTGACGCATTGAATCCTCCGGCTCACAAGTGGCCCCCTCAGTGCTATGATTCCGCCATAGCACCTTTACTAAGGGGATAGATTTCCTCTGTAGAACCTTAACGTCGTGCTCCAGAATCTGAGCCGGCTCTTCCTCAAATGTCAAATCTAGTTTAACCTCAATGTCCTCAATAGGAACAACATGCGTTGGATCAGAGCGGTAGCGTATCAACATTGAGACGTGGAACACATCATGAATGTGATCCAACTCTGGAGGAAGTTCCAACTGATATGCGACTGACCCCACTCACTTCAGAATACGATACGGTCCAATAAACCGAGGGCTCAACTTACCCTTGCGGCCAAACCTCAAGACCTTCTTCCATGGCGAGACCTTGAGAAACACTAAGTCCCCCACAAAATACTCAATATCATTTCTTTTCAAATCCACGTAGGACTTCTACCTATCAGATGCTGCTTTCAGTCATACCCGTATCAATCAAACCTTGTCTTCAGTTTCTAAAATCAATTTTGGACCTAAAACACATTGCTCCCCAAACTCGGTCCAACATAAGGGAGTGCGACACTTACGACCATATAGGGCCTCATATGATGCCATCTAGATGCTAGCCTGATAGCTGTTGTTATAGGCGAACTCAACCAGCGACAAATAATTCTCCTAACTACCTCAAAAAACTATAACACAACACCTCAACATATCCTCCAGTACTTGAATCACCCTCTCCGACTGACCATCTGTCTGAGGATGGAAAGCAGTACTGAAGTCTAACCTCAAACCCAGAGCTTCATGCAATTTCTTCCAGAACTAGGACATGAAATGAGGATCCCTATTAGAAATGATCGAGATAGAAATCCCATGCAGTCTTACTATTTCAGATACATAGAGCTTAGCCAATTTTTAGAGAGAAAAGCCCGTCCTGACCGGAATGAAATATGCAGACTTGGTCAATCGATCCATGATGACCTAGATAGAATCCTTCTTAGTGGGTGTTAAAGGCAACCCATTAACGAAGTCCATAGTTACTCACTCCCATTTCCACATCAGAATCTTTACCGGCTGTAGCAACCCTGAAGGCCACTAATGCTCAGCCTTAACCTGCTAACAAGTCAGACAACGAGCAACAAAATCAGTAACCTCATGCTTCAACCCCGGCCACCAATACAACTCTCATAGATCTCGGTACATCTTATTCTGCTGGATGCATAGCGTAAGGGCTACTATGCGCCTCCCTTAGAATCGACTGTCTCAAATCCTCATCATTCAGCACACAGATCCAACCTCAGAAACAAAGTATCCCATCACTGTTAATCTCAAAATCAGTAGCATCCCCATTCTCAACTTGACGGAATTGCAACTCAAGCGACTTATCCCCATATGTTTACCTCTGATATGATCAATCCATGTAGGCTTAACCTGAAGTTCCGCTAACAGACTCCCATCATCAAATAAGCTAAGTCGAGCGAACATTGCTCTCAGATCGGTCATAGCCCTACGACTCAAAGCATCTGCCACCACCTTAGCCTTACCATGGAGGTACTTGATGGTGCATTCATAATCCTTAAGTAGTTCAACCCATCTACGCTACCTAAGGTTTAACTCCTTCTGAGTGAGGAGATATTGGCTCTTGTGATCAGTGTAGATAGTACACTTCTCACTGTACAGATAGTGCCTCCAAATTTTCAGAGCGAAGACAACCGCAGCCAACTCCAAATCGTGCGTCGAATAATTAGCCTCATGCGTCTTGAGCTACCGAGACACATAAGCTACCACTTTACCATCCTACATCAGAATGCAACCTAGACCCACATGGGATGCATCACTGTATACCAGAAAATCCTTTCCCGATTTAGGTTGTATCAGAACTGGAGCCTACGTCAAAACATATTTAAGCTTCTCAAAGCTCTTTTATTGCTTACCAGTCCAAACAAAGGGAACTCCCTTACATAGAAGCTTGGTCAATGGTGTTGCGATCAAAGCGAACCCTTCTACGAAGCGTCGATAGTAACCCGCTAACCCTAAAAAGCTATAGATTTTGGACACATTCTTTGACTATTTCCACTCCAACACAGCCTCAATCTTGCGAGTATCAACACGAATCCCCTCCGCAGAAACCACATGCCCTAGAAAGGTTACCTCTTGGAGCCAGAACTCGCACTTACTGAACTTCGCATACAACTATATCTCGTGAAACGTCTGTAATACAACTCAAAGATGCTTATCATGCTCATCCTCAATCTTCGAATACACCAGAATGTTGTCAATGAAAACTACGACTAATCGATCCAGATAGGGTGGAACACTTGGTTCATCAGATCCATAAAAGCTACCGGTGCATTCGTCAGTCTAAATTGCATAACTAGGAACTCGTAATGTCCATATTGAGTCCTGAATGCCATCTTATGCACATCGGACTCCCTTTAATTGATAGTACCCTAACTGTAGATCAATCTTGGAGAAAATAGAAGCCTGAAACATCCCACACCCGGCCCACGAGCCTGGATCGGACCTGGTATGTTCCCCGGTGAATACCATTTCAATTTCTTCTGCATTTAGGAAAAACTTGAGCGTTTTGAGGGAAAGTTTTGTTTTGGGTTGGGCTTGAGTTGAAAATAGGTTTATTTTGTTATTAAAAATCCTTTTGATTTAGGTGACAAAATGTTTGGGATTTGAATTAAATAAATTTTACTTAAACTTTTAATAAATATAAAGATTGTATGCTCAATAAATAAAAGTAAAATAAACGCTACTACTGACCTTATTACATCAAATAATTTCCCAAAATTAAAACCAAAATAAACTTTAAATTACTTAAATAAAATAAAAGTCCAAGTCGTAGATTTCTTCTTGTGCATAGCCATCCCTAAGCTTCTACCAACCCGGTCCATCGATGATCGTCACCAAACATGTTCCCTAGCACGGGTGAGTCAAGCAGACTCAATGTGTACACGAACACTAAGTCTTAACAAATTCAGGCATAACAAATCATATTCATACATATCATAATTTCACATTTAATGATTCAAGATAATGATGCAATCCCGAACCCAAACCTATATGCCATCCGCTACACTCCACCCGTACCATCCTGCACACCGTGGGGACTACTAAGTCAACCCTCCATCCACTACACACCATCGAAGGCAGTCGCTACAGTCGACGTGCTCATCGCCCATATAAAAGTTGTGGCATAGCCACCAGATAATTGTGTCATGAGACACCACATTCAGATAATGTGACCGAAGTTACCACATTCAGATAATGTGACCGAAGTCACCACATTCATATAATGTGACCAAAGTCACCACATGCAGATAGTGAGACCGAAGTCATCACATTCACTTCCCTTTTCTCAAATAACCCGAATGCCCCATATTAATCATATCATGCATATCATACTTAAATTCACATTCATGTCACTTTTCACATGTTAAGTATAACATATTTTGTAATCCTAGTAGGAGTAGGAAAATGTACCTGAGTACTTTGTACCATAACATGGTACTTTAGCCACATTCTTACACTTTCATATTAACACATATATCAAGTTAGAGCCATAAATCTATTAAGATTAGTGTGGGGTACACACCTGACTCGCTTAACAACTTCACTGAAATCCCGAAATTAGATCTCTCGCTTTGGGTTTTAATGCCTACATTCACCAACATGGTAATATTTAGCAAAGGCCTATTCACCATAAACCAAATCCTAGTAGGATTTGTATTCTTAAAACTTACCTTGTTGCCATTTAGATGATTAATCAAATCCCGAAACTTGTATTCTTCCCCCTTTGAAATCGGCTAATCACTAGATCCCTTGAATCAGTTAGTTTTCGGTTAAAACAAATAGATCTAAGTACTTTAGATAGGGCCTTGGCCAAATATGTGAATACACTTACCTTGGAGTTCTCAAATCCCAAAACTTTGCTTATGCTTCTTCCTTGTATTCGGCCACCTCTAGATCCCTTTAACATATTAGTTTTTGACTTTTAATATAATAAAAGATAGATCCAAACACTAAGATAAGCCTTGGCCGAATGCTATAGAGACTTACCTTCCAAATCTTAAATCCCGAAATTAATCTTTTGTCTTAGGTGCCTGTCGAAATCCTTATAATCATATGTTAGATTTGATCTAATATTAAAGCATGGAAGAGACCTTTGGCTGAATGTACATATATGTACTTACCTTGTTTTTAAATCCCGAATGATCCTTAGTAATAATCGGCTATGGCTCTCATATGTAACACAAAGTTTCAGCTTTTGTAACTGTGAGGGAATCGGCTAGGGCTTTGCTTATTTTCTGCTTTTGAGGCTATGAAGAATTTGGCTTGAGAAGAAGAAAATCTTGGAAAGGAGAGGAGAAAGAAATTCAGCAAAAGGAAAGAGAGGGAGAATGAATGAAGAATAGTCTTGCTCTTCCTTTCTTAGCCGAAATTGCTAGGCTAGAGTCCCCTACTTGGCCACCACTCTTCCTATGTGATAATTATCACTTTATCAAAAAAATTAATCCAACAACTATCTCCTATTTAGCCAAAATTCTAAAGAAAATAAAACTCCTCTTTTGCAAGCCTTGTGTCAGTCCACCTCGTGCTTCTAGAAGCAAAATTAAAACTTCTTTTATTTGCTTCCCATGTGACTCGAACTCAGGCCCAACACCCTTGCATGTGGCACCATTTCCAGAGGCCCTAAGTGGCATCTTTAGGCCACTTTTCCAAGCCTGTTTATGTGTCAAATTTCACATACTTTTTCTCTTAAGGCCACCTTGCCTTAATTTCCTCTTTTAAACTTTAAAACTCGACATTTCTAAGTCATTTCTAAGCTTCTAAAAATTTTCGTTTGGCTCTTTAAACTTGACATTTCCTTACATTTCCAAGTTTCCAGAAATGTTCACTTTCCTATTTTGCTTAGGTTTCCAAAATGTTAACTTTCCTATTTTACTTAGGTTTCCAAAATGGTCACTTTCCTATTTTACTTAGGTTTCCAAAATGGTCACTTTCCTATTTTACTTAGGTTTCCAAAATGTTAACTTTCCTTTTTTTTAACGTAACATTTCTATACATTCCCAGGTTTCCAAAAATATTCAATATTTATTCATAACACATAAGTTATGTCATTTCGTACAATTAAACCAAAAATGCATAGGCCCTTTTCAGGATGTTACAGTTCTACCCCCTTAAAATAATTTCGTCCTTGAAATTTCCTAGCTAAAATAATTGAGGGTATTGCTGTTGCATTGCTTCTTCTGGCTCCCACGAAGCTTCCTCCGATCCATGATTGCGCCATAACACTTTAACTAGAGGAACTGACTTCCTCCGTAGTACTTTCACATCACGTTCCAATATCTGAATCAGCTCTTCCTTGTAGGATAAGTCTGGCTTTAGCTCCACTTCTTCAACTGGTACCACATGAGATGGATCCGATCGGTAGCGACATAGCATGGATACATGGAATACGTCGTGCATCTGCTGCAACTCCGGTGGCAACTCTAGCTGATATGCCATTGGTCCAATTCGCTTCAACACCCGATAGGGTCCTATAAACCTTGGGCTTAGCTTCCCTTTCCGACCGAACCTCATCACCTTCTTCCAAAGCGAGACTTTCAGAAACACTTAGTCTCCCACTTCAAACTCTATTTCCTTCCGCTTGAGGTCAGCGTAAGACTTCTGCCTATCAGAGGCTTCCTTTAACCGTGCTTGGATTATCTCAACCTTCTCTTCAGTTTCTGCCACTAACTCTGGTCCCAAAACTCGATGTTCTCCTAACTCAGTCCAACAAGTAGGAGTTCGACACTTCCGCCCGTACAATGCTTCATATGGTGCCATCCAAATGCTAGCCTGATAACTGTTGTTGTAGGCGAACTCTGCTAAAGGCAAGTAATCCTCCCAACTTCCTCAAAAATCCATCACACAGCCTCTCAGCATATCCTCCAACACTTGTATTACCCATTCAGACTGCCCGTCTGATTGTGGATGAAAGGCCGTAGTGAAGTCCAACTTAGTGCCTAAAGCTTGATGAAGTGCCCTCCAAAACCGAGACGTGAACCTTGGGTCTCTATCCGAAATAATTGATACCGGTACTCCGTGTAGTCTCACAATTTTTGCCACATATAACTTGGCTAACTTCTGAAGGGAATAATCCACTATTACCGGGATGAAATGTTTGGACTTAGTCAAACGGTCCACTATTTCCCATACCGAGTCCTTCTTAGTAGGCGTAAGGGGACGCCCACTAACGAAGTCTATTGTAATTCTTTCCCACTTCCACTGCGGAATCTCGATTGGCTGAAGCAATCCCGATGGGACTTGGTGTTCAACCTTAACTTGCTGACACGTCAGACATTTTCCCACGAATTCAGTAGCTTCTCGTTTAAGATCAGGCCACCAAAATTGTTCTCTTAGGTCTCTGTACAACTTAATGCCTCCGGGATGCATAGAATAAGGGCTACCATACGCTTCCCGAAGAATCCTCTGCCTTAACTCCTTGTCCCTCGGCATACAGACCTTTCCTTTGAAGCACAACATTCCCTTATTACTGACTTCATAGTCCTTTAACTCTCCACTCTGTGCTTGTTGTAACTTAACACTTAAATCCTCATCAATCAACTGTCCCTCTTTCACCTCCTTCAACCACGTTGGCTTGACTTGCAACTCAGCCAACAGGCTTCCATCCTCATACAAACTTAAATGGGTGAACATTGCCCTTAGATCCGACACAACCTTCCGACTTAGGGCATCAGCTACCACATTCGCCTTGCCCGGGTGGTACTCTATCGAGCAATCATAATCCTTCAATAACTCCACCCACCTTCGCTGCCTCAAGTTCAACTCCTTCTGAGTCAACAGATACTTAAGGCTCTTGTGGTCTGTGTAGATCACTAACCTTTCTCCAAAGAGATAGTGTCTCCAAACTTTAAGGGCGAAAACTACGGCTGCCAATTCCAAGTCATGGGTTAGGTAGTTAACCTCATGCGGCCTTAACTGTCGAGATGCGTAAGCGACTACCTTTCCGTCTTGCATCAATACGCAACCCAAACCTGTATGGGAAGTGTCACAATACACCGTGAATTCCTTTCCTGCCTCTGGCTGAATCAATACTGGAGCTTCCGTTAAAACCTTCTTAAGCTTCTCAAAGCTCCCCTACTGCTTATCCGACCATACAAAGGGTACTTCCTTCCTCAACAACTTTGTTAAAGGCGCGACTATAGACGAGAACCCTTCCACAAACCTTCTGTAATAGCCTGCCAAACCTAAGAAACTTTGGATCTCAACCATGGTCCTAGGTGGTTTCCAATCCAACACCGCTTCGATCTTCCTAGGATCCACTCTTATTCCTCTGCGGATACCACATGCCCTAAGAATACCACCTCCTTGGGCCAAAATTCACACTTGTCAATTTGGCATAGAGCTTCTTCTCCTTAACACTTGCAACACAACTCGGAGATGCTCATCGTGCTCCTCTTTAGTCTTGGAATACACCAAAATATCGTTGATGAACACGACGACGAACCTATCCAAGTAAGGTTGGAAAACTACTAGTTTGGGGCATGAAAATTTAAAGCTGTCCAACTGCATCAGGCTGACTAAATTTACCATAACTCGAGTTACAAAACTCAAAATTTAGTTCATCATATCCATGAATGCGATCTCAGTTATCTCACTGGCGCCAATTCGTCAACCCAAACGACATTACTACAAACTCAAAATGGTCCATATCTTGTCCTAAAATGTTAACATATTAAAATTTCTTACACCTTTAGGCATCTTATGGATATCCGCCTCCTTCACCTTGGTCAGATGATATCCCTAGACCTTAAGTCAATCTTTGAAAACACCCCAGTCTAATTCCGTCGCTCCCTTAAAATGGGCGATCGATCAAGTCATCAATCCTAAGCAAGGGATACTTGTTCTTGATGGTCGACTTATTCAATTTTATTTTTACAATTTAACCTAAAACTCAATTTCATCAAAACTTCCAACACAAAACATATTAATCCTTTACATATCTTTCATCTAAAACCATCAAATATCAAAATCCACATGATGATAGTCTATGCACATACGCATAGTTCCGTCCTTCTTCTTTACAAACAAAATTGATGCTCCCCACGGAGACACACTGGGTCGAATAAACCCACGATCAAGCAGTTCTTGGATTTGAGCCTTGAGCTCCACCAACTCTTTTGGCGCCATTCGGTATGGAGAGATTGACACAGGAGATATTCCCGGTAGCAAGTCTATTCTAAATTCCACCTCCCTATCTGGGGGTATTCATGGTAATTCCTCTAGGAACACATCCTCAAAGTCCCTTATCGTTCTAACTCCATTGACACCTTCCCTCTTTCCATCCAGAGCACTTACGAAGGCCAAAAATGCCTCGTACCCTTTACGAACCATCTTTTCAGCCTTAAGTGCCGAAACTACATTAGACAAGTAGTTCCTTCTTTCTCCTATCATAATGACCACCTCATCCTCCGGGGTCCTTAATTCCATCCATTTAGCCGCACAATCCAACACAGCTCGGTGTTCTACTAACCAATCCATACCAAGCATGATGTCAAATTCTCCGAAGGGTAACTCCATTAAGTCAGCCCGAAAGCTCACTCCCTGAATTCTAGGGGTACATTTCGAAAGATCCTATCCACTACTACAGTTTGGCCTAACGGGCTTACTACCGCCATCTTCCTATCGAAAGTTCGAGTCTAGGCCTAGTGTTTCAACTACACTACGAGCAACATAAGAATGGGTCGAGCCCATATCAATTAAGGCATAATAAGGCTCGCCATAAATAAAGAACGTCATCGGTTATGACGTCCGGTCGCGTCTCCATCCTCCTTCTTGAACTGCATAAACCAAACTCGGCTGCCTTGCCTCAGTATTAGCAGCACCTCTGCCTTGTGTTCCACGTCCTTTGCCAGCACCACTACCTCTGTTATTCGAATCACGACCTCGTTGAGGCTGCTGTCCCCCTCTACCAGCCTGACTAATATTCTGAGCTGCTGGTCAACTTTCATCTGGTTTCTTAGGACAATCTTTGAGCATATGGTCCTTGGACCCACACCTAAAACATCCTCCCGTCTTTTTCCAGCACTCCCCTAAGTGCTTCTTTCCACAATGATCACAAGGACGATACTGCCCTCCGATACCAACTTGCTGACCCCTCAGCCCATCAGCTCTGGGCCTTTTCTGCACATTTCTTAATGATTCTGACGACCCATAACCCCTCTTGGGTCTATTCCTATCAGAGCTCTGCTTAACCGAGTCCTTGATTCCCTCAACTACCTTAGCCTTTTCAACCAACGCAGAAAACTCCCGCTCCTGATGTGGAGCTATTAATAATCTGAGGTCATCCCTTAGACCGTCTTCGAACCGCACACAGCACTCATGCTCCGTAGCCACTACTCCTCGAGCATATCGGCTTAACCTCGAAATTCACTTCATATCTTTCTGAGACTTGTTCCTAGAACCATTGGAAAAGCTTTCCTCTGCTCATCAATATAACGTGTGCCGACATACTTTTTCTGGTATGCCTCCTTAGCATACTCCCGTGTCGAGATCCCAGCAGTGGCACCATCCCTCACTGTTAACCACTATTGATACGCTTCATCACGTAGTAGTGCCACCATTCCTTTCAACTTCTCCTCCGGGGTCAGATCGAGCTCATCCATAATGCACTCGGTTGCTTCCAACCAATACTCGGTAGATTGGGTGCCACACCGATACTCCACGAAACACCTCAAATTTCAGTTGGCTCGAGTCGCCGGTACAAATTTTGAGCTCCGTGTTTCCACCCACACCAACCACCATTTCCAAAACTCGCAAAGATGGCTCGCGACACAAGATCATCCCCGTCTGAGCTTGTCGCCGACACCGACAAATTGGGGTGGTGGTGGTGGGTAACTCATTGTCGGACCCTTGACCCGTCTAATGGGTTCAAACACGCCATTCTTCCTCTACTGCGTCCATGACAACGCGTCCTCTAGAATTCATATCTAACGATGCGCTTTAAACTGATTTAAGAAAGTTTAATGAATTAGCCCTTATTCCATTGATTATCCACGACGAAGTTTTATGAAAGGAATTTTAGGAGTAGTTCTTCCGTATTCATACATGCACACAGTCTTTACATTCATACATCTATCAATCAATTATGAACTTCCGTTCATTCAGAGAAATGTTGTAGTTTTCATTGTTGTTGTTTTTCCACTACCCAGAGGTATTTGCGTAATTTATCCTATAGGGGTATCTTCGTAATTTGTCAAATAAGGTTCCTTGGTGTTTTTTTAATAAGGGTATTTTGGTAATTTTTGAAATCCCAGGGGTATTTCAAAAATTTTGAAATTATAGGGGTATTTCGATAATTTTGAGTTTCGGGGGTATTTGGTAATAAACCAGGGTAGATTTGTAAAGTTTAATAATTCAGGGATATTTCAAAATTTGCAAAACTTTGAGGGTTCTTTTTGAGAAATTTATTTTCCAAAACAATGAAGTTGCAAAAATTTTGGAAATCAGGGTCATTTTGGAAATTTTGGTAAGTTAGGGGCAATTTTGTAGTTTTTCCAAAATCAAGGTATTCTTGATAGTTTGCAAATTTAGGGTTTTTTTTTGGACTTGTTATAAAATAATGATAATGTTGATTAAAACTGTGGGTATTTTAGACATTTTTATAAACCAAGGGCATTTTTGTAATTTTACCCCTAGGGGTATGTTTTGTAATTTTATAAATCAGAAATTTTTCAAAAATTGTGTAGGAAAAATAATTTTCACAAATTAAAGAAAAATGATTTTAAGAGTTTTTAAAATTAGGGTTCTTATTAAAAAAAACATGGCTAGTTCCCTTTCGAGTTTTAGTTATTGGGTTTAGCCTATGTCCGAGTCTTCTTGGTCAGGGTGAACCAAAGCTACGCACCAGGTAGGATTCGAGTGGAGAGGAGGTGAGTCACACGGACTGCTTAAATACCAAGCTCCCACTGAAACCATTCCTAGGCATGCGCACAGGGGTTGCCACACCCACTAAGTCCTCTGGGTTAGGGTAAACCGAAGCTACGCACCAGGTAGGATTCCTACGAAGAGGAGGTGAGTCACTAGGACTGCTTAAATACCAGGCTCTTCCGGATCCAATCCTAGACATACGTACCATGGTTGCCACACCCTAACTCGATTGACTTAGCCATAGGTTTGTTTAGTGCATTAAGTCTTATGTATTTGTGTTTGAGTAGACTAATCCTAGGGTTCAAGTTCCTATCATGCTATTCTACGTTCCATTCCTTTTCTACCCTTCTATAATTCACATAATCACACGATAGTGATGGGTACTTACACAGTGGATCATGGGTCGGAGACTTAGTTGCCATGCCGTAAAATCTTGCTTATTTCATAAGATACTTTATAAAGCTTATTTGGGCTCAATTTGAAAACATTTTGGCCCTTAGACCACAAAGTAGAGAGTTTAAAAGCGGGCTCGATACCAAATTGAAACACCCCACACCCGGCCCACGAGCCTGGACCGGATCTGTATGTTCCCCCGTGAATACCATTTCAATTTCTTTTGTATTTAGGAAAAACTTGAGCGTTTTGAGGGAAAGTTTTCTTTTAGGTTGGGCTTGAGTTGAAAACAGGTTTATTTCATTATTAAAAATCCTTTTGATTTAGGTGACAAAACGTTTGGGCTTTAAATTAAATAAATTTTACTTAAACTTTTAATAAATATAAAGATTGTATGCTCAATAAATAAAAGTAAAGTAAACGCTACTACGGCCTTATTACATCAAATAATTTCCCACAATTAAAACCAAAATAAACTTTAAATTACTTAAATAAAATAAAAGTCCAAGTCGTAGATTTCTTCTTTGTGCATGGCCATCCCTAAGCTTCTAAACCCAGGTCCATCACCGATCGTCACACAAACATGTTCCCACAACGGGTGAGTCAAACAGACTCAATGTGTACACAAACACTAAGTCTTAACAAATTCAGGCATAACAAATCATAGTCATACGTATCATAATTTCACATTTAATGATTCAAGATAATGATGCAATCCCGAACCCAAACCTATATGCCATCCGCTACACTCCACCCATACCATCCTGCACACCGTGGGGACAACTAAGTCAACCCTCCATCCACTACACACCATCGAAGGCAGTCGCTGCAGTCGACGTGCTCATCGCCCATATAAAAGTTGTGGCATAGCCACCAGATAATTGTGCCATGAGACACCACATTCAGATAATGTAACCGAAGTTACCACATTCAGATAATGTGACCGAAGTCACCACATTTAGATAATGTGGCCGAAGTCACCACATGCAGATAGTGAGACCGAAGTCATCACATTCACTTCCCCTTTCTCAAATAACCTGAATGCCCCATATTAATCATATCATGCATATCATACTTAAATTCACATTCATGTCACTTTTCACATGTTAAGTATAACATATTTAAGTAATCCTAGTAGGAGTAGGAGAACGTGCACAGTACTTTGTACCATAACATGGTACTTTAGCCACATTCTTACACTTTCATATTAACACATATATCAAGTTAGAGCCATAAATCTATTAAGATTAGTGTGGGTACACACCGATTAAACAACAACTTCTCTGAAATCCCAAAATCCGATCTACTGCTTTAGGTTTTTAATGCCTACATTTGGCCAACATGGTAATATTTAGCAAAGGCCTATTCGGCCATAAAACCAAATCTTAGTAGGATTTGTATTCTTAAAACTTACCTTGTTGTTGTTTAGATGATTAATCAAATCCCGAAAACTTGTATTCTTCCCCCTTTGAAATCGGCTAATCACTAGATCCCTTGAATCAGTTAGTTTTCGGTTAAAACAAATAGATCTAAGTACTTTAGATAGGGCCTTGGCCGAATATGTGAATACACTTACCTTGGAGTTCTCAAATCTCGAAACTTTGCTTATGCTCCTTCCTTGTATTCGGCCAACTCTAGATCCCTTTAACATATTAGTTTTTGGCTTTTAAGATAATAAAAGATAGATCCAAACACTAAGCTAAGCCTTGGCTGAATGCTATAAAGACTTACCTTCCAAATCTTAAATCCCGAAATTGATCTTTTGTCTTAGGTGCCTGTCGAAATCCTTATAATCATATGTTAGATTTGATCTAATATTAAAGTATGGAAGAGACCTTTGGCCGAATGTACATATATGAACTTACCTTGTTTTTAAATCCCAAATGATCCTTAGTAATAATCAGCTATGGCTCTCATATGTAACACAAAGTTTCGGCTTTTGTAACTGTGAGGGAATCGGCTAGGGCTTTGCTTATTTTTGGCTTTTGAGGCTATGAAGAATTTGGCTTGAGAAGAAGAAAATCTTGGAAAGGAGAGGAGAAAGAAATTCGGCAAAAGGAAAGAGAGGGAGAATGAATGAAGAATAGCCTTGCTCTTCCTTTCTTAGCCGAAATTGCTAGGCTAGAGTCCCCTACTTGGCCACCACTCTTCCTATGTGATAATTATCACTTTATCAAAAAAATTAATCCAACAATTATCTCTTATTTAGCCAAAATTCTAAAGAAAATAAAACTCCTCTTTTGTAAGCCTTGTGCCGTCCACCTCTGTGCTTCTAGAAGCAAAATTAAAACTTCTTTTATTTGCTTCCCATGTGACTCGAACTCAGGCCCAACACCCTTGCATGTGGCGCCATTTCCAGAGGCCCTAGGTGGCATCTTCAGGCCACTTTTCCAAGCCTGCTTGTGTGTCAAATTTCACATACTTTTTATCTTAAGGCCACCTTGCCTTAATTTCCTCTTTTAAACTTTAAAACTCGACATTTCTAAGTCATTTCTAAGCTTCCAAAAATTTTCGTTTGGCTCTTTAAACTTGACATTTCCTTACATTTCCAAGTTTCCAGAAATGTTCACTTTCCTATTTTGCTTAGGTTTCCAAAATGTTAACTTTCCTGTTTTACTTAGGTTTCCAAAATGGTCACTTTGCTATTTTACTTAGGTTTCCAAAATGGTCACTTTCCTATTTTACTTAGGTTTCCAAAATGTTAACTTTCCTTTTTTTTTAACGTAACATTTCTATACATTCCCAGGTTTCCAAAAATATTCAAAATTTATTCATAACACATAAGTCATGTCATTTCGTACAATTAAACCAGAAATGCATAGGCCCTTTTCAGGATGTTACAAAGCCCCTCGAAACTAGTCAAACAGATCATCAATCCTTGGTAAGGGGTACTTATTCTTGATGGTCAGCTTATTCAATTGGCGAAAGTCGATACACATAGGCATAGATCCATCCTTCTTTTTCACAAGCAGAACAGGTGCTCCCCATGGAGACACACTAGGGCAGATGAACCCACGATCCAGTAACTCTTGAATCTGAGCCTTAAGCTCCACAAGCTCCTTCGGTACCATTCTATAAAGGGGCAATGGACACTAGAGTTGTACCAAGAAAGAGCTCAATTCTAAACTCTACCTCTCGGCTTGAAGGCAGACCCGGTATTTCCTCGGGAAAAACATCTGAAAAGTCCCTTATGGTTCTGATGTCCTTAACCAAAGAGTCCTCAAAATTTGAAACACTGATGTAGGCCAAGAATGCCTCACATCCTTTTCGTACCAACTTTTCTACCACCAATGCAGAAATCACATTCGCTAGATATTTTGATGTTTCCCAATCACCACTACCTCGTTATCCTCCTCGATTCTTAAAATAACCCTTTTTGTAGCACAATCCAGACTCACCCGATGCTTGACCAGCTAGTCCATTCCAAGAATCAAATAGAACTCCCCAAATGGAAGCTTCATCAGATCAGCTAGGAATACTATCCCTTGAACCTCTAGTGGAACATCTCTAAACAATTTACTAATCCGTATAGATTACCCCAATGGACTCACAACAGTTATCTCGCTCGAAGTACTCTCAACCAGAATCCCCAAAGTTTCAGACACAGAGCTAGCCAAGTACGAGTGTGTAGAGCCTATGCCTATCAATTAAGTGTAGGGTACATTAAAAATTAAGAACACACCCGTAATGATGTCTGGACCATCACCATCCTCTCGACGATGTGCAGCCTAAACCAGTGCAGGCTGCCTTACCTTAGTTGGTCCCACACCTCTGTCCGGTGTTTTCTGCCCTTGGCGCATGCCATTTCCACCCCTGGCCTGACCCTAGCCCCTAGGCGGCTGCTAAGCTACTCTCGGTGGCTATGCAGTACCAGTACTCGTAGCTTGCATCTGATTAGTCCTCAGCAGACAGTCCCTGACACGATGCTCAGTCGACCCACACCTCAAACATGCCTCAGTCGTCCTCCAACACTCGCCCAGATGGCATCTACGGCAATGCCCACACAACGCCACCCCAGTAGGTGCAACAGAAGGCCCAACTCTCACTGGCCCATCAGATCTGGCCTTTTTCTTAGGCCTCATCATAGAATTCAATGGCTTCGATTCCCTCTTATTCTTTCCTTTTTCGCTATTTTGGTACTCAGCACGCTTAACCACCTCGGCGATCTTCGCCTTATCCACTAGGGCAAAAAATCACGCTCCCTCTGTGGAGCTATCAGAACCCGTAGGCTGTCCCTGAGTCTATCCTTGAAATGGACGCAATGTTCATTTTTCGTTGCCACCATGCCCCAGGCATACCAGCTCAATCTTAGGAACTCGGCCTCATACTCGACCACAGAACGGTCTCCCTGGGTGAGATTAAGGAACACACGCCTCCTAGCATCAATGTAGCTAACTCCCACGTATTTACTCTGAAAAGTCGTCTTAAAATATTCCCAAGTCAGACGGTCGAGCTGAGTGTCCTCCTTAATAGTCAGCCACCATTGGTAAGCCTCATCGCAAAGTAGGGAAATAGCCCCCTTGAGCTTCTGCTCAGCAGTAAGGTCTAAATCGTCCATGATTCTTTTCGTGGCCTCCATCCAGTACTCGGCCATGTTTGGGGCGACTCCACTGACGACACTGAATAACTCAGCCCCATTGGACCGAAGTCATTCCGTAACCGACCCTTGGCCCCCAAATTCAGTGTTGGGTCCAACAACCATCTCTAATATCATCAGCATAGCCCGGGATAATGCGTCATCTCCATCCATGCAATCTTGAGACTCAAGTCTCTGTAGCAGGTGAGATCGGTGTCTCGCTCGTATCCAGATAGGGCAGATTCTCAGATGCGGAGGACCCAGCTTGAGGCCCCCAACGACCTCTACCATAGCCTATAGTACCTCATCTGCGGATACCTCGTGCACTCATCATAATTTTGGAAGTTATCTGTATTAATAGCTTTATGTATTAGTTATAGTTCCAATATTTTTTAACAGATGTTTTATGCAGAATAGTATCAGAAGTTTAGAGTTTGTTATCGTGAATCACGTTTTTTCTATGATTTTTAGTTTCGCTACCTAAAGTGTTTTAGTACAGTATACTACCTAAGGCTGTTTCAAGCATACAAGTAGTATTTCAGATAAATTTAAACAAAGATCAGAACATTTAAGGGATTAGAGCCAGAGACTCGGTGTACCACATACTTATTTCAAAAATATTTTGAATCATTTAAAAATCATTCTAGAAAAACCATTTTAAAAACCCAAGCCACAGCCAAATTTTGCAACTTGGCTCTGATACCACTAAATGTAATAGCCCAAACCTGGCTTGGACATTATGGTTTAATCTGGCGGTGTCACATGATAATGTTTTTAGAAATCGTAATTACGTTAAAACCATTTTTAAGTATCTTCGGTTCTCGTCAAAACATGTCGTGTATTTATTCGTTATCCATTTTTAAAACTTTATACGTTGCGAAAGCTTTTAAAACGATTTACAAGGTTGTACGTATTTTAATAAAACCTTTTTTTATTTTAAAAACTCACATTTTGTCCTACTACTAGCAGTTTATAAAACAATAATCCCAAGTTTTAAACAAAAATCCGAATGGCCTTATTACATAAAATTTACCCTAAATATAACTAAATCATGATTAAAAATAAACTGTAAATGAGTGTCCAGAACCGTGGTCGCTACCGAGCCGTCTGCTGCACCAATCCATCTACTGCTAGGGATTACCTGTACAAATTAAATAGATAAGGGTGAGTTTTTGCAAACACGGTGTGTAATCCCCACAGAAAACATACACACACAGAAAAATCAGATAACAGACATCAATTCATAATTCAGGTCTAAGCCCATTACAGAAACGGTGTGGACCTTAGTCCACTCAAATTCAGAATCAAACATATTCTCCGACCTTAGCTCATTTCAGACACAATATGCAGATCAAAACAGAATAGAAAAATCCTACCCACCAGCCTCTACACACCAACTCTGTCCAACCCTACACAGCATGTAGGGATAAAATCGACCCACCCAGCCCTACACACCAGGTCGTACCGAAAGTGGCACATAATCAAAAATTTACAACTGAGCTGCCAGATAACAGGCTTAAAAGCCTTTTAGATACTTCCTCCAAATATCATCAATCCCACCCCGATGCAATGCAACATACATAGAATGTCATGCTAATATGCAGATAGTAGTTCATGCATTCAGATCAGCATACATGCTTAGTATAGAAACCAAACAGTCAAATTATTCATTTATTTAGGGGTCTAAGAATTGCTTACCGACCTTATGGTAGGTCCGCAGTCGACTTGGGCAACCCGTGCAACCTTAAAAAGTTTTCTAGAAAAATGGGCTCATACTCCTATGGGCCTTCCCGTGTAGGACCACACGACCCAAATTGGCCTTGGCCATGTGGATCACACACGGCCCGGCCCAAAATCCCACACGACCCAATTGGTCTAGCCCGTGTGTCACACATGGCCTTGTCCAGCCATTACACGGCTGTGTCGCTCGCGCATGCGGCTTGGCTCGTCGATCACACGACCGTGTGGTGACTAACAGTCTTGCACACGACCTACCACACGGGCGACCACACGCCCATGTGGCGTTGGCAGAATGGTTTTTAGCTTTCACTGAAACCTCATTTTTGTATTTTGGGTACACACCTAGTTCGTTTTTGCTCTTAACGCAATCCTGAGATCACCAGCACCAATAATTGACCAGTAATTCACTCAATTATTCACTTAATCGATGAATCAAAACCAAGCCAAATGAAATACTTAGCCAAGGAGCTATTAAAACTTACCCCTAACGCTTCAAACTCAGTTTATTAGTGAAGCAGTACGAAAAGAGCCTTGATCGCAAAGATTTGATACTGCCAAGACATCAACATAAATGCCCCAATAAAAGTTTAGCCTCATAAGTCACAATCCACAAGAACGACTTACCGAAGTTATTCAGAGAAACGCCACAAATAGGGGAGGAAGTACGACTGCCGTGCAAAACGGGAGCAAAAAGAAAACAAAAAGGAGGGTGAGGAGAAAATAGGATTTTGACTGGAAAGGGAAGAACAATAGTGTTTTCGGTAGAGAGGAATTTTGGGAAACAAACTGCTTAGGAATTCTGATCCTTTCCTAATTTCCCTCCCCCTAATTCTATTCACAATCCACCACTCAGTCTCTCATCCTAGCACAACTCTAGCCGAAACTAGGAGCAAAAATCAAAGCCATGGCCATCCCTTAGACTCGAACCCCCGACCTTCTTCACCCCAACACTATACTTAACCACCAAACTAGCAGGCCTATTCTGATTTAATTTCTCTAACAATTAATTAAAAGCCTACTGAACAGAGCTAGGGCTTACTTCATAAAAATACCAAATTTTACTCAAGTTGAGACTTGAACTTGGGAACTCTCAGATACACCCAAACACGCCCAATTCACTCAACTCCTAAAGCAGATAGTAATTTATGTCTTGAAATTACAAAATCTAAAATTAACGGAAGATTGGGGCATTACACTAAGTGCCAATACATAGCTGAAGCTATCTCAATCTCATATCACATATAATGCTCACTCTCCAACTATCAATGGGTCTACTCACACAAGCTGACGGTCATGACAAAGCTACACGGTGCTACTCACACAAGCTGACAAGAATCCATAACACATGCTAGGATAACTCAACCACCGATAGGACGTACGGACCAGCACCGAAATCATATAACCCCTAATGGCATGTCATTCGTATCCTAATCTATTCCTAAGGTTCAACTAGGATTTCACATTTGCCGAATCGTCGTCAAATATATCCGCAAGATCGTATTCACAATTTATGCAATATTAAAGCATTTAAAACACAAATATAACAATGCTTGTTACATACGAACTTACCTCGATTGCAAAAACGAAAAAATAAGTCGATTAATCTAATACTTTGTTTTTCCCCCGATCTAAATCCGAATTTCACTTTTCTTTATCTATATGTAATAAAAATTAACTTATTTAATCATCACTCTAGTCAATTTAGTCCAAAATACACATTAAGGCAACTTTACCTTTTGCCCCTAATATTTCAACATTTTTATAATTTAGTCCTTATCTCATAAAAATTCAATTTCATGCAATTCAACCTATACCCATGCTAGTGAATTCCATATAGACCAATAGCAGCCCATATTTTTCATTTATTTCACATTTTCACGACAATATTTACATATTTCACAATTTAATCCCTAATTGGCAATTTTACTAAAAATCACTTTACAAATGTTGTTTATCTAACAACCACCATACAATTTCTACCATCAATCATTAAAACACACATATTCATCAATGGAAAAACCTAAACCTTTAACAGTTTTGCAAAATAGTCCCTGGGCTAGCTAGATTAAGCTGCAACGATCTCAAAAACATAAAAATCATTAAAAAGGGACAAAATGAACTTACATGCACAAGGAGACTAGGCCGAATGCTTCAAGCTATTTCAATGGTTTTTCACCCTATTTTTTGGTTGTAAAAATAGAGAATAAAGATGATATCTTTCTTTTGTTTTATTTAATTCATATTGTTTTATTCATTTACCAAAAATCTTTATTATAAATCATTAAACACACTTCAAAGCTGTCCATCTTTTTCCACTCATATTAACCATGGTATAATTACAACATAAGGACCTGTAATTTAAGATTCCATAGCTATTTAACACTTTTAGCTAATAGAACACAAGTTTTACACTTTACGCGATATAGTATTTTTAATAAAATTGACCATTCAAACGATAAAATTTCTTAATGAAATTTTCACACAATCATATTATCATGCTATAGACTTCAAAATAATAATAAAATAATTATTTTGTCTTCAAATTTGTGGTTCAGAAACCACTGTTCCGATTTGACTAAAAATGGATTGTTACATGAAATGAAGTATCAAATGCTCAAAAAATTGGAATACATACAGCAAAATGCTCGTGAAATTAAAAAGAGAGAGAGAGAGCATATGTACTCGAAAGAAATAATTGTATAAAAGAGCATGTGAGAGCGAATTAAGTTGGTGTATTGCAGGTAATTATTTTGAAGGTCCGATTCAAGTTGAGTCTAGAGTTTTTAGCCTAAATTTATCTATCTTTTACCTACCCCTAGCCTAGCCACGTTACAACCTATTTAAAAGACCTATTGATTCAAGTTTCTATGCTACCTACATTAGTGGAGAGAAATTGCTATGTTCAACATATAAAGGCATAAATTAAACTTAATGATTGCATCTTAATCTTAAATAAGGGAATAAAATCAAAGTGGTAGGGATTAACATGTTTTTTTTTTTTAGAAAGCATTTATTCTATTTTTGCTATCATAATAGTTGTTGAGATTAATTTAAAAGATAAGTATACCTAAGTAGCATAATTATCAAATTTCTTGTTTTTGAGCATAAGTATACTAAAATCCTAATTTTGGGAAGAATGTTGTTCTGAAGAAAATTTTCAAGGTGTTTTCTGAGAAATTCGTTTCAAATTTGTGCATTACTTGGGACGAGCAATGAATTAAGTTTGGGGGTGTGGAAACACAAAAATATACATACTTTTTCATGTAACACCCGAAACTCGGCCCATGTGGTATGACCAGATCTGGCATGTCACACAAAGAAAACGAGTACAGAACTTGTGACTCTTATTAAAAATGTTGTTATTTGATTTATGAAGACAAGTTTGGTTTATAAATAATTGATAAAATACTCCTAATTTTGAAAAGTTGATTGATGAATCAAAATTTGAAATAGTGAGCTTTTAAACCGTGACTTTGAAAATAGTTTTGATAATTCGAAGGAAAATCCAAGTTAAATTATTTGTACATATTTATAAAAACCCTTTTGTTAATCAATTTTTGGAAACCGTTATTTTTATTTTAGAAAATTCTCATTTAAAACATTTCAAGCAAAATAATAAGTACGACTAAACATAAATCAAAATAAAAATATCCTAGAGGCCTTATTACAACTTTTAAAACCCAAAATAGTGAAAGTAACGAATTAAACAGAAAAGAAGTTTATTAAAGTTTGAAATCATTATTTGCAAAGTATGGCCTCCACCAAGTCATCCATGGGACCAAGTCCTCGTCACTGAGCATTACCTACAAGGATTAAGAAAGAAGGGAGGTGAGTTACAAGAACTCAATGTATAATCCCCTTACCGTCATCCACTGGGTCTGAATCCATTTAACAAGATCTTGGGCCGAAGCCCATTTACGTAACAAAATATATATGCAATGTATGCAACCCAGCCCATCCTAGTAATCCATCCGCTACACACCACCCGTACCATCCCATCACACCTGTGGGGATCAAGTTAACCCACCCCGCCAAATACACCAATCGCAGGCAAGTTGCCATTTATAATATTTGTGGCTGAGCCACCAGAAACGCTGCAGTCAAACTACTTTTTATAATATTTGTGGCTGAGCCACCAGAGTCATAAGCACTTTAATGAACAAATTGTGGCAATGCCACCAGGCTACACTTCTCTTCATTCAATTTTTCCCAACCCATGCGATATGTAAAATGCAACCTACATAATAAAGCATAATATCCACATATATGTACAACAATCATTAATCCAATAATTTATTACGGTAAATCGGCCAATTATAGAACTTTGTAATTTGGCCCACTAAAGCATTCTAGCAATTCGGCCCATAAAGGCATTTCGATAAATTTCACAACCCAAAGGTGAAACACCCCAAACCCGGCCCAAAAAGCCTAACCGGATTTGGTATGTTCCTCGAGTAAAACTTTAGCGGAATTTCATTGTAAAGAAATTTTGTCTTTTAAAACATCATTTTAGGAGGAATTAATAAAATCAAAAGGAAACCAAACTTAAGAAAAATTTCCTTGAAAACATTTATATATTAAAGACAAAATCCTTTTAAATAATTATTAAAAACCCATTTAGTTATTTAATGGATATTTATTCATGGCAAAATAAAAGTAAATCCAAACACGAAAATAAAGATAGTTTATAATGGCCTTATTACATAATATTGGCAACCCAAATTAAAGTCTAAGTAATAAAGTTTAACTTAAAGAGTTTAAGTTGGAAAATCTCCACAATACTTAATCTGAGCATCGCCACCTCGAAATCCTTCTTGTCTCCGATCCATCGCTTTCTGAGTTATCTGAAAAGTTATCCCATAAAATGGGTGAGTCATAAACTCAATGTATAACACATACACTAAAAAACCCCATTTTATGAAATGCTTTCAAACCCAAAAATTTCACATATGGCCATAGGCCCATTTAATCAAATATTTGGCCCAAAGGCCCATTTAGCTCAAATTTAGCCCAAAGGCCCATTTTACTCAAATTTAGCCCAAAGGCCCATTTTACTCAAATTTAGCCCAAAGGCCCATCTTACTCAAATTTAGCCCAAAGGCCCATTTTATAGCGATCAAATAATAATCATACAATGTTACATGGATATGTATATGAAATGAAATGCAAGCCCTACCAACCTAAATATCCATCCGCTACACACCCCCTGTACCAACCAAAGACACCGTGGGATTACTAAATCGACCCTCCATCCGCTACACACCATCGAAGGCGATTCTTTGCGATCAACATGCACATCGCCCTTATTGTGGCAAAGCCACCAAAACAGATGTGACCAAGTCACTGACCGAAGTCAAATATGTGACCAAAACCACGGAGTCAAATATGTGACCAAAACCACCGAGTCAAATATGTGACCGAAGCCACCAATTTCACATATGTGACCAAGTCACTTAATGTGGTAAAACCACGAATACTTCCTCCTTTATTAAACATACCCGTATGCCCATGCACATACATATCAAATCATAAAATAGTCATGCTTATTTCATATTGATGCATATATCAAAATAAGCGGAATATTGGGTAACATACCGAATTTTGTATACCAATAATTGGTATCCACAGTCAAAACATACTATCATATAATCACTTTTTAATAATATAAATCTATGGAAGTTTTTAATGTATGGTTACACACCTAGTAACAAGTGAGAACAATACTCTAGCTCGTCCACACCTAAATGATTAACACACTTTCGGTTAGTATAAACTATTGTTAGCAAAACTATACTTATAAATGATGGATCTAAATCCTTACCCTCGGATTCACGAATAGCGAGTTATTTGTGGTTTTCTCCACTAGATGGATCAAAACCACGATATTCCACCAACGTAAAGTGGTTCGGTTATGCGCACTACTTGAATAATCGATCCTCGTTTGCGGAGGGTCCACAACCGGTGGAAAGTCTCTAACCCCGATCTCGCTCTTCGTTTGTAGTTCGATGGTAAAGGAATACCTCTCTCTTCCAAACACTTCATACGACCCTTTTCTTACCTATCTTGTTGATCTTAGATCGCCCTAAAATAACGTGAGATTAGTGATCCATCTAAAGAAATTGATATTATCTAAAATAGTAGTCTTACCTTGATGATTGAATGGTCACTTAAGGTTGTCTTCAACAAAGTTCCTTTCAAAATCTTTTCAAGAGATTCTACTAAGAGAGAAATAAAAGATTATGATTTCCAATCTTATTCAAGTGAAAGGAAGTGATGAAAATAATTGATAGCATCTTACTTTGATCACTTGGAGGTTCGGCTTTGAAAAAAAGAAAAGAAAATGATGATTCGCCTTTACAAAATAAAAGAATAAAATGGTGGCTTCAATATAATGGTTTTGGTTTTGAAGGAAAGAAGAAAGAGAATGAAAGGAGAAGGAAGTAAAGAGAAAGAGAAGAAGAAAATGATAATGGTGATTTGACAATGAGAGAAAGATAAGAAAATAAGATGAAAAGAAAAGAAAAAAGAATAGGATCAAAGAGAAAAGAGATTGACTATGGAGCTTAGATGCATTCGGCAAGAGGAGAGAAAATGAAGAAGAATAATGGTGCTTAATCTTTGTGGTTTTTGGTTTCAAAATGAAAACTAAATGAGAGAAAGAAGGTTGTATTTGGTTCAAGCAATTGAGGCTAAATCAAAAGTGAAAATGTACCAAAATGTCTAAGGTACATTCGGCCAAAATGAAGAAAGTTGGTCAAAAAGATGAAAGCTAAAACAAAAGAGAGTTTTTACCTAAACTCTATAGCAAATTCGGCTAGGAGAGAATTTTTGAAGAAAATGAGAAAAATGAACAAAACAAAGACTTTTGGCTAACTTTTCCCCCCTAATGGCAAAGCATAAATTCGGCCACATCAATGCCAACATATCCCCCTTTTTCCTCCTTGTTTCTTCCCATCATATCCAAAGAATTTACTACACAACTAGGCCTCTCCTTTAGCCTTCATGCCGTCTAGGTTCATGGTCAAATGACCATGAACACATCCCAAAACATAGCCCTTTTATTATGCCATTGTCCCCTCATCTTATCATGAATTTGTGATTCCATGCCTTATGTTCTTAACTTCCTTTTCACATGGTCAACAAGCCAAAAATGGATGAAAGCTCATCCACTCTAGAATATTCTTGGCGACACTTACAAGGAAGAAAACAAAAAATTAAAAATCTCCCTAATGTTAGCTAGGAGATTGAACCTTGCACCTCAAGAACACATCCATACATCTTAACCACTTTGCCAATTACTTAACTTATGCTAGAACTTCTTATCATCAATTCTTAAGGCCTTAATAGCTTAGTTCTCTCTAATTAATAGAAATTAAAAGTTTAGCAAAGCATTCACCCAATAAATGAAGCTCAAATAACTTCCAAAATTGCACTTAATAATGATTAAGCATGCAACTTCATTCAATTATGTAAAATGCATAGCCCCAAAATATCGGGATGTTCGATTCTACCCCTTAAAATAATTTCGTCCTCGAAATTACATGCAGAATAAGTGAGGGTATTGTTTGTCGCATCGCTTCCTTCCAGTTCCCACGAGGCTTCTTTTGATCCATAATTTTGCCATAATACCTTAACGAGAGGCCGATTTTCTCAGTAAAACCTTTACATCTCGCTCCGAATTTGAATTGGCTCCTCTTCATATGACAAATCTGATCTTAATTCCACCTCCTCAACTGGTACTACATGAGATGGATCCGATCGGTAGCGGCGTAACATTGAAACATGAAACACATTGTGCATTTACTTCAATTACGAAGGCAAATCTAATTGATATGCCACGATCCACCCGCTTCACAATCCGATAAGGTCCAATGAACACAGGACTTAGTTTCCTTTGCGTCCAAATCTCATCACCTTTTCCAAGGTGAAACCTTAGGAAAACTTGGTCTCCCCTGCATATTCTATTTCTTTCGCTTTAAATCTGCGTCGATTTTTGTCATCGGGCCTTCCTTTAACCGAGCAGGATTACCTTAACCTTTTCTTGATTCGGACACTATCTACGGACCCAAAATCTATCGTTCCCTAATTACATCCAACACGTGAGAGTGCGACATACGTCCATATAGTGCTTCATACGTTGCCATCCAGTATCTTTGGATTGAAAGCTGTTGTTGTCATAAATTCGCCAGCAGTAAGAATTCCTCCAACTTCCTTTGAAATCTATCACACAACCCTTAACATATCTTCTAAGATCTGGATTACTCTTTCGGATGACCGTCCGATTGAGGATGAAATGCCTTGAAATCAATCGGTGCCCAAAGCTTGATGCAATGCTTTCCAAAATCATGACGTAAACCTTGGATCTCGTCCAAATTATCGACAACGACACTCCATGCAATCTCACAATTTCAGCTACATATAACTTTGCCAATTTACGCAAAGAGTAATCAACCCGAATGGAATAAAATGTGCGATTTAGTCAATCGGTCCACTATCACCCAAATGGAGTCTTTCTTAGTAGGCGTGAGGAAGCCCACTAACAAAATCCATGGTGATTCTCTCCACTTCCATTGTGGAATCTTTATCGGTACGTAGCAAACTAGAAGGTACTTGATGTTCACCTTGACTTGTCGACCGTCAAGCACTTTCCTACAAACTCGATAACTTCCGCTTAAGACCAAAGCCACCAAAAGCGATCTCGCAAATCTCGATATAACTTACTTCCTCCGGGATGCATAGCATAGGGCTACCATGCGATTCTGAAGTATCTTTTGCCTCAACTCCCGATCCTTGACATACAAACTTTACCTTTAAAACACAATACTCAAATCCTTTATTAATACCAAAATCTTCCAATTTCCCACTCACTTTTGTCGAAGCTTTTCACTCGGATCTTCATCTATTAACTGCTCTCTTTACTTGACTTAACCATGTCGAAGCAACTTTGAAGTTACGCCAACAAGCTTCCATCATCGTAGAGACTAAGATGAGCGAACATCGCTCTCAAATCGACACCACTTTTCGACTTAGGCGTACGCCACCACATTCGCCTTGCGGGTGGTACTCGATAGAAACGATCGTAGTCTTTTAACAACTCTATCCACCTTCTCGCCTCAGTTCAGTTCTTTACGAGTCGGTAGATATTCAGACTTTTGTGGTCCGTATATCACCGACTTTTCTCCGTATAAGTAATGTCTCCAAACTTTAAGAGCAAACACTACATTTGCCAACTCCAAGTCATCGTCGGGTAGTTAACTTCATGTGGTCTCAAGCTGCGAGACGACATCGCAACTACCTTTCCGCCTTGCATTAGAACACACCCTAATCCGTGTGGGAAACATCACAATACGACAAAATCCTTTCACCTTGAGTTGAATCAAAGCAGAGCTTCAGTCAAAACTTTCTTGAGCTTCTCAAAACTCTCTTCTTTTATCGGCCACACAAAAGGTACTTCCTTTCTCGGCAATTTCGTTAAAGGTCGGCTTAACGATGAAAATCCTTGACGAATCTTGGTAATATCTGGCTAAACCAAAGCTGCGAACCTCGATTCTGGGACTTAGGTGGTTTCCAATCTAAATATGACCTCGATCTTGAGGATCCACCTAATCCGCCTGCGGATACCACATGTCCTAAAATGTAACCTCTTTCACCAAAATTCACACTTCTTGAATTTGGCGTCTGCCTTTTTCTCCTTAAAACTTGTAACACAATCCGGAGATGCTCATCATGTTCCACTTGGTTTAGAATACACCGGATGTCGTCTATGAATACCACGATGGGCCAGATCCAAGTAGGGCTGAAAAATCTGGTTCATCATATCCATAAGCGCATCTGGGGCGTTCGTCAATCCGAATGGCATTACCAGAAATTCATAATGGCCATATCTGGTTCGGAAAGCCGTCTTATGGATATCCGCTTCTTTCACTTTAAGCTGATGATACCCCGACCTTAGATCAATTTTAGAGAATACCGCAGCTCCTTTAAGCTGATCGAACAAGTCGTCGATTCCGGGCAAAGGATACTTGTTCTTGATGGTCAGCTTATTCAACTGCCGGTAGTCTATACACATCCTCATCGATCCGTCCTTCTTCTTCACGAATAGAACAGGGTGCTCCCCATGGAGACACACTAGGTCGGATGAATCCACGCTCAAGCAACTCCACGAATCGAGCCTTAAGCTCAACCAATTCCTTCGGTGCCATTCTATATGGAGCAATAGAAGCGGCGCGTTCGGGCAATAAGTTTATCCGAATTCTACCTCACGATCCGGAGGCAACCACGGAAGTTCTTAGGAAAAACATCTACAAATTCCTTCACCGCTCGACTTCATTAACGATTTGCTTCCTTAGCCTCCAAAGCATTCACCAACATCGGAAAAGCTTCGCATCCTTTCCTAACCATCTTTTCCGCCTTAAGAGTGGATACTACATTAGATAAGTAGTTAGTCTTTAGCCCATCACTACAACTTCCTTATCATCAAGAGTTCTTAAGGACATTCTCTTAGCGGCATAATCCACATTTGCACGGTACTTCACAAGCACCCATGCCTAAAATTAGGTCGAATTCTCAGAATGGCAATTCCATTAAATCACCGAAACCGTATTCCTTGAACTTCAGAGGCACTTCCTTAAAAGTTTGTCTACAACTCATGCATCCTGGAGGACTAAATGCAGTCATCTTCCTAAATACAGTTTGAAGTCACATGCAAAGTCCCAGATACTTCACTAGCGATATAGGAATGAGTTGACCTATATCTATCAAAGCAATAAAGGGCAACCCGTAAATCAAAAAGCGTGCGTGATAACATCGGTGCGTCCTTTGTCTTCTCTGCGACGAACTGCATACACCAATCCTGGTTGTCTCGCCTCAGAGTTTCCACTGCCTCTACCTGAAGTTCCGCGACCTCTACCGGAACCATTGCCCCTTCCATTTGGACCACGGCCTCTTATCGGTTGCTATCCACTTCTGTCAGCTTGATTAACACCCTGACTTGCTGGACGGTTCTTCTCCGAGTTCATCAGACAATCCTTGATCATGTGATCCTTCGAACCACACTTGAAACATCCACCGGTTTTCTTCCAGCATTCTCCCGAGTGCATTTTCCAACACTGAGAACAAGTACGACTTTGCACTCCCATAGTAGTCTGTTGACCTCGCGGTCCATCATTTCTTGACTTTTTTTGAAAGTTCCCGGAAGACCCCGAAGACCCAAAGCTTCTCTTATTCTTGCTCTGACCTCTGTCCCGGTTCTGTCTCTCAGTCCGTTTAGCCTCTTCAGCAATTCTTGCCCTTTCCACTAAGATTGCAAAATCTCTTTCACGATGTGGAGCAATCATCACTCTTAGCTCATCTCTAAGTCCATCTTCAAATCGGCCTTAGCGTTCATATTAAGTAGCCACTATCCTCCGCATAACGGCTAAGTCGCAAAAATTCGCTTCATATTCAGCTATCGACTTGTTTCCTTGCACGATTGAAATGTCTTCCTCTGAGAGTCGATGTAGCTAGCTCCAACATATTTTCCTCAAATTTCACTTTAAAATACCCCAATCCGCACGATCCACGGGTACTTTCCTTGATAGTAAGCCACCATCGGTAGGCTTCATCACGAAGAAGTGAAATAGCACCTTTCAATTTCTCTTCGTCGGTCTGCGGTCTATATCGTCCATGATCCTCTCGACCGCCTCCAACCAATATTCACTACGTTTGGAGCTACTTGAGATACTCCTCTAAAACCTCGGCTCCATTCGATCTAAGTCTCTCACTCTGAGACTTAGAGATCCATTTCGAACTAGCTTCGCTACTGCTCCAAAACTTCAAAGACCTGACTTGTGATCTGCGTCACCTCCTTCATTTTGTTCTTGAAAGTCCGCCAACAGGTAGGTGGTGGAGCTTCATTCTCGAGAACCTTGACCAGACCGGCTGGTTCAAAGCAGATCATCCTTCCTCTTCCATGTCCACGACGACCTCGTCCCTAGAGCTCATGTCTACTACGTATCTTATCTGCTTTTTGAAAAAGTCTTATGTATTAGAATCTTTTCACTTCTTATTAGAAGAAAGTCTTGTAAACAGATATTCGATGGTTTCAGTAGTAGCACACATACACCTAGGGTCCATGTCTCTAAAGTTTCCTTAGGCTTATCAAACATTCATATCACTTATCAAATAAAGGTACATACACGATGGATCAGGGCCGAGAATTCGAGTGCCATGCTCTTATAAAACCATTTAACTTAAGAAAATTTTCAAAAATTCTTTTGAGCCAAAATTTTGAAAACATTGTGGGCTTCAAAACCCAAGGCCGAGAGTTTAAAACGGGCTCGATACTGTGAAACACCCCAAACCCGGCCAAAAAGCCTAACAGATTTGGTATGTTCCTCGAGTAAAACTTTAGCGAATTTCATTGTAAAGAAATTTTGTCTTTTAAAACATCATTTTTAGGAGGAATTAATAAAATCAAAAGGAAACCAAACTTAAGAAAAATTTCCTTGAAAACATTTATATATTAAAGACAAAATCCTTTTAAATAATTATTAAAAACCCATTTAGTTATTTAATGGATATTTATTCATGGCAAAATAAAAGTAAATCCAAACACGAAAATAAAGATAGTTTATAATGGCCTTATTACATAATATTGGCAACCCAAATTAAAGTCTAAGTAATAAAGTTTAACTTAAAGAGTTTAAGTTGGAAAATCTCCACAATACTTAATCTGAAACCTTCGCCACCTCGAAATCCTTCTTGTCCCAATCCATCGCACTACTGAGTTATCTCGAAAAGTTATCCCATAAAATGGGTGAGTCATAAACTCAATGTATAACACATACACTAAAAAACCCATTTTATGAAATGCTTTCAAACCCAAAAATTTCACATATGACCATTGGCCCATTTAATCAAATATTTGGCCCAAAGGCCCATTTTAGCTCAAATTTAGCCCAAGGGCCCATTTTACTCAAATTTAGCCCAAAGGCCCATTTTACTCAAATTTAGCCCAAAGGCCCATTTTATAGCGAGATCAAATAATAATCATACAATGTTACATGGATATGTATATGAAATGAAATGCAAGCCTGCCCAACCTAAATATCCATCCGCTACACCCCGTACCAACCAAAGCACCGTGGGATTACTAAATCGACCCTCCATCCATACACACCATCGAAGCGATTCTTTGCGATCAACATGCACATCGCCCTTATTGTGGCAAAGCCACCAAAAGAATGTGACCAAGTCACCGATCGAAGTCAAATATGTGACCGAAAGCCACGGAGTCAAATATGTGACCGAAGCCACCGAGTCAAATATGTGGCCAAAGCCACCGAGTCAAATATGTGACCAAAACCACCAATTTCACATATGTGACCAAGTCACCGAATTGTGGTAAAACCACCAGAATACTTCCTCCTTTATTAAACATACCCGTATGCCCATGCACATACATATCAAATCATAAAATAGTCATGCTTATTTCATATTGATGCATATATCAAAATAAACGAAATATTGGGTAACATACCTGAATTTTGTATACCAATAATTGGTATCCACAGTCAAAACATACTATCATATAATCACTTTTTAATAATATAAATCTATGGAAGTTTTTAATGTATGGTTACACACCTAGTAACAGTGAGAACAATACTCTCTAGCTCGTCCACACCTAAATGATTAACACACTCGGTTAGTATAAACTATTGTTAGCAAAACTATACTTATAAGCGATGGATCTAAATCCTTACCCTCAGTTCACGAATAGCGAGTTATTTGCGGTTTTTCCACTAGATGGATCAAAACCCGCCGATATTCCACCAACGTAAAGTGGTTCGGTTATATGCACTACTTGAATAATCGATCCTCGTTTGCGAGAGGTCCACAACCGGTGGAAAGTCTCTAACCCCGATCTTGCTCTTCGTTTGTAGTTCGATGATAAAGGAATACCTCCTCTCTTCCAAACACTTATACGACCCTTTTTCTTACCTATCTTGTTGATCTTAGATCGCCCTAAAATAACGTAGATTAGTGATCCATCTAAAGAAATTGATATTATCTAAAATAGTAGTCTTACCTTGATGATTGAATGGTCACTTAAGGTTGTCTTCAACAAAGTTCCTTTCAAAATCTTTTCAAGAGATTGACCTAAGAGAGAAATAAAAGATTATGATTTCCAATCTTATTCAAGTGAAAGGAAGTGATGAAAATAATTGATAGCATCTTACTTTGATCACTTGGAGGTTCGGCTTTGAAAAAAAGAAAAGAAAATGATGATTAGGCCTTTACAAAATAAAAGAATAAAATGGTGGCTTCAATATAATGGTTTGAGTTTTGAAGGAAAGAAGAAAGAGAATGAAAGGAGAAGGAAGTAAAGAGAAAGAGAAGAAGAAAATGATAATGGTGATTTCGACAATGAGAGAAAGATAAGAGAAAATAAGATGAAAAGAAAAGAAAAAAAGAATAGGATCAAAGAGAAAAGAGATTGACTATGGAGCTTAGATGCATTCGAAGAGGAGAGAAAATGAAGAAGAATAATGGTGCTTAATCTTTGTGGTTTTTGGTTTCAAAATGAAAACTAAATGAGAGAAAGAAGGTTGTATTTGGTTCAAGCAATTGAGGCTAAATCAAAAGTGAAAATGTACCAAAATGTCTAAGGTACATTCGGCCAAAATGAAGAAAGTTGGTCAAAAGATGAAAGCTAAAACAAAAGAGAGTTTTACCTAAACTCTATAGCAAATTCGACTAGGAGAGAATTTTTGAAGAAAATGAGAAAAATGAACAAAACAAAGACTTTTGGCTAACTTTTCCCCCCTAATGGCAAAGCATAAATTCGCCACATCAATGCCAACATATCCCCTTTTCCTCCTTGTTTCTTCCCCATCATATCCAAAGAATTTACTACACAACTAGGCTCGTAATATTCAAACCCTACCAATCGTTAGGACCGAATATGGGTCGTTACTAAGAAGAACTTTTGAAACCCATTTTCTAAATCCACTTAAGTTTTGTTGAAAATCGCTCATTTTAAGTTATCTTGCGAAATTATTCTTAGTCCAATTTGAAAATTTAATTAAGTCAAGTTGTTACACAAATTTTCGACATGTGCTGATGTACGATAAAACATTTTTCGTGTTAATTTTATAAAACGCGTGATTCAAATTTTATAGTAAAATAAAATACCCAACATATAAGAAAAACTAAAGTAAGGTAATATGAGGCCTTATTACATCCAAATAAAACAACCCAATAACCAAATTTAAAATAACTAAAATTAAAGTTAAATCAATTTTAAATCCACCGCATGGCCTCCTCAAGTCCTCGGCTCCATGTCCGCGATCTAAGCATCACTGAAAAATAATGGAGAAGGTGAGTCACCAAGACTCGATATGTAACCCTTCCCAGTTTTAAAATATTTTTCATACACAACATATAACATTTAATATGCAAAATAATGTGTACCCAACCTAGCCAACCATACGCCATCGTCTACCCCTGTTGTGGTACCAAACCACCGGTGGTGCCAAACCACCGGTGACATATAGTCACAATGTGTTACCAAAACACTGGTGTCCGTAGACACAAATCGGGTGATGGGGCCAACCCATCGTGTGATACCAAATCACTGGCAGACGATCCCATATCTCAAGTGGGGCCAACCCACGATGGTGTTAACCACAGGGATAAGTCGCTATTGAGGTACCAAACCTCTGGAGGTACCAAACCTCTGGTGACATATAGTCACGGTGTGTTACCAAAACACTGGTGCCCGTCGGCACAATAATACTGCCCCCTCCACTCACTAATCCCACATCAATCACATACTTAAATCTCGTGTAACAATACATCATGCTTACCAAAGCATCAAATAACAAGTGCACATTTTTAGGGACTTACCCGGATTGCCAACTATACCGATATGGTATATTATCAATGCTACATAGAAATCAAGTTAGCATTCACAACAAACAGCACATTAACAAATTATATGTGTGTATGTACACACCTGTCACCACTGGATAGTCTAAATCCCGAATGAAGAGCCGACCACCCTAGATCTACTGCCCCTATATTCGGCCAAGACATGTGTTAGTACATTCGGCCAAATCAAACAATTTTAAGGGTTCACCTTTTGAACCCGAAACCTTACCCTTACGCTTTTGGATAATCAATCACAATACTCGATTCCGAATACGCTTCATCAATTACCACCGGTTAGTAAACAAGCCATTAGCCTTGACTTTTAAATACTAGATCCCATGAAACCGATTCTTACCAACACTTACCACTTGATTGGTCACAAATGACGGCTTGCTTTGTCGATTTCCAAAATCCTAAACACCTAGATAGATTAAATTTTCAAAAGCAGATACTTAGCACCTTGTAAATAAAAAGCGATATTGGCCCTTAATTCTTGAAGAAAAATCGACAAAGATAGGGAAGAAGGGAGCATAGGCATTGACCAACTCCACTTACCATACAATCGATTGAACACTTAGCGAAATCGATGTGCTCAAGCCACTATACCATTCGCCAAGTAAACTATAAAGAAAAGGGGTTTGACACTTTGATAGAAATTAGATTGACTAGGAGTGGTTTAAAACAAAATTTGGACTTTTGATGAGAAAAGGAAGTAGAAAGGTAAATAGGAATAGAGGATTGACTAGTAGGAAATAAAGGAAGAAGGATTTGAGGATGGAATTTCGCAATGGAAGAAGCAAAGAGGGTTTGACCAAGGTTTTGGAGGATGGAAAAGAAAAAAAAATATAAGAAGAGAGGTTTGGAGATTGGCTAGCAAACTTGGAAAAAAGAAAACAAGGTGATCACTTAGGTGCTTATATAAGCATTCGGCACCCCCTAGTGTCCTTGCCGTCCACTTCTTCTAACAAAGAGTTCAAGATTCATCAATCTTCCTTGAATCACTCTAGGCCACCCATTCAAACTAATATGATTTAATTTCTAATAATAAGTAATAATCTCTTAATAATCCATGTAATATCCTATTATCCTTAAAATAAAATCCCTTTTATCCTTCTTTTAACTTATTATTTATCATCAATAAATAAATAATAATAAGAGTTTAAAGAGAGGAGAAACTCTCCCCATGTGTTAGTCAAAATAAAGAACAAAGAGGGATTTCCATGACTCGAACACAAGCTCTCCTTGCTCCTTGGTGGCGTCACATGCAGCTCTTAAGTGGGCTTACTTTGCCACTTAGTCTAAGCTCATTTATGTCCAAATTATCCCCATTTATTCTTATAACACCCTCTTGCTAAGGCTTCCTACCTTAAAAGTTAAAAACTAAAATTTCCTACCAAATCGAGCCAACACAAAAACTTAAATTGATCATGATTATTCCATAAATAATGCCTCAACCATTCATTCATAGGAAAAATAATTAAATTCGGGTAACCCCATTTTTGGGATGTTACGCTTCTACCCCTTAAAATAAATTTAGTCCGAAATTACATAACTAAAACAGATGAGGGTATTGCAGCGTATCACATCCTCGGGTTCCCACGTAGCTTCCTCAGCACCATGGTTCCGCCATAGCACTTTTACTAAGGGCATCGACCTCCTACGTAGAACCTTTATATCTCTATCCAAGATCCGAACGGTTCCTCGTCAAAAGATAAGTCGCGTTAACCTCGATTTACATCACGGTACCACATGTGATGGATCGGACCGATCTGATCTCGGCATTGATCGTGGAAGGCGTCATGTATCGACTTAACTCTGCCGGCGGTTCAAGTCGATAAGCTACCGGTCCTACCGCTTGATCTTGATATGGGCCAATAAACCTTGGGCTCGGCTTCCTTTTCGCCCAAATCTTAGTACCTTCTTCCAAGGCGACACCTTGGAAAACCTTATCTCCCGGCATACTCCATTTCCTTGCGTTTCAAATCGGCATAAGACTTACGCCTATCGATGCTTCCACGAGGCGAGACCGAATCACTTTGACTTTGTCTTCATCTCTGCTACCATTCTGGGCCCAACACTTGTCGTTCACCCAACTCCGTCCAACACGTCGGAGTTCGGCATTTTCGTCCATATACTGAGCTTCGTATGGTGCCATCTGAATACTCGCTTGGTAGCTATTGTTGTGGCGAACTCGGCCAAAGGTAAGAATTCCTCCCAACTACCTCGAATTCCAAGACACAACCCCTCAGCATATCTTCTAAGATCTGTATGACCCTTTCTGACTGCCCGTCCGTCTGCGGATGGAAAGCTGTGCTGAAATCTAACCGCGTACCCAACGCTTGATGTAACGCTTTCCAAAACCTCGAAGTGAACCTTGGGTCCCTATCCGAGATAAGCGTCTGGTACACCATGCAACCCGACTATCTCGGCCACATACAACTTTGCTAGCTTCGGGTGAGTAGTCCATTCTCACCGATATGAAGTGGTGATTTAATCGACGGTCTCGATCACCCAAATCGCATCTTTCTTGCCGGGCGTAAGGGTAGACCAGCAGCGAAATCCATAGTGATTCGCTCCACTTCCATTGAGGATCATTACCGGTTGAAGTAACCCGATGGTAGCGGTGTTCACCTTAACTTGCGACCGTCAAACATTTCCTACAATTCCGTTATCTCACGCTTCAACCCGCCACAGGCGTTTTCGTAGATCTCCATACATCTTGCTTCCTCCGGGTGCATAGCGTATGGGCTGCTATGAGCATCACGGAGAATTTTCCGCCTCAACTCCATATCTTTTGGCATACAAGGCCGTCCACGAAAACATAGCACACCATCACCAAATGACTATACCCTTCTAAACCACCATCCCGAACTTGCATTCTCTTAGCATTTAACCCTTCATCCACCAATTGTTTATCCTTAATCTCCTCGATCCACGTTGGCTTAACGAAGTTACGCCAAAAGGCTTCCGTCGTCATATAGGCTCAAGCGAGCAAACATTGCTCTTAAATCGCCACGACCTTTACTTAACGCGTCGGCCACCACGTTAGCCTTACGGATGATATTCGATGGAGCGATCGTAGTCCTTCAGCAGTTCAATCCATCGGTGCATCTCCGATTCGAGATCATACGTAGCCGGAAGATACCTCAAACTTTTGTGATCCGTGTAAATTATCGACTTCTCCCCATAAAGATAATGTCTCCATATCTTCAAGGCGAAAATGCGGCTAATTCCGGTCGTGAGTTGGATAGTTAACCTCATGCGGTCTTAGGCGGCGGGGCGCATAGGCTACTACCTTCCCATCTCGCATCAACACACACCCCAACCCGGTGTGAGATGCATCACAATAGACCGTGAATAATTTCCACCTCGGGTTATACTAGAACCGAGAGCTTAGTCAAAATTTTCCTTAGCTTATCAAAGCTTTCTTCGCTTCTCCGTCCATACAAATGGAACACCTTTCCTTAGCAACTTAGTCAGCGGTGACTGCGATCGAGAAAAACCTTCCACAAATCTCCGATAATACCTGCTAAACCCAAAAACTCCGTATCTACGCCACAGACTTAGGCGGTTTCCACTCAATACCGCTTGATCTTGCGGGATCCACTCTAATCCTTCCACGACACTCGTGACCTAAGAAAGCCACCTCCTCACCAAAATTTGTACTTCTTGAATTTGGCATACAAGCTTTTTCCTCAACACTTGTAGGACTATCCAGTAAATGCTTGTCGTGCTCCTCCTCCGTCTTTGAGTAGACCAATATGTCGTCTATGAACACTACTGACGAATTGATCTAGGTATCTTCTTTGAAATACCCTATTCATTAAGTCCATGAACGCCGCCGGGCATTGGTCAACCCGAATGGCATCACCAGAACTCGTAATGCCCATACCGAGTTCGAAAAGCCGTCTTGTGAACATCGACCCTCTTCACCTTAAGTTGATGGTAACTTGACCTAAGGTCTATCTTGAAAACACCGCGCCCTTCAATGGTCAAACAAGTCATCGATCCGAGGCAATGGGTACTTGTTTTGATCGTTAACTTGTTTAATCGGCGGTGGTCGATGCACATCCTCATAGAACCGTCCTTCTTCTTGACAAACAATACAGGCGCTCCACGGAGATATACTAGGTCGAATAAACCCTTTATCCGGAGCTCCACGAATCGAGCCTTCACTCCACCAATTCCTTTGGTGCCATTCGGTGAGTGCTATAGACCACGGTGCCGTTTGGTTAGCAAGTCTATCTGAATTCGACTTCCGATGCGGGGTAGACCCGGAAGTTCTTACGGAATACATCGACAAATTCCCCAACCGTTCGGACCTTCCAACCATGACTCCTTAGCTTCCAAAGCACAAATTGAACCAAATCGCCTTTACAACCCTTCTTGACCATCTTTTCGCCTTCAAGGCAGACACCACATTGGATAGGTAATTCCTTCTATCACCTATCATAACCACTTCATCATTCTCGGTAGTCTTAAGAACCATGCGCTTAGGCATAATCCAAATTACTTTGATACTTAGCCACCAATCCATTCCAGGATCAAATCGAACTCCCGAATGGTAGTTCCATCAAATCACCTACGAATCGACCCTTGGAGTTCTAGGGTGCGTCCTAAAAGTTTGTCTACCACTACAGAGTGACCTAACGGACTCACTACGGTCATCTCCTAGCAGCGATCTCGAGTCTAGGTTCAAAGTCTCTACCACACTACTTGCTACGTATGAATGTGTAGACCCCACATCAATTAATGCATAATAAGGAGACCAAAATCGAAGCGTCTGGGTTATGACATCCGGTCGTCACCCTCCTCATGACGCCTTGCCGATAGACTAAGCCAGTTGCCTAGCCTCTGTGTTGCTGAACCTACGCCTGAGTTCCTCGACCTCGGTTAGGACCATTGCTTCCTCTGCCATTACCACGACCCTCTGCGGTCCCATATTTACATCACGATGCAGTTACGCCTCGGTGATTAAAGCTTCGCTTTGGGGACAATCTCGACCATGTTCTAAAGATCCACACGAAACATCCTCTATCGCGGTTGAACAACCTCCCCAATGGGACTTCCCACAATGATTACATGGCGGGTCTTTGATTAGTAGCTACGGGCCTTTGCTTGATTTGGCCCACTCTGCTAGCCTTCTTGATCATTACCATCGGATCGGTGACCCAAATCCTCTCTTTTGATTATTCCTACTATAATTACGCCTCCACGACCTCCTTGATCCCTCGGCTACCTTAGCCTTTTCCACAAGGGACGAAACTCACGAACTTCTGCGGGGCAATCGGTAACCTCAAATCATCTGGTCCGTCCTCAAAGCGGACCTGGCGCTTCGTGTTCAAGAGCCACGATGCCTCTAGCATACCTACTCGGTCTCAAAACTCCGCCTCATATTACACTCTCGACTTGGTTCCTTGCACTAACCCCGAAAGGCTTTCCTCTGAGCATCTGTATAATCGGTGCCCACATACTTCTTCTTAAAGCGGTTTTAAAGTAGTCCCGTAAGATCATCACCGTGGCTCCATCCCGAATCGTCACCACCACTGTACGCTTCATCCTTTAGAAGCGACACCGCCTTTCATTTTCCTCCTCGGTCGGTCAAGATCATCCATTATCCTTTCGTAGATTCCACCAATACTACGCCGCACTGGTGCCACTCGACACACCTCGAACACCTCACTCCGTTGGACCGGATTCGCTCGAACAGATTTTCGAGCTCCTAAACTTCCACCACCCTGCCACCAATTCGAGGACTCGCAACACCGCCATTGCATCGCCTCTCCTCGTCGATCCTGCTCTCTCTGCTCCAAAAGTGGAGGTGGTGGTGGCGGTGGTACATCATTTTCGAACCTTGTCCCGACTGACGGGTTCGAGACACCGTCATCCTACCCCTACAAGGTCCACAGCGTCCACGTCCTCTAGAACTCATTCTATCTCTCGCGCTTTTAATCGATTAAGAGAAATTTTATGTATTAGCGTTTGTTCCACTTCATTACTTTCATGAAGAAATTTTATGAAGAAATTTTAATTAGGGATTCTTTCGTGCAAACAAGGTTTGATCTTCTATCCTAGTTCACACAAAGAAGTTCTTGCATCCATTCCTTAATACTTTCCATACCTATTCGCTCTTGGACATTTACGCCCATTTCTAACCTGGGGTATTTTCGTCATTTTCCTCTGAGGGTATTTTAAGTAATAAAGAGATTTTAAAACTTTAGTAGAGTAGGTTATTTTGCGAGTTCTCAACCTTTGGAGGTATTATTAAAAATTGATAAGATTTGAAGTTATGGCATTATTTGAACAACTGTGGTATTTTGGTAATTTGGTCCTCAGAGGTAATTTTGTAATTTTGTAAATCAAGGATGTTTTAACGATGTAAAACTCGAGGGTCCCTTTGAGAATTTTTCTTTCTTAAAGCGGTGATGTTGCAAAAATTTTGTACTCGAGGGCATTTTAGTAATTTTATAAGTTGAGGGCATTTTAAGTAATTTTTTTTTCAAAACCAAAGTGTTTCATTGAGGATTTCCAAAGCTGAGTTGAATATTGGAGGAGTAGTTAAAATTTTGGACAAAACCATTGAGTTGATGTTTTATGGACCAAGGGTATTTTAGTAATTTTACCCCTAAGGGCATTTTCGTAATTTTCCACAAATCGAACTTTTCGGGGAAAACATTGCAAAAAGAGTCGTTCTTACGTTTGAAGGAGTGATTTGAAAAGTTTTAAAACCAAGTTTTGTTGTTTCCTTCCTTTTTCAAAAATCAAGGCTAATTCCCTTTCGGGTTTTAATCGTTATGTTTAGCCTATGACTGAGCCCTCTTGGTCAGGGTGAACCCAAGCTACGCACCAGGCGGGTTTAGTGTGGAGAGGAGGTGAGTCACACGGATGCTTAAATACCAAGCTCCCACCGAACCTTTCTAGACATGCGCACAGAGGTTACCACACCACCGAGCCTCCGAGTTAGGGTGAACCCAAGCTCGCACTGGTAGGATACTGCGAAGAGGTGGTGAGTCACTCGGACCGCTTAAATACCGAGCTCTTTGGTTCCAATCCTAGACATGCGTCTGAGGTTACCACACCTAGCTCGGTGACTAAGTCATAGATTGGTTTAGTTCTTTAAGTCTTATGTTTAGCTTGTGTGTTTGAGTAATCTAATCCTAGGGTTCAAATTCCTATAAGTCTATCTCGTTCCATGCTTCCTACCCTTCTCGAATATAATTCACACAGAGGTTTAGATGTACTTACAGGCGGATCGGTCTTGGGAGACTCGGCCATCTTGCTTAAAACCCAAGAACAATTAATAAGGCCTACTAAAACATTTTTGGGCCTTGGGCCCCATGTAGGAGTTTTGAACGGGCTCGATACCAATTGTAATAGCCCAAACCCGCCCAATCGTTAGGACCTAATATGGGTCGTTACTAAGAAGAACTTTTGAAACCCATTTTCTAAATCCACTTAAGTTTTGTTGAAAACTGCTCATTTTAAGTTATCTTGCCGAAATTATTCTTAGTCCAATTTGAAAATTTAATTAAGTCAAGTTGTTACACAAATTTTTAGATGTGCCCAGATGTACGATAAAACATTTTCGTGTTAATTTTATAAAGCAGCGTGATTCAAATTTTATAGTAAAAATAAAAATACCCAACATATAAGAAAAACTAAAGTAAGGTAATATGAGGCCTTATTACATCCAAATAAAACAACCCAATAACCAAATTTAAAATAACTAAAATTAAAGTTCGTCTAATTTTAAATCCACCGCATGGCCTCCTCAAGTCCCTCGGCTCCATGTCCGCGATCTAAGCATCACTGAAAAAATAATGGAAAGGTGAGTCACCAAGACTCGATATGTAACCCTTCCCCGTTTTAAAATATTTTCATACACAACATATAACATTTAATATGCAAAATAATGTGTACCCAACCTAGCCAACCATACGCCCTTTGTCTACCCCGTTGTGGTACCAAACCACTGGTGGTGCCAAACCACTTGGTGACATATAGTCACAATGTGTTACCAAAACACGGTGTCCGTAGACACAAATCGGGTGATGGGGCCAACCCATCGTGTGATACCAAATCAGCGCGGGCGATCCCATATCTCAAGTGGGGCCAACCCACGGTGGTGTTAACCACGGGGATAAGTCGCTATTGAGGTACCAAACCTCTAGAGGTACCAAACCTCACGTGACATATAGTCACGGTGTGTTACCAAAACACTTGGTGCCCGTCGGCACAATAATCTGCCCCTCCACTCACTAATCCCACATCAATCACATACTTAAATCTCGTGTAACAATACATCATGCTTACCAAAGCATCAAATAACAAGTGCACATTTTAGGGACTTACGGATTGCCAACTATACCGATATGGTATATTATCAATGCTACATAGAAATCAAGTTAGCATTCACAACAAACACACATTAACAAATTATATGTGTGTATGTACACACTGTCACCACTGGATAGTCTAAATCCGAATGAAGAGCCGACCACCCTAGATCTATCGCTTTATATTCGCCAAGACATGTGTTAGTACATTCGGCCAAATCAAACAATTTTAAGGGTTCACCTTTTGAACCCAAACCTTACCTTACGCTTTTGGATAATCAATCACAATACTCGATTCCGAATCGCTTCATCAATTACCACCGGTTAGTAAACAAGCCATTAGCCTTGACTTTTAAATACTAGATCCCATGAAAACCGATTCTTACCAACACTTACCACTTGATTGGTCACAAATGACGGCTTGCTTTGTCGATTTCCAAAATCCCGAAACACCTAGATAGATTAAATTTTCAAAACAGATACTTAGCACCTTGTAAATAAAAAGCCGATATTGGCCCTTAATTCTTGAAGAAAAATCGACAAAGATAGGGAAGAAGGGAGCATAGGCATTCGGCCAACTCCACTTACCATACAATCGATTGAACACTTAGCGAAATCCTGATGTGCTCAAGCCACTATACCATTCGGCCAAGTAAACTATAAAGAAAAGGGGTTTCGGCACTTTGATAGAAATTAGATTCGGCTAGGAGTGGTTTAAAACAAGGCTGGACTTTTTGATGAGAAAAAGGAAGTAGAAAGGTAAATAGGGAATAGAGGATTCGGCTAGTAGGAAATAAAGGAAGAAGGATTTGAGGATGGAATTTGACAATGGAAGAAGCAAAGAGGGTTTCGGCCAAGGTTTTTGGAGGATGGAAAAGAAAAAAAATATAAGAAGAGAGGGTTTGGAGATTCGGCTAGCAAACTTGGAAAAAAGAAAACAAGGTGATCACTTAGGTGCTTATATAAGCATTCGGCACCCCCCCTAGTGTCCTTGCCGTCCACTTCTTCTAACAAAGAGTTCAAGATTCATCAATCTTCCTTGAATCACTCTAGGCCACCCATTCAAACTAATATGATTTAATTTCTAATAATAAGTAATAATCTCTTAATAATCCATGTAATATCCCTATTATCCTTAAAATAAAATCCCTTTTATCCTTCTTTTAACTTATTATTTATCATCAATAAATAAATAATAATAAGAGTTTAAAGAGAGAGAAACTCTCCCCCATGTGCAGTCAAAATAAAGAACAAAGAGGATTTCAGCGACTCGAACACAAGCTCTCCCTTGCTCCTTGGTGGCGTCACATGCAGCTCTTAAGTGGGCTTACTTTGCCACTTAGTCTAAGCTCATTTTATGTCCAAATTATCCCCATTTATTCTTATAACACCCTCTTGCTAAGGCTTCCTACCTTAAAAGTTAAAAACTAAAATTTCCTACCAAATCGAGCCAACACAAAAACTTAAATTGATCATGATTATTCCATAAATAATGCCTCAACCATTCATTCATAGGAAAAATAATTAAATTCCAGGTAACCCCATTTTTGGGATGTTACAAGGCCTCTCCCTTTAGCCTTCATGCCGTCTAGGTTCATGGTCAAATGACCATGAACACATCCCCAAAACATAGCCCTTTTATTATGCCATTGTCCCCCTTATCTTATCATGAATTTGTGATTCCATGCCTTATGTTCTTAACTTCCTTTTTCACATGGTCAACAAGCCAAAAATGGATGAAAGCTCATCCACTCTAGAATATTCTTGGCCGACACTTACAAGGAAGAAAACAAAAAAATTAAAAATCTCCCTAATGTTAGCTAGGAGATTCGAACCTTGCACCTCAAGAACACATCCATACATCTTAACCACTTTGCCAATTACTTAACTTATGCTAGAACTTCTTATCATCAATTCTTAAGGCCTTAATAGCTTAGTTCTCTCTCTAATTAATAGAAATTAAAAGTTTAGCAAAGCATTCACCCAATAAATGAAGCTCAAATAACTTCCAAAATTGCACTTAATAATGATTAAGCATGCAACTTCATTCAATTATGTAAAATGCATAGCCCCCAAAATATCAGGATGTTACAAAAGGTATTTCTATAATTTTACCCATCGAGGGTATTTTCGTAATTTTGCAACCCCGGACTTAACTACTAATCTGGGGCATAAAAATTGAAACTGTCCATCCGCGTCATATTGACTAAATTTACTATAACTAGAGTTAGGAAACTCAAAATTTAGATCCGTAAATTTTCCTTGAAACTAGGCTCATATGTCTTCTTACTACAAATTTTCCAGAATTTTTTGGCTTATCTATTTAGTACAGTTTATTCATTAAAATTTCCCTTGTTTCACTGACCAATGGTTCTGACCTCTCTTACCCTAAATTAAAATATCTCCTTGTACAGTTTTCATATGTTTCTTTCACTTGTTTTTATTGAAAATAGACTAACTAATAAATCTATACATATAAATTATGACTCATAATTCACTTTTTACAATTTTGAATGATTTTTCCAAGACAGAACAGGGAACTACGAAGTCATTTAGAACCAGTCTTACTAAAATTAAAATATCACAGAATATAAAATCCCTCTTCCTTCTCTATTTCTTTCATATAAAAATAGGCACAATAAGCTTTCATTATATATCTGATTCACTTTCTAATTCCCTTTCTCCTGTTTTTCATGATTTTTCAAAATCACGTCACTGCTGCTAACCAAAAACTGTTTCATTGCAAAATATGGTTACCACTACCAACATACGCATGCCCTAGTGGTCATAGATGCCGGTTTCTGATTTTTTGATCTTTCCACCGAATCACAAAACATTTCATGCAAATATTCAGAGAGGTTTGAGATTACACACCATTTCGAACATGTATTCGGAAGGATACGAGATTACACACCTTATTCAAAATCCGTAACACGATACTCTCCATGGCACCAACAATCCGAGTCTCTTATTATGAGGGATAGGTGATCGATTGGCCCTCTAATAAAGTACTTCTATATTCTACTTACCAACCCTCTTCCAAAAGCAAAAGGCTAGAAAGATGACAAGAGTGTAAGCTAACACTCTACTGATTCGGCCAAGGAAGAGAAAATGTCCAACACCCAAAAGAAAAATAAAAGAAAAAAGGGATATAGTGTTATGTGGTTCGACTATTGGAGAAAAAGAACAAAGATGATTCGGCCTCTATGAAAAATCAATTAAAGAAAATGAGAGAAGGGTTGGAGAAATAGTGAGGAAGGAAAAGAAGAGATGGTCATAAGAAGTGTCAAAATTTCGGCTATTACCATGAAGGAGATGAACAACAAGAGGGACTTCTTTTTTGGTAACCAAGGGAAAAGATTGGAAGGTAAGCACCAAAATGTTAAAAGAATAAAGATAGTTATGGCAAAGATGAAAAGAAGAAAGGAGAATTGCTCTCAAATGGTCTCGGTTATAGGCAAGGAAAAAGAGGTACCAAATGAACAAAGAAAAGACTTTCAAAAAGAAATCAAAAGCTCCTCAAAATGTCTAACAAAATTCAGCACACCCCTTTCTCTCCCTACCAAAACCTTGTATCATATTTACCAAAAAGATGAGTGTTGACCCCAAAATATTCTTTCCAAAACATCCTCCACATAATAGGCCAACGTGTCTCCTTCTCTTACCTTTTTCTTTTGATTCTTTCCTTCTTTTCCCTTATCTTCCTCCTTACCATATTCCTTAGCCTCCTTTCCATGAGTAAAAAGTCTTACTTGCCTTAATTAAGACCATGGCCGACACTTACCTTAAAGCACCAAAAAAATTAATTCAAAACAAGTGCTCTAGGTGGACTTGAACCCAAGCTCTCCCCTCTGCCATACACACCACTTGCCACTAAGCCACAAGTTCCTCTTGTGCTAGCAAGTTGCCCAATTATTCCCTTATGCTAGACGCCACTTGTCTTCTCCCTTTAAATGCTTCAACACTAAAATTTTCCTATGGCCTAACTTGAACCCGAAACTTCCTAGAAATTCTGTAACTTTCCAAAACCACCTTCCCAATAAGTCCAACTTGAAATAATGTCGTTCACTTGTTATCAAAAATTTTAAGCGCTCCTACACTCAAGGCCCATTAGGCCCAATTTCGGGATGTTACATTTCATGCCCTTTTTAACTCAAATTCATGCAGTTTTGATAAAATTCTTGTTGAAAAATATATAATAATTATAAAATAATTAAATTACACTCAAATTATGAACACATTCAATTTTAATTAATTTTATATCAAATTTTGATTAATTATGATTATTTTCGACAGATTTGCACAAAGGGTAAAAAATGGCTCGGCAAACACTACTAGAAGCGCAAAACTGAGAAGCACTTTTGAAGCATCAAGGCGGATTAATTTTTCAGCCTAAGATGGTCCAAATTATGTGTATTGATTCATAATATAATTAATTTTAATTTTAGTCCATTTTAATTTGGGTTAAATAAATTATTATTAATTAATTATGAAAAGTGGCCCAGTTGAGTTGAACCGATCCAACCGAGCACTGGGCAGCCCAAAACCGTCCTACATGCTAACCCAATTAGCTTTCTTGGCTGATTTTTTGGCTTGTAAAGTGGCCCTTGAAGACTCCTTCAAATTGCATTCAAACTCCTTCGCTATTTATGCCTTTCTAGATTTGCCCCTACCTTAAAATAGCATGTTTGAAATCTTCAAACATGCCACATGTGTGGCCAGCCATGGGGGAGTCTTTGGCTACTGATTTTGGCTATTTTTAGCAGCCTTCTCAACCTATAAATACCCTCCTTGGCTGCTCACTTAAAACACATCTCAACCCTTCTCATCTCTTCACTTCTCTCTCATTTTTCTCTCTTTATTCCCTTCTATTGTTCTTCATTTTCTTCCCCGAATTCCCTTGTCGATTTCACCTCTTGAAAAAGAGTCAATCAACCACCATTTGAAGTAGCATTTAAGTGTTCATAAATGTAACACCCCTCACTCATATTTAATGCCGAAATAGGGTTACGGAGGATTATCAGACTTATGAAACAATTAAACAACTATTTAACTTACATTTGCTCAATTCAATCATTCATCATTCATGTGTCATTCAAATACAATCACTTTAACCCTTAAAAGGGCCTACGAGGCCTTAAACATGCTTTAGAAATGGTTCGGGACCAAACCGATAATTCAAAACAAATTTGGAAAACTTAGAAAATTTTTGCTTCAAACAGGGACACGCGCTCGTGCCACCAGCCGTGTGAAAATAGGGGTACATATTGACTTGGGTCACATAGCCGACCACACGCCCGTGTGTCTAGCCCGTGTGCCCTTTAAAGTGGCCACACACGCTCGTGTGCAAGCCGTGTGCTAGGCCGTGTCTAACCTGTAGGGTATACTGACTTATGCAACACGTCCAAGTCACACGCCCGTGTGCTAGGCCATGTGCCAATTAGGGGGTATACTGACTTGTGCCACACGGTCGATCACACTCCTGTGTGTGAGACCATGTGGAGCATACTGACTTAATTTTAATTTCAACATAAGAGGACATGCGGCCGTGTAACATAACCGTGTGTCACACACGGTTGAGAAATACACTCGTGTCTCTGCCCGTGTGGACAAAAATAGGCTATTTGTAAAGCCATTTTGCCACCCTATTTTTACATACCTACACAAGCATAATTTGAAACATTTTGTAACCTAATAAGTAGCTAATCCAAAACATTTCACACGCATATTTGAATACTTATATGCAACCAAAGCATTATACAAAATTAAGCCAAATCAAATGGCTTTATCATATATCACAACATGTACCAAAATCACTAGCTTAAGTAACCATAACTATCATCTTTATAACTAGCCTATACATGCCATATTTACATATATCAATGAGTTCAAAAGTACCAATCGGCAACTAGATAGTGTGATTCGTATCTCCAACTTTATCTGAATCGAGCGAGCTATTTGATCGTACCCGTGATAAGTCTTAATATTTATAAAATGAATGATCGAGCCTAGAAACTAACTATCACCACAATTGAGGCAAGCGCACCTATCGAACAGTAGTATATCTTAGTGGCAAGATCTGAATGTCGAACCCAAAGGAACCAACAGTACTAGTACTAACTCTCATTTTATTATCTAGCCTAAAATAAAAGTGATTAATGTTTATTTAACTAATTACTAAGCCAAGGATGCCAAGACACAGAGAATGAATAGGGAAAATACTTTTGGAAAAAGTCAATTGATCAAGACAATACCCGAGGAAGAATCCACCTAGACTTCACTTGTTATTTAACTCTGAACCAGACAATTTATTCACTTGACTTGATCCGTAAGATTCCCTAATTTATATTAATACCAATTTTGAGGCTACTAACGTCTAACCTAGGTTGATTAATTAAAATCTCTTTCTAATTAAAACCCCTAGTGTTACATTAACCCGATATATGGACTCCCATATTAGGTTTGACCCTAATCCGGCAGATTTTCATCGTCCTATTTCTAGGAGTGCGATCAACTCCGCTTAATTATGCTAGATCTACTTTTAAATAGGGACTTTTGCTCCATTGAATAAGCACATCAGTACTTGAATCAATATCCTAGAATATTAAAGCAAGAATTAAGAACACATAATCAAGAACAAATCAAATTTTATCATATAGTTCAGAAAACAATAACAAGATTCATCTTAGGTTTCATCCACCTCAGGTATTTAAGGGGTTTAGTTCATCCTTATAAAAGAATACATCTCAGAAGAAAACTAACAAAACATAAAGAAAACCTTAAAACCCCCTAAAGAAATTGAAGGAGAAATCCTCAGTCTTGAGTGTGATTCTGGCTTCTGAGATGGATCAACTGGCTTTCTTTGAGTAATTCCCTATATTCAGCCCTCTCTGGCTGCCTCAGGCTACCTCCCCCTTTTTAGGTCATACTTAGGGTGTTTATATATCCTTTTTCGTATAGAATTAAAATGAGCCACGGTAGGGACATGCCCGTGTGAATCGATCCCAGGCCCGTGTTTGAGCCAGCTAAAGTGGCATGGTCGTGTGGATTTCTTACTTTGGCCCATTTTCTCTGTTTTGCCCCGTTTCTCTCTCTTTTCATCCTCCTATGCTCTTCTGAGTATAAAACGTGAAAACAAAGGATTAGGAGCATCAAATTCCATAAATAAAGGGATAAATCATCCAAAAGTATGCTAAATGTGGGTTTAAAATATGTATATATTACGGTTTATCAAATACCCTTACACTTAAGCTTTTGCTTGTCCTCAAGCAAAATCTCAACTCACAATTAGAATTAACTTCCCCCGATTCATAATTCTCATCAGCAATGCCTCATCATAATTCATGGATAATTTATACATGGATAATTTCACTCAAATAGTCCTAAAGATTCAAACAATCTGAATCACAAGTTTGTAGCATGAAAACATAGGTGTTTCCCTTTATCCGAATAATTACTTTTGATTCAAAACTGACAAGGATTGACATCCTCACTAAAGATTCATTCAAATCACTCGAAGTTTTTAAGGTTCAATATAAGCATTCGAAAGTCAAATATGAAAATTTAATCCCATAGGCTTGCATAAAAATGAAATCTCTACCACTATAGTGTGAGATGATACACAAATCAAAAGGTCTTTAAAAGGGTTGTAATAGGGCTTGGGTTAAAGGTGTGGATAAAGGCTGAATTAGAGGGTTAAAATCGAGATTGAATTGATAAATTACCTAACTAGAAACAATAAACTGATAAAGAATAATTACATTAATAACTCGAGCTTCTTCTAAAGATGTGAATTTAACTGTTTAAGCTCATAGAACATAGAACTAATGATGAATAAATTTTCTAATGTTTTTATTTTTTTTAATCAAATCAAAATAAGTACATAATATAAGATGAATTCAACTACTAAAATAAAATAATTAGGCAACTGATCAAATCAAGTCTCGATAGAAAGGAAGTCAAGAAAAATGGGAAAAACAAGTTAATAACGGTGTTTTGGTTAATATTAGTGCTAAATCAAGAACGGTTTGTTAGGCTCAACAGTGTTCACTAAGGGTTAATTACTAAGGTAGGCTTTTTAGTGGAATGAGTGGGTTAAATACTAAGTGCCTTTATCATCTCTGTATATCAAATCAGAGGTGTGGTCTCAACATGTATAATCGAAGCAAGTTCTAGAATAACAAATCAATATTGACACACTCATAATCAATAAAGTGAGCACGAAAAATGTATGCTCTTAAGGCTCAAAATCTCACAAAAATTAAGGTTTTTGATGACAACCTTGCAAATTTCAAACTTCAAGGTAATATTCAAATTTAGGTTAATAACCTAGCAAATTTTTAATTCTAAAAAATAGACTTATCATGCTTGATTCTCTAGTATCTTAAAGTTTAAATCATTAATGCACAATTAACTATGACTTAATCCAAAGCATATCAATAAAAATCATAAATCAACAGAAGTTGCATTCTAATTAGAAATATGAGAAAATTACTTAAGAACAAGGACATCATTCAAGGAGAGTATTGTTGACACCTCTCCACACTTAAAAACAATAACTAATTCAGGGATTTGAGAATAATGCAAAATGGTAGGAACTTTTCTAAATGAACTTCACCCCCCACACTTAAGATGTGCATTGCCTTCAATGTACAAAGATAGATAATAATCATATAGTAACAAAATCAAAAGAGAGGGAGAGAAGTGAAACTTCCTAAATTTTGGATGGAATCCTTGAGTTGGGAGTGTGTAAACTTGATTCGGAGGTAAAAGATGAGTTGGAGGAGGTGTCTCTAGTGGTAGTATGGTGGCTTCCAACAGTCAATGTGCCAGATGAAGAAATTGGGTACCTCCTGAAGAAATAGCTAGGAAATAATAAGAATAATTCAAAATATACTAAATATGTATTTAAAGAAAAGAAATATAAAGAGGAGGAAAATAAAGGAGAAGAGAAAAGAAAAATAAAAAATAAATGGCCTTAAAGGTCCTTTTCTTGTCGAGTTAATGAATCGGCCAGCATGAACTTATGTAGATCGATCTCGCACAGGGAGACTGGGCTAGGATCTTTCCATTTCTTCGACATGGAGGTGATGGTAAAGATGGAAAAGGAGGAAAATGAAAAAAGGAAAGCTTAAAGGGTATGGAAGGAGAGGAGATTGGGGAATAGGTGAGGAGAGGGGGATTTAAATAGAAATCTGATATCTGGTACATCCCCACGCCCGTGTGCCATGGGCGTGTTAGGTCACACGGCCGTATCATATGGCCGTGTTGTGTTTCATTCACTTTTCCCACACCTGTGTTGAGGTTTCTATGCCCGTATGGCTTTCTCAGTGTCAGCCACAACCGCATCGCAGGCCGTGGTGATTTATCACAACCCATTGTTGGAAAAATTTTGTCCTGTTGCTACACATCTATGACGATGCCCATTTACCTATCTATGGTGCCTACACGACCATGGCCATGGCCGTGTTCAAGGCCGTGTGGGTATGGAAACCTGCACTTCATTAACTTGGTTAGTTTGTAGTTAGGTGCTTAAAAGTAGGAATGAAAACAAAAATATAAAAATTAATGGGGTTAGTGTTCGGGTTGCCTCCCAAAAGCGCTCATTTAAAGTCTTAAGCTAGACTTACCTCTCATTTACATGATCATGGTGGTTTGAGGAGTTGAAAATCCTTTCTCATGCTATCATTATATAGTTTGAGTCAAGTAGCATTTACCTTAAAAGTGTTGAATATGGGATTACTTACCTCGACTGTTCCATATGGGAAGATATTCAGAATCGTGAAAGGGATTTCTTCATTAGTTTTAAGATCTGAACTAGCGATTCGAAGGTCTTTCTTATCCAACAATATCTGATCTCCTATTTTGAAGTAATTTGGTGTTTCTATAGGCTCATCTGGGGGTTCCTTCAGCTTTGCTTCTTGTGGTTTTGATTCCTTCTTGAAAAGTGCCTTCCACTCGTCTAGTTCATCAATCTAAAGTCTTCGTTCCCCATAAATCTCTTCTTTATTGGCACGAGGTCTATGATTTGGCTCAGTTGTGTAATTTCATGGTTTTTCCTGGAAGGAAGGTTGAACCATTTGGTTATTAATTGAATTTACGTTCTCACCTTTATCGCTCGATGTCCTAGCCAAGTCAAGAGCTTGAAGAGTGGTCGTCTTGTCACCTACACGAAGTGTGAGTTCACCTGTACCAACATCAATTTTAGATCTAGCAGTTGCTAAAAAGGACCTTCCTAAAATAAAAGGAACAGTATTGTCCTCATCCATGTCTAACACGACAAAGTCTGCTGGGAATATGAATTTGTCAATTTTCACTAGTACATCTTCGATTATACCCCTAGGAATTCTAATAGTTTCATCAGCTAATTGAATGCTCATCCTAGTTTGTTTAAGTTTCCCTAGACCTAGCTGTTTAAAAATTTTATAATGCATAACGTTTGTGCTTGCCCCTAAATCAGCTAAAGCATTATTAATAGAAAAACTACCAATTAAACATGAAATTGTAAAACTCCCTGGATCTTTTAATTTTCGTGGTAGTTTATTTTGCAAAATTGCTGAGCACACTACATTCATCTCCACATGTAATGCTTTGTCTAACCTCCGTTTGTTCGTCAAGAGCTCTTTTAAAAATTTCCTTGAATCTAGCATCTCCGAAAGAGCTTCAAGAAAAGTAGGTTAATATGTAATTTCTTCAGAAGTTTAAGAAACTTACCAAATTGTTCATTTGTGTTGTCTTTCTTTATCGCATTGGGGTATGGTATTCGAGGTTAGTACTCTTTAATTACCAATTTTGGTTTATCATGGCTTGCCTCAACCTTACCCTTATTTACCACAAGATCTTGCCTTGGCCTCAGGTTTAGATTCTACTAACCCTTCACTATTTTGAGCGGTAATGACATGAAGTTGCTCCTTTGGGTTTGTTTCAGTGTTGCTTGGCAAGCTACTTTGCGGTCATTCAGAGATGATTTTAGCAAGTTGTCCCAATTGGTTCTCGATCCCTTGGATTGATGCTTGCTAATTTTTTAGTCTTGTTTCAATGTTTTGGAAACGAGTTTCTAACACCGCGATGAATTTTGTCAGCATCTCCTCAAGGTTTGGCTTTTTCTCTTGTGGGTGGGGTTACTGTTGAAAGCCTGGGAGGGGTTGTTGTCTCTGATTTCCTTGGCCACCCCATGACAAATTTGGATGGGTCCTCCAACTTGCATTGTAAGTGTTACTATAGGGATTATTTTGAGGTCGAGGATTATTACCCATATAATTTATCTGCTCATTTTCCATGCCATGTCCGTAGGGTGGGTACTCAAGATTTGCCACACCTCCACTTGTTTCGCACTGTATTACCAGATGTACCTGCAAAGAACACAAACCATCAATCCTTTTATTTAACATCTCTACCTAATTTGATAGCATGGTTACTGCATCGAGGTTGAAAACTCCTGCTGCTTTTGTTGCCCTTGTCCTTGTAACTTGCCACTTATAGTTGTTCAGTGACATCTCCTCTATAAACTCATAAGCCGCTTCAGGAGTTTTGTTATTCAGGGTTCCTCCGGTGGCTAAATTGATTAATTTCATAGTCGAGGGGTTCACACCATTGTAGAAGGTTTGAACCTGAAGCCACAAAGGTAACCCATGGTGAGGGCACCTTGTCAACAAATCATTGTATCTCTCCCATGCATCATATATTGTTTCTAGATCCATCTACACAAAAGAAGAGATATCATTCCTCAACTTGGCCATTTTGGCCAGTAGAAAATATTTTAACAAAAATATTTCGATCATTTGATCCCATATAGTGATTGATCCTCATGGAAGAGAATTCAACCGTTGTTTGGCTTTATTCCTCAATGAAAAGGGAAACAACCGAAGACGAATGACATCATCAGAAATGCCATTTATTTTGAAGGTATCACAGAATTCTAGAAAATTTGCTAAATGAGTATTTGGGTCTTCGTCCTGCAAACCATCAAATTGAGCAAATTGTTGAATCATTTGAATAGTGTTAGGTTTCAGTTCAAAATTATTAGCAGCAAGAGCAGGCCTAACAATACTCGATTCAACTCCTGTTAAATTAGGTTTAGCATAATCACACATAGAACGAGGAGCAAGATTTTGATTCACTGGGTTTGCGGCAACTACAGGAGGTAGCAGATTGTTGTCAACCATCTCTTCGATAGTATTGGTTTAGTCTTCATGCTCTTCTTCTATGTAATTTAATCTTCACCTTATTTCTCTACGATTTCTACGAACAGTACCTTCAATATCACTGTCGTAAATTAAGGGTCCTGTCGGGTTCCTTCTAGTCATAAACTAGAGGTACCTACCAGGAACAAATAAAATAAAAATTGGAAAGGTTAAAATTAAAATAAATAAAAATAAAAGTAAATTGAAAAAAAAAAAAATGGCTAAAGTAATAAAAATTTAGTGTTCCTAATATTTCAGTTCCCCGGCAACGGCGCCAAAAACTTGATTGTGTTTGTGATAAGTCTTAATATTTATAAAATGAATGATCGAGCCTAGAAACTAACTATCACCACGATTGAGGCAAGCACACCTATCGAAAAGTAGTATAGCTTAGTGGCAAGACCGGAATGTCGAACCTAAAGGAACCAAAAGTACTAGTATTGACTCTCTTTTTATTATCTAGCCTAAAATAAAAGAGATTAATGTTTATTTAACTAACTACTAAGCTAAGGATGTCAATACATAGAGAATGAATAGGGAAAATACTTTGGGAAAAATCGATTGATCAAGATAATACCCGAGGAAGAATCCACCTAGACTTTGCTTGTTATTTAACTTTGAACCAGACGATTTATTCACTTGACTTGATCCGTAGGATTCCCTAATTTATATTAATAACTCTTTCAATACTACTAACATCTAACCCTAGGTTGATTAATTGAAATATCTTTCTAATTAAAACCCCTAGTGTTGCATTAACTCGATCTATGGACTCCCATATTAGGTTTGACCCTAATCCGACAGATTTTCTTCATCTTATTTTTGGGAGTGCGATCAACTCCGCTTAATTATGCTAGATCTACTCTTAAACAGGGACTTTTGTTCCATTGAATAAGCACATCAGTACTTGAATCAATATCCTGGAATATTAAAGCAAGAATTAAGAACACATAATCAAGAACAAATCAAATATTTATCATATAGTTCAGAAAACAACAACAAGATTCATCTTAGGTTTCATCCCCCCAGGTATTTGAGGGGTTTAGTTCATGCTTATAAAAGAATACATCTCAGAAGAAAAATAACAAAACATAAAGAAAACCTTAAAACCCCTTGAAGGAATTGAAGGAGAAATCCTCAGTCTTGAGTGTGATTCTGGCTTCTGAGATGGATAAATTGGCTTTCTTTGAGTAATTCCCTTTATTTAGCCCTCCCAGGCTACCTCCCCCTTTCTAGGTCATACTTAGTGAAACACCCCAAACCCGGCCCATGAGCCTTGACCGGATCTGGTATGTTCCCCGGTGTAAACCGTTTCAAATTCTTTTGTTACTTAGGAAAAACTTGTGTGATTTGGAAGAAAGATCATTTTGGGTTGGGCTTGAGTTGGAAACAAGTTTAATTCATTGTTAAAAATCCTTTACTTTAGGTGACAAAACGTTTGGGCTTTGTTTAAAAAAATGATTTACTTAATCTTTTAATAAAATAAGGTTTGTAAGCTTAACAAATAAAAACAGAATAAAATATTCCTACTAAGGCCTTATTACATCAAATAATTCCCAAAATTTAAATTCAAAATACTTAAAGTAAAATAGTCCAAATAAAAGAAATCGAACTTCACATGGTCTCCACTAAGCATCTCGTCATTTGGTCCATCACTGATCGTCACCTGAAAAATAATCCCACAAGGGGTGAGTCAACAGACTCAATGTGTAACCGACACTAAAATTTAACAATTTAGGCATATGTTCACATATTACATGCGTATTCATATAGCAGATAGGAAATAATGATGCAACCCGAACCCAAACCTATATGCCATCCGCTACACGTCCCCCGTACCAACCTACATACCGTGGGGACTACAAAGTCAACCCTCCATCCGCTACACACCATCGAAGGCAGTCACTGCAGTCGACGTGCTCATCACCCTTATAAAAATTTGTGGTCTTTGGTCACCACATTCAGATATCGTGGTCTTAGGTCAAATTCGATATCGTGGTCTTAGGTCACCATTCGGATATCGTGGTCTTAGGTCACCACATTCGATTATCATGGTCTTAGGTCACCACATTCGGATATCGTGGTCTTAGGTCACCACATTCACTTCCCTTTTCATATAACCCATATGCCCCCATATTTCATACACAATATGCAAAATCATGCCTTAATCCACATTCTTATCACTTTTCACATGTTAAAAATAACATATATTCATAGTCCTAATAGGAGTAGGAAGCGTGCTGAGTACTTTTGTACCATAGTATGGTACCTTAGCCATATTCACATTCTTATAAACATGCACATATTAATTAATGCCATAAATCTTATTAAAAAATAGTGTGGGGTACACACGGTACCTTAGCCATATTCTTACACTTTCATATTAACACATATAATGAATTAAAGCCGTAAATCTATCAAGATTTAGTGTGGGGTACACACCTGATTCACTTTAGCAGGTTCACTCCAAATCCCGAAAAGCTTGATCTAATGCCTTAGATCTTAAATCTCTACATTTGATCAATCACTTAATACTTAGTAAAGAGCCATTCGGCCATGAATCCAAATCCTAGTAGGATTAGTACACTTAAATCCTTACCTTGCTACCGATTGATGTCTAATCAAATGTCGAAAACTTTGTATCCTTCTTTCTTTGAAATCGGCAATCACTAGATTACTTGAATAGATTAGTTTTGGCTTTTAAATATTAATGAAACACATCTATTTACTCAACATGGCCTTGGTCGAATGCTATAGATACTTACCTTGTGGATTTTAAATCCCGAAACTCACCGAATAACTAGGGAACACGTGGCCTATGGTGTACCTTCGGGAAAAGAATTTCTCCTTCCTTGTAGTCGACACTTAGTAAATCCCGAAAGATCTCTTCAAAGCTTTGGCAACAAGATATTAATGGGGTTAGTCCTAGTTTTCGGCAAATCTTAAAAGAAAAAGGATGAAACTAAATGAGATCTTACCCTTACTTTAGAGATTGGCAATCCTTGCTTGAACCTTTAGCAATATTTGGCTATGTAGGCTAGAAGGATCTTGATTTCGGCCTTTGATTGGTATAAAGAAATCAGCTAATGATGGTATCTTGAGGAGTTTATGGATTCGGTTTTAATGGAGATCACAAAAGCTATGAAGAATTCGGCTAGGCTTACTTTAGTTTTCGACTTTGGCTAACAAAAAGAAAAAGAAGAGATGCTCTAGGAAATTCGACAGAGAGAAGAGTTGAAAAAAAGAATTTGAGAGAGGGTAGGAAAGATGAAAGGAAATTCGGCAATGGCTTAGGAGGAACTTGCTTTCGGCTTTTGATGAAATAAGAGAGGAAGAGAAGAGAATTCGGCAAAGGCTTTAAAGAGAAAAGAATAATGGCCCTACTTTTCCCTTTCTTGCTGAAATTACTAAGCCTAGAGAGTCCCTTACTTGGCCATCACTTCTTTTCCTACCTTAGCTGAAATTCCAAAAGAATTTGACTTCAACTTAAACTCCTACCTTAGTCTCCCTATGCCGTCCAACTCCTTGCCTTAGGAGTGCCGAATTTTAACCCATTATTTTGGGCTTCATGTGGCCATACTAGGCCCAAGTTATCCTAGCATATGGCGTCATTTCCAGAGCCCTAAGTGGCGTCTCCGGGCCATCTTTTTTCCAAGCCCGATTTTGTCACATTTTCCTTACATTTCCTTACATTTCCTTACATTTCCCTACATTTCCTTACATTTCCTTACATTTCCTTACATTTCCTTACATTTCCAAGCTTCCTCTTAAGACTTAATATTTTCTAAAGCATTTCCTTACATTTCCAAGGTTCTAAAATGCACACAACACATTCACAACACATAAGGCATACTATTTCATAAAATTTTAGCCATAGTGCATAAGCCCTAATCCGGGATATTACACTTAGGGTGTTTATATAGACTTGAATGTGTTTCCTTTCCTCTAAGTATCCTTTTCTACGTAGAATTAAAACGAGTCACGATAGGGACACGCCCGTGTAACACGCCGGTGTGAATCGAGCTCAGGCCCATGTTTGAGCCTGCTAAAGTGGCACGACCGTGTAGTGAGCTCCAGGCCATGTGGATTTCTTACTTTGGCCCATTTTCTCCATTTTTGGCCGATTTCTCATTCTTTTCATCCTCTTATGCTCTCCTAAGTATAAAACGTGAAAACAAAGGATTAAGAGCATCAAATTCCATAGTTAAAGGGATAAATCATCCAAAAGTATGCTAAATGTGGGTTTAAAATATGTATATATTACAGTTTATCACTATCAAACCTCTATAAAACACGGAAAAGAAGCAGAGTAAGCTTTGTAAGCCCATATAATTTAGAATTAAACTTACCATTTATACATAATCAAGTCAACAAATAAGGTATACTCAATTCAATTACCAAATGCCTAATCACAAGCATTCATCAACAAGTTAGTCACATAAGTGCATATAATCATCCATTATCTCAATTTAGTACTCAATACATTGTATCATATCAAATTCATATATCATGTACATCATTCGTAACATTTCACTCTCAATAATATAATAAATAATTCATTTTATAATAGTAACTCATCCTTATAAATAGTAATTCATCCAGTATAAACACATAGTTTTATCACATAACCAATAGCAAAATTTATGCCCGTTGAACCTATTTGCATATCGAGGGATACTTGGGTGATATATATTACGTATAATTTGGTAATTCATCTATTCATTATCATTTCTGCTCTTTCGAGCAATGATCAGTGAGCTCCTCCTGAGTTGATGGACAGAAGCTCTATTAAGTTGAAACGGTAAGCTCTTACGAGCTAATATATTAGTAAGCTCATACGAGCTGTGGGGAGTCCACAACATATGCAGGATCTCAACCAAAATGGTAACCCTAGTGATATGTCACTCATATCTTACGACTTTTTTCAGTTCAAGCGGGACTCAATATTCAATAATTCTCATCAATTAGGCATTCGAACTCAGTAATACCATTTACTCAATTATACTTTCATTTCAAATGACTTACAAGTATTTAAAGATTCAATTCTAATTATACGAACTTACCTCGAGTTGCTCGGATGGAAATTATCGACTATTCGTCCACTTTTCCTTTTCCCAGATCTAATCCCAATCTCAGCTTATCTTGATCTATATATTATCAAATTTAGCACATTCAGCATTCAATCTATTCAATTTAGTCCAAATTTCAATTTAAGGCATTTTTACACATTTACCCTTAATATTTTACATCTTTTACAATTTAGTCCTTATTTCATAAAATCACAAATTCATGCAATTTAACCACAACCCATGCTAGCTGAATTTCTCTAGTACTCATATTAGCCCATATTTCTCATTTATTCATACTTTTAACCACCACATTTCATATTTTCTTATTTTAATCCCTTTTTGACATTTTTGTCAAAAATCACTTTACAAAAACTATTAATCTAACATTAAACCTTACAAATCTATCGTAATTAAACAAATTACTCAAGCATTCAATAATGGCAACATGATAAATCTTTAACAGTTTCAAAATCTAAGGTACGGGCTAGCTAGAATACAAAGCAACGATCACAAAAACATAGAAATTATTAAAAATCGAGTCAAAAATGGACTTACATGACCAAGAATACAAAGCCAAAAGCTTGAATCTTGTTAATGGCTTCCTCAAGTGAATTTTTGATCGATGAAGGATAATGGAAGATGACAAAAACTATTGTTTTATTTAATTAATCTTTATTTAACAATTTACATTATTAACCTTCAATAAAACATTAATATTTCACATGAACCATGGAGATAAATTTCCATTAACCTTATCAATGGTCCAATTATTACTTAAGGACCTCCATTATTAAAACCAAAGCTAATTTACACCTTAAACTAATAGAACATGCATTTTACACTTCACGCAATTTAGTCCTTTTTATCAAATTAACAAACCAAACAATAAAATTATTGAACGAAACTTTCACACATACATGCTATCAAGCTGTAAATATTAAAATAATAATAAAATAAATATTTTGGCTTTAGATTTTTGGTTCCAAAACCACTGTTCTGATTTGACTAAAAAGGGGCTATTACAGTAAAAGCCTCGAATTCGAAAAGAACAAGCAGAGAATGAGAAGTGGAGCAAATTAGTCAATCCACGTAGAAAACACTGGATTTGACTCTTGTTCCCTATCCTTTTAATCTTGTTGTTGTTATGATGAACATGTCTATGAATATTTGTGATGTTGATATCTTTAATTTAATTAATATGGATTAAATTTAATTCGTGTTAGGTTGATTGCATTTCGTCTACTTAATTTATTAAAATTATGTTTGTGTTGTTATAGGCCTCAGTAAGATATTTGATTAAGTAAAACCATGACTAAGTTATTCTTGCATTACAATTGTAAGGTAACTAATGAATTAATTATTTAAACAGATTGAAATTGTAATTAATTGACACGATACTTAATCAGTGCATGTTTAATCATCTAAGGTAGCTGAGGGTTAAATTAGCAATGGTATCTAGCTATACATTAACCTTGCATAACTAGCAAGATTATTGTGATTAAACTATTTCAAGGTAGAAAAACATTGTTCTCTTACGTAATCTTTTGTGTGCTTATGAGATTGAATTAAGTGTTTGAATTGGCATAGAGATATGTACAAGAGATTATGTTAATTTCATATGTATGTGCATTAACACATTTGCTTATTACAATTTGTTTAATCAGCTGAATTGACATAGTGATGTGAGACGACATAGGGTAATCGAGTCGTTCACTTAGGTGCCCGATTGTCTACGAGGAGAGGTTTAAAATCTCAAAAAGTTAGGTGTTTGAATAAAGAAAATGTTGAAGCTTTTGATAAGTTTTATAAATATATTTAAGTAAGTTAGGAATGGAGGTTTAATATGATGGAATGGGTTTAAGTTTAGAAGTCGGAATGAGAAGGCTTGGGTTTGGATTAGTTAAAGAAAGAAAGATACTCGGGAGTTTGGTTTAGTCGGGTTGATGAAGGATGGATAAAGGATAGGTAATTGTAGAATTCGGTTTAAGAACGAATAAAGGAAGATAGTTGGATGGTGATGGAAGATAGGACTTAAATCGAGAATCCATTCAACACTATAAAGAGTGTCACCCCATTTATATTCGATTTAAGGTGGATTGATGGAAAAGTCGGGAAAGGGTTGAACGCCACACCGTAAGGTGATAAGTTCATAAACGAATTTGGAGACGCCACAAGCATGCTTGATAAGTCAACCAAAACTTGTACAAATTTAGAGAGGAGTAGTCTCACTCTTTGAACAAAAGTTCATATATTCAAATTGGCAAAAGTTTTTTTACAAAAGCAAACGAACACCTATTTATACTAAATAGCTGAGGTAATCGAATGGCCTAGTTGTAGACTTAATAACTAAGTAAAACTAAGCTAGGTTGTGCTAAAACCTTCTAGAATTGATCCCTTAAGATGCCATGGCCGGTTCGGCTGAATGGGACTTCAAGAGATGGCTTCTAGATGGATGAATGCATTTGGAAAACGTCCAAGGTTCATGGCAGCAGCTAGGTTTGGCCATGATTGTAAATGAGCTCTTAAATTTGCACCTTTTGCTTGAAATGTGATCATCATTTATTGGGTATTTGAGCAGCCAATAATGGTGTGAAAAGTCAGTTTTGAGTAGCCTCCTTAGTGTGAACTTAGCTAACCGAATAGTCATGGGTGTGAACAGCTCATGTGAAAAGAATTTTGATGCTTTGATGGCTGGAAGCTTCCTGGCTGAATGGATGCTTGGGGAAGCCAAAAAGTGACTAGCATTTAAGTGTGTGTCCAGCCGTCCATACAATGCACCACCCCTTCCATGAACCGGCCACATACATTGCACCTAGGTGCATGAATCTTCTTTAATGCCTCCATAAACATTCGGCTAAACCTACATTCACAAGAAAACACATTAAATCACTTAATTTCAGCTGAATAAAATTAAGGATACAACTAGACACATTAATGGAATCTTAAATAATATTTAGACAAAATAAAAATTAGCTCTCTAGGACACACTTAATATTCAAGCGTAACTAAATCACATTAAATCCTGTTGTAAAAATTAAAACAAGTTTAAATTGAGTTTGGGCATCATAATTTCGGCACTAATTAAAGCTTCAAGACACATTAATTACTGTAGTAAAATAAATAAATTAAAAGTTCAATTTATTTAAGCATAAAAGATTAAGCAATTTAATTAATTCAGCTCATTGAGCTGAACTAAGCTCAAATGAATTAATCCGGATGAATTGAACATGTACCAAAGTGCATAAGGATTCCATGGCAACTTGTATCCCTTGATTCCTCGGGCTTCCACGATCTTCACATTGCAAATGTTGGCTGCCCGGGGTTGGGTTACATTATCCCCCCTCTTCAAAGTGACTTGTCCTCAAGTTGAGTTGTTGGTTCAATAGGGAACATTTCCTCACAATCAAATCTATTTGATCGAACAAAAGAGATTCATTTTTATTTATCTTACATAAAACCAACTTAGAACTAAGGAGCAATCGATTATCATCAAGGGTCAAAATTTTATCAAGGAAACAAGGAAGTGATGGACTTACCTTTGTCAAATTAACATTGGGAGTAGAAAACACAACAGTTAAGTTTGATGGAAAACTTACCTTTCCAGATCGATTTGCCTAGTTCTCCATAGATAGAACCATAGGAACATATTCACGGAACTTTGGACAACCACATATTGCAAACCTCGTTTGAACACATGTTTTCAAATAATCAAACGTTAAACAACCAAAATTCAGCAAAGAATTACTCAAGTAATTAGATAGAACTAGTTCGATTCGGCCAAGACAATCAAAGTTACAAATTCGGTTCAAGTTTTGCATGTTAAAATGTAACAATGGCCAATGTTTGTTCACTTGTTCCACAAATTCATCATCTTTACCAATTTCTTTAAAGTTAGAAAGATTCAGCATTGAGTTTTTAGAATTCAAACCGTGTTCTTCTCGCATGATGAACCTTCTTTCTTTAGGGAGATATTTCAATCGTAGCTCCTAAGGACCAACAACCTGAAAAGAAGAAGAAACAAATAGACAATGGTTAAGCAAAATACTCTTCTTTTTCTTTCTTTTTCTTTCACTTGCTTTTTCACGTTTGTTTTCTTTTTTTCTTTCTCATTTTCTTTTTCTTTTCTTTTTTCTTTACTTTTATTTTCTTCAACTCTCAAATTGTTTTCACTCGACTATATCTTTTCTTTTGAGTTTACAAGCTTGTCTTTCGAATTCTCCATGGATTGCCTTAGGTGTTGTTGGTCTTCCATGACTTGTTGTGGTGATAACGGTGACAACACGATGTTCTTGCCGTTATGCTTGAATGAATATTTATTTGCAAATCCATCATGTTTGACTTGACGGTCAAACTACCACGGTCTTCCTAGCAACAGGTGGCCCGCATGCATAGGAACGATGTCGCACAAAACTTCATCATGGTAGTTGCCAATTGAAAAGGGAATCTTCGATGCCTTTGTTGAGCCATTGTAATTTGTAGGGGCTCGGGTGCTAAAGAGTTGGTAATGACAACTTCTTTATCATGAAAGTGCTCGTAACATTAGTGCAACTCCCGCCGTTAATTACCACGTTGCACACACACTTTCCAAAACATGACAACGAGTATGGAAAGGTTTTCTCGTTGAAACTCACTTACCAAATTTTACGCGTTGAGACTTCGTTTGACCACAAGCATTTCACCTTCAATAGCAAACTCAACTTCTTCGTCATTCTCAGATAAATGCTCGACCTCATCTTCATTGTGGTCAACTTCATCCTCTGACTCTATGTCACCATTGGATAGCTCGATCTTCGTTTATGGTTTAGATATTAGCTCGCAATATTCCCTCGGCCTTGGCACTTAAAGCACTTGATGTCTCGGGATCGCGATTGTACATTTTCAAGGGTCTTGTCTTTACTCGGTTCAGCCATAGATTTATTGGACTTCACAGGAATCGCGGGTTCCTTTGACTGACTCATCGAAACATTTTTACTTGGGCCTTGGTTCCATTTGGGTGTACTCGAAATGGAATATCCTCATACGGCTCTTTTTTTCTTGATTTGCTTTTTGACTTTGATCACTATGTGCACCATATCGACGATCTCGACATAATGTTATAATTCGACAATATTTGCTATGTCTCGATTCAGTCCAGTAAAAAATTGTGCCATGGTGGCCTCGCGGTCCTCTTACACATCCACGCGGATCATAGCCACTTCCATCTCTTTGAAGTAATCTTCCACACTTCTTGTTCTTTGCGTGAGATTTTGAGTTTTTGGTACAACTCCTGGTGATAATAGGAAGGAAGGAAATGTCGTCGCATGACAGCTTTCATCTCGGCCCACGTTTGGATAGGACGCTCGCCGTTTCACCTCTGACTCGTTGTAAGATGGTCCTACCATATCATTGCGTAATCGGAGAACTCGATAGCCGCCAACTTCACTTTCTTCGCCTCGGAATAGTTGTGACATCCAAAAATAAGTTCAATCTTTTTCTCCCACTCAAGGTAGGCCTCGGGATCCGATCGACCTTGGAACGGAGGTATTGATAGTTTGATGCTTTTCAAGTCGTCGTCAAACCTTTCTTGGTCACGTTGGCCTCGATTTCGGGGCCCTCTCCGTCGAACACTCACGTTGATCCTTGATCACTTTCGTGATCATTCGGTTTAGAAAAATCTTCTTCATGGTCAAGTTGCCATCCTCAATTTCTCAGGGGGCTTACGGGAGTTCTTCGTCTTTGGGCTCGTCCCTTCACTTAATCAAGCCTCTCTTGGATCGATTCTAACTTCCAATCGAATAGTCTTTCCACTTCATGTAACAAGGCTTGGAAGTTCAAATCGGTACATTTTTAACGGGTTACCTTTCCACCATATGCCTATCGGGACTTCGGGACATGAAACTTTTGAATATTCACCACAAATCCTCACAACTGCACTCAAAAAAAAATCACTTACACTCATGTTTCACTCGAATATGGCTTTTTCTTTAATGTAAACACTCATGCCTTTTACCACTCGACTCTCTCTCACAAATTTGTAATTCATTTTTAGAAGACTTTTCACTGCTCAGGGTCGGCTTCAAAATAGTTACAAGGGATAGTATCGATTATTTCGGGTAGACTGAAAACAAATGAAATAAAAATTTAATATGTGTGGCATTGGGGTGAAATCATTGGGGTGAAATGGATACCAAATGATGGTAATAAGGATATAGGATGATCGGGGTAGAAAGATGAGGATGGAAAGATGGCTTTGGATTCAGGAATAGAGGAGAAGAACAAAAACATAACGAGTACTTGCAAAGAATTTTCAACACTTTTTTTTATATATTTTCGTACTTTTTTTTTTACTTCAAATGCACGAAATTAAGTATAAGATAACTTTGATTACAATTTTGAAACCTTTTTTTTTTAATTTCAAATTTTTTTCAACTTACGAACCTAATCTCGGCTTCTCGTTCTTCGTTGGAGCTCCTCATTTGCTAGCTTTAATACCAGATGATGTGAAACGGACCGGGGTAATTGAGTCATTCACTAGGGTGCCCAATCATCTACGAGGAGAGCTTTAAAATCTAGGAAAGTTAGGTGTTTGAATAAAGAAAATGCGGAAGCTTTTGATAAGTTTTATAACTATATTTAATTAAGTTAAGAATGGAGGTTTAATATGATGGAATGGGTTTAAGTTTAGAAGTCGAATGAGAAGGCTCAGGTTTGGATTAGTTAAAGAAATAAATATACTCGAGAATTCGGTTTAGTTGGGTTGATGAAGGATGGATAAATGATAGGTAATTGTGGAATTCGATTTAAGAACGAATAAAGGAAGATAGTTGGATGGTGATGGAAGAGAGGACTTAAATCGAGAATCATTTCAACACTATAAAGAGTGTCACCCCGATTCTATTCGGTTTAAGATGGATTGATGGAAAAGTTAGGAAAGGGTTGAACACCACACCATAAGGTGATAAGTTCAGAAACGAATTTGGAGACGCCACAAGCACGCTTGATAAGTCAACCAAAACTCGTACAAATTCATAGAGGAGTAGTCTCACTCTTTGAACAAAAGTTCATATATTCAAATTGACAAAAGTTTTTTTACAAAAAAAAATGAACACCTATTTATACTAAATAGCTGAGGTAAGCGAATGGCCTAGTTGTAGACTTAATAACTAAGTAAAACTAAGCTAGATTGTGCTAGAAACTTCCAAAATTGATCCCTTAGGATGCCATGGTAGATTCGGATAAATGGGACTTCAAGGGATAGCTTCTATATGGATGAATGCATTTGATAAATGTCCAAGGTTCATGGCAGCAGCTAGGTTTAGTCATGGTTGTAAATGAGCTCTTAAATTTGCACCTTTTGGCTAAAAGGTGATCATCTTTATTGGGTATTTGAGCAACCAATAATGGTGTGAAAAGTCAGTTTTGAACAGCCTCCTTAGTGTGAACTTAGCTAAACGAATAGCCATGGGTGTGAATAGCTCATGAAAAGAATTTGTAAGCTTTGATGGCTGGAAGCTTCTTCGCCGAATGGGTGCTTGGGGAAGCCAAAAAGTGACCAGCATTTAAGTGCTTGTCCAGCCGTCCATACAATTCACCACCCCTTCCATATACTAGCCACATACATTGCACTTAGGTGCATGAATCTTCTTTAACGCCTCCATGAACATTCGGCTGAACCTACATGCACAAGAAAACACATTAAATCACTTAAGTTTAGCTGAATAAAATTAAGGACACAACTAAACACATTAATAGACTCTTAAATAATATTTAGACAAATTAAAAACTAGATATCTAGGACACACTTAATATTCGGCTGTATCTAAATCACATTAAATCCTGTTGTAAAAATTAAGACAGGTTTAAATTGAGTTTGGACATCATAATTTCGGCACTAATTAAAGCTTCAAGACACATTAATTGCTATAGTAAAATAAGTAAATTAAAAGTTTAATTTATTTAAGCATAAAAGATAAAGCAATTTAATTAATTCAGCTCATTGAGCTGAACTAAGCTCAAACGAATTAATCTGGGCTAAATTGAACATGCACCAAAGTGCATAAGGACTCCATGGAAACTTGTATCCCTTGATTCCTCGAACTTCCATGATCTTCATATTGCAAATGTTGGCTGCCCTGGGTTGGGTTACATCATATAGAGATATAGTCAAAAGATAAATGGATTTTGGTAGGTAAGTATGTTCATAAGTTAGCAAATTACCGAGTTTCCGTGAATTTATTCGTAACAACATGAACATGAGTTTAATAATTCTAAGTTAAGAAACGCAATTAATCTAGCACAATTATGTCATTTTGATTAAAATCATCTTTTGAAACCGTACATTGGAACTTTTATTTTATTTTTATTTATTTTACTTAGCTAAAATCCTAGTTTTAATCAACTCCTCAAATCAAAATATTTTCCTTCACCAAAGTGTTATAAATTAGTTTCATAAATAATTCTTTTCACAGTCCCTGTGGGTACGATAACTCGACATTTACTTGTCACTTTATTAATTGTTGTGATTGTGTACACTTGCACATTTCATCGTTCCATTACCATTGATGAATCTTGTGATTTTTTATCTTAAATGATGATTTTGTAATGTTGATTTATAATGAAAAGTATTTTGTTAATTGATTTTTGATGAATTTATCGATTAGGGATTAATTTGTCAAAATAGTAAAAGTACAATGATTTGATATGAAATTGTTGTAATAATAGGCTGTATTGGATGCCATAAGTATTTTTCTAGGCTCAATTTTTAGTAAAAATGGTTAATTTGCATGTTTTAGGTTCAATGACTAAATTGAATAAAGGTAAAAATTTAGGGGCAATTTTGTAAAGATGTCAAAAATGATTGAATTGCATAAAATATATTATTTTACCATCTAAATTAATAGATTGAATTAAATTATTAATTTAGATAAAGATCAGGTGGAAAATCAAAGAGAATAGAAAATTACCAAAATGCCCCTATACTTTGACATTTCAGCAATTTAGCCAGGTAAGCTCGTAGGTATAGAATTGTACATACCTATAAATATAAATAATGTTAATGTTGCTTCATGAATGTATATACTTATATATTATGTTTAAAATGTGAGCTGAAACTCGAAATATTATAACTGAATATAAGGTGAGAAAGGATTTATTAGAAAACTATTGAATATTTATGAGATATGATATATATGCTTCAACATGATTATGAATTGTTACAGCATGTGTATCAAGAAATATGAAAGTATTAATAGATGATGTTAATCTTTGTGATGGCACATTAATAGTATGAATATATGCATTAATATTATATCGTGTGTATGGAAACGATGAAGTGCCCTTGAATGATAAATATGCTTAAATGATTTGGATTACATGAAATGCTCGGTTGAACATAGTAATCACTAGGATATGATTGGCATGCCAATAGGATTAGAATGTATGCTTGTACGGGATTTGCACTTTGGTGCCCCTGTTTGCACATTTGTGCTCCTATCTGCACTTCAGTGCCCCTGTTATGCATATATGATGCCTTTGGTATGGTGTAGTTACCCGAGTATCCGTGTCAAGTTACTAGTTCATTGGGCTAATTGTGAATGAAATTTATAAAATTATTTTAATGTTAAAGGATAATGTATAGTCAAGATATTAGTAAATGTTAAATGTTAAATGTTCAATGAATTACTTGATCATATGTGAGTATCGTTATATTGATGATTGTTGGGTTAAAGATATATGTTTATATACATATATAAATGAGTTTAGGTTGAATTAATATGGTGCAGGAAGCATACAATGAATCATTTTCAATACTAAGCCTATAAGTGCTTCGTAAATGTATAGCAAGTATGATTAATTTATTCATTTAGCTTTAATCTTGTTTATTAAAGGTAAGTGATTCTAGAATAAAATGTTTATAGGAAAGTTTGAGACGAATGATGAATTATAGAATGATTATTAATTTAATGTGAAAGAGTTATATTTAAATGCACTAGCTTGTGGTTATGGTTGATGTTTATGCTTATGTCTTGTGAGTTGTGTAAATGAAACGGGTGAGATTAGATATGGAAATGATAAGTTCATAGATGTGACGAAATATGATGAAATAAAAAGGATTTTTAAGTTAAAGGACTTACTTGTAAGAAAGAAATTTACTTATGATATATGTGAATTTACTTATGTCATGAATAGATATACTAATTCGTGAATTGATACGTTTTAAGCTTATGCTAAGTAAATGAATGGTAAGTAAGTAAATGAAATGGTTCACCATTTTAAGAAAAGGTTGATGATTATGTAATTCAACTTATAAGACTTTATTATGGTATAAATGGAAATTATTCGGGATGTTAATGAACCTATTCATTTGTGAGTTAATAGTTATATAGTTTGATAAATCCTAAAGCATTGGTATAGATTTAATTATGACTTATAAAGTTCATATTTTTAGAAATGGAATGTTATTTTTAAAATTTGTATGAGCTTACTAAGCATTCGTTGCTTATTTGGTTGGATTTCTCTTACTTTACAGATTATCGGAAGTTCGATTGGTTTGGAAGCTAGTCGAAGATCTATCACACTATCCAACGATTATATCAAGGTTATAATGGCATGTATAGGTGGACTTGTGTTTTACGATAGTTGATGAGTTGGCATGTATATGTCATTTTGGTTAATGTAACTTAGGAACCTTTGATGCCTATTTGGTGTGTGTTATTTTGATAACAGGTTAATGCATGTTTGAATGTGACTTTGGCATGTGGTCACTGTGGTAAGATTGGTATGGAATTAGGTTAGAAATGACTGGTTGATGAATGGCTAAATTATACATATGTTTAAGCATAATTGATTGTTGTGATTGAGGTGCCTTTTGGCAGATTGGTTGTATACATAGATTTCATTTTGATTTAACTACATTATGCATGTTTTAGGTACATTTTTGAATGTTTGAAATAGGTACAAATGGCTTGTATGTATGAGCATATTTGGTTGAAAGAAATGGCTTGAAAATGGCCTATTTCTTGTCCATACGACCAAGTGACACGGCCATATGTCCCTTGTAGGTTTTTAAAGGTTGCATTTCGAGAATACATAGCCTGGCACAAGGCGTGTGGCTTGACCGCGTGAACCAAGTTAGAGAGCTACACGGGCACGAACATAGGCTAGGACACGGCCTTGTGTGTAACACCCCCAAACCCGACCCAGATGATATGGCCGAATTTGATGATGTCAGATCAAAAGAACATCTCAAAATGACTTTGTTTAGCGGAAAACTTAGGTTTAAGGTTTAAAAGCCCAAAACTCTTGAATCTTGTTAAGTCAAGATGAAAAGCCCAAATTTTAATAAAACGCCCATATGTTGAGTTATTTCGAAAATCATGTTTAAACTTAAGCAATTTAATTAAGTTTAATAAATAAACAGTAATAATAAAACCCATAAGTAAAGTCAATTTGGAGTTACAAGGCCTTATTACAACCCAACAAAAATAAAGTGATTAAAATAATAAAGTTATACAAAATAAAGTAACAGAACGTCTAAATCACTTGCAATGTGGCCATCTCCCCGAGTCCCCTTCCATGTCGAACCATCTACTGTGCATCACCTGAAACATTAAATAAAAGGGTGTGAGTTTCGAAACTCAGTGCGTACAACCCTTGGCATTCAATTCAATATACAACTATCACATTGGGCCTAAGCCCTATCACAATCAGTGGTCTTGGGCCTTAACCCACAATGACCTCATATCATTTCATATGGAAACAAGGTTATTTAAAACCCTCCCCAAAAATCCATCCACTACACACCATTTCCCTTCCAACCTTATGCACCTGTGGGGATTTCTAAATCGACCCACCCATCCGCTGCACTCCAAAGGTAGCACCAACAACGGCACTACTCAACATTGCAACAAAGCTGCTAATCATATAATAGGCTTAAAGCCACCGGTGGATCCACAGTTGACAAGCAACTATGCGATCCTCAAATTATTCCTCCGTACCATGATTCCCACCCATATGCATCCTAAACAGAATATCGTATAAATGCAGCATGCACATGAGTAACATCCATAAAACTCATACTCATCACATAGGGGTATTTTAGTCATTCTACCCTATAGGGGTATTATCATAACTTGTCGAAGCGGGGGTATTATGGTAATTCTGCAAATTAGGGGTACTTTGGTAATTTTCCAAATTAAGGGTATTTTCATAAATTTTCTTTATCTCGGGTTTTAGTTATGAACTTTGGTCCATCAACAAGTCCTCATGGGTAAGTGAACAGACACTATGCACTAGGTAGGATACTAGAGAAGAGGAGGTGGGCCACTAGGACCGCTTAAGTACCAAGCTCTCCCTAGATCCAATCCTAGACATGCATATGTCCATTGCCACATCTTAACCTATCGACTTGTCCACAGACATGTTTGATTATTACAAGAGTTTTATGTTATTCAAGAGTTTGTCAAACTATGCTTAGAGTCCATTAAACCCTAACATATATTTCTAAAATCTCATAAGGCCCATTAAGCCCATTTCATGTCATATAGCCCATTAAGACAATTTTATGCTCATATAGCCCATCCAGCCAATTTCATGCTCATATAGCCCATTGGGCTCAATTACTATCAAATCATACAACCATTCATGCCAATTCATTATTCATGCTCACATATCAACCATTACCATTTTGGGCCCACAAGTTTGGCGGGCCCATTAGCCACTTTTGGCTTTTCTGCTTTTCAGCATTGTCGATATCGTGTGTGTAGTGTTTGTACACACCTGGTAACCACGCATGCTACAAACCGCTTAATCATGAACCTACAATCGACATCACTTAATGATTAATCATGGCTTAATACACACTTTATCAGAAACCGAAACCTCACCGTAACATTACCATGTGCCACACATTCTAGTAGTCCTTCCTTTGCTACTATTTGCGATTATCCTCTAGATCTGCACCCAAACATATATCGTAAAATAAAGTGACCCATATTCCACATAAGTCACCCCTATAAGCCATATTACATTCATCCATTTACTAAACCACAACCGAGACGAGTGCACTTACCTCTTGCTAATGATCCTTACCTACCACGCTTGTGATCTCTGAACCTTACCCTTGTTAATACAAATTTAACGACAAGTAGAGGTTAGATAGACCTTTGGCTTTTAACAAAACACACTAAGAAGATTGACTAAATACTTATCGAAACCCTCCTTTGATCCTGCAGCCTAGATAGCTATCGAACAAGATTCAGCTTTTAAACTTGACAAAAAGTGGGTAACAATCGATTTGTGATGAAGGAAAAATAACTAAGAATCGACACAAATAGAGCTATTTGATATAAAGGTGTATTCGTCTTTCAGAGAAAGAAAATGAACACAACACTAATAGAAATTTTTGGCAAAAAGAATGATGGGTTTTTTTTCGGCAAATAGAAGAATTCGACTAATGGGGAGAATAAAAAAATTTCCAAGAACCTCTCAACGGGATCCGGCACCCTCCTTTTATAGCCAAAAGTCGAAACTCCCTTCCCCAGAGTCCCATTCAGCACCATTACATCCACACTCATCATCTCCTAACTTTTCTCTCTGATAATCCCTCCATCTCATCCGAATTTTTCTCCTCTATCAGCTCACAAGACCAAGTCAAACACTCCAATGAAAGAGTTCAAATTCAACACAACTCTGGCTGTCCACTATGCAAAATAAACACTCCAAAATACCTTACTACAACTCGAACCTTGGCCCTCTTCACGCTACCTTGTAGCTCCCCAAGTGACGCCATCTTGCCACTGGACCATAGGCCCACTTGTGTCATATTTTCCTTTTAACCTGCTTAGAGACTAAGGTCCCACTAAGGTAAAAATTAACTTTTTCCCTATGGTTTTCCCTATCCTTAAGACTTTAAATAAACGTGGTAATACCTCAAAATTAATATTCTAAGTGCTACACATACATACAAACTTTAGTGCACAAAAATTAGGGTTTCAAGATTTTGGGGTGTTACAATTCTACCCCTCTTAAAAAAAATTCAGCCTCTAAATTTACCTGATTGAAACAAGTGAGGGTATTGTTGTCGCATTGCCTCCTTGGGCTCCCAAGTAGCCTCCTCGACAATATGGTTACGCCAAAGCACTTTGACTAAAGGGACAAACTTCTTTCTTAATACCTTAACATCTTGATCAATTATCTGAACCGGCTCCTTTTCAAAAGTTAGATCTGGTCTAACCTCGATCTCCTGAACTAACACGATGTGCAAAGTATCTGAGCGATAATGCCTTAACATTGACACATGGAGCACATCGTATATTTGGTTCAGTTTAGGCGGCAATTCTATCTAATAGGCAACTGGCCCGATTCGCTTCAACACCCGATATGGCCCAATGAATCTAAGGCTTAACTTACCCTTCTGACCAAATCTTAACACCTTCTTCCAAGGGGAAACCTTGAGAAAAACCATGTCCCCCATAGCATACTTGATCTCTCTCTGTTTGAGGTCAGCATATGACTTTTGCCTATCTGTCGCCTCCTTCAACCGATCCCAAATAAACTTCACCATTTCTTCGGTGTATGCTACCAACTTCAGACCCAAAACTCGTCTCTCACCCAACTCAGTCCAACAAGTCGGAGTACGGCATCTTTGCCCATAAAGTGCTTCATATGGAGCCATTCCAATACTTTCCTGATAACTATTGTTATATGCGAATTCAACTAACGGCAAGTAGTCCTCCCAACTACCTCGAAACTCTATTACACACCCTCTCAGCATATCCTCCAAATCTTGAATTACCCTCTCCGACTGACCGTCAGTCTAAGGGTGGAATGCCCTACTAAAATCACACATCGTACCCAATGCTTCATGCAGCTTATTCTAAAAGCGAGACGTAAAATGAGGATCTCTATCAGATATAATAGAAACCGAAACCCCATGCAATCTCACAATATCTACCACATACAACCGTGCCAACTTTTGTAATGAGTAGTCAGTACGGACCGGTATAAAATGGGCAGACTGAGTTAACCGATCCACAATGACCCACACAGAGTCTGTCTTAGCAAGGCGTCAAGGGTAGAGGTGTACATGGGCCGGGCGACCTGGCCCAGCCCGAAGGCTCGCCCGAAATGTGGGAGGGTTTGGGCAAAAATATAGGCCCAAAAAATAGGGTTGGACAAAAAAATAAGGTCTGTTTAAATGGGTCGGGCTCAAGTAACGCATTTTTTACCCAGGCTCGGCTCGGCCCGGCCCGAATTCATTAAAGGAAAAAAAATTATTTTTTTAATATTATTTTCTTATTATTTTTCTCCTTATTTTGCTACCATTTTATTATTATGTTTCTATTATTTTGTTGTTATTGTTTAGATATTATATAAAACTTATTTTATTGTTAATTTTGTTATTATTTTAAAGACATTTGTTAATTTTTTATTATTTTAGAGGCATTTGCTTACTAAGTTGCATCTATTTTAGTGTTATTTAAGTCTACATATTTTTAAAATTTATTTTCAATTTGTTGAAAAATATTTATTTTGATTTTTTAGTATTTTTATGTATTATATATATTTAAAATTATATAAAATAATATAAAAATTAATCTGGTGGCATGGTAGAACTGGTTTTAGCATTTTATATAGGTAGGCCACAGGTTTTAGCATTTTTATATGGGCCGGGCTTGGGCAAAATTTTAGGCCTATTTTTGGGCCCGGCCCGGCTTGGCCTCTAGTCAAGGGTAGCCCACTAACAAAATCCATAGTAACCCGCTCCCACTTCCATAGTGGGATCTTAATCGGCTGAAGTAATCCTGATGGCAACTGATGTTCCGCTTAACTTGTTGACATACCAAACATTTGCCAACAAACTCCGTAACCTCGTGTTTCAATCCCGGCCACCAATAAAGCTCTCGTAAATCCCGATACATCTTGTTACCTCAAGGTGCATAGCATAGGAACTACTATGCGCTTCCCGGAATATCGACTTCCTTAGCTCTTCATCCCTTGGCACACAAATTCTACCACAGAAACACAATAACCCATCACCATTTATCCCAAAATTTGTCGTTTCCCTATTCTCAATTTGCTTGAATCGAGAACTCAGAATTTCATCCAATAATTGTTTAACTTTAATCTGCTCAACCCACAATGGCTTCACTTGCAATTCGGCTAACAAACTCCTGTCGTCATACAAACTTAATCGAGCAAACATTGCCCTCAAATCCAACATAGCCCTACGGCTTAGCACATCAACCACCACATTTGCTTTGCCCGGATGATATTTGATCATGCAATCATAATCCTTTAACAGCTCAATCCATCTGCGCTGCCTCAAGTTCAACTCCTTCTGAATCAAGAGGTACTTCAGACTCTTGTTATCCTATAAATGGTGCACTTCTCTCCATACAAGTAATGCCTCCAAATCTTAAGTGCAAAAACCACTGCTGCCAACTCCAAATCGTGGGTTGGGTAATTCCCCTCGTGAGCCTTAAGCTGGCGCAACGCATATGCAACCACCTTCCCTTCTTGCATCAAAACATAGCCCAAGCCCACATGTGACGCATCGCTATAAATCGTAAACTCCTTCCCGGGCTCTGGCTGAATCAAAACAAGGGCCTTCGTTAAAACCTTCTTAAGCTTCTCAAAGCTTTCTTGCTATTTATCAGTCCACACAAACGACACTCCCTTCCGTAATAGCTTGGCCAAAGGTGCAACGATTAGGGAGAACCCTTCAACAAACCGCCTATAGTACCTTGCCAGGCCTAGAAAACTCTGAATTTCTGACACCATCTTTGGTCGTTTACAACCCAACACTACTTCCACCTTTCGATGATCAACTCTAATCCCCTCAGTTGAGACCACATGTCCTCAGAAAGTGACTTCCCTTAGCCAGAATTCGCACTTGCTAAACTTGGCATAAAGTTGCTTCCTCTTAGAATCTGCAACACAATCCTTAAGTGTGCATCATGATCAACCTCCATTCTCGAGTATACCAAGATGTCATCTATGAAGACTACTACAAACTGGTCTAGGTACGGTTGAAAAACCCTATTCATAAGATCCATAAAAGCAGCAAGTGCGTTCGTTAGCCCAAAAGGCATTACCAAGAACTCGTAATGTCCATAATGAGTTTTGAAAGTTGTCTTATACACATCTGTTTCCTTAACCCTCAGTTGATGGTACCCTGAATGCAAGTCGATCTTCGAGAAAACTGAGGCTCCCTAAGTTGATTGAAAAGGTTATCTATCCTAGGTAGAGGGTACTTATTCTTAATGGTTAACTTGATCAATTACCTATAATTGATGCAAATTCTCATGGACTCATCCTTCTTCTTCACGAATAATACCGGTGCTCCCCATGGAGACACACTTGGTTTAATAAATTCGCAGTCCGATAACTCCTAAATCTGGGCCTTCAAATCCACCAGCTCCTTCGGTGCCATCCTATAAGGTGCGATAGACACTGGACCTGTACCAGGTAGCAATTCTATTCCAAACTCCACTTCTCTATTGGGAGGTAACCCAGGCAATTCCTCTGAAAAAAACATCAGGGAATTCTTTTACTGTTCTCAAATCCTTAATAGTAAAACTCTTAGATTCCTAATCACTAATGTAGGCTAAGTAAGTTTCATAGCCCTTGCGTACCAACTTCTCTACCCTTAAAACTAAAATCACGTTCGACAAGTAATCACGTCGTTCTCCGATCACCACTACATCATCATCTTCCACAGTTTTTAACACCATCCGCTTCGCAGCACAATCTAAAGTTGCCGGGTGCCTTATCAACCAATCCATGCCTAAGATGAGGTCGAATTCACCAAACGGTAATTCCATCAAGTCAGCTAAGAAAGTAACTCCTTGAACTACCAATGGTACATTCCTAAACAACTTGTTAACATTCACTGACTGCCCTAAAGGACTTGACATAGTCATTTCATTCTCAACGATTTCAAACTCAACCCCTACTGTTTCAGTCCTATTGCATGCAATGTACGAATGTGTCGACCCCACATCAATTAGTGCAATATAAGGTAGCTCACGAATAAAGAACGTACCCGTTATTACATCTAGTGCATCTTCTTCTTCTCTGCGATGAGCAGCATAAACTAATACTGGCTGCCTTGTCTCTGCATGTCCTGTACCTCTACCCGGTGCTCCACGTCCTCATCCTCGTCCTGCACCATTACTGCCTCTGACTTGTCCACAGCCCCTTAGTGGTTGTTGACCACCCCTTTGTAGCTGAAAATTACCTCTACCATCAGGTCGCTCCTGATTTGGCCTTCTCGGGCACTCTCTAATCTTATGTTTCATAGATCCACAACTCAAGCAAGCTCCTATTCTCCTCCAACATTCACCTGTATGCCCTTTCCCACACACAACACAAGGTGGTATCCCTGTATTAGCAATAGCAACAGGGGCCACAGCTCTAATCGACCCATTCACTCTGACCCTCCTTGTAGGCCTCTGTTCGGCCCCCATTGCTTCTACGTTCTATTTGTTCTTGCCCTTCTCCTTTTCTCGGTTAAGGCATTCCGTGCGCTTTACTTCCTCCACTATCTATGCTTTCTCCACCAAGACCGCAAAGTCCCGATCCCTCTGTAGAGTTATAAGCACCCTAAGGTTGTCTCTTAACCCATCCTCGAACCGTACACATCTCTCATACTCTATTGTGACTATTCCTTTGGTATATCGACTAAGACGCAAAAACTCAGCCTCATATTCTGCTACCGGCTTATCTCCCTGATTCAGATTCAAAAACTCCTTCCTTCGGGCATCCACATAGCCTGCTCCAATGTATTTCCCCTGGAATGTCGATTTGAAGAACTCCCAAGTGATCTGCTCCGGTTGGTTGCCCTCCTTTAGGGTCATCCACCACTAATAAGCTTCCTCCCTCAGTAAGGATATCGCCCCTTTTATCTTTTGTTCCTCCGTGCAATCCAGGTCGTCCATTATTCTTTTCGTAGCCTCTAACCAATACTCTACCACATTTGGGGTCACCCCTACTACTCCTTTAAAAATCTATGCCCCATTAGCTCGGAGCGCTCCGCGATTGACCCACGACTTCCTTACCATTATTGGGCCCAACAACCCTTTCTATGATTCTTAACATAGCCTGCGATACTGCATCTTTTGTAGCGGCAGGCCGGTCATATGGTCCCTTTCAGCTACTGGTGAGGTTGGAGCCTCCCCTACTCCAACATTGGGCATATGGCCTGACTCTGAAGACCCAGCCCTAACCCTTCCACGGACTCGACCGTAACCTCTTGCACCTTTTCTAGCGCTCATCGTTGCGTGTGTATTTTTGGATTAAAATTTTATGAATTTAGTGCATAGTTCCACTGTTTAGAGAACATATCTTATTTAAATAACAATTTAAAAGTTCTTTTGCGGTCGTATATCCACTATAGGCTTAATTTTCCTACAGGCTTTAGTCTCTAAAGACCTACTATTTAAAGTAGCCTAATATCTAAATATAGTCCAGTAATAAAAGAACAAAAAAACTTACTTGGCTCGACATCAAGGGCTCGATGAACCACACTGCAAGAATCTTGCCAAACTTTTTAATCTACTTGTTTTAAAAAGACTTAAAATTTAAGGCCCATTTCACAGCCCTAGCTTTGCAATCGGGCTCTGATACCACCAAATGTAACACTTTTAAACCCATCACAGACGCTATGGTGAATCTAATGATGTCACATCAAAGAAAAATCTCAAAATGACTTTGTTTAGCAAAAAACTTAGGTTTAAGGTTTAGAAGCCCAAAACTCTTAAATCTTGTTAAATCAAGATGAAAAGCCCATATTTTAATAAAATGCCCATATGTTGAGTTATTTCAAAAATCATGCTTAAACTTAAGAAATTTAATTAAGTTTAATAAATAAACAGTAATAATAAAACCCATAAATAAAGTCAATTTGGAGTTACAAGGCCTTATTACAACCCAACAAAAATAGAGTGATTAAAATAATAAAGTTATCCAAAATAAAGTAGCAGAACGTCTAAATCACTTGCAATGTGGCCATCTCCGAGTCCCCTTCCATGTCGAACCGTCTACTGTGCATCACCTGAAACATTAAATAAAAGGGTGTGAGTTTCGAAACTCAGTGCGTACAACCCTTGGCATTCAATTCAATATACAATTATCACATTGGGCATAAGCCCTATCACAATCGGTGGTCTTGGGCTTTAACCCACTATGACCTCACATCATCTCATATAGAAACAAGGTTATGTAAAACCCTCCCCAAAAATCCATCTGCTACACACCATTTCTCTTCCAACCTTATGCACCTGTGGGGATTTTTAAATCGACCCACTCATCCGCTACACTCCAATTGTAGCACCAACAGTAGTACTAGTCAATGTTGCAGCAAAGCTACTAATCATATAATGGGCATAAAGCCACCGGTGGATCCACGGTCGTCAAGCGACTATGCGATCTTCATATTCTTCCTCCGTACTATGATTATCACCCATATGCATCCTAAACAGAATATCGTATGAATGCAGCATGCACATGAGTAACATCCATAAAACTCATACTCATCACATAAGGGTATTTTAGTCATTCTACCCTACAGAGGTATTACCGTAACTTGCCGGATCGGGGGTATTATGGTAATTCTTCAAATTAGGGGTACTTTGGTAATTTTCCAAACTAAGGGTATTTTCATAAATTTTCTTCATCTCAGGTTTTAGTTATGAACTTTGGCCCATCAACAAGTCCTCACGGCTAAGTGAACAGACACTATGCATCAGGTAGGATACCAGAAAAATGGAGGTGGGCCACTAGGACCGCTTAAGTACCAAGCTCTCCTTAGATCTAATCCTAGACATGCATATGTCCATTTCCACACATTAACCTATTGACTTGTCCACAGACATGTTTGATTATTACAAGAGTTTTATGTTATTCAAGAGTTTGTCAAACTAGGCCTAGAGTCCATTAAACCCTAACATATATTTCTAAAATCTCATAAGGCCCATTAAGCCCATTTCATGTTATATAGCCTATTAAGCTAATTCCATGCTTATATAGCCATTGGGCTCAATTACGATCAAATCATACAACCGTTCATGCCAATTCATTATTCATGCTCACATGTTAACCATTGTCGTTTTGGGCCCACAAGTTCGGCAAGCCCATTTAGCCACTTTTGACTTTTCAACTTATCGGCGTTGTCGATATCATGTATGTAGTGTTTGTACACACCTGGTAACCACGCGTGTTGCAAACCCTTTAATCACGAACCTACAATTGACATCATTTAACAATTAATCATGGCTTAATACACACTTTATCAGAAACCAAAACATCACCGTAACCTTATCGTGTGCCACACGTTTTAGTAGCCCTTCCTTTGCTACTATTTACGATTATCCTCTAGATCTGCACCAATCAAGTGACCCATATTCCACATAAGTCGCCCCTATAAGCCATATTACATTTAGCCATTTACTAAACCACAACCGAGACGAGTGCACTTACCTCTTGCTAATGATCCTTACCTACCACGCTTGTGATCTATGAACCTTACCATTGTTAATACAAAGGTAATGACAAGGAGAGGTTAGATAGCCCTTCGACTTTTAACAAAACACACTAAGAAGATTGACTAAATACTTACCGAAACCCTCCTTTGATCCTGCGGCCTAGATAGCTACCGAACAAGATTCGGCTTTTAAACTTGACAAAAAGTGGGTAACAATCGATTTGTGATGAAGGAAAAATAACTAGGAATCAACACAAGTAGAGATATTTAATATAAAGGTGTATTCATCTTTCAGAGAAAGAAAATGAACACAACACTAATAGAAATTTTTGGCAAAAAGAATGATGGGTTTTTTTTCAAAAAATAGAAGAATTCGGCTGATGGGGAGAAAAAAAATTTCCAAGAACCTCTCAAAGAGATTCGGCACCCTCCTTTTATAGCCATGTAAAATCCCAAAAATGGGGTTATTTGGAATTTAATTATTTTTCTTATGTATGGACTGCTGTGATTTAATTTATTGAATAATAGAGCTTAATTTAAGGCTTTGAGTGTGCACGGTTTGGTGGAAAATCTCAGTTTGTAACTTTAAAGGTAGGGAGCCTTAGCAGGAGGGTGTTATAAGAATAAATGAAGGAAATTGGGCACTAAAAAGGCCTTGGCAAAGTGGCAAAAGTGAGGTCACTTAGGAGCTAGTGTGACGCCACCAAGGGAGCAAGAAGAGCCTTGGTTCGAGTCACAAAAATCCCTCTTTTTGGCATTATGGTGGACGGCACATATGGGAGAGTCTTCCTCCATTTAAACTCTTTTTTTTTTATTAGATAATATGAGCTTTTAAAAGGATTTTATTTATTCTAAGGGTAATAGATGGTAAAAGAGATATTGTATGGATTAATAAAAGATTATTGGGAACTAAATTCAAATTAGTTTGAATTAATTTGAGTGAGTAGCTTGGAGTGATTCAAGGAAGTTGATCAAAGTTGAACTCCTTGTTGGAGTGGAGTGGCGACATGGAGTCTTGGTGAAGGAAGTATGCTTAATTCTTCTTAGCCATTTTACTTGGCAATTTCTTATCCTTTTCCTTTTAGCACCTTTTCTTTTCTTTTTCAAAATCGATTACCCTCCTCTCATTCTTCCTTTAATTTCTTTCTTCATAAAAATCTTTTGGCCGAAACTCCCCACTTCTCCTTTCTCCAAAATTCTCCCTTCTCTACTTTTACTTACATTAGCCGAATCTCCCTTTTACCTTTCTTCTTCTCTTCTTACTAAAAGTCCAGCCTTATTTAATCCATCATAGCCAATTTGATCCCTATCAAGGTGCCGAATTTCTTTCTCTTTCTTTTAGAACACCTAGGCGAATATTGTATAAGGGGAGGCTTTCTTTTGATCACTTTTGGTAAGTATATTTGGCGAATACACCCTTTGGAAGTGTCGATTTTCTTCCCTTCTATTTACCCACTTTGGCGAATAGTATAGTGGCATAGACACTTGAGATTTCTCCTTTATTCAATTGGTTGAGAAGGTAAGTGATGGCGATCCCCTCTTTCCATATTTTCTTTCTTTGACGACTTGTAGGTTGGAGAAAAGCGAAATTTCGGCATTTGCAAGCGAAAAACTAACCACTCTTTGGCCGATTCCATCTAGGAACTCAAGGATTCTAAGCGGTGATCGACCCTCCTTTCTCTGTTATTTAGTTGGTAAGTAATGGTAAGATCTACTTTAGTTAGTTAGTTGTTAATCGATTTAGCGAAGGCTACTAACTATTGAGTGTCGATTTTAGGGTGGTGAAACAAAAGGCGATACTCAAGACTTTGGGTGAGATTCGGGTTCAAAAGGAGAACCCTTAAAATTGTTTGATTTGGCGAATGTACTAACTCATGTCTTGGCGAATATAAGGCGATAGATCTAGGGTGGTCGACTCTTCTTTTGGGATTTAGACTATCCGGTGGTGACAGTGTGTACATACACACATATAACTTGTTAAATATCTTGATTGTTGTGAATGCTATCTTGATTTTTATGTAGCATTGGATGATATACCACATCGGTATAGATGGTGATTCGTAAGTCCTCATTAATGTGAATTTGTTATTTGATGCTTTTGGTAAGCATAATGTATTGATGCATGAGATTTAAGCATGTGATGAAACAAATATGTATATATGGTGATGTGGGATTAATGAGTGGAGGCGATATTATTGTGCCGACGGGCACCAGATGTTTTAGTAACACACCGTGACTACGGTCACGGAGGTTTGGTACCTCAGGAGGTTTGGCACCTCATAGCGACTTGTCCCTCGTGGTTAACACCACCGTGGGTTGGCCCCACTTGAGATATGGGATCGTCTGCTAGTGATTTGGTATCACACGGTGGGTAGGCCCCATCAAATGATCTGTGTCTATGGACACCAGTGTTTTGGTAACACATTGTGACTATATGTCACCGATGGTTTGGCACCACCGATGGTTTGGTACCACAATGGGGTGAGCGATGGCGTTTGGATGGCTAGGATAGGTATTTAATATTTTGCATATTAATGGTTATGTGTTGTGTATGAAAATGTTTAAAAGCGGGAAGGGTTACATCTTGAGTCTTGGTGACTCACCTTCTCCATTATTTTTTCGGTGATGCATAGATCGCGGAGATGGGCCGGAGGGACTTGAGGTGGCCATGCGGTGGATTTGAAATAAATGAACTTTAATTTAGTTATATTATTTTATTATTGGTTTGTTTTTATTTGGATTGTAATAAGGCCTCCATAAACTTTATTTTTGTTACTATTCATATGTGGATACTTGCTTTTAAATACACTATTAAAAATTAAATTAAAATCACATGTTTTCCCAAAATCAACACGAAAATGTTTTATCGTGTCGTGGACACACTCAAAATTGGTTTAATAATTTGACTTCATTTAAATTTTGAATTTAACCTAAGTATGATTTCACGGATAACCAAAAACGGAAGTTTTCAACAAAACTTAAATTGGTTTTAAAATGGGTTTCAAAAGTTTTCCTCAGTAGCAAACCAAATCCGATTGAAACGTTTGGGTCGGGTTTGAATTGTTACAAATTGGTATCGAGCAGGTTCAAAGCTTTCATTTGTGGGGCCCAAGGCCCAAAATGTTTTAGTAGGCCTTATTAATTGTTTTGGGTTTTAAAGCGGCATGGCCTTGAGTCTCCCAACCCGATCCGCCTGTAAGTACATCTAAACTTCTTTGTGAATTATATTACAGTAGAAGGGTAGGAAGCATGGAACGTAGATAGACTTATAGGAATTTGAACCCTAGGATTAGATTACTCAAACACACAAACCTAACATAAGACTTAAAGAACAAAACCAACCTATGACTTAGTCATTTGAGCTAGGGTGTGGTAACCCTCAGACGCATGTCTAGGATTGGAACCAAGAGCACAGTATTTAAGCGATTCGAGTGACTCACCACCTCTTGCGGGTATCCTACAGTGCGTGGCTTGGGTTCACCCTAACCCGGAGGCTCGGTGGTGTGGTAACCTCTCGTGCGCATGCCTAGAAAGGTTCGGTGGGAGCTTGGCATTTAAGCAGTTCGCATGACTCACCTCCTCTCCACACGAAACACACTGGTGCGTAGCTTTGGTTCACCACGACCAAGAGGGCTCGGTCAAAGGCTAAACATAATGACTAAAACCGAAAGGGAACTAGCCTTGATTTTGAAGAAGAAAACAACAAAACCCTAATTTCTTCAAAATCTTTTAAATACCTCTTCCAAACATAAGAACAACTCTTTTTACAATGTTTTCCCCGAAAAGTTTGATTTGCAAAAATTACGAAAATGCCCTTAGGGGTAAAATTACGGAAATGCCCTTGGTTCATAAAATATCAACTCGATGATTTTGTCCAAAAATTTCAACTACTTCTCAAATATTCAACCCTGCTTTGAAAATCATCAATAAAATAATTTGGTTTTGGAAAATTACGAAAACGCCCTCAAACTGCAAAATTACCAAAATGACCTTGACTTTTGAACTTTTTGCAAACAGCAACGTTTTAAGAAAGGAAAATTTGCAAAGGGACCCTCAGAGTTTTACAATGGTTAAAAACATTTTCGACGTGCAAAATTTACAAAATTACCCCTGATGGACAAAATTACCAAAATACCCCTGGTTTCCGAAATAATGCCATAACTTCAAACCTTATCAATTTTCAATAATACCTCCAGTGTTGGGAATTGCAAAAACAACCTACTTTACTAAAGTTTTAAAAATTTCTTTTATTACGAAAATACCCCTGTAGGAAAAAGACGAAAATACCCCTGGGTTAGAAATGGGCAGAAATGTCCGAAGAGCGAATAGGTATGGAAAGTATTAAGGAATGGATGCAAGAACTTCTTTGTGTGAACTAGGTTAGAAGCTGAAACCTTGTTTGCTCGAAGGAACCTCGATTAAAACTCTATCCATAAAATTTCTTCGCGAATAAGAAAGTGGAACAAATGCTAATGCATAAAATTTTTTCTTAATCAGTTAAAAGCGCGTAGATAGAATGAGTTCTAGAGGGCGTGGTGGCGTGGGCGTGGTAGGGTAGGATGGCGGTGTCCGAACCCGTCAGTCGGGACAATGTTCGAAAGCGATATACCACCGCCACCACCACCTCCAGACTTTTGGAGCCGAGGAGGCGAGGATCGGGGGGGGTGAGGTCAGATCTGGCCGTGTTGTGAGTTCTCGAGTTGGTGGCGAGCTAGTGGAAATCTAGGAGCTCGAAATGCATTCCGGCGAATTCGATCCAACGGGTGAAAGTGTTAGAGGTGTGTCGTCGAGTGGCACCAGTCTTGAGAATCTTGGCTAGAGTCAACCGAAAGGATCATGGGTGATCTTGACTGATGAAGAAGAAAAAAGCGAAAGGGCCGTATCGCTTCTAAAGGATGAAGCGTGTCGGTGGTGGTGACGATTCGAGATGGCGCTTCTGATAGATGATCGACTTGGGATTATTTCAAAACCGCCTATCGGAAGAAGTATGTGGGCACCGATTATCTGATGCTCGGAGGAAAGCCTTTCTAGGGTTAGTGCAAGGAACTAAGTCGATGGCGGAATATGAGGCGGAGTTTTAAGACCGAGTAGGTATGCTAGAGGCATCGTGGCTCTTTGAACACGGCCATGTGTCCGCTTTGAGGACGGACTCAAGATGATTTGAGGTTCTTGATTGCCCATGACAAGTTCGTGAGTTTTCATCTCTTGTGGAAAAGGCTAAGGTAGCCGAGGGATCAAGGAGGTGTGAGACAAAATTATAGTAGGAATAATCAAAGAGAGGATTTGGGTCACCGGATCCGATGGTAGTGTCGAGAAAAAGGCTAGGCGGTGGGCCAAATCAAAGCTAGGCCAAGTGGGCTAAATCGAGGCCGACTCGATTAAGCATTGTGGGAAGACCCATTGGGGAAGTTGTTCGACCGGCGATAGAGGATGTTTTGAGTGTGGGTCTTTGGAGCACCGGGTCGAGATTATCCACGAAGCAAGCTCGAAATCGGTCGGAAGGCGAGCCGTACTCAGGATAAAAATGTGGGACCGCAGAGGGGTCGTGGTAATGGCGGAGGAAGCAACGATCCTAACCGAGGTCATGGAATTGAGGCGAGGTTCAGCAACACGAGGTTAGGCACTGGCTTAGTCTATCTGCGAGCGTCATGAGGAGGGTGACGCACCGGATGTCATAACCCAGACGCGTTTCGATTTTGGTCTTCCTTATTATGCATTAATCGATGTGGGGTCTACACATTCATACGTAGTGAGTAGTGTGGTAGAGACTTTGGACCTAAACTCTGAAACCGCTTCTAGGGTGATGACTGTAGTTAGTCCGTTAGGTCACTCAGTAGTGGTAGACAAACTTTATAGAGGCGTGCCCTAGAACTCCAAGGGTAGTATTTGTGGTCGATCGATGGAACTACCGTTTGGGGAGTTTGATTTGATCCTTGGAATGGATTGGTGGTTAAGTATCGGTAATTTGGATTCTTGTGACTAAGCGCATGGTTCTTAAGACGGTGAGAATGATGAAGTGGTTATGATAGGTGATAGAAGGAATTACCTATCCAACGTGGTGTCTGCCTTGAAGGTTGAGAAGATGGTCAAGAAGGGTTGTAAGGCATTTTGGTTCAAATCATGCTTTGGAAGCTAAGGAGTCGATGGTTGGAAAGGTCCGAGCGGTTGGGGAATTTGCTGATGTGTTCCACGAAGAACTTTCGGTCGCCTCCGATCGAAAAAGTCGAATTCGGTATAGACTTACTACCGGAACAACACTGTGTCTATAGCACCTTACGAATGGCGCCAAAGGAATTGGTGGAGCTAAAGGCTCAAATTCGGGAGCTCTTGGATAAGGGGTTTATTCGACCCGATATATCTCCGTGGGGGCGCTTTGTATTATTTGTCAAGAAGAAGGGCGGTTCTATGCGGATGTGCATTGACTACCGTCGCTTAAACAAGTTAACGATCAAAAACAAGTACCCATTGCCTCGGATCGATGACTTGTTTGACCAGATTGAAGAAGCGTCGGTGTTTTGAAGATAGACCTTAGGTCGGTTACCATCAACTTAAGGTGAAGGAGGCCGATGTCCACAAGGCGGCATTTCAAACTCGGTATGGGCATTACGAGTTCCTAGTGATGCCATTCGGTTGACCAATGCCGGCGGTGTTCATGGACTTAATGAATAGGGTATTTCAACGATTACCTAGACCAATTCGTTGTGGTGTTCATCGACGACATATTGGTTTACTCTAAGACGGAGGAGGAGCACGACAAGCATTTACGGATAATTACGCAAGTGTTGAGGAAAAATACTATATGCCAAATTGATGAAGTGCGAATTTTGGCTCGGGGAGGTGGCTTTCTTGGGTCACGTAGTGTCGGCGGAAGGATTAGAGTGGATCCCATAAGATTGAAGCGGTGTTAGAGTGGAAACCGCCTAAGTCGATGGCGTAAATCTGAAGTTTTTGGGTCTAGCAGGTATTATCGGAGGTTTGTGGAAGGGTTCTCTCGATCGCGATCTTTGTTGACTAAGTTGCTAAGGAAAGGTGTTCCATTTGTATGGTTAGAGAAGCAGAAGAAAGTTTTGATAAGTGAGGAAAATTAAGACGGAAGCTCGGTTTTAGTACAACCCGAGCGGGAAATTATTCACGATCTATTGTGATGCATCTCACATTTGGTTTGGGGTGTGTGTTGATGCGAGATGGGAAGGTGGTAGCCTATCGTCCGTCGGTGAGACCGCATGAGGTTAACTACCCAACTCACGACTTGGAGTTAGCGGTGGTCGTCTTCGCTCGAAGATATGGAGACATTATCTTTATGGGGAGAAGTCGGTAATTTACACGGATCACAAAAGTTTGAGGTATCTTGACTCGAAGGATCTGAATCGAGACAACCGATGGATTGAGCTGTTAAGGACTACATTGTTCCATCGAATATCATCCGGGTAAGGCTAACGTGGTGGTGACGCATTGGCCGGAAGGTTGTGGCGATTTAAGAGCAATGTTTGCTCGATTGAGCCTATATGACGATGGAAGCCTTTTGGCGAGCTTCAAGTTAAGCCAACATGGATCGAGAAATTAAGGACAAGCAGTTAGTAGATGAAGGGTTAAATGCTAAGAGAATGCAAGTTCGGGATGGTGGTTTAGAAGGGTATAGTCCGGTGGTGATGGTGTGTTATGTTTTCAAGGACGGCCTGTATGCCAAAGGATATGGAGTTGAGGCAAAAATTCTCCAGATGCTCATAGCGACCCATCGCTATGCATCCGGGAGGCGACAAGATGTATGGAGATCTCTGAAGCTTGATTACGTGGCGGGTTGAAGCGTGAGATAACGAATTAAGTAGGGAAGTGTTTGGCGTGTCGGCGAGTTAAGGCCGAACACCGATTACCATCGGGCTACTTCAACCGGTAAAGATTCCTCAATGGAAATGGGAGAGGATCACTATGGATTTCGTCGGTGGTCTACCCCTTACGCCCAAGAAGAAAGATACGATTTGGGTAATCGTGACCGTCGACTAAATCACTCACTTCATCTGGGTGAGAATGGATTACTCACTCGAAGCTAGCAAAGTTGTATGTGGCGAGATAGTCGATTGCATGGTGTGCCGTGTCGTTATCTCGGATAGGGACCCAAGGCTCACTTCGAGGTTTTGGAAGCGTTACATCAAGCGTTAGTGCAGCGATTAGATTTCAACCTGACTTTCCATCCTCGGTCGACGGGCAATCCGAAAGGTCATCTGATCTTAGAAGATATCTTTGAGGGTTGTGTCTTGGAATTCGAGGTAGTTGGGAGGAATTCTTACCTTTAGCCGAGTTCGCCTACAACAATAGCTACCAAGCGAGTATTGAGATGGCACCATACAAAGCCTTTGTATGGACGAAAATGTCGAACTCCGACATGTTGGACGAGTTGGGTGAACGACAAGTTACGGGTCGAGTTGGTGGCGTAGGCGAAGACAAAGTCAAGGTGATTCGGTCTCGTCTCAAGGAAGCATCGAGATAGGCGAAGTCTTATGCCGATCTCAAACGCAAGGAAATGGAGTATCTTTGTGGGAGACAAGGTCTTTCGAAGGTGTCGCCTTGGAAAAAGGTGTTAAGATTTGGACGAAAGGGAAGCCGAGCCCAAGATTCATCGGCCCATATCTGATGATTAAGCGAATAGGACCGGTAGCTTATCATTTCGAGCCGATGGTGAGTTAAGTCAAATTTATAATGTCTTCCATGTATCGATCTTTGGCGGTATCGGTCGGATCCATCACATGTGGTGCTGTGATGAAATCGAGGTTAACTCGGACTTATCTTTTGAGGAGGAACCGTTCGAGATCTTGGATAGGGATGTGAAGGTTCTGCGTGGGAAGCCAGTGCCCTTAGTGAAAGTGCTATGGCGGAACCATGGTCTTGAGGAAGCTACGTGGGAACACGAGGATGTGATCTGTGGCAATACCCTCATCTGTTTTAGCTAAGTAATTTGGGATGAAATTTATTTTAAGGGGTAGAAGCTGAACATCCCAAAAATGGGGTTATTTGGAATTTAATTATTTTTCTTATGTATGAATTTCTGTGATTTAATTTATTGAATAATAGAGCTTAATTTAAGGCTTTGAGTGTGCACGGTTTGGTGGAAAATCTCAGTTTGTAACTTTAAAGGTAGGGAGCCTTAGCAGGAGGGTGTTATAAGAATAAATGAAGAAAATTGGGCACTAAAAGGCCTTGGCAAAGTGGCAAAAGTGAGGTCACTTAGGAGCTAGTGTGGCGCCACCAAGGGAGCAAGAAGAGCCTTGGTTGAGTCACAAAATCCTCTTTTGGCATTATGGTGGGCGGCACATATGGGAGAGTCTTCCTCCATTTAAACTCTTTTTTTTCTTTATTATTATTAGATAATATGAGCTTTTAAAAGGGAGTTTATTTATTCTAAGGATAATAGATGGTAAAAGAGATATTGTATGGATTAATAAAAGATTATTGGGAACTAAATTCAAATTAGTTTGAATTAATTTGAGTGAGTGGCTTGGAGTGATTCAAGGAAGTTGATCAAAGTTGAACTCCTTGTTGGAGTGGAGTGGGCGGCATGGAGTCTCGGTGAAGGAAGTATGCCGAATTCTTCTTAGCCATTTTACTTGGCAATTTCGGCTATCCTTTTTCCTTTTAGCACCTTTTCTTTTCTTTTTCAAAACCGATTACCCTCCCTCTCATTCTTCCTTTAATTTCTTTCTTCATAAAAATCTTTTGGCCGAAACTCCCCACTTCTCCTTTCTCCAAAATTCTCCCTTCTCTACTTTTACTTACATTAGCCGAATCTCCCTTTTACCTTTCTTCTTCTCTTCTTACTAAAAGTCCAGCCTTATTTAATCCATCATAGCCGAATTTGATCCCTATCAAGGTGCTGAATTTCTTTCTCTTTCTTTTAGAACACCTAGGCCGAATATTGTACAAGGGGGAGGCTTTCTTTTGATCACTTTTGGTAAGTATATTTGGCCGAATACACCCCTTTGGAAGTGCCGATTTTCTTCCCTTCTATTTACCCACTTTGTCCGAATAGTATAGTGGCATAGACACTTCGGGATTTCTCCTTTATTCAATTGGTTGAGAAGGTAAGTGATGGCCGATCCCCCTCTTTCCATATTTTCTTTCTTTGACGACTTGTAGGTTGGAGAAAAGCCAAAATTTCAGCATTTGCAAGCAGAAAACTAACCACTCTTTGAAACTGATTCCATCTAGGAACTCCGAGATTCTGGCGGTAGATCGACCCTCCTTTCTCTGTTATTTAGTTGGTAAGTAATGGTAAGATCTACTTTAGTTAGTTAGTTGTTAATCGATTTAGCCGAAGGCTACTAACTTATTGAGTGCCGATTTTAGGGTGGTGAAACAAAAGGCGATACTCAAGACTTTCGGGTAAGGATTCGGGTTCAAAGGAGAACCCTTAAAATTGTTTGATTTGGCGAATGTACTAACTCATGTCTTGGCGAATATAGAGGCGATAGATCTAGGGTGGTCGACTCTTCTTTTGGATTTAGACTATCCGGTGGTGACAGTGTGTACATACACACATAACTTGTTAAATATCTTGATTGTTGTGAATGCTATCTTGATTTTTATGTAGCATTGGATGATATACCACATCGGTATAGATGGTGATTCGAGTAAGTCCACATTAATGTGAATTTGTTATTTGATGCTTTTGGTAAGCATAATGTATTGATGCATGAGATTTAAGCATGTGATGAAACAAATATGTATATATGGTGATGTGGGATTAATGAGTGGAGGCGTATTATTGTGCCGACGGGCACCGTGTTTTAGTAACACACCGTGACTACGGTCACCGGAGGTTTGGTACCTCGGAGGTTTGGCACCTCATAGCGACTTGTCCCCGTGGTTAACACCACCGTGGGTTGGCCCCACTTGAGATATGGGATCGTCTGCCAGTGATTTGGTATCACACGATGGGTTGGCCCCATCAAATGATCTGTGTCTATGGACACCAGTGTTTTGGTAACACATTGTGACTATATGTCACCAGTGGTTTGGCACCACCAGTGGTTTGGTACCACAATGGGGTAGACAGTGGCGTTTGGATGGCTAGGATAGGTATTTAATATTTTGCATATTAATGGTTATGTGTTGTGTATGAAAATGTTTAAAATGGGGAAGGGTTACATACTGAGTCTTGGTGACTCACCTTCTCCATTATTTTTTCAGTGATGCATAGATCATGGATATGAAGCCGGAGGGACTTGAGGTGGCCATGCGGTGGATTTGAAATAAATGAACTTTAATTTAGTTATATTATTTTATTATTGGTTTGTTTTTATTTGGATTGTAATAAGGCCTCCATAAACTTTATTTTTGTTACTATTCATATGTCGGATACTTGCTTTTAAATACACTATTAAAAATTAAATTAAAATCACATGTTTTCCCAAAATCAACACGAAAATGTTTTATCGTGTCAGCGGACACACTCGAAATTGGTTTAATAATTTGACTTCATTTAAATTTTCAAATTTAACCTAAGTATGATTTCAGCCAGATAACCAAAAACGGGAAGTTTTCAACAAAACTTAAATTGGTTTTAAAATGGGTTTCAAAAAGTTTTCCTCCGTAGCAAACCAAATCCGGTCGAAACGTTTGGGCCGGGTTTGGGCTGTTACAAGCCACAAGCCGAAACTCCCTTCCCCCAGAGTCACATTCAGCACGATCACATCCACACTCATCATCTCCTAACTTTTCTCTCTGATAATCCCTCCATCTCATCCGAATTTTCCTCTTTTATCAGCTCACAAGACCAAGTCAAACACTCCAACAAAAGAGTTCAAATTCAACACAACTCTGGCCGTCCACTATGCAAAATAAACACTCCAAAATACCTTACCATAACTCGAACCTTGGCCCTCTTCACGCTGCCTTATAGCTCCGCAAGTGACGCCATCTTGCCACTGGACCATAGGCCCACTTGTGACCTATTTTCCTTTTAACCTGCTTAGAGACTAAGGTAAAGCCTGAGACTAGGGTCCCACTAAGGCAAAAATTAACTTGTTCCCTATGGTTTTCCCTATCCTTAAGACTTCAAATAAACCTGATAATACCAAAAAATTAATATTCTAAGTGCTACACATACATACCAACTTTAGTGTACAAAAATTAGGGTTTCGAGATTTTGAGGCATTACATTGTGTCCCTACTTCGAATGTCCATATGGTCTGAGACACGGGTGTGTGTCTCAGTCGTGTGAGTCACATGGCTTGGCCACACGGCTGTGTGACCTCTGCAGTTTGAAAAGTTTCATCTTTTTTCATAAAAATTCCATATGTTTCTGATTTAGTCTTTATTCGTTTCTAATGTGTTTTTAGAGCCTCGAGGGCTCGTATAAGGGACAATATGTATGTTATTGATTGATTTTGCTATGATTGATGTTGTGAATTACATGTGTTAAATTTTTAATAGTTTTGAAGTGTAAACTCCGGTAATGCCCGTAACTCTATTCCGGCGACGGATACAAGTTAGGGATGTTACACACCATTTCTACAAACATTCATATGATCAAAACACATTCCAATCACACTCAAAACATACCAAATTAATCATCCAATAAGTTTTAACCAATGTACCAACAATAGGTACCACAATCACAATCAACCTTGTTTCATTTCAACATTTCAAAATTAACCATTTAGCGCATTTCTAGCATTCCAAATAACCATTTATTTTTCATAACATTAACCCATGAGTCATTTTATTTCAAGAGGCATGAATAAAATAACCAAAACACATATCTCATTTGATATAATTGCCTATCTAATGTACCTTTATTGGTACCACAATTTAAACGTCCAAATAAATCCATACTCAATATTTACAAGACATTATCAAAGTCTCCATTTCATCATGGATGTTTACCATATATCAAGCTAATCACTAAAGGTATTTAGCTAATGGCCAAAAGCACGTCAAGTTTCAAACATACAACAAAGATATTAAACATTTCTAACCATAAAGCTTACTCAAACTAACTTATAAACAACACCATCATAAACAAAATAACTTAAGGGCTCCTAGTTCATGCCATTTATAACCTGACAATAATATATCCAAATCTTCTATCGAGATAAAGTATGGATAGTGTGACTATACTCCGACTTGATTCTAACCATTGAGCTTTTCGACAATCTACAAGACAGTGAAAAATAACTACGTAAGCAACCAGTGTTGAGTAAGCTCGTATAAAGGAAACTTAACTTACCAAACATAAATGATTAAACCATTAAAACATTTCTCATTTATAATTATGCATACTTTACCTTCCAATTCATAACATACCACAAGGTTAGTAGGTGTATTAAAGAGCATATCCAATCAATTGAACATGAAACATATCAATATGAAGTTCAATACAAAATTCCTCAATCTATTACTCAATTTGTTCCATTTCCATTTCATATTCATATACCAACATTTTCCGTTTCATGTTTCCATAACACGGTTCTTTTCATATACGTATCCATTCATTAAAACTTAAATCGTCCGTTGAATCAAATGAAATAACATCGAATACTTAGAAAATAATCACATAACCATTTAATTCCCTAAACACACCACAACATTACGATTTAACTTATTTATAGACATATAAAGTATAAAATCACACCAAGGCATTAACAATAATTATCAAACTATACTAGTCAAACGTCCAACTCATATTCATACTTACGATACATACCTCACTTGAAACATGTTACCAGAATAGCAAATGATCGAAGGGTGTCATGGTGTCTTTCAACCATGGTCTTATTCATTCTTAACTTTATGCCATAGTGTCTTTCAAGCATGGCCTTATTCATTTTCCATCATGTTTCCATAGTTTCTTTTAACTATGGTCTTATTTATTTCTCGTTGTGTTGCCATAGTGTCTTTCAACTATGGTCTTATTCATTTTTCGTTGTGTTGTCATAGCGTCTTTCAACTGTGGTCTTATTCGTTTGATTCGTAATGCTTTAGCGTCTTTCAGCTATGTTCTTACTTAATAAAATTGTGATGCCATAACTTCTTTTAACTATGGTCTTACTTGATAAAATCGTGATGTCATAATGACTTGCAGCTATGGTCTTACTCGTTTCTGGTATGGTGCCATAGTGTCTTTGAACTATGGTCTTATTTATTTTTGGTATAGTGCCATAATATCTTTCAACTATGGTCTTAACCATTTCTTTCAAGCCAACGAACTCGATTCATATATAAACAATTAGATATTAAACAACCGAAACAAAAACTAATTAATTTAATCAAGTTACGAACTTACCTCGACAATAACAGTTGTAAAAATGAAGTTGACGACTAGTATGACATTTTAACTTTTCCTCAATTTAGATCCATTTGGTTCATTTCTTGATCTATATAATAATTTTCATTCAATTAAACCATTCAAATAACTCAACATAATTAATTCAACTTATAACCCTTATCAATGGGAAATTTACAAAATTACCCCTAATGTTTTTCCTTTTCTGCAATTTAATCCCTAAAATTGAAACTTGCAAATTTACTATTTTTAGCTAAAATTCATGTTATTTGATTTTCTAGGATTTCTAAATAGCTTAAATTCAACAAAATTTCACATTAAATCCCATGAATTTTAATCATTTAACAAATTAATCCTTTAACATTAAAATTACTAAAATCACTTAACAAAATACTTCTATTTAACAACTAAAATTAATAATATATCAATTAAATCCATAAACACACTTAAACCATTCATGAAAAGTCCCTAAACTTTTAACAGTTTCACAAATTAACCCCGGATTAGCTAGATTAAGCTAAAATAATAACAAAACATAAAATCATGAAAAACAGACCTCAAAATCCCACACATGCATGGAAAAGAGCTTGGCCGAACTCCATGGTTTCAAAAATGGTGTTTATTCGGTTGTAGAAGATGAACATAAAGAGAAGCAAAAAATATGTTTTGCTTTTTATTTTATTTTAACATAGCCTTTCTTTTAGTTTTTATTAAAATACAACATATAATTTAACATGTTTTAAGCACCAATCGTGAATACCATTTTCTTATGGTATTATTGACACATAAACCCTTGTGACATTATTAATTTAACTATTTAACACCTTTAACTAATAGAATTTAATTTTTGTAGCCTTTTCAATTTAGTCCTTTTCAATTAATTAACTATCTAAACATTAAAATTTCTTAACCAAATTTTAATATGACCTTCATAATACTCCATAAATATTTTATTAAATATTTATCGGCTCAGTTTATAGAAATGAGGTGCCTTATTTTCTAAAACCACTTGACTTTAGGGACATATCACTTGAACCTAATTATTCTTTCAATTAACAAAAATCATTAAATCAAATTTCAACGTAATTCTATACTTGACTCGTAAATATTAAATAATAATATTTATAGACTCACTCATCAGATTTGTGGCGCTAAAACCACTATTTTTGACACTTTTGGAAAATAGGCGGTTACAATTAACACATCTTTGTCTACTTCAAAGTCTAAGATAATAAAGTCAGCAGGAAAAAGAAATTTGTTTACACAGACCAATACGTCCTCAATTTTTCCTTTCAGATGTGCTAACAATTGATTATCTAACTAAAGCTTAACCGTAAAAGGTTTAACTTCGCCTATCCTTAACTTTCTAAATATGGACATCGGAATTAGGTTGTAACAGCCCGATTTTGGATCAGGTCAGAACAATGGTTTCTGGACCACAAATCTGACGCAATAAAATTTATTTTTATAGTCTACAATTTTATGGAATGATTTCGTGAAAATTTTGTTCGAAAATTTTGACGTTTGGGCATTTAATTTAGTTAAAAGGACTAAATTGCAAAAAGTACAAAATGTGTGTTCTAGAAGCTAGAGGTGTCTAATTGCCATGAAACTTTAAATTGACGGTCCTTAGATGGTAATTAGACCATTGGTTAAGTTAACGGACAAAAATGGACATGAAGTAAGAGAATTTCTATGTTTTAAGTTAGGGGGATTTTGGTTATTTGGCTAATTAAATGAATTAATAAGTAAAATGAAGGCCAAATTTTAGTTCATCTTCTTCATGCTAGTGCCGAAATTTCAAGGGTGTCCATAGCTAGGGTTTGGCCATCTTTCAAGCTCGATTGTAAGTCCGCTCTTACTCCATTTTTAATGCTATTTACAATTTTTGAAATCATTGTAACTGAATCTATCTATTTCTATCTCTAATTTAAGAAATAATAAAGGTCTAGGGTTTGACCCATGTTAGAAATTTTTGTATTTTGATGTTTAATGGTAGACTATATAAATTTAAGGTTGGATAAACAACTTTTGCTAAGTGATTTTTGGTAAAAATGTCAAAAAAGACCTATTTGTAAAAGTTATAAAATATGAAGTGTGATATAATGAAAAATGTGGGCTCGTATGAGCATAAAAATAGTTCAGCTAGGCTTTGTATTAAAGAAATTGAACATATTTCCTTTTACGAGCCTAGGGACTAAAATGTAAAATGTCAAAAGTTTAGGGGAAAAATGTAATTTCACCATAATATGATTTTTTGGTCATTTGGCTAATTAAAAGAATTATAAGTAAAATAAAGGAAAATTTTAGTTCATCTTCTTCATGCTAGTGCCAAAATTTCAAGGGTGTCCATAGCTAGGGTTTGGCCATCTTTCAAGCTCGATTGTAAGTCCGTTCTTGCTCCGTTTTTAATGCTCTTTACATTTTTAAAAGTGTTGTAACCCGATCTATCTATTTCTACCACTAATTTAAGAAATAATCAAGGTCTAGGGTTTGACCCATATTAGAAATTTGTTTATTTTGATGTTTAATGGTAGAGTATACAAATTTGAGGTTGGATAAACAACTTTTGCTAAGTGATTTTCAGTAAAAATGTCAAAAAGGACCTATTTGTAAAAGTTATAAAATATGAAGTGTGATATAATGAAAAATGTGGGCTCGTATGAGCATAAAAATAGTTCAGCTAGGCTTTGTATTAAAGAAATTGAACATATTTCCTTTTACGAGCCTAGGGACTAAAATGTAAAATGTCAAAAGTTTAGGGAAAAATGTAATTTCACCATAATATGATTTTTGGGCTGAATTGAATAACGTGATGATTGAATGAGTTAAATTTGCTATTATAGATCAAGAAAAATGAGGGATGGACCTAGACCGAGGGAAAAACAAAATAATTGACGATTAGGTCAAATTCTACTATTTTTGTACCGAGGTAAGTTCGTATGTAGATAATGTATTGTTATATTTATATTTTCAATACTTTAATATTTTATGAATTTTGATTTACACTTTGGAGGTATTTGATACAGTTTTAACAAGCGAGAAATTCTGGTTGAACCTTAGGAATAGCTAGTATACAAATGTCATGACATTAGGGTTACTAAGATTACGTGTAAGACCATATCTGGGATGTGCCATCGATATGAGACTTCATGTAAGACCATAGCTAGGCTATTGGCATCGATACGAGAATTCATGTAAGACCATATCAGGGATATGGTATTGGTACGGTACTGTATGTACGAGATTCCCGAGTATCCTTTAGTATTCCAAGTGGTTTAACAGAAAATTTAACGGAAATGTCAAAGTTGTGAAAGACTATGGTTATGTTGTGAATTGGTACAGCTATGTACGTAAAATTCATAATTAATGAGCTCGTTATGTGATGAACCCTCGGTAAGGTTGTGATTGAGTAAGTTATGGCTATGAGATTTTAATAACATTTATGATAATTTTCATCATGCTATTTGTATGTTAAATGTGTGGTTATGATGCTTATTATTTGCATAGGAACTTACTAAGCTATATATCTTACTTTTCTTTCCTTTCCCTTGTCTTATAGTGTCACCAAGCTAGCTCGAGGTTCAGAGATCGTCAGAGATACACTTACACTATCAACAAATATTTTTGGTATCAATGATTTCAACATTTTGAGTTATGGCATGTATAAGGGACTTGGTTGTTTTGTTATGTGTCATAATTGATTTGGCCAAATATGTTGGCTTATAAAAACTCATTTTGTATAAGGCCATTAGAAATTGGCTGTTAATGGTTAAGTATATTCATATGATAATGCCTGTTATGGATGTGGGAGTCTACTTGATTTGAGTTGATACGTATGTGATGTTTGTGTATGATAGATGGTAGCATGTAAATGATGTGTTGCCGTCTTGGTCATGGCTGATTTGGTTATCTGTATATGCTTGGTTTAGTTCTATGTTATGTTGTGCAGGTGTGTACATTAAAGGGTGATAAAAAGGCTTGGTAAATAGTCTTATTTTTGTCCACGCGGATAGACACATGGGCGTGTGTCTAGGCCGTGTGCGATACACAGTTTCATCTTTCAAGCTCGATTGTAAGTCCGCTCTTACTCCGTTTTTAATGCTCTTTACAATTTTTGAAATCATTGTAACTGAATCTATCTATTTCTACCTCTAATTTAAGAAATAATAAAGGTCTAGGGTTTGACCCATGTTAGAAATTTTGTATTTTGATGTTTAATGGTAGACTATATAAATTTAAGGTTGGATAAACAACTTTTGCTAAGTGATTTTTGGTAAAATGTCAAAAAGACCTATTTATAAAAGTTATAAAATATGAAGTGTGATATAATGAAAATGTGGGCTCGTATGAGCATAAAAATAGTTCACTAGGCTTTGTATTAAAGAAATTGAACATATTTCCTTTTACGAGCCTAGGGACTAAAATGTAAAATGTCAAAAGTTTAGGGAAAATGTAATTTCACCATAATATGATTTTTGGTCATTTGGCTAATTAAAAGAATTATAAGTAAAATAAAGGAAAAATTTAGTTCATCTTCTTCATGCTAGTGCCAAAATTTCAAGGGTGTCCATAGCTAGGGTTTGGCCATCTTTCAAGCTCGATTGTAAGTCCGTTTCTTGCTCGCTTTTAATGCTCTTTACATTTTAAAAGTGTTGTAACCTGATCTATCTATTTCTACCACTAATTTAAGAAATAATCAAGGTCTAGGGTTTGACCCATATTAGAAATTTGTTTATTTTGATGTTTAATGGTAGAGTATACAAATTTGAGGTTGGATAAACAACTTTTGCTAAGTGATTTTCAGTAAAAATGTCAAAAAGGACCTATTTGTAAAAGTTATAAAATATGAAGTGTGATATAATGAAAAATGCGGGCTCGTATGAGCATAAAAATAGTTCAGCTAGGCTTTGTATTAAAGAAATTAAACATATTTCCTTTTACGAGCCTAGGGACTAAAATGTAAAATGTTAAAAGTTTAGGGGAAAATGTAATTTCACCATAATATGATTTTTGGGCTGAATTGAATAACGTGATGATTGAATGAGTTAAATTTGCTATTATAGATCAAGAAAAACGAGGGATGGACCTAGACCGAGGGAAAAACAAAGTAATTGACGATTAGGTCAAATTCTACTATTTTTATACCGAGGTAAGTTCGTATGTAGATAATGTATTGTTATATTTATATTTTCAATACTTTAATATTTTATGAATTTTGATTTACACTTTGGATGTATTTGATACAGTTTTAACAAGCGAGAAATTCTGGTTGAACCTTAGGAATAGCTAGTATACAAATGTCATGACATTAGGGTTACTAAGATTACGTGTAAGACCATATCTGGGATGTGCCATCGATATGAGACTTCATGTAAGACCATAGCTAGGCTATTGGCATCGATACGAGAATTCATGTAAGACCATATCAGGGATATGGTATTGGTACGGTACTGCATGTACGAGATTCCCGAGTATCCTTTAGTATTCCAAGTGGTTTAACAGAAAATTTAACAGGAATGTCAAAGTTGTGAAAGACTATGGTTATGTTGTGAATTGGTACAGCTATGTACGTAAAACTCATAATTAATGAGCTCGTTATGTGATGAACCCTCGGTAAGGTTGTGATTGAGTAAGTTATGGCTATGAGATTTTAATAACATTTATGATAATTTTCATCATGCTATTTGTATGTTAAATGTGTGGTTATGATGCTTATTATTTGCATAGGAACTTACTAAGCTATATATCTTACTTTCCTATCCTTTCCCTTGTATTATAGTGTCACCAAGCTAGCTCGAGGTTCAGAGATCGTCGGAGATACACTTACACTATCAACAAATATTTTTGGTATCAATGATTTCAACATTTTGAGTTATGGCATGTATAGGGGACTTGGTCGTTTTGTTATGTGTCATAATTGATTTGGCCAAATATGTTGGCTTATAAAAGCTCATTTTGTATAAGGCCATTAGAAATTGGCTGTTAATGGTTAAGTATATTCATATGATAATGCCTTTTATGGATGTGGGAGTCTACTTGATTTGAGTTGATACGTATGTGATGTTTGTGTATGATAGATGGTAGCATGTAAATGATGTGTTGCCGTCTTGGTCGTGGCTGATTTGGTTTTCTGTATATGCTTGGTTTAGTTCTATGTTATGTTGTGCAGGTGAGTACATTAAAGGGTGATAAAAAGGCTTGGTAAATAGTCTTATTTTTGTCCACGCGGATAGACACATGGGCGTGTGTCTAGGCCGTGTGCGATACACAGTTTGCCCCACGGGCATGTGTTCCAGCCATGTGTCCCCTACACCTAAATTTTGAGAAACAGAATGTCCAGAATATAGCACACGGTAGAGACACGAACGTGTGTCTCGGCCGTGTGTGCTACACTGCCTTGGACATGGGCATGTGTCTCGGCCGTGTGAAGTCTACACCTATTTTATGAAAAATTATGAAAATTAAATCAACCACACGGCCTAGCACACGAAAGTGTGGCACGGCGTGTGGCACAAGTCAGAGAGCTCCCTAATTTTAACACGGCCTGTAGCACGGGCGTGTCCCATGGTCACATTGGCGTTTGACGTCTGTAACATGAAAAATTTTCTATGTTTTGTAAAATTTCCTAAAGTTCTTGGTTTAGTCCCGAACCACTTCCAAAGCATGTTTTGGGCCTCGTAGGCTTGTATAAGGGACAGTATTATTAAAATCAAAAGGTTTTAATTTGGATGCAAATTTAGGGCTCGAAAATGTATGTTTGCTTGTGTTTAATTCTGGTAATGTCTCGTACCTTATTCCGGCGTTGGACATGGGTAAGGGGTGTTACACAGGTTGATGCTTGCACCCAAATCACATAATGCCTTACCACAAAAACTTGCTTCAATGTTGCAAGGTATGGTAAAACATTCAGGGTCCTTCATATTTGGGAAGTTTATCTTGTAGATATGCTCTGCATTCCTTCATCAGAGCTACCATCTCGAATTCTCTAAGTTTTCCTTTCTTTGAAAGGATATCCTTCATGAATTTGATGTAGTTTGGCATCGACTCAAATGCTTCTACCAACGGAATGTTTATATGAAGTTGCTTGAGTACATCTAAAAACTTCTTGAACTAGACTTCCTGCTTCTGCTTCTAAAGTCTTTGAGGATAGGGTGGTGGAGGATTCTTCTATGGCACTTCTCCGCCTAACGAAGTTGTTAGTTTATCAAAATTGACCGGTTTCAAAGTTACCATTTTAGAGTTTGCAGATCCTGATTTTGGTGAAACCGGAGTTTCAACACTTAGTTGAACTTCTACTGCATCTTGAACATCAGTTGGCTCTTCTTTGACTTCGACAATGTTGGGCTCTAATATCTTTCCGCTCATCAGTGTCAATGCTTTACAATGCTCTTTCCTTGAATTTCTAGGATTCTCCTAGGCTAGGTAGGTCAGGTTCTTAAAATCAATTGCAAGCTAGCCCATTTGGTTTTCAATGTTTTTCAATGTGGCTACTTGGTTTTGGATTAAGGCATCATTTTTTGCTATGTATGCCTTCAACAGGTTTTCTAAGCCATTGGAATATTCAACTCTTTTGAACTTGTTGGGTAAATCTAGAGGGATGAATTGATCTGTGTTGTGAGTAATTATTACTGGGTCCAACCCCTTGGTTACTCCAAGAGAAATTTGGTTGGTTTCGGCAAGATATAGAAATTGGATTGCGGTCCCTGCCTACCTCGATTTTTGTAACACCCCTAACCCATATCCGTCGCCAAAATAGGGTTACGAGGTATTATGAATCAATTCACAATATATAGCATACATTTATCAAACATAAAGCATTCATTCTCATAAATCATTCAACACAATTAAATTGTCCCTTATAAGGGCCTACAAGGCCTTAAACATACTTTAGAAGTGGTTTGAGACTAAACAGATAACATACGAAAATTTTTGGAAACTTAGAAAAATTTCAACCATACAAGGGTCACACGCCCGTGTGAACAGTCTGTGTGCCTCACACGGCTCCAGACAAGCCCGTGTCTTAAGCCGTGTGAAAACAGCGCATACATACTGACTTGGGTCACACGGCCAACCACACGCTTATGTGTCTAGCCCGTGTGCCCTTCGAAGTGGCCACACACGCCCGTGTGTCAAGCCGTGTGCTAGGCCGTGCCAAACCTGTAGGGTATACTGACTTATGTAACACGGCCAAGTCACACGCTCGTGTGCTAGACCGTGTGCCAATTAAAGGTATATTGACTTGTACCACATGGCTAGTCACACGCCCGTGTGTGAAACCGTGTGGAGCATACTGACTTCAATTCAATTTCAACACCAAGGGACACACGGCCGTGTAACATGACTGTGTGTCACACACAACTGAGCCACACCCCATGTCTCTGCCCGTGTGGACAAAAATAGCTTATTTGCAAGGCCAATTTGCCACCCTAACTTCAATGTACCTATACAAGGCAAAATGGTACCATTTGCATACACAAAGGGCAGCCAAAATCAATCCCAATTCATGTACAATTCATGCTATGCAAATACAACCATGTCACTTACTCAAATATATACCTAAACAACATAATCTTTAACATTAATTCATACAATATATATATACCAACTTAATATTCACAATCAAAACCATTCTCAACTCAACCAAATCATTCACTATAATGCATATTATATAACTACCAATTTGATATATAAGTTCATGCCACAATAAGACATTTCTCAAGCTTTCATCCACTATAATTCAAATAACCATTTTAACTTCCATAATGTCTTGGTTACAACCATGCTAAGACAATCCATCTCACAAGGCATTATAACCATCAGCAAAAGCATCTATTACCATCTTCGTGTGGACATTGATACCGTTATAAAACGTCTCCAATTGGATGCAATGCAGGATTTCGTGATAAGGGAATCTTCGTAATAGTTCTTTAAATCTTTCCCACGCTTCACAAAAGGACTCATCATCCATCTATTGGAACGTAGTGATCTCATTCTACAACTTAGCATTCTTGCTAGGTGGGAAATTTTTCATAAGGAATCGTTCTACTAAGTCTTGCCATGTAGTGATGGCATCTGATGGTCATGAGTTCAACCAGGCTCGAGCTCTATCCCTTAGTGAATATGGTAACAACTTTAATCTTAGTGCTTCTTCAAGTTTTCTGGCTAACTTGAAGAAGTCATTCACCTCCATAAACAATCTGAGGTGAAGGTGAGGATCCTCAATCTACATTCCATTGAATTGGCCCACTGTTTAAAGCATCTAGAACATGATCAGCTTCAGCTCGAATTGTTGTACCTCGATTTTGAGTCTCCTAATAACCAGTTTAAGCTTATAAAACATTGGCACAACATATTATCTTAAAGCTCTATCCCTATCAAATTTTAATAAGCAAGTATAAGATTAAGTGAGGTAACAATACATCGCTATATTGAAACAATTTAATCACAATAATCTTACAAGTTATGCAAGGCTAATGTACTGTTTAATACCATTGCTACTTTAACCTTCAACTACCTTAAAAGATTAAACATGCATCAATTAAATATTGTGTCAATTAATTATAATTTCAATCTGGTTAATAATTAATTCAATTGCTACCTTATAATTAAAATGTAAGAAAAACGTAGGCATGGTTTTATTTAATTGAACAATTTACTGGGACTTAATAACAACACAACACATTTTAAATAATCTAAGTGGATAAAATGCAATTAATATAAAATAAAATGAATTTAATTCATTTTAATTAATTGAAGAAGAATAACAAAAATATTCATATGTTCATGATAAAAAAAACTTAAAACAAAGTTAAGAGAAGGGAACTAGAAGAACAAGCATCGGTGGTTTTCGAAGCCAAACTAGTACGCTCCTCTCTTCTCTACTCATTCTGATGATCCAAGGCCTTCATGAATACTTCATTTCTGCTACTCCAAGAGGCGTGCAAGCTCTTTTTCAAGAGGTGGATTCACCAAGGGAAGAAAGGAATTTAAAGGCAATAAAGAAAAGGCAAAGAGGGAAAGTGAGTGGGAGAGAGATCTGTGAAGTAAGGGATGAGAAGGATGATAAATGAGGGAGTGAAGAGGGTTTTTTATAGTTGAATATGGATGCTAAAAATAGAAAAAATTCAGCCACTCCATCTTCCTTGGTTGGCCATGCTTGGTGCAAAGTTTAATTAATTTAAACTTGTTATTTTTAGCTTGAGGCTAAAAATAGAATGCATGAAAAGAGGAGGGGTTTGAACGGAATTAAAGGAAACTTAAAGGGTTATTTTGAAATTATAAAAATCAACTAAATAAGCTAATTGGATCAGCTATATGGGACAGTTTGGGTTGCCAAATTCCTTGGTGGGTCAGTCCTCTTCACTTAGCAAATTGGGTCACTTTCTCTTCATCAGGCTTGTAATTAATTTTAACCCAATTTGTGTTGGATTAAAATTAATTATAGAATATGTCTAATAATTATTTTTGGACCATCCCTTGGCTGGAAAAATAACCGGCCATGCTCTTAGGTCACTTGGTACAAAAATTGCCTCCGCGATTCAAGCTTCTCAAGGTGCTTATCGAGCTGATTTTCACCCTTTGTCCAAAACTGTCAAAAACAAATCAAATTTGTGTAGATATATTATAAAAATAATTAAAATTTAATATGTTCATAATTTGAGTGCAATTTAATTAATTTATAATTAAAGTATGAATTTTGACAAAAATTACTACGAAACTGCATGAATTAGGGCTAAAAAGGAGCTGAAAAAGTCTACATATTCTTGTGTTTCCAATATTCCACCTCCTAGGGGTCTTCTGTAGTTGAGATGATAGCAAATTGTTTGTTAATGGGTTTTTAATGGTGGTTCCATGTTCTTTAAGCACTTGTTGCTGTTGGTTCATGAAGAGTGCTCGAGTTTGGAACTTCAAGCTACAGTATAGGCAAGTATTAGGTGATTCTCTATCTTGGCTCTTGCATGTGAATTGTTTAATTAGAGATATGTATGTTGATAACATCCCATACACTGGTAAATGTGTATGCGAAGTAATGTAAAGGTTCTACATGATTAAGGATGATATGTGTGAGGTACTGTTTGAGTAAGAAGTTCAATGGCAAGTATGTCTGTGAGATCTGATATGAGAAAGTAAGAATCGATTAGGTATGTGAATAAATTTGGGTAAGTAACTTCAAAGTAAAACACCCCTTTGTGATGCCTTTGGTAGGGTAATTATATTGCTAACCAGACTGGTAGATCACGATATGAAGATATGCGTAAGTCCATGTGGTAGAGACCCATGACATTACGTGACAACGAATACACTCATGGTGCTGCCATTAGTGAGATGAAGACTGGACTGACAGATCACGATATAATGATGTGTAAGTCCATGTGGTTGAGACCCATGACATAATATGATAATAAGAATACTCATGATGATGCCTTCGCTGATATGTAAATCGAACTGGTAGATCACAACATGAAGATATGTATTATCAGGGCACCTTCTATGAAAGTTTGCTGGGACAATAAAAATGTGATTCTGTCTGTTGCCTGGGTGGCGTGATCTACTAAGTCTTATTGGTGTACTTTGTGTTGCCTTTGTGGCGAATTCTAAAATGCCTATATGGCATATTTAAAGACACCTATGTAGCAGAATTTGGTTATTTTCCTTTATGGTAAGATCTGAGTAAGTTCTAAGATTTCTTCGATAGATAATTCTATGATAAGGACCTTATACATGTAGGGTTGAAATCTGAGTTATCTAGTATCTGCCATATCTAAATAGCATCATGTATCGTTTCGAGGTTATTTGGAATCTAAGTCGTTTATTAATTTGGGTATTTTTGTGACTTTTGAATTCTTCTAAATGATCTAGAATGTTTCATCAATAGTATGAGTTTGTTTTGGGTTTGAATCAGGATATGATCGATTGATAGTCAGATAGTTATCAAACTCAGCATGGGAATCCACCAAATGTAAGATCAGTTAGTAGGTATCTGTCGAGGAATAATATCTATGAACAACCATTCTGGGGAAAGATGTTAAATATTTATTTGAAGAGGAAATCTTATTGAAATAGGGTTTTGTATAGATATTCTTTTGATAAGCACCTTCATTGTTCCAATAGAAAAGAGCATATATATGTATATCATTTGGTAAGATCTATAGTCAGCTAAGGAGTGGAATGAGAGTTGATAAGTAAAGTATGATAGTTGGCGTATAAGTACATATCCGTATTATCAATGTATCCACAAAAGATATAATGGTAATCCAAAATCTTCAAGATGATGAATTCAACTAGAAAGGCTCCAAGGTATTTTGTGTTAACCTCACTAAGTTCGCGTAAAATTACAAGTGTTTGGTTCATATTTCAGGTGTTGCTGTAAGAATGAGTTCGCCAGGAGAGACCATGTAACACCCCAAACCCGGTCAATACACCACGACCGAGTCTGGTATGTTACAGGGAAAAATGTATTTGAGAGGTTTAGGTTTAAGTTTAGGAGTTTGTTAAAATCATCTTGCTAAATTTGTACTTGAAGAAAATCTTGGGGATGACTGTTTTAAAACCGATGGTGCATTTGGAAACCCGATAATTTTGAAAACTTAATCAGATATGTAAGTAAAACAGGTTTATCTCGTTTAAAAATTCAAGTAATCCTTGTTGTTGCTTGAAAACATTTTGACTTAGTACGAGAATGCATTCAAGTTGGAGAACATTTGAGTTTCATTTATCTTAGATTACGGTGTGATACCCGATGGTAAAGTTTAAAACATATCGCTTGTAGTTTGAAAACCTTATCTTTACAAATTTTAGCCAAATTTTAACCCAATAAATTATTAAGGCATCTTTGAAATCCAATCTAAGTATGTAAATAACAAAACATAAGTTTAAAAAACCTTTACAATCCAAATAAACCAAATGAAAACCAACAAATAAAGTACCAAGTTTAAATCAATGCAACTCGAATTTATCCATGGCATGGGCACCTCGAGTCCATCCCGGCTCCATGTCCGCGATCTATGTGTCACCTGAAATGATAAGGGAGAAGGTGAGTCGCAAGACTCAGTGCATAAATCCTCTCCCAGATATGCAACATGCTAACACACATCATAACAAAGCAATACAATTAATGCACCGATCCTAACCATCCAGTAACACCTTGGCTACCCCTGTGGTACCAAACCACCGGTGGTGCCAAACCACCGTGACCCAAAGTCACGATATCCATAGATGTGGTGCCAAACCACCGGTGACCCAAAGTCACGAAGATCCATCGTGGGGCCAACCCACGTGTGATACCAAATCACCGGCGACAATCCCAGATCTCAAAAGTGGGGCCAACCCACGGTGGTGTTAACCACGGGGACGAGTCGCTATGAGGTGCCAAACCTCCGTGTCCCAAAGACACAAGTGTGATACCAAATCATTGGTGACCGTAGTCACGATTAAAATGATGGGGCCAACCCATCGTGTGATACCAAATCACTAGCGTCAATCCCGTAAAATCAACCGTGGGGCCAACCTCATCGTGGTACTAAGCCACTTGGGACGAGACGCGAGGTGCCAAACCTCCGTGACCCAAAGTCACAATAATCAATCTGTGGTACCAAACCACTGGAGGTGCCAAACCTCTGGTGTCCCAAAGACACGGATATCATATCCCCCTCCTCTCATATCACCCAATAACATATCATACTAATGCAAATCGTGCAATCATGCTATCATGCTCACATGCTTAATATGACATCTCAAAATACATACACCATAAATCATGATATCACATATCATCACAGATCTCGTAATGAAACGGACTTACCCGAATCCGTATCCATACCTCATTGGGTATTATATCAGTCAACCATATTGTTTCACTTACACAATCAGGTTATTAACATATTACTCAGTAAGAAGGTGTGTTAGTTTACACACCTGTTAACACGCAAGCTTAACCCAACGAACCGATCTAAATCCCTCGATACCCTGCTCCTATAATCGGCCAAACATGAGATTAGCCACTCATACCTTTCGGCCAAAATAGAAACCAAAAGGGGTTAGCGTTTGAATCCTTACCTTGCAAATGGTTTGGTTTCCTACCAAACCCGAACCAATAATGGTTCTTCTGACAATCGGCCTCCCCCTACAACACAATCCATTAGCCTCACTAGTCTTTGGTTTAACAAACTCTAAGGAAAGACCATTAAAGCAACCTCTTACCATCACTTACCCAGCGATTAACAGAGAAGGAAGACTCCTCTTGCTTGCTTCCGAAATCCAAAGGCCATATAACGAAATTGATTACCAAAACCAGAGGTTAACTCCTTTCAACAAATGCCGAAATCGGCCCTTAAGCAATCCAAAATCGATAAAGCACAAGAGAGAGGAAAAATGGCCATTCGGCCAAGCATTTACCTTCTTCTAAACCGATTGCAACAAAGGCCCAACAAGGTCAACACTCCTCTAATATTCGGCAATGAAGAACTATTAGAAGAGAAAGATTCTACTAACACCCTTAACAAAAGGAGAAAGGTTTGACTTCACACAAAGGAAGATTCTTGCTAGAGTCTTGAAGGTACAAAGCAAAAGAGATGCGGTTCAAAAGGAGAAAAGAAATCGGCAAAGGTTGAAGAAAGATTCGGCTAAGAAGTTTTGGAAAAGAAAAGAAATAAAGATGAAAAGAGGGAGGGTGCTTTCCGTTTGAGAGAAGAAAAAGGAAGGTATTTGGAGAATGGAGTTTCGGCACAAGTTTTAAGAGAAAGGCAATGCACGTATGGGAAGAAGGGGATACTAGCTTCGGTTTACACAAGATGAAAATAAGAAGAGAATATGGCAAAGAGCATTCGGCCACAAGCACCAAAACAAGTGAAACAAAGAAATTTCGGCAAGCTCAAGGGGTTTTGGTCTTTCGGTTTCAAGAAGAAAATGAAGGAAATCACCTGAGTTTCGGCTTAGGCTATTGACAAAAAAGAAAGGAACTTTGCTTACTAAACTTGATGAAAATGTACCAAAATGCAAAGTGCATTTCACACTCCTACTACACCAAAACCGCCACTCACCCCCAAAATCTCTCCAAAATTCGCCACAACTCCCCAAACACTCCAAGCCACCCATTCAAACTAGTTTGAACTAGTCTCCTCCTAAATTCACTCTCCACCCACCATTTGAACATTTGACTTGGTCCAGGCGAGTTTGAACGCCACAACTCCTCCCTCCATGCCGTCAAAATAGAAGCCAAAATGGGAGCACTCTGCAGCTTGAACAGGACCTCTCCCCCGCAAGTGACGCCAATCCAAGCCCTTAGTGGCGCCTAACACCACTCCACCAAATTTTATTTGTTATGCTAAAATTCACCTAAAGATATTTATAAACCCCACTCCTTGACTCCTCCCACCTAAGCCTAAAACAAAGATTTTTCCTACCACTCGAAGCTTACACCTAGCTTATAACTAAGCCCCAAAACATCAAAACAACAACATAGCACACAGGCACATGCAACAAAGCCAAAATAAAATAGCCCCTAACCCGGGATATTACAGTTCAAACTAGGAATGCGCCATGAAAATGACGAGTTGGGTTATTATGCATACAGAGGACATTCTAAAAATATGACGTATAGTACATTACACTAAGAAAAGTTTGTCTTTAACGAACTTGTGTGTTGTAATGTATTAAAAAATATTTTTCAAAGTCTGATGTATTCTTGATTGTTTTTCCTTATTTATTTTGTTAAGAAGCCTTTATTAAAATAATATGAATTATGTTGAAAAAGGATTATGCGCAGATAGTTTAGAAATTTTGCTAAGTGTTTGTAGAATGTAACATCCAAATCTTAATCAGGTAGAGGGCATTACAAAGGTCGTGATCGTCAATCAGTGGACCGTGAGATTCATAAAATTTCAAAAGTAGGTCGTGATCGTAAATCAGCAGACCGTAAAAATTGTAAAATCTCGAAAGTAGAAGGTCATGATTGTAAATCGGACTGTGAAATTCATAAAATCTCGAAAGTGGAAGGTCATGATCATAAATCAGTGGACCATAAGATTCGTAAAATCTCGAAAGTAGAAGGTGGTGATCGTAAATCAACAGACTGTGACATTCGTAAAATCTCATAAGCAAAAGGTCGTGATCGTAAATCAGCGAACCGTAAGATTCGTAAAATCTCGAAAGTAAAAGATCGTTTATTAATGCCCAATACAAGGAACAGGTCTAATAAACAACAATAACAATAAAGCCTTCCATAATTAAGAAAGGTCCACATGCTTTTGATTTCAAAAGAGAGATATTGCCAAACAAATGAATTTTTAGGTTGAGACAACATTTGCTGATACGTTGATAAACGTCCAACATTGGCCGGAATTAAATAATGAATTAATAGATAACTATGAACCACTGACAGGAATAGACGAACTCTTCCAAGCATAAGCTATAATTCAAGCTAAGCTAAAAATGGTCTAAAATTGTTCAAATGCCCATGTCAAAAATACCAAACTTCTTGTAGAGAGAAAAATGATAAAACATGGCAAAGTAACATAGACGATAATGTTAAAATAAGAATCATTAAGTCAATTTTCTTCTCCCAGTCAAAAGCAAAGTGTAATAATTTGTGAAGTGCTTATTAAAGCATCGAGTACATAAAAATGAATGTTATAAAAGATTCCTATTTAAAATATTAACTAATAATTAATTGGCATATTTCATCACTATAAACTTAACTATCAGAGTAGCCATTAGAACACCAACCAATAGCATAAAAATCATGGAAGTAATCACATTTAAATAAACTAACAAAAGTTTTAAAATTTAAAAATGATTCAAGTATATCTCGTATAAAATGAGTTGTTCTTACCTAAGAATTTGTTGAGCAATTAAAATAAGAAAATTAAAAAACCAAGAAATAGAAAATAAAAATTAATGAATAGAAAAAAAAATGAAATTATGCTTCTAAAAATATTAAAAGATTCAAATCAAGAAAAATCAAAATTCAAGCTCATAAGATATGAAATAATATTGCTTTTCAGTTGAAGTAGGTATAAACACAAGCAAACAAATATTGAGAATTTGAGAACAACTCTATTTTTGCAAATCCAAACAATACACCATGTAAAAGTTATTTACTATCAAACACTTTTCCATTACAAAAAAGTAAGTTAATGTAGCAATTTTTAAAAAAAGGGTCAGGGAAGATCGACAAGGGTGGAGTTCTTAATTAGGTGACAAGAAACAGACCAGACGTCAAAATTATCAGCAGATAAAATCCAATTAAACATGTAAAAGTACAAGCAAAGGGTCAGATGTAGCAGGCTACCGAACTAAAAATGGTCAGATGTAGTTGGTTTATACAACTTTGTGCTAGATCTGATAATAGTTTAGTTGCTGCAACGGAGATAATTGATTTTTTTTTTCAACAAATAGAATCCAATTCTTAATGCAACCAACAGACGCATTCATGGCCTTAACCTCTAGAAATTAATAAGCAGTTCATATTTCAATTATTAGCAAACAACATAGGAGTCTAGAGTAATGACAATAGGATGCAACTAATTTCAAGGTTTACCGATAAACAACAAACCAATTATGCACAATTACACATCTCCAACAACAATCCTCTTGGATTTATTCAACCAGCCTTATAAAGCGTAATATTTTGACAATTTTTTAACAGCTCATGCAAATTAACTGTTCACAACATATGCTACACCAAACATCATCTTTGGAATTATTGATTATAAAGGATTTTTTTTTATTGTGTTTTGCTTGCTAATTTCCTCACGCATACATCTATGTACTCTTTCATCTCAATACACAAGTGTTCTCAATTTCTAAATTCTCTGATTTCTACACCATTGATCCTATTTCAAGGTTTTATGATCACAAAGGTACATGCAGCTGATCTTTACAATTGTAGAAATCCAATTGCATCAATCATTTTAACTCTTTAATGCAATTATTAACACAAACATGTCCATATAATTCCTACTGCTACTATTAGTTCTACAATAACTTTCATCCTACCTCTGCACTACAAGATTAATAATATCATCCATAGCTAAAGTTGAATGCAAAGCTCAGAATTTATCATGCAGGCGGCAATTGTAGTTAAGCTGTAAAACTAATACTTATGGACAGTAAAGAAGGGATAATTATACTAAAAATTTACTACGTGAAATTTTTTACAAATTAGAACATACCTATAATATCACAGCAGCTTCAGTTCCAAAGTTATGTTTCTACCACTGGAGAAGTTTAAGATGGACCACCTAAAAAGCTATCTACTACTCAATCATCTGCGCATTATCACCGGTATGTTCGTATGATACGGATCTCGGGAATTGAGCTCGCTATGTTGGGCTTCAAAACGGCTGATATTGTGGGTTTTTTGGCGGAGGTCGAGCTGAAGCTCGTGGATGTGCTGGATATAGTATTGCTGGAGCCCTTCCCCTTGCTTGGCGCCACTCTTGGCGGTGCATGTCTCTTTTGTTGATGCCACTCACTTCCTCTCGATATCTACCATCACCATTGAGTATTGTGGCTTCTCAATTATTGCTTTTGCACCAGAGCTGGAAAACCCAAAGAGCTTGCCAGTATTGGAGAATGATGACAACAACCTCAGCATCACAGAGAATGGCGAATTCTTTCAATGGGTTCAATCCATGCTCACCGCACCATAGTTGAATATCAAATTTAGTTGGTCAGTTTCCCCTCTTTAAGAGCTCAAAGGAAAAGGGCTTTTTAATGAAGATGGAAAATACAAAGTTTTTGAGAGAGCAAATCTCCCCCTTCAGGTCCTTAGAAGTGGATATAAAGGGACTTTCTTCCTGATTGGATTGGATTTCGAGTCATCATAGCGAGTTGAATTTCGAGCCGAGTTATAATATATTTTATGAAAATTCTATAAGATAAAGTATTTTCCATCTTCCTCAAATTGCCTTAGAAAAGACAGCCGACAGCCACCCAGTACAACCCTTTTGTTTATTTATAGCAACTATAACCTGGTTTTGAGTTAGTTTATTATACATATCACAAATTTATTATAAACCAATTCGAATCGTTTTATAACACCGAGGGAAACAATTTCACAACTGCTCATGCAATGGATAAAATAAACAAAGAGAATAAATTCAATTGATGGTAAATATTAACTTTAAATAAATATCCAGAGATTGTTGCTTAATTTATTTTTAACGAAGATACATCTAAACCAAATAGCTGAGTTTATTTGAAAATAAATAAATGGAAGCGTTGGAAGGCAGCAGTTTAGGATTTGGGAGCGATGCTACGTCGAATTTTTAAATATCCAAACTTGCCAACACCAGGGGATGAACCTTCAAAAATGAAGGGCAAATATCCTGTTGCTTTTTTGTACCTTTGCTGAATCTGGAAATATAGTAATCAGATTTGTTAGATACCTTCCTTTTAACACTAAAAATTAATGTACCATATATGAACGTCTAGCTAGCCATATGTTTTCACTTCAACTCACCTCTAGAATGTGTTGGCTGCTTCGGAGACAATTTCTTCCGACTACGCAAACTGTTCCACCAGAGCCACCACCGGTAATTTTAGCTCCATACAGAGTTCCATCATCAACTCTAGAGGCTTTACCATGCTGCATCTCCTGCACCAACTGTACCAGTCTATCTGTCCCATCGGAACCAAGACCACATGCACTATAGCTGTAGTGGCACTGCAAAAGTGGTTTGCAACTACATTTCATCTCTTCTTTCTTTTCACAGAAACATCATTATTGCATTGTTTCATTTAGTCTATAGTGCTACCATTATCATAAAACCAAAATAAAGAAAAACATCACCAAATGTGTTTACCAAAGATGAATACTCTAAATCAGGATATATTTTGATAGGACTACTATCTCTTGATATTATATAGGTTATTTATGGTTCAGGTCCTTTCTTCTTGTTTTCTTGAGAGAGTTGTGTTTGATGAATTTGTACCCTTGATATTAGTTATTCATAGAGTTGAAGCACTAGTCTCTCAATAACTAATATGAATTCAATTGCAATTAAAACATATTGTATCCATTAAACAAATAATATTTTCTCTTTTGTTTCCTTTTCACTAAAAAGACAATCTAACAGACCCCAACATTTGGCCCATTGGCCAAGGCTGTTCACCCAATACCTATGTCATGGGATTGAATTGCCTGCTAGTGATGCGTGTGACATTGATTTGATCCTACAAATGGAGCTTGAATTGTACCCAGAAGAAAATCAAACTAACCTTTCAATTACATAGACAAACCTATTAAAAGACCTTTAGCATATACCTGATACAACAGCTCTCCAAGTGCCGTAAGTTGCTCAATTGAACTCGCAGATGTCAGCAGTGCCTTAAAGGCCTACACATAAATTCACAAAAATAAATAGAAAAAATGTTACCAAGGAAATTCAGCAAATAATTACCAAGGGAAACATACATGTCTACATGTGTCTGGTAATTTGGAAGCCCAAGAATAAGAACATTAATGGATAAAAAATAAACTATTGGTAATCAACAACTAGATTAAAAGCTCAGCCACCTTCGAGTACTCCAGGATTGATTTTCAGTAGGAGCAGAATATGCATGTAAAGAGTGGAGGAGGAAATAGACAGGTTTGAAGAAAACTAACAACAGAAAATTTAAACAGGACCCTGAAGATGATGTAATATTAACAAAATGGAAATACGACAATATCAACTTAAGCAAGTGTAAGACCAATGCATCAAAAATATTCATAGTGAAGGACACATATTTTACAGTTGGAAGAAATTAAACATGACTAAGAGTGATTAGAAAATTTTATCTTGCAAAGACACAGTAATTCAACCAATATAAATCAAAATTCAAATGGAAAGCAAATCGATTGTAATCCAATAAGCCGCCAGATCAAAAACCTACCTTGACCCTAAAATTTTCATATACAGGATGCTTAGCAGCAGCTGTTACACTATATGTTCGTTTCTTATCGATTACAGTAACTGTATCACCATGATCAACATATTTCTCCAAGAACACCTCACCAAGCATTGATTGAGGAAGTAGATTGGCATAAAGAGCTTCGTATCTGTAGCACAAGACCAAATGAAAAGGAAGAACTTACCAGTAAAAGAAACACAGATCTTCAGAGATCATACTAACAGTTACAGTAATCCAAAAAAAAAGGGCTGTCAACTCTTGAGTTAATTAGGCTAAGTAAAATCTAGAAAAGATGAAAGGAGAAAGCCTCATAAAAGACAGTTACCTGTGAGGTGACAAGTTGCATAAATAATCTAATGAAGCTTCGGCTTCAAGTAATTCTAGTCCATCATTGTCCACTTCATCGGGGGATGCCCCATTAGCAGTAGACATTGATTGAGACAACCTAGTTGATGCTGTAGCTTTTATAATCTGTCGACCCATAAAGGCTCCTATTCGAACAGATCCATAGTCTGCACCTCCAACACTGCATATTTGAAAAAAAATATATATATTAAGGAATGGGAATTTCTGTAACAAGGGAAGGTCAATCCAAATAACGGAAGGTACTGGCAACTATAAATGCATTCGAGTAAGCAATGTTTCAAAGATCATGGATGACCATAAGGTATTCAATTTAAGCACGTTTTAGAGATATATATGGAAGGCAACAGACTTTAAATTATATTTCTTTTAGGGATAATATAATTTTTGACCCCTAAACTTGGCAACTAGGTCCACTTTAGTACTTGTATTTTTTTTTTTTTTTTGTTCACTTTGGTACTTAAACTTGGCAACTAGATCCATTTTACTCCCTAAACTTAGATTCCGTCAAGATTTGATGCTGTGACAAGTGTTCTTAGAATAAGACTGGACTGGTCGATCAGACCAATTGGACCGAGAACCAACCAGTATACTGATCCGAAAAAAGGAGTTGAACCAACTGAATACAAAAACTACTTGAAACCAATAAAAAATCGAAATTGGGATGAAAACCAATAGATATTTTTTCCAGAAATTGGGACAAACCAATAGTTGAACTAGTTTAATATATTTTTTAAAATTTTTATGAATTTTTAATTAATTATTTAATTATTATTCGTCTAACAGTTGAACCGATCAAACCGATTGATTCGAGAACTAGTGGTCTGACCGGTTCAACCATTGGTTCAGTTATTTGAACACTATATGTGACACACTCAGATTGGTGTCATCACCTGAAAATTTATATAATTTTTTTTAATTTTCAAGTGATGATGTGGTATAATATCAGAATGTCATGTCATTTAACTTTTATATTTTTCAAAGAATAAAATGAAACTAGTTGCCAAGTTCAGGTACCAAAATAGATAAAAAGAAAGTATAGGTGCTAAAGTGGACCACTTGCCAAGTTCATGGACCAAAAATTATATTATCCCTTTATTTTAATATAGTCATTTCTGATTTTACAATAAAAAACTAATTAATGCAAGGAAGTTCAACTTAGCATAACTATCCCACAAAACAAGCGTGCAACGTAAACAATGTTCATTGCTAGTACAGGCGAACCACAATGATGATGATGGACCTAGTACCTGTGTCGTATTCCAGAATCGATTCCCCAAAATCGGATATGACTTGGAATTGTTACAAGACCAATTATCTCAGCAGGCTGCATAAGACAACCATTGATTTTGAATGTCACTTAAGCAAAAACACAACTTCAGCATCAATTATTCTGCAGAGGTAATGTCGCTTACCTGACAAACCATTGCAAGTAGTTTATTTGCCTCACCACATGCTGAAGTCATTTGGTCCATAACACCACATGGGGCTCCTACAATGTGATTCTCCACCTAATAAACAACCCAAAAGAATAAGCAAATCAACTAAATGCTTGAAACACGTCTGTCGAATGTAAGATGAAAATATTTATGTCACACCTTTTGGCAGAGTAGGGCAAGCTCTCTTGGACTAATGCTCAATCCTGCAAAGAAAGTATAAGACGGTCTAAATCAGTTACCGCTCAAAATAAAGACCAACTTTATCTGTCTACAAAAGGCCTAACCAAGGAAAGCTGCATTGTTTATGATCTAAACACGACAAAGATGATCATGCTTAGAAGTTCAACAGGAAAGCATCAAATGTTCAAAATACTTCACAAATTCAACTGAAAGCATAACCATCTCCTGGTGCATCAAAATGAAATCAAATGACCCAATTCAACAATCAGCATTATGAGGCATTTCTTCTACACCAAAATCTACTAATTAGTAGCCGCCTTCTTTTCAAAGATAATGCCTCCCAAATTATGTCTTCCAGCAGATGGCAGCATTCATAAATGATTAATCTGTTTATCTCTATGTAGATTTAATCATGTCTAAAATCAAAATTATCCATAAGAAATTACTGTTCTTCGAGTAAAATGAGAACAATCTTTGTCATGTATAGAAAAAAGAGGAAATGTAATAAATATCAAAGTAGTTTCATGTTGAAAATGAGAATTTTAGAAATACCATGAGCAGCTGCTATAGCTGACATGCTAGCAACTTCCACGGCGGCGGAAGACGATACTCCTTTACCCTCTGGGACTGCAGAAGAAACCTGTATGTAGCTGAAAAGTAATTATCTAGATACTAGCAGCAGCATATGTGACTACAACAGAGAAAAGTCAGAACTTATCAGATTAAGTGACTCATAATATCAATTTCATACAAACACAGAGCCAATTCACACTTCATGAATAACATACAAACTTTAGTAGCAAAGTGCCTCTGTAAACCATTATGATATATGATTAAACATGACATATAAGCAGCCCCATCAATAGTCGAATCAAAATCAGACCTACTATTAAGCTCAGTTCCCTGCCCATTATACAAGCAAAAAGCTTACCCCATGCAGTTCTTTTCCATTGAACTCAAAGTACAGTGTTATAAATCTCAAGTAAATTAATTAAATGCTATGACTAAGAAGCCCTGTCAAATATAAATAGAAAATGGAGAATAAAAGAAAGGTGCAAGCGGAAGCATAAGAAATGGAGGGTAGATACAATTCAACAACAGCATAAACAACAAAGAAATACCCTCTTACCAGCATGCTAATACCATCTTCAAAGCGTACACCTAATTCTTTCATCAAAACCAAAATTGTCCCAGCAACATATGCCGCCCACCTGATATATGATGAACATAATTAGTATCTAGCATATAGAGTAACAGAGGAAAAATCATGCATGGACAAGGACCCACTTTTGGGATGGATCTTGGGCAAAGTATTTGTTTGCCTTTTCATATGAAATTGGTTGCTCTCCTTCCATAAAGTCAGATAAATCCATGTCAAAAGTTGGGCCACGGTTGCTCAACTCTGAACCATATGATACCTGTCACAACAGTAGGAGCTTAGAATGTATTTCGGAATATGCAACAAAGTGGGTCATTTCTAACTAAAAATGCATGTATATTACTTTTCTAATAAGAGATTTGTTTGATTAGGATTTAAGAAGAACATGAAGAATTACAGCACACATATTTGCTATCAATTTTGAAGGGAATAAAATTATGCAATCAACATTAGTAAGAAACAAATTAATGATATAATACAATTTGCAAAACAGGCATTGGTCCTTGTCCTTTAGCATTCTGCCGTGCAAGTGCATGTTTCCAGAGCCTGTGTTTACTTGGATGATTCCGTTGCACGGCTACATGGCAGGCTTCCCTTATAGGCATCTGTTAGAGTAGGCATGATTGGTTAAGAGGAGAAAGATTAGAATTAATTTCATTGAGATATATTGATAAATCAAGCTGAAAGTAATAAATTTTTTAATTTATTATGAAATTTGACTTGAAGAGAAGGATAATGGGGAGAAAAAAAAAGAAAAGAAACCAACTGAAATTCTACTGAACTATTCAGATAACAAAGCAACAGAAAGAAAAACCTAACCTGCAATACTAGGCTGCCTGAGTAATCAGCAATGCCTCCCATAACATCCAACCTTCCAGGTGCCCTTGTCACAAAGATGTCCTCCTGTACAAAAAATTAACCCAAAGCAATCAACTTATAAACAGGACTGAAGCCAGAAGCAGGACCCAGTTTCAAAATATCAGGATAGTAAAACGGTTACTAAGCCTAATATATATTTATCAGCAGGCCTTTCACACTGAATGATTCAAAGTAAGAAGAGTGTTAACTGGTGTTATCCCACATCTAGAACTCTTAGGTTTCCCAGTGGTCCTATATTCGAGTTGTGCCAATTTACGTATGGTCGATTGGTTTTTAGATTGGATCCTTAATGGTAATAGATTCTTTTGAATCGCAAAAAGAACAAATTTTGTTAGAATTAGCATACCTCCCAATTAAAAAGCCCAGCAGCAGCCTTACGCTCACGCATCTGACGCTTCTCATTATTCTTTTCTGAATCAGAAACATTATTAAGTTCTACCAAAGAATTTAGGAAACTCCTTGTATCGGAAAGACCTTGAAGATCCCCATGAAGAATTTCAAAGTCGTCAGTGCAACTAGAATAGAAATGGAAATGTGTCAAAAAACGACCTAATTGAATCCATCATTATCATCATTGATTAAGATAAATAAAACTCACAATTCTGTAATTGCGTTGCTCTCACTCATTTCAGAAGTTGGTGATCCGGTACTTAGACCAAGTTCGTTTTCAGCATTTGTGTACCATTCAGGGATACTGACATCTCTGCCTGGGACCCTTTGCAGTTGATACCCAAGAACTATAGCATCACGTAACCTTCTAACACCACTCAACTATATAAGGAAATATATGAATCAGATAGCAACCGAAGGAACTAAAAGTTGCTTGAATAAATTTTAAATTATCGGTGTAGATGACTTTTCTGAGCAGCAATTTAAAACCTGTAAGAACTTATCCATCAGTGCATTTATCTATCTGCATTTCGTATTAAAATCACTAACCTATACCGTAACATGCAAATTTTCCGTTAAAGACAACCTCATTCTAGAAGGACCGCCTATTGTCAAGATGATTTGATTTCTGACTTCTTTCTTAGCATTATATGCGTAAGGGGCCACTTAAATCACCATAAAAGAAAAACCCTTCTAACATGCATTCATGATCTCGTAGGTGTCTCCTTTAAAACAATATGATGAAGAAAAACAACTCAAAAGTAGGTAACAATTCCAAGTATTTGACAATTCCTCCAATCCAAAATATAAACATAAGAAAATCTTTCTTTCAACGAGTGCATCAAGCCAATACACCTCCTGATAGAACTAATAAATTCTGTGATAGCACTACACAAACCATTGTTATAGACACTTATAAAAGAGCAGAACTTTGCTCCTTCCATGGTTAGGAATTTATGTAATACATCTCCAAGACATATAGGCAGAAAGTTTCTGTTTCGCGTTACAACAAGATTCAGAGTTCAAGCAACACCATGAAAAAATCAGTTACCTTGTCTGAAGCATAATTCTTGCCAATAGCGGTCTCTTGCAAGATGTGAGCTGCCACCTAAATGTTTATCATGATATCAGCATGTTATCAATAAAAACTAAAATACATGTTGAGACTCTTAGAACATAAAACTGACAAGAAATGACATCAAATATTTATACAAACTAGACTCTTCATTGAGCACTACTAGATATACCTCCAACCCACCTTTTAACAACCAACACAATTAAAATATTGAATAATGAATAAGTTCATATTTCCAAAAATACAATATATTTATAATTACGACAATTGGCATGTTTTCTTTTATCAATTCAATATTTTTACAGTATACAAAAGCTTCAAATTTTTCCCCATTCAAATGCAACCCCCAAAAAAAAAAAAAGTGCAATGATGTCAAGGGTAAAAGGCTCACTCTAGGAACTAGAAGCCTTATAATGCCCAAGGGACAAGAAGTTAAGTGCAATACGTATATGTGCATATTTTTGTATGTGTCTGTAGATATGTACATATATGTGTGTATAAATATAATTATGACAATAAACTGTAGAGATTGGTTCAGTTTATCCACAAAACATGAAAAACTTTTGTTTAACTTTGTTGGTCAAATTGACAAAAAAGGTGCGCCTACGTGCACCAGGCATATGCCTTATCAAATGGGCCTGGCCTGAAGATGTTTGAGGCGCATGCCTTGACAACACCATGCTCGCCCATGATTGTTAAGGTACACATTCAAATTCTGGTGAAGCATAATTTGGTTAAAATTTCACATCGCCATCTGATATGTCTACATGAGTAGCACCCATCAATAATTGTCGTAACTAAAAAAGCATATATATATATATATATATATGTATATACATTTATATACATATGCACTATCTTCTTGGTTGTAATAGCATAACATAAACCATTGAGATTCATACGCAAAAAGTTTATAGAATTAATAGAAACCAAGAAATGTTAAATATACCTCACCACCATTAATTCCTCCCTCATAACATGGTTTCAAACTGATTGCACGTTCAAGATAGGGTTTCCAATGGCCAGTGAGTAAATCCCTTCTAATCATCTCAACACCACTTTGATAAAACTGTAAAGAAAATAATGACATCTTAACCAATCCTTGATTATTTAGTCTATATATTCAAATTTCTTAATAATAAATTAGGATATGAAAGAGAAGAGATGATTGAAACAAATAAAATAGATTAAAGGAAGGGAACCTCAAGCATATTTCTTAAGAAGGGTTCTTCATTGAAATAATCTCTTCGAACAAAGACAAAAGGTAATTTATATGCCAAGGCTTCACTAACAGTGCCGTACCCAATTTTTCCTGAAACAGTGGATATACTATTGAATATTACTTCTCTCACTCATCTAATGAAGTTTTGCATGTTCAAAAATTTCAAACTAACCAAGCATACAGTCAGATGCCGCTATAAGGTCAGGTGTATATGCATCTTTTGGAAGCTTCAAAAAATTAGGTGGAAGCTCCTGGGTATCAGAGGCACCGCAAACCTGTATGATAAAACAATATTCAAGATTGGCACATAATGCCAGACAGTAAGATTATGCTGGAGCAACCTCTAAGGACAATTGGACGTGCTATAAAAGATACCAGGCACAGCCAACCAGAAGGTAAGTAATCTTCCTTCAACTTCCACCCTGCAGGCTGTAAATAAGCATACTAAGTGATTAATTGCACTTTAAAATGGATAAATATCTTAAAAGTCTAGGTACAATTGTGGAATTGTCCAACAGATTGACATAATAGTGCAAGCCCAACAACAATGTGGATATATATATCTGGTAAGTATTATGTCAAATAAAAAAAAAAAAAAAAAAGAATGTGAAACTTCAGTGAAATAGTCACCTGTCAATACATCACATTCACGATAACATGCAATACATTAAAACATTTCATTTTTTACTCTAGTTTTAAGTTTTAACATGATAATGCAATCTCCGTTAACTGATGGTTAAGTTATTAGATGAACTCTCAAATTAGTATACTTGGCCAGCAAATAGCAAGTTAATATGTTCAGCTGTTAAACTATTTGCACAAATTATCAGTATCTGAACAGCCACCAACTACTTCAACAGTATATATATTTGGAAATAATCATTCACAAACAATACTCCATGTATATGGGATCTCACCAGCAAAGTTGCAACAAAATAATGATGAACAAATACCATAAGAATAAAAAGGAATTTAGTCCCAGTCCCAAGAGAAAAGGGAAAGCCCGTAGACATTTAAAACATACGATCCAAATAAAACTCAGAGAAATATCCATATGATCAAGGCAATCTTGAATGGTTTAGGTAATTTACCTGTCCACCAAAGTTGAGAATAACTAGCTTCACATCCTCACCAATCCGGAGTTCCTTTCTCACCTAGAGCCAACAGGATGAGGGAAACAGCATTATATTGAAAACATTGATCAAGATGTAAATTAAATATTGTAAAAGATACAGATACTGCCTTGTTCTAACCTCCTTGCGAGATTTATGCAATCTCCTTACAACTAGAGGTACATCAATAACATCACGGAAAGCAGGCACTGTGAAAACAAATGACATTCAGATTAGACTTTAACAAATTTATAATCAATAATGAAAACATAGGAATGACATCTCTATACATACTTGGACAGTATCCTGGGAGACGGATGAGAAACTCACAATGTGAATAATCCTCTGCTATCTGTATCAGAGATTAAAGAGACTAACAAAATTACAAACATTGGAATAACTGATACAGAAACTTACACTTGAATGTGTTGCCTGGAAATGATCGCTTAATACTATTAGTGAGCCTCAGAGTTTTAAAGATCTTATTGATCTCAAAGCCAACAACTGTACGCAAATATACGACTCAAACAACATTTGGCATGCTTAAGCATGTGATATAGATTTTTTTTTTTTTTAAACAATCTCATTATAGGTTTTGACCATATCTGCTCTTTTTGACACAATGCCTAGAACTACACATAGGCCCTCCCCAACTCATAAATAAGAGGATAATGCGCTTCAATACACTAAAACCCACGTCCTCTTGCATTGGCAACAATGCCCAAGCCAATCGAGCTAAGACTCAGTCGGCATCTGATATAGATTTCTCTACTAACAACCTTCACCAGGTATTAATCACTTAATAGGCATATATTTGTGAAGAACTAAAGCCTAAAAGTTCATTAGAAAAATGCCTACTAAGCAGCTAAGTACATCCATAAAATACATGAATCAATGGATTATAAATATTACCTGCCAAACTATTGAACGATGATGATATCCAGCAGCCATCACATACTCAGCATAAATGAAGTCCCAGCTGCAATCATAGATGGATATAGATCAAATAATTACAAATAAACTTTTGGCTTCTGATCACAGGTTTCATAAAGGTACCGAAAACAGTATGGTATGAAGGGTTTGAGAACAGATTAAATTCTTATAAAGCTGCACTTCTTCCTTAAACCGGTCATGATAATAAATTACCTGAAGTTGGTAACACAGACTGAGCGAATTCCAGCTTCAGCAGCGGCTCGGCATGCAACTGGAACAACATCTGAAACCTGTTTTCATTCACAGCAAACTTCGTTTTAATTTGGAAGACATGTTAAATATGATACAATTCTATGCATCTTTTCCTTTTATTTTTATTAAAAGGTTAAATCAAAGACTCAGTGTCCCAATTTGATTCAACCACTTGAAGGAAAACCAGAATACAAACCACTAAGTCAGCTTTGATGGAGTGGAGCCACTCTACTTCTGTTGCCAAAATAGAATCCCGAGGTCGGACAGCTGTTTCAGAATACTAATATATATAGAAATTAGAAAATATCCAACTAAAAAAGTACAAACAAGGGGGAGAAGGGGAAGGCAATAATAACACGTAAATTTAAGTAGGTAGATACGGTAGAAACTTTTCAGATAATATGGAACTGAACTCAAGCTATAATATGGTTATGTTGGGAATATGACAATGTTGTAAAAATAAAATAAAATAATTAGAATTTATAACTACAAAAGGGCTCGAAATACCTTCTGCAGGGAGGCAAGACGATCCACGGTCAATGCATCTGCCTGAACTGCTCCACAGTCTAAAACTAGCTGATAATGTCATAGAGAGAAATATGGTTTAGTAAAACAGATTCGACCATAATTTTGCAGCACAGATAAAGACAACTGTTGAAGTTCTTTAATCCCTAACACATTCACCACTATTATGTTTAATTAAATGAAAAAGGAGAGAACCTTGCGAAGGAAGAGGCGAGGGGACTGAATTTCAGAAGTGTAAACGAAGTCAGGTGCACCGGTAACAACGTGCACATCATGCCCCGCTGCAATCAGATTTCGAACAACCTATAACAATCAATAGGCAGAAATGATAATCGGACCTAAAGGTTTCGAGGGATTAGAAAGAACTAAGGACAAAAATAAAAACCTCTACAACACGAGTGGCGTGGCCGAAGCCATGACCCGTGACATAATAGGCAAAGATGAGGTGATTGATGGATGCAGATTCTCCTCCATTCTCTTCGATCCTCATATCTACCACCACTTTTTTTTTTTTTTTTTTTTTTTTTTTTTGAATCACTTCCTTTGTTTTTTTATCAAAATTTCGAGGGAAGATTGTTTCAATTTAATACGGAGAGGGGGGCCTAAACAAATATGATGACCAATTATTAATAATAGTAATAAATAAAAAGAATTTTTCTTTCCTTAATTAGTTAGATCAAATTTCTCAACTCACAACGGAAGTTTGTTTCAATTTAATAGTGAGAGTGATGCACACAAACATGTGAGACGGCTACACAGAGACAGAGTTGAGACGCAAACAAGTTCAGAGACAAATAGACTACCGGATAAAGATGATGTCAATTATTAATAATAGTAATAAGAAAAGGGATAAAGATGATTGTCAATTATTAATAATAGTAATAAGAAAAGGTATAACCAAAGTTTTGTCACTAAATTTGACAACTATTTTAATGTTGTCTTTGAATTTTTTTTTCACTCCATATTAGTTCAGGAATTACTATTCTCAAATAATATCTTAAAATCAAAATGTATTTTTACTATAATAATAACTCGTGATTTCATAAAATTTTAAAGTTCTCATGTTGCATAGGTAAGGTTTGTGCGTGCCTTTCTTTGTCTTTTTTTTTAGAACGTGCTACACTATAATCTAAATATTTTATAAAAACATAATAATATTTTAGGTGCTGACCTATTATAATATTAGAGTGTTATGTCATCATATGGATCAAAATTAAAAATATATATCAAATTCCATATCGATAAATAAAATATTCTGAAAATAAATTGAAAATTTATCAAATTAAAAGGTACAATGTTACTTTACCCCATAAATAAAAGATAAAAGATGATGAGAAAAAGACTTATCTTTTTGATGGAAAGACTAAAGTTTATTTATATTGTTATTAACTTTTGGTTATAAAGTTTGATATACTATCCCAATCAACTAAAAGCCATACAAATTATTGCTACTGTACTAGTAGCTTTTGTTTTTGAAATTATTATTTATATTAATATTTTTTGGGCTTTTAATAATTTTATATAAATATTGATTATTTTTATTCTAAAACGTTTAATATGAAAATTGATTTGTTAATTTGTAAAAGAACTGGCCATGATGACCTTCGATTTCTTTCTCATACGTTAATGCTTTTTATCCAAATTCGAACATTCAACCAATTAACGGAAGTTTTTCTATAAATGAACCATTCTTTTACAATAGTACGTTTAATATAAATATATATATATATATATATATATATTTATATATAATATTATAGCAGCCACTTTTTCTTTTTTTGAAAAGAAATATCATAGTAGCCCTTTGACTTTTTTATTAAAACATTTTACTCAAATTTTAATTATAGAATTTGTTTTAACGAATTCAATACCAAATAATTTATTTGATTGAGTCATTGATATACTAAGGGACTTAATACAGTTATAAATTTTGCATCTTTCCAATTTTATATAAAAATCAAATAAATATTAAGTTGAAACTATTGAATTAAAATTTTCGACAATCTCTTTTCGCCTCTCTTTTATTAAAAATAAAATTTTGAAGTTTTCTTAGTCTTATAAATCTTAATTTGTCAAATTCTAAAATTTTCATAAAATTAAAATAGAGTATTTATAAAAAGAAATAATGTCTGAACCGTTTGAACTGTATCTGTTTTGTTTCTTTTTCTTTTTTTTTTTTTTTTTTTGATAAAAATCTGTTTTGTTTCTTTGTTTTCCCAACTTGGAGACATTTATTGCATTAGCGGATAGATGTCAAATAACTACATATCTGGCACGCAGCCCAACTCATCCAAACAACATATTTTCTTTTATTTTTGGATTAATTTCATCAAACATCCTTAAACTATAGTTCAGATTTCAAACTGGTCTCTAAATTTTAAAACACTTTAATTAAACTGTTGATGTGGCTCAATCCAACAAAAAATATAGTTTAGATTTCAAATTGATCTTTAAACTTTAAAATGCTTTAATAAAATTAATGACGTGGCTTAATAAAAAAAATTGAGAACAAGACAAAAATGAAAAGGTAAGGAAAAGAGAAGTTTCCTGAGGAAATAATACCCATTTTCCCTTTTTCATTTTAACTAATTCAAATATTCTGTTACGTTATTAACAAAGCAACCTTATATCACTAATGCCTTTTATTTAAACTACATCGTTTCATCTTCATTCAATTAACTCCCTCCAAACTTAACAAATATTAAAAATTAATATAATTTGACACACAACAATACTCCCTGTAATAGAGGATCCTCATCCTCAAGGATGAAGAGCAAGAAACCTTTTTTGCAAATCATGAAGCATCTTCCAGGAAGCATTTTTAAGAAAGGCATTTCTCCACTAAACTAACACTTTAATCATTGCCCTATGTCACGTCTGGTCATCCTCAAGTCTAATATTACAATTAGTTCTTTAACCATAGTCTCATCAAAGCCCACTACTGGTAAATCAACTTGGTATGGAGCCTTGCCAATATACTTTTCAATGCACATCAGAGCCTACTAGTAAATGTTGTTTATAAGCAATTTTCCCCATTTTAGCCACCAATAGGAAAAAAGCCAAAAAAAGAAACATGTGGTAACATCTAGCAGGTTTTCCTTTTCATAGAATGTCGCTGTAACACCCCTCCCATATTCAACGCCGAAATAGGGTTACGGAGCATTACCGAACTTACAACACTTTAAAATACACATTTCATATACAATTTATCATTTCAAATACAATTCAATCACAAACAATGATAGCGCCCTTAAACAAGCCTACGAGGCCTTAAACATGCATTAGAAATGTTTGGGACTAAACCAATAACTCGGGAAATTTTTGTAAAACTTAGAAAATTTTGCTTCAAATAGGGGACACATGCCCGTGTGTCTCACATACCACAGACACGCTGTGTCACAGTAGTAGTGTGAAACAGGGGTACATACTGACTTGGGTCACACGGCCAACCACACGCTCGTGTGTCTAGCCCGTGTGCCCTTCGAAAGTGGCCACACACGCCTTTGTGCCAGGCCGTATGCTAGGTCGTGTCAAACCTGTAGGGTATACTGACTTATGCAACACGGCCAAGTCACACGACCAAGTCACACACCCATGTGCTAGGCCGTGTGCCAATTACGGGGGTAAATTGACTTGTGCCACATGGCCAATCACATGCCCGTGTGTGTGGCCGTTTGAAGCATACTGACTTCATTTAAATTTCCACAGTAAGAGACACACGGCCATGTATCATGACCGTGTGTCACACACGGCTAAGACACATGCCCATGTCTCTGCCCGTGTGGACAAAAATAGGCTATTTACCAAGCCATTTTTCCACCCACTTTATACATACCTAAACCAACTCAAATGGTACCAAATCATAGCATAATTAGCATTCAATTCAGCCACATTCAAGACTAATCCATACCATTTTCAATACCAACATTAAACATGCTTATAACTCAAGTTTAACTCAACCAAAACCTATTCAAATACATATACCAATCAACTAGTTTAACCATTACCTTACATACCCCATTTTTATACCAATTCATTAGCAAAATACCAATTCCACAAACTTCATAATATGGCCATTCACATATCCATCTAAAGAACTCAAATATCAACATATATGCACATATAAGCACATAACAAAATTCCCCAAATTAAGCCAACTCTCATGGATATATATACAACTCAAAATATAGACATTTACAAACCAATTCATTTGGCCAAAGTCATTACCAAAACATAAAAAACAAGACTCAAATACCTATACATGCCATATACTTAAACATAGTTTCAAAAGTACCAAAGAGTTAGTGGATAGTGCGATGAGGTCTCCGACGATCCCCGAATTCGAGCTAGCTTTAAAATCACTATAAAACATGGAAAAACAACAAAGTAAGCTATATAGCTTAGTAAGCTCATATGTTAACAATAAGCAACTATCATTATTCATATAATAGAAAAAAATGTACAATAAAACTATTAAATCTCAAGTCATCATATGATCATTCATATAACTTACCAAGAAACTCATCAATTTCTTATTTTTCAATACTCAATTTATTTCCATACATACCTGTGCCATCTCGTACCAATCTCATACTCAATCACATCATGTATTTACCTGTTGAACCATTCGAAATAGAAGTCGGATACCCAAGGTCTCGCTCGATAAGTACCTACACCATGGCCAGTAGCCAAATCAAGGTAACTTATCCGAAATTCTGATATCATGGCCCGAAGCCAAATCAGCCAATATGCATGGCCCGAAGCCAAATCGGTTTATCTTGCACACGTAGTGCTAAACCATGGCCCGACGCCAACTCAAGTATACCTAATGACATGTCACTAACATCCTAAACTATTCCTAAAGTTCAATTAGGATTTCAACTGTCGAATCTTCATTGAATCATTTCCAAACTTGTCCGTAATAACATAATCACAATCCATGCTATATCAAAGCATATAAAATACATTAGAAATGAATTTATAACATACGAACTTATCTCGGATGTTAAAACGGCTTTAAAACACACTTTAAAACATACTTATTCAATGTATTCAAAATTAACTTATTCAATAATCTATTCATTCAATTTAGTCTAAAACATACTTTAAAACACATTTACACTTTTGCGCCACATATTTCACATATTTCACAATTTAGTCTTTATTGCATAAAATCACAAATTAGCGTAATTCCAACTATACCCATGCAAGCTGAATTACTATTATGCCCCTAGCAGCCCATATTTTTCATTTATTTCACATTTTAATCACAAAGTTTTAACATTTCTCAAATTAGCTCCTAATTTGCATTTTCACTAAAAATCACTTAACAAAACTTGTAATACTCATAACAAATATTCATAATCTATCATCAAACATCAAAACTCATACACATTCATCAATGGCATGATTCAAATCATTAAAAATTTTGCAAATTAGTCCTTGGGCTAGTTAGTACTAGCTGCAACGATCTCAAAAAAATAAAAATCATTAAAAAGGGACAAAGATCACTTACCAATTTAACCTCAAAGTGATTAAACCCTAAATGCATAACAATGGCTTCTTTTCTTTGAGTATTCGGTTGATGATGAAGAAAATAAAAAGATGATATGAAATTTTATCACATTTAATTATGCTTTATTAACTAAATTACAAAATTAACCTTATTCATAAACCATTAAAAACATCCATTCTATGCCCATAAATGTCCACTCATACTATTAATGGTCTAATTACAACATAAAAGGGCCTCCTATTTTAAGTTCCATAGCTATTAGGCACTTTTAGCTAATAGAACATCAATTTTGCACTTTATGCGATTTAGTCCTTTTTCTCAAATTGACTATTTAAACGATAAAATTTCTTCACGAAACTTTCACACATACATGCTATCATAATGTAAACACTTAAAATAGTATTAAAATAATTTTTAAACCTCGGATTTGTGGTCCCAAAACCACTATTCCAATTTGACTAAAAACGAGCTGTTACAACTTTCCTCCCTTTAGGGATTTTTGTCCCTGAAAATTTACCAGTGAAAAGGTTAGGGTACTATTTTCTCATAGATTCCTCGGGTTCCTAAGTAGCTTTTTCGATCCCATGTTTATGCCAAAGAACCTTCACTAAGGCTATGCGTTTATTTCTCAATTCTTTGATTTCACGAGCTAAAATCCTGATCGGTTTTTCGTTGTACATCATATCATGCTGAATCTCAATTTCTGACGGAGAAATCACATGTGACAGATCAGATCTGTATCGACGTAGCATAAAAACGTGAAAGACATTATGAATCTTTTCTAATTCTGATGGTAAAGCTAGTCGATATGCCACTGGTCCTATTCATTCGATGGTCTCATACGGCCCGATAAAACGCTGACTCAATTTGCCTTTCCGAACAAATCTAAGGATTTTCTTCCACGGAGATACTTTTAAAAACACTTTGTTATCAATTTGAAATTCAATATCTTTTCATTTCAAATCCGAGTACGATTTCTGACGATATGAAGTTGCTTTTAAACAGTCGCGAATCATTTTCACTTTCTCTTTAGTTTCTTTAATCAAATCAACCCCGTGAATCTTTCTTTCTCTAAGTTCAGTCCAAAATAATGGAGTTCGGCATATACGACCATACAAGTCTTCGTACGGTGCCATCTTTATACTCGATTGAAAGCTATTATTATATGCAAATTCAACTAGCGATAAATATTTCTCCTAATTGCCTTCGAATTCCAAAATACAACATCGAGCATATCTTCGAGAATCTGAATTACTCGCTCAGACTGTCTGTCGATTTGCGAATGAAAAGCTGTACTAAAATTTAACTTTGTACCGAGAGCAATAACACCCCAAACCTGGCCTAGACATTACGGCCGAATCTAGCAGTGCCACATTGAAGTGCAATTTTGGAAATGTAGTTCTCGTAAAACTTGTTGAAATAGCTCTCTTAGTTAAAACTCATTAAGCCCGTTTAAGTTATTTATTCAAAACAAAATTGTAGTTACATCTAAAAACTTGATCATTGCGAAAGCTTACTTTTTAAATTAATTGTTGTAAAGGCGTGATGTTTTTGAAAACAGATATATTTTAAGAAAACCGCACCCTAGTTCTATCGGCTTCAAAATGTAATTAAGTAAACCCAGAATTTAAGTTTAAAAGTTAAGTAAAGGCCTTATTACAAACCCAATATAAAATAATAATTAAGATAAATCAAATCCAAAGTAATTTTAAATGTGTGGTCGTCTCTAAGTCCCTCGCAGCACCAAACCGTCTATGCCTGGGATTATATGTATAGTAAAATAGTTGGGTGAGTTTACGAAAACTCTGTATGTAATCCCAATAATAATAATAGTAACATACAATAACAGTATGGGTCTGAGTCCATTTCAGTAACAGGGACATCTGGGCCTAAGCCCGCTTCAGAACAGAAGCAGAGTGGGCCTTAGCCCAAATCAGTACAGTAATAGAATAATCAAGCATGCAAGAATCCTACCCATCCAGCCTCTACACTCCATCTCCGTCCAACCCTACACTTCATGTGGGGATATAATATCGACCCACCTATCCCTACACTCTAAATAATAGTACCGATGTGACACTAAATAGAAATATGCAGCAGAGCTGCTAGTACAATAGGCTAAAAGCCATCAGAGATATACAGCAGAGCTACCAAAACAATACACTTCCTCCAATCATATATACCCAACCCCCATGCAATGTAACATACATCAGTGACATGCTATATCATAATGTTATGCATGTATTTAGATCATAACCATATATATATGTCATCTCATGGTATACATAATCATCCATACATCATATAAGGTCAAAACAGACATTTTACCTATAGGGGGTATTTTGGTCATTTTACCCCTTAAGGGTATTTTAGTCATTTTTATCAATTTGGGCCTAAGTACTCTTAGGCCCATCAGTAAGCCCACGGTCATCTCGAGCGACTCATGCGACCATAATGGTACAAACAATGGAATTGGGTCCAAGCCCATCAAGTAGGCCCATGTGGACCCACACGACCGTGTGACCCACCAAGCCTAAAATTGGCCTAAGCCATGTGTGCGTCGCAGCAAGGCTAGTAATACCCACCTAACGGTAAGTTTCACTCGTACGAGCCCACGAGCCCATTAGGACCATATGGCCCATTTTGGCCCAAGCCCATGAAATCGCTCATGGTGGCCATTTCTCGATGTAGGCCCATATTTTGTGGGCTCGACTAATCACATTTGCGTTCGCGTGCCCATATGGCCAAAAGCTCAATCTTTCAGCTTTTCGACTTTTGTCGTTATAGTCTATACAGTGTGAAAAACACACCTATTTGCGAGATGAGCGATTGACCTACTCGTATTCAACCTATAACCCAATCAGAATAATTCGTTAGTCAGCTGTCCAACAGGGTTAATCACTTTAATACATAATTCAAAATACTCCTTCCTTACCTTGTCTGAACGAACGGCCTTGATCCCTCTAAGATCGCTGACCCCAATCGGCTCACGCCCTTATCACAAACTTGTAATGTAATAGATCTTACAAAATTAATCACTCACCATTGTGGCTTAAATCCACATATATTGTGATATAGGGACAAATGGCATATTTGGCCCATTCTCAAAAGAATAAAGGTAACCATTTACCTATTACGAAACGGAGATATAGATTGTGATTGCTTCCCAAACGTAAGTGCTTCTTCATTTCAAAAAAAATCCCTCGAACCCATCACGAAAAAGAAAAGATTCGCAGTTAGAAGTCATAAGAGTAACACAGTCGGCTTCCAAAAACAAACCCAAAGAACCGAATGAACATATACTAAAATGGTCGAAAAACTAAAAGAACAAACATAAGGATACCTGTCGATTTGATAACACCCTTGCAAAAACAATCCCCGACACCAGTAGTTAGTATAGAAGCATTCGACCAACACCACCCAATAGGAAGAATCGAAAGGAATTAAGAAGAAAAAGGAACAATCAGCTATGTGCAGCAACTAAATGAAAAGAAATGTTAAAGAAGGGAAAAGAACTCTATTCGGCTAAGATGAAGGAGAGTGAGAAAAAAATAGAGGGACGGTGAACAAGAATAAAGAAAATAAAGTGAGGAGGTTCGGCTATGAGCAAAAACCAAATAGAGAAATGGTAAGAGAGAATGGTAGTCGACAAAAGTTAAGAAGAAAAGAAGCACAATTCAACCTAAGAGGAAACCTCTGAATAGGTAAAGTGTGGAAGAAAAGTTTTAGAGTAAGAAGAAACACTACACACCAAAAGAGGGTCGAGAGAAAAAAATCCAAACGCAAAATGCACGAAAGAAAAGAGTAACCCTAACTGTCTACTGATGATTTCGACTTCAGCACCCAGAGTAACCAAAATCGAACACTCCCCTCTCTCAAAGTAAATTTTCGGCACCAACCTTCTCCAATTCAAACTCCTAAATTTCCTCCTCAAATCCCTCCATAATCTATTCTTTGATATCCTCCTCAATTTTCTCCATAATTAACTCCTCCAATCCCTCCAACCTCTCATCCATCAGAGTTCTACTACACCACAAACTCTAGCTACACAGATCAACAAAAAATAAATCCCCTCGTTGCACACCCCAAGACTTGAACCTCGGACCTCTCAGTTGTGTCACACGCCTTGCCACTAAACCACAAGCTCCTCTTGTGACATAATTCCGCCACAATTTATTTTAAAGCCTACAAGCTAACATCAAGGTTTATTAAAAAGAAAAATCATAGATTTTGCAAACGCCAGGGCTTGAACCCAGTACTTCTCAGACACTCCCAAACGCTCCTAAATTACCTAACCAACACACCAAACATGCAATTATGACAGAACAAGCAGAATTCAAGGTTTTAAATTTTTAGGGCATTACAACTCTACCACCCTAAAAGAAATTTCGAGCTCAAAATTTACCTGGTCAGAATAGGAGAGGGTATTGCTGTCGCATCGCTTCCTCTGGTTTCCACGTCGCTTCCTCTAAACCATGATTACGCCACAACACTTTCACCAGTGGGACAGACTTCCTTCGTAGAACTTTAACATCACGATCCAATATCTGCATTGGTTCCTCTTCGAAGGTCAGATCAGGCCTAACCTCAATCTCCTCGACTGGCATAATATGCGTGGGATCAGAACGGTAACGCCTCAGCATGAAATCATGGAATGCATCATGAATTCTATCCAACTCGGAGGAAAATCAAGCTGGTAGGCAACCTGTCCCACGCGCTTCAGTAAACGGTAAGGCCCAATGAATCTAGGGCTCAACTTACCCTTCCATCCAAATCTCAATACTTTCTTCCATGGGCAGAGCTTGAAAAATACGTAGTCCCCCATAGAATACTTAATCTCAAGGTGTTTAAGGTCTGCGTAAGACTTTTTCTTGTCAGATGCTTCCTTCAACTGGTCTCGAATCAGTTTTACCTTATCCTCGGTATCAGACACCAACTTAGGCCCCAAAACTCACCGCTCGCCCAACTCAGTCCAACACGTAGGAGTACGACACCTACGACCATATAATGCCTCATACGGTGCCATCTAAATGCTGGATTGATAACTATTATTATATGCGAACTCTGCCAACGGTAAATAGTTCTCCTAATTACCTCAAAATCAATTACACAACCCCTCAACATGTCCTCCAGTATCTGAATCACCCTCTCTGGCTGACTATCTGTCTGAGGGTGGAACGCAATACTAAAGTCTAACCTTGTACCCAGTGCTTCGTGTAACTTTTTCCAAAGTCGAGACGTGAATCGAGGATATCTATCCGATATGATGGAAACTGGTATCCCATGCAATCTCACAATCTCTGCTACGTACAACTTAGCCAGCTTCTGCAACGAGTAATCAGTACGGACTGGTATAAAATGGACAGACTTGGTCAACTGATCAACGATAACTCATATCGAATCTTTCTTAGTAGGCGTTAAGGGCAGCCCAGTAACAAAGTCCATAGTTGCCCTTTCCCATTTCCAGAGAGGAATCTTAACTAGCTGCAATAATCCAAAAGGCAGTTGATGCTCAGCCTTAACCTGCTGGCATGTCAGACACTTACTTACGAACGTAGTAACCTCTCGCTTAAGTCCTGGCCACCAGTACAATTCACGAAGGTCTCGGTACATCTTGTTTCTGCTAGGGTGCATGGCATACAGACTGCTATGCGCCTCTTGCAATATAGACTGCCTCAAATCAGAATCCCTCGGTACACAAACTCTCCCAAAGAAACACAATGCCCCTTCATTGTTCAACCCAAAACCAGAAGTTTCCCCACTTTCAACTTGTCAGAACCAAGAAACCAGTGACTCATCCATCAACTATTTAACCTTAATCATTTTAGTCCACGTCGGTCTAACTTGCAGTTCAGCCAACAAACTGCCATTATCGAACAAACTGAGACGAGCGAACATCGTTCTTAGGTCTGACACAGCCCTACGGCTTAGTGCGTCAGCTATTACATTAGCCTTACCGGGATAGTATTCAATTGAGCAATCATAATCCTTAAGCAGCTCGATCCACCTACGCTGCCTAAGGTTTAACTCCTACTGGGTGAGAAGGTACTTGAGGCTCTTGTGATTGGTGTAGATTGTACACTTCTCTCCATAAAGGTAATACCTCTAAATTTTCAACGCGAACACCACCGGCTAACTCCAAATCGTGAGTTAGGTAATTCACCTCATGGGTCTTAAGTTGGCGAGATACATACGCAACCACCTTACCCCCTTGCATCAACATACATCCTAACCCAACGTGTGATGCATCGCTATAGACAGTGAATTCTTTCCCCGATTCTGGCTTTATCAAGATAAGGGCTTCAGTCACAACTTCCTTCAATTTCTCAAAACTTTCCTGTTACTTTTCAGTCCAAACAAAAGGTACCCCCTTACGTATCAACTTAGTCAGAGGCGCAACAATTAAAGAAAATCCTTCCATAAGACGTTTGTAATACCTAGCCAGCCCTAGAAAACTTCATATTTTAGACATAGTTTTAAGTGGTTTCCAGTCCAAAATAGCCTCGATTTTTGAGGATCGACCCTAATCCCCTCAGTAGAAACAACGTGACCCAAAAATGTCACCTCACGCAACTAGAATTCACACTTGCTGAATTTGGCATATAACTGTTTCTCCCTCAGAACCTGTAAGATGACTCGAAGGTGTGCGTCATGATCTTCCTCAGTTCTCGAGTACACCAGGATGTCATCTATAAACACCACCACAAATCGATCCAGATAAGGCTGAAATATACGGTTCATTAGATCCATAAAAGCAGCTAGTACATTTTTTAGCCCAAACGGCATCACAAGAAACTCATAGTGCCCATAACGAGTCCTAAATGCTATTTTGTACACATCTACCTCTTTCACTTTCAATTGATGATACCCAGATCGGAGATCTATCTTGGAAAAGATCAAAGCTCCTCGAAGTTGATCGAATAGATCATCTATCCGTGGTAGGGTACTTTTCTTGATAGTCAGTTTGTTTAATTCTCGGTAGTCAATGCACATGCACATAGTTCCGTCCTTCTTCTTCACAAATAAGATCGGTGCTCTCCATGGAGGCACATTAGGTTATATGAATCCTCGATCTAGTAATTATTAAATTTGAGCTTTGAGTTCAACAAGCTCATTTCGTGTCATTCTATAAGGGGCAATAGACACTGGAGCTGTACCAGATAAGAGCTCAATCCCGAATTCGACTTCACGATTTGACGGTAATCCCAGTAGCTCATTCAAAAACACATCAAAAAAATATTTAACCGTTCTCAAATCCTTAACAGAAGGTCCTTTAGAATCTGAATTACTGACGTAAGCTAAATATGCTTCACACCCTGTACGAACCAATTTCTCGTCTCTTAATGCTGAAATCACATTTGATAAATAATCCCGGTGTTCCCTAATAACTATTACTTCATTACCCTCTGCAGTCTTTAATCCTACCCGCTTAGCAGCACAATCCAGAGTCGCTTGATGCCTAACTAGCCAATCCATTCCCAAAATTAAGTCAAACTCACCGAAGGGAAGTTTCATTAAATCCACTAAAAAGGTTGTTCCCTGGACCTCCAAAGGTACCTCTTTATACAATTTGTTCACTCTCATTGACTGCCCTAAAGGACTCAACACGGTAACCTCACTAGCAGTGGTTTCAAACATCACACCCAAGGTCTATACGAGTGTGTAGACCCTACATCAACTATTACAGTATAAGGAAAACTATGAATAAGAAACGTACCAGTTGTTGCATCTGGTGCATCACCCTTCTCTCGATGTCGTGCAGCATACACCAAAGCTGCTTGCCTCATCTTTACATGACCAGCACCTTGGCCAGGTGTTCCTCGACCACGGCCCATACCGTTTCCACCTCATCACGACCACGGCCTCTCAGGTGGTTGCTTGACCACCCTCGGTGGTCAGAGAGTACCTACTCCAAGAGCTACATCCGAATCGATCTCCGTGGGCACTCCCTAATACGGTGCTCTCGATCTGCATCTCAAGTAGGCTCCAATCCTTTTCAAGCATTCCCTAAAATGGCTCTTTCCACATTCAACATAAGGTTTCTCCCTAGCAGCAACAATAGGGGGCCTAGCTTTGACTGGCCCATCAATCTTGTCCCTTTTTCTAGGCCTCTGAACGAAATTGGTGGGCTTTGCATCTCTTCTTTTTTCCTTTATCTTTTTCACGATTTTGGCGCTCTGTGCGCTTTGCCTCCTCAGCGATCTTAACTTTTTCTACTAACGCAACAAAGTCCCACTCCCTCTGTGAAGCTATCAACACTCGGAGATTGTCCTGAGGCCTTCCTCAAACTGAACATAGCACTCGTACTTCGTTGCTACTATCCCTCGAGCATACCGGCTAAGTTACAAGAATTCTACCTCGTACTCAGCCACTGTTCTGTCTCCTTGAACCAAATTCAAAAATTCTTTCCTACAAGCATTGACATAGCTGACGCCCACATACTTTCCTTGAAACGTGGACTTGAAGAATTTCAGGTTAATCAATCATGGTACCTTCTTTTACTGTCAGCCACTACTAATAGGCTTCCTCTCTCAGCAGGGACACATCACCCTTCAATTTTTGTTCAAGGGTGCGGTCGAGATCATCCATAATTCTTTCTGTGGCCTTCAACCAGTATTCAGCCACACTAGGGGCCACCCAAAAATACCTCTGAAGACCTTTGCTCCATTCCACTTGAGTCGTTCCGTAACTGACCCTCGACCTGCATTAACAATACTAGTCCCAATAACCCTTTCCAAAATACGGAGCATTGCTTGAGAAAGTACGTCGTCCCCAGCTGCTCGATTGTGTGACCCAGTCTCAGTCACAGGTGAGGTCGGTGTCACACTAGTTTCTAAATTAAGCAAGTGATCAGATGTCGAGGACCCAGCCCTAGCACCTCGACGGCCTCTGCCGCGACCTCTTGTACCCCTTCCACGAGTACCTCTGGCGCTCATATCGATTCACGTGTTATCTATTTTAGAAATTTTATGCACATTAGTTTAAAGTTCCAATAATTATTAGCAAACGTTTTATGATAAATAGTTGGTTAAATTTTGTTTTCGCAGATCGAGGTCTCACTACAGTTTTCAGTTTCCTACAGTTTCAGTTTAATCTCTCTATGGTATTTTAGTACAGTCTCATAACTAGAGTATCCTTAGTATTACAATTTTAAATAGAAAAGGTATTTAAAATACTTACAGATTCAGCGTCGGAGACTCGGTGATCGACACTTCCAGTAGTAATATTTCAAAATATCATCAATTCTTGGAAAAACAATTTTTAGAAATTCAAATTTTTCAAAAAAAACCCATTCCAAACCCGGCCCAGAAGTTAGGCCGAATCTAGCAGTTCCACATTGAAGTGCAATTTTGGAAACGTAGTTCTCGTAAAACTTGTTGAAATAGCTCTCTTAGTTAAAACTCATTAAGCCCTTTTAAGTTATTTGTTCAAAACAAAATTGTAGTTACATCTGAAAACTTGATCATTGCGGAAGCTTACTTTTTAATTTAATTGTTGTAAAGGCATGATGTTTTTGAAAAAAGATATCTTTTAAGAAAATCGTTCCCTAGTTCTATCGGCTTCAAAATGTAATTAAGTAAACCTAAAATTTAAGTTTAAAAGTTAAGTAAAGGCCTTATTACAAACCCAATATAAAAAATAATTAAGGTAAATCAAATCTATAGTAATTTTAAGTGTGTGGCCGTCTCCAAGTCCCTCGCAGCACCGAATTGTCTATGCCTGGGGATTACATGTACAGTAAAATAGTTGGGTAAGTTTACAAAAACTCTGTGTGTAATCCCAATAATAATAACAGTAACATACAATAACAGTCTAGGTCTGAGCCCATTTTAGTAACAGGGACAGTCTTGGCCTAAGCCCGTTTCAGAACAGAAGTAGTGTGGGCCTTAGCCCAAATCAGTACAGTAACAGAATAATCAAGCATGCAAGAATCCTACCCATCCAGCCTCTACACTCCATCTTCGTCCAACCCTACACTCCATGTGGGGATATAATATTGACCCACACATCCCTACACTCCAAATAATAATACCGATGCAACACTAAATAGAAATATGCAGCAGAGCTGCAGTACAATAGGCAAAAAGCCATCAGAGATATGCAGCAGAGCTACAAACTTCCTCCAATCATATATACCCAACCCCTATGCAATGCAACATATATCAATGACATGCTATATCATAATGTTATGCATGTATTCATATCATATCCATATATATATATGTCATCTCATGGCATACATAATCATCCATACATCATATAGGGTCAAAATAGACATTTTTCCTACGGGGGTATTTTGGTTATTTTACCCCTTAGGGGTTTTTCAGTCATATTTATCAATTTGGGCCTAAGTACTCTTAGGCCCATCAGTACTCTTGGGCCTAAGACTCATGCAACCATAATAGTGCAGACAGTGGAATTGGGCCCAAGCCCATCAAGAGGCCATGTAGGCCCACACGACTATGTGGCCCACCAAGCCCAAAATTGGCCTAAGCCATGTGTACGTCGCAGCCAGGCTAGTAATACCCACCTAACAGTAAGTTTCACTCGTACGGGCCCATGCGCCCATACGACCCATTTCGACCCAAGCCCAAAAAATTGCTCATAGTGGCCGTTTCTCGATGTAGGCCCACTTTTGTGGGCTCGGCTGATCACATGTGCGTTCGCGTGCCCATGTGGCCAAAAGCTCAATCTTCCAGCTTTTTAGCTTTTGCCGTTATAGTCTATACAGTGTGAAAAACACACATGTTTGCGAGATGCGCGATTAACCTACTCGTATCCAACCTAAAACCAAACAGAATAATTCGTGAGTCAGCTATCCAATAGGGTTAATCACTTTAACGCATAATCCAAAATCCTCATTCCTTACCTTGTCTGAATGAACGTCCTTGATCCCTCCCAGATCACTGACCCCGATCGGTTCATGCCCTTATCATAAATCTATAATGTAACAGATCTTACAAAATTAATCACTCACCATTGTGGCATAAATCCATATATATTGTGATATAGGGACAATTGGCACATTTGGCCCATTCTTAAAAGAATGAAAGTAATCATTTACCTATTGCGTAACGGAGATATGGATTGTGATTGCTTCCCAAACGTAAGTGCTTCTTCACTTCACTGAAAGTCCCTCGAACCCATCGCGAAAAAGAAAAGATTTGCAGTTAGAAGTCATAAGAGTAACACATTCGGCTTCCAAAAACAAACCCAAAGAACCGAATGAACACATACTAAAATGGTCAAAAAACTAAAAGAACAACATAAGGATACCTGTCGATTTGATAACACCCTTGCAAAAACAATCCCCGACACCAGTAGCTAGCACAGAAGCATTCAGTCAACACCACCCAGTAGGAAGAATCGAAAGGAGTTAAGAAGAAAAAGGAATAATCATCTATGTGCAGCAACCGAATAAAATAAATACTGAAGAAGGGAAAAGAACTCTGTTCGACCAAGATGAAGGAGAGTGAGAAAAAAATAGAGGGACGGCGAACAAGAATAAAGAAAATAAAGTCAGGAGGTTCGGCTATGAGAAAAAAATGAATGGAGAAATGGTAAAAGAGAATGGTAGTCGACAGAAGTTGAGAGGAAAAGAAGCACAATTTGACCTAAGAGAAAACCTCCGAATATGTAAAGTGTGGAAGAAATGTTTTAGAGTAAGAAGAAACACTGCACACCAAAAGAGGGTCGAGAGAAAAGAATCAAAATGCAAAACGCATGAAAGAAAAGAGTAACCCTAACTGTCTACTGATGATTTTGGCTTTAACACCCAGAGTAACCAAAACCGAACACTCCCATCTCTCAAAGAAAATTTTCAGAACCAACCTTCTCCAATTCAAACTCCTAAATTTCCTCCCTCAAATCCCTCCATAATCCAGTCCTTGATATCCTCCTCAATTTTCTCCATAATTAATTCCTCCAATCCCTCCAACCTCTCATCCATCAGAGTTATACTACACCACAAACTCTAGCCACACAGATCAACAAAAGATAAATCTCCTCAGTGCACACCCTAAGACTTGAACCTTAAACCTCTCAACTGTGTCACACGCCACTTGCCACTAAGCCACAAGCTCCTCTTGTGACATAATTCCACCACAATTTATTTTAAAGCTTACAAGCTAACATCAAGGTTTACTAAAAAGAAAAATCATAGATTTTGCAAAAGCCAGGGCTTGAACCCATGACTTCTCAGACACTCCCAAACACTCCTAAATCACCTAACGAACACACCAAACATGCAATTGTGACAGAACAAGTAGAATTCAAGGTTTTAAACTTTCAGGGTGTTACAAGAGCTTGTTGTAATTTATTCCAAAACTGTGACGTAAACCTTGGATCTCTATCTAAAATAATCGAAACTGGCACCCCGTGCAATCTAACAATCTCAACAATATACAATTTAGCTAATCTGTCAAGTGAATAATCTGTACGTACAGGTATGAAATGAGAAAATTTCATTGTTGATCTACGACAATCCAAATATCATCTTTCTTTTTCGGAGACAGAGGTAATCCCGATACAAAATCCATAATCACTCTATCCCATTTCCACTCCAGTATCATCACAGGCTGAAGCAAACCTAAAGGCACTTGATGTTTGACTTTCACTTGCTGACACACTAAACATCTCACTACAAATTCAAAAATGCCTCGTTTCATACCCGACCACCAATACAATTATTTCAAATTATTGTACATTTTAGTACTTATCGGATGAACAGATAAACATCCACTATGTGCCTCGTGTAAAATTTTTGAATCAACTCTTGATCCTTTGGTATACAGATTCTATCTCGAAACATCAAATAATCATCGTATCTAATTTGGTACTCTGAATTACTAGTTGACTCACACTGAACTCGTTTAGCTTTCAATTCACTATCACAGTTCTGAGCTTCACAGATTTGCTGAAGAAATAACGGTCTTGATTTCAACTCAGTTACAATCGAATCGTCATCAGATAAAGTTAATTGTGTATTCATCGCACTAAAAAAAATGACTTTCTGCTCAGAGCATCAGCAACCACATTCGCTTTCCTTAGGTGATAATCAATTACTAACTCATAATCTTTAAGTAACTCAAGCCATCTCCGTTGTCGCAAATTCAAATATTTCTGAGTCATAATATACTTTAAACTCTTATGATCAGTAAAGATGTGGCATTTTCCTCCGTACAAATAATGACGCCAGATTTTCAATGCAAAGACTATAGCAGCCAACTCTAAATCATGAGTCAGATAATTCTTTTCATGCGGTTTCAACTGTCTGGAGACATAAGCTACAACTTTTCCTTCTTGCATCAATACACAACCCAAACCGTTTAGTAATGCGTCACTGTAAATCACAAATTCTTTACCCGACTCAGGTTGAACTAACATTGGTGCCTCAATTAACAATGCTTTCAACTGTTCAAAACTCTGTTGACATTTTTCTGACCATTCGAATTTCACATCTTTCTGAAGCAGTTGTGTCGATGTCACAATCATCAAAAATCCTTCCACAAATCTTTGTAAATACCCCGCTAAGCCCAGAAAACTACGGACTTCAGATACATTCCTCGGAGGTTTCCAGTCAACAATAGCAGAAATCTTGCTCGGATCAACTCGAATGCCATTGATAAACCGTAAAAGTAACATATTTTAACCCCATATTTAGTATACTTTTAGGATGATTTAGCCCTGATTTATGTAAAAAGGTGTTTTTAATCCTTTCTTTTCATATTTCTACTCAAGAAAGCACCCGAGGACGAAAAGAACAAGAAACGGGCCAATTTGGGCCAAATAAGAAATCGACACAGCCGTGCCTCAACAATTAATTAAGATACGGCCATGCCACGATTTAATGGTCGTGCCCCAATCGACAGAATTAAGGCACGGCCCAACCCCGATTTACACAGTGTGTGCCATGGCCGTGCCCCTGTTACGGAAGAGAGCAACTTCACTCGGATTTGGATACTTAGAGCCAAAAAAACACTTTTCAAAGCCTATTCAAACACCGAGTAGGGAGTAGACTTAATTTAGGACACTTTGGGACCAAGTAAAGGATTCTGAAAGCCTATATAAACACCCTAAGTGTATCCTGAGAGGGGGCGGTTAGCTAGGCCAAGGAGCCGAGCCAGAAAGATCACATTTGTGGGACTCATTCGAAGATAGCCAATTGATCCATCTCAAGAAGCTGAAATTCTACTCAAGACGGCAGATTTCTCCTTCAATACCTTTAGGGGGTTTTAAGCATTTCTTATGTTTTGTTTTATCTTTTCTCTTGAGATGTGTTATTTTCAAGTTATGAACTAAATCTTTCAGATACCTGAAGGGATGAAACCTAGATGAATTTTGTTATTATTTTCTGAATTATATGATAATACTTAGTTTGTTCTTAATTATGTATGCTTAATATAAATCTGATGTGCTTAGGTGGAGGAGGAATAGACCCCGCTTAAGAGTAGATCTAGCGTAATTAAGTGGAGTTGATCGAATGCCTAAAGATAGGGTTACGAGATTTTGCGGATTAGGGTGAAACCTAATATGGGAATCCATTGATCGATTTACTGCTATTCTAGGGGGTTCTTATAAGCGAACGAGAGTTCCACTAATTAACCTAGGATTAGACGTTATTCGCCTCGAGAGAGGGTTTAATATAGGTTAGGGAGTCTTACGGATCAAGCTAAGTAAGGAAATAATATGATTCAGTAATAAGTAACAAGTGAAGTCTAGGTGGATTCTTCCTGAGGGTATCATCGTAATTAATTGAGTTTCTTCAAGTTATTTCACAATTCGTTCTTTTTGTCTTTGTGTCTTTCGCTTAGTAGTCGTAAATTAGTTAAAGCAACCAATCACTCCATATTTTAGGCTAAATAATAAAAAGAAAGTGAGTATTAGTACTTTTAGTTCCTTTGGGTTCGATAATCCGGTCTTGCCTAAGCTATACTACTGTTCGATAGGTACACTTGCCTTTAAATCGTTGTCAGAGTTAGTTTCCAGGTTTGATTATTCTATTTATAAATTTTAAAGCTCTGATTTTAGCGATCAAGTTTTCAGCGCCGTTGCCGGGGAACTAAAATATTAAGAAAAATCTATTTTTATTACTTTAGCCATTATTTTTATTTTTTCGCAATTTATTTTATTTTATTATTTTTACTAATTTTATTTCTTCTTCCTTTTTCCTAGCTGCTACCTCTAGTTTATGACTAGAAGGAACCCGATAGGACCTCTAGTATACGTCAGCGAAATTAAAGCTACCACTCAGAGAAATCGCAGAGAAATTAGGCAAGTTCTAAATTACTTAGAAGAAGAGCGAGAAGATGATCCAATCCTCTTGAAGGATGGATTTAGAATAACCCACCACGAGATGTGGCGGATGCTCCGTGCACTATGTATGATTATGCTAAACCCAATTTGACAGAGCGTAATCTAGTATTGTTAGCTCGCTATAGTCGCTAATAATTTTGAATTAAAGCCTAATACAATACAAATGATTCAACAATTTGTTCAATTTGATGGTTTGCGGGGATCAAGACCGAACACTCATATAGCAAATTTTTAGAGTTCTGCGATACTTTCAAAATAAATGGCGTTTACGATGATGCCATTCGCCTTGATTATTTCCCATTTCATTAAGAATAAAGCCAAGCGTTGGTTGAACTCGTTACCCGAGGGTCAATCACTACATGGGAAGAAATGGCCTAAAAATTTTTATTAAAATATTTTCTACCGGCCAAAACGGTTAAATTACGGAATGATATTTCTTCTTTTATACAGATGGATTTAGAGACATTATACAATGCATGGTAGAGATACAAAGATCTCTTGAGGAGATGTCTACACCACAGATTACCATTATGGCTTCAAGTCCAAACCTTTTACAATGGTATAAATCCCTCAACGAGACAATTAATTGATTCAGCTCCGGTGGAACCTTGAATAATAAAACTCCTGAAGCAGCTTACGAGTTCATTGAAGAGATGTCGTTAAATAATTATCAGTGGCAGGTTACAAGGACAAAACTGACAAAATCAGCCAGAGTCTACAACATTGATGCAGTAATCATGCTATCAAATCAGGTAGAGATGATGAATAAAAAGCTTGACAGTTTATGTTCTTCGCATGTACACCCAGTCATGCAGTGCGACACAAGTGGAACTGTGGCGAATCCTGAGTACCCACCCTACCAACCACGAGCAGAGAATGAACAGACAAACTATATAGGTAATAATTTTAGATCCAATAATAATCTTTATAGTAATACTTATAATTCAGGTTGGAGGAACCACCCAAATTTCTCATAGGGAGGTCAAGGAAATCAAGGAAATCAAAGATAGCAACCTCCTCAAAATTTCCAAAATCAGCCTTATCCACAAGAGAAGAAACCAACCCTCTAAGAGATGCTGACAAAATTTATGTCAGACACAGAAAAACGCTTCCAAAACACAGAGAGAACATTTAAAGATCAACAAGCATTAGTTGAAAAACTTACTGAGTCATTCGATGAGCTCACTAAGTCGATTAGACCGCTTACTAGGATGGTCTGTGAAATATGGGCAGAAATTTTTTCTAAAGAAACATAACAAGTAAAAGCGGTTACACTAAGAAGTGGAAAGGAATTTGTGGAACCAAAGAAACAAATCTTATACGAAGATAACAAAACAAGAGATGAGGAAGTGGAGAATATAAATCCAGTACGGAAAGAAAGTAAACCACCAATCCCATATCCAGTAAGGCTAAAAAAGGAACGGCTAGATACCCAATACAGTAAGTTCCTTGAACTTTTTAAACAAATACATATTAACTTACCTTTTGTTGAAGCTATTTCACAGATGCCGAAATATGCAAAATTCTTAAAGGAACTCCTGACGAACAAAAGGAAGCTTGAAGAAGTATCGATGGTGGAACTTAATAAAGAATATTCAGCCATTCTCTCGAACAAGTTACGAACCAAATTAAAAGACCCAAGAAGCTTTGCTGCTCCTTGCTTGATTTGTAGCTTAAATATTAAGAAAGCATTAGCCGATCTAGGTGCCAGTATTAATCTAATGCCTTACAAATTGTTTAAACAATTAGATCTTGGGGAACCAAAACCCACTAGGATGAGTATTCAATTGGCCGATAGATCAATTAAATATCCTAGATGAATTATCGAAGATGTTCTAATAAAAATTGATAAATTTATTTTCCCTGTTGATTTTGTTGTATTAGATATTGAAGAAGATATTAATGTTCCATTATTCTAGGACGCCCTTTTTTAGCCACTGCTAGGGCCGTTATTGATGTAGGTGATGGTAAACTTGTATTAAAGATAGACGATGAAGAAATTATGTTTCAAATATATGATGCCATGCGATATTCCAAAGAGCAAGATGATTCCTGTTATTTTATTGATACTACTGATCATATCATTCCAAATTTATTGCAGGAAATTATACATGACGACACAATGGAACTTTGCCTGACTCAAGAAGAGGGGGAAGAAGATGAAGGTGATGAGATAAATTTGAATACATCATCATTTAGGCAAGCGAAAGAAGAAAGCATTGAAAACAATGACGAAATAAAACAGAAATCCTCTATTGATGAGCCACCCAGTCTGGAATTAAACCAATTACCAAAACATTTAGAATATGCATTCCTCGGAGACAATTCTACGCTATCGGTAATTATCTCTTCAGAACTAGAGCCTAAGGAAAAAGAGGAGTTGATAAAGTTATTAAGAGAACATAAAAAAGCCATAGCTTGGAATATATCTGATATAAAGGGTATAAGTCCCTCGTTCTGCACCCACAAAATTTTAATGGAAGAAGAATACAAGCCGTGTGTGCAACCTCAGAGATGGCTAAATCCCAACATGAAAGAAGTAGTCAAAGCCGAGGTAATTAAACTTCTAGATGCAAGAATAATTTATCCTATTTCTGACAGCACTTGGGTAAGTCCTGTACAAGTAGTCCCAAAGAAAGGAAGAATGACGGTGGTGCCCAATGAGAAGAATGAATTAATCCCCACAGGAACAATCACAGGATGGAGAGTTTGTATAGACTATAGAAAGCTCAATGATGCCACCAAAAGATCACTTCCCTCTACCCTTCATAGATCAAATGTTAGAAAGACTATCCGGACATATGTAATACTGTTTTTTGGATGGACTCTCTGGATACTTCCAAATTCCCATAGCTCTTGAAGACCAAGAGAAGACCACATTTACATGTCCATATGGTACGTTTGCTTATCGTAGAATGCCTTTTGGATTATGTAATGCTCCTACTACTTTTCAACTTTGCATGTTGGCAATTTTTGATGAACTCGTGGAAGATATCATGGAGGTATTCATGGATGACTTCTCGGTATTCGATAATTCTTTCAATCTTTGCCTTAAAAATTTAAAAAACGAGTTCTGATGAGATGTGAGGAAACCAACCTTGTGTTGAATTGGGAAAATTTCACTTTATGGTTAGAGAGGGAATTGTATTAAGACATAAGATTTCTAGTAAAGGGATTGAGGTAGATAAAGCAAAGGTCAAAACCATAGAAAAATTACCTCCCCTTAGTTCAGTTAAGGCTATTAGAAGCTTTTTAGGACATGCAGGGTTCTATAGAAGATTTTTTAAGATTTTTCTAAAATAGCTAAGCCTTTGAAAAAATTACTAGAAAAAGATGTTCCTTTCAATCTCAATCAGGAATGTTTAGATGCTTTTAATATACTTAAGGATAAATTAATAAATGCACCGATTATGATTGCACCTGATTGGAACTTACCCTTTGAACTAATGTGCGATGCAAGTGATTTTGCAGTAAGTGTAGTTTTGGGAGAACGAAGAGACAAGCATTTTCAGCCAATTTACTACGCTAGCATAACATTAACACCTGCACAAGAAAATTACACCACCATAGAGAAGGAATTGCTAGTTGTAGTTTTTGCTTTTGACAAATTTAGGCAATATTTAATATTGTCTAAAGTTGTCGTTTACACTGATCATTCTACTCTTCGCTATCTCTTAAACAAACCTGATGCAAAACCTCAACTCATACGATGGATTTTACTTTAATAGGAATTTGACTTAGAAATACAAGATAAGAAGGAAGCTGAGAATCTTGCAGCAGATCATCTCTCTAGACTTGAGAACCCACATATTAGAGAGCTTGATAAAAATGAGATAAACGATTCATTTCTCGAAGGACAACTTTTTTCTATAAAACATTCTGAGATACCATGGTTTGCAAACATTGTGAATTATTTAGCAGCTAACATCTTACCGAAAAGACATCACCAAAAGAAACGATTCTTTGTTGATGTGAAAAACTATTTCTGGGAAGATCCTTTTCTTTTTCGCATATGTGCAGATCAGGTCATCAGAAGATGCGTTACAAAAGCAGAAGCAAGAAAAATTCTAGAACATTGCCATTCAGGACCCTCAGGAGGACACTACAGTGGCATAAAGACAGTACACAAAATACTCGAATCGGGTTTTTATTGGCCCACTCTTTTCAAAGATGCCAACAGGTATGTTACCTCGTGTGATAAATGCCAAAGAACATGTAATATTTCTAAATTTGATGAAATGCCTCAAACAAATATGTTATCATGTGAATTATTTGATGTATGGGGTAGTGATTTTATGGGACCATTCCCTAGTTCATTTGGAAATAAATACATCCTAGTGGCAGTTGATTACATGTCGAAATGGGTAGAAACGAAAGCTTTACCAACCAATGATGCTAGGGTAGTAGTTAAATTTATCAAGAAACTATTTTCTAGATTTGGGACACCTAGAGCTATTATTAGTAATAGGGGCACACATTTTTGTAATACTAAATTTGAACAAGTTCTAAAGAAATATGGAGTACACCACAGGACAGCCACCCTATATCATCCTCAAACAAGTGGGCAAGTTGAAGTCACAAATCGAGAACTTAAGCACATCTTAGAAAAATGGTTGAATCGAATAGAAAAGATTGGGCATTAAAAGTAGATGATGCCCTATAGGCATATAGAACAGCTTTTAAAACACCTCTAGGGACATCCCCATACAAACTCGTATACGGAAAAAGCTATCATCTACCATTTGAGTTAGAACACAAAGCTTTTTGGGCCATAAAATTTTTAAATTTTGATATTAGAACTACAGGAAAGAAAAGAATGATGCAGATGAACGAAATGGAAGAGTGGAGAGCTAAGGCCTACGAGAACTCGAAACTATACAAAGAGGCAACAAAGCGATGCCACGACTCTCGTCTGAAGAGGTCAAAATAATTCGAGGTAGGGGACTTGGTTCTATTGTACAACTCAAGGCTCAAATTATTCCCTGGGAAGTTGAAATCAAGATGGTCAGGACCATTTATAATCAAAACAATTTTTCCATATGGTACAATCGAGGTAACTCACCCCACCAAGGGCACATTCAAGGTAAATGGCCACCGACTAAAAATTTATAATGGTGCAGATTTTAAGGACATGAGAGATGAGCTTCAACTCCGTGAACCTTCGTTTAATGAAAACAGGGAAAGTCTAGCTTAAGACTATAAACGAGTGCTTCTCGGGAGGTAACCCGAGCACTAATCTATTGACATTTTTATTTCTACTCTGTTATTAACCTAATAAATTGCAGGTTGAGGTAACAAGGCTCTTCACACGGGTGTGCCTATGGCCGTGTGAGAGCCATGGGACGAGCCATGGGCATGCTAATAGTCGTGCGCAACCGAAAAAAATTCTGTTATTGAACACGACCAAGACATGCCCGTGTTGAGTAACCGTGCGTCCTGAGCATGGGGACATACTGACATATCGCACATAGGTAACACACGCCCGTGCTAAGTAACCATGCTTAAATACTGACTTCTAAAGCACGGGACACGCACGGCCGTGCTTCTTAACCGTAGGGACATATTGACATATCGCACACGGGGAACGCACGTCCGTGCTAAAAAACCAATCGCGCCTAAAAATTCAAAATCCCAAATTACATGGGCAACTGAAAAAATAGCATGGCCGTGGCACCTGCCTGTGCCCTACTACTATTTAAACAAATTAACTGAAATCCCTCTCTATTTAACCCTAAAAATAATTTTTAGCCCCTCTTCAAAAATTTCGGCCACACTGTCACCTAAACCATAATTTTTTTCATCCAAAATTGAACAAAAACACCCACACGCCCGAAACACCATCGTGTGACATAAACCCCATGCCCCTGCTTTTGCCGTGCTCATCCTACAAGACCACACCACAACCGTGCTGCAACTCACAACACTGCTGTGCTCCGCCCGTGCTCGAAGTTTTTTGCACCGCCCCTGGTTCCTTTTTCTTAACCTATAACTTGATAAAAAATTATGCCACTCTACTTTATTTTCATATCTTGTTTAGTTTTAGTATCAAAGCATGATTTTAGTTAGGAAAATTTCCTCAAAAGTTCAAATTTCATGAATAATTGTTGGTTGATTCTTTATGATTCATTTTAATAGTAGGAATAAATTCTTGCATTTTAGAACTAATAAGGTTGATGCAATTCTTTGCTCACTACTGTCAAATAATTCTTGTCAATTAATATTCTAACTTCTTATATTATGATAGATTTAACTTTGGCTATATTATTATTGAGAAACTGGCTGTATACTTAATTATTTTGCAGGGACCATGTCAACATCCCGAACCAAACGATCAAATTTCAAAGAAGAAAAGGAAGGGCCGGATCATCCTCTCAAAGCCCTCTACCGAAATTCGACACCAATTCCTCAGATTTCCTCAAGCAACTCGGAAGAATGGTACAAAGCAATCCAGGTGCTATCCAATTCGTTTAGGGGGCTCAGTGCGTCGAGTAAGTGTACCACAATTCGGAGCAGCTCTCGGACTTTATATGCAGGAATTCATAGAAGAAAACCCACTATCCGAACTGAACTGTGAACTCCACTACACTCCGCGAGAATACTGGCGCAAACTCCGGCCCACTACAAGTACATACGACCCTAGCCGCTCTAAAGCGACTGCACTTCCACCAGCTCTAAGGTATATTCACGCCATTCTCGCACAAACCATCATAGGTCACAAAGAAAGCACCATCGTTGTAAACAAGCAAGACGTTTACTTCCTAGCATGCATGGCTGAAGGACATGTTTTCGACTTGGTATATTTTATCGCATGCGCGATTCAACATCAAATTGAACCACATAGGAAGGGGATCTTATCCATGGGGCCATACATTACGAGGCTGGCTCGATACTACAATCTCCTCAACACCGACGATCAAATCACCACCCTCACACTGATAGGCAACATGGCACCTCAAGGCATCCAAACGATGCTACACATGAGGATGATCAAACAACATCGAGGAATCGACCCCCCTCAGTACCAACTAAAGACACCTACAAACGAATGGGAGGATGATGACATCCCTGACGAGGACCAACCACAATTATAGGAGGCACAAAACCCGAACTAGCATCAGCAATAAGCATCACCATCATTATCGGACATCTCTGCACGATTTGACCAGTTCGAGTTGTATTTCGCTAAAACACTCGACGCTTTGATAGACTAGAGGAGACTCTTCAACAAATATGCCAACATCTTCATACATCATCACAAGTACCACCATCGGACCCGACCAATGATGAGGACTTCTGAGTCATCTTAAGCTATTTATGTCCATTTTCTTTTATTTTCTTTTTCTTTTTATGTTTATCTTTACTTTATATAGTGTTAGTTTTGACCTTCTATTATTGCAACCCTTTAAAATTGGCTATCTAACCATTCATGATTTCGTATTCACTTATTTATTACAAGAATATTAACCAACCGACTTTATAGAATAAATTACATCCTCCACATACACAAACACACAACTAAGAGCCTTCCAAGTTGTTTGCCACCACAACCAACTAGTCACGAGCTCAACTACCCCACTACAACCGTGCCAGGCGACCGTGGGACAACACTGCCATTATAGACACGGGTGTGGCATTGGAAGAATGGGCGTGGCATAACAAACACGCTTAGCACACGATCGTGCGATGCGACCGTGTGAAGGTACTGACTTATTGAACACGGGCATGGTAACCTGACCACGGCCGTGTAAACAAACACGCCCTCCATACACTGGCGTGGCACACCAACAGAGAGCAAAACTCTATTTAAACTCCACAGCCCTTCCCCTTATCCCCATCCTCTTACCTTATACTTTTTCCTTCTTCTCTCTATTTCTTGTCTTAGAATAGGTATTAGACACTTGAGCTACACTAAAATCATGCCTAAGAAGCGTAAGAAGGCAAGCATTGTCTCCTCAAAGGAGACTTCAGCAAATAAGCTCATGCCGACTGCTTTATCCAAACACCAAGCCAAGGGTCTTTTAGACCATTTAAATTCTTCTTTATGTTTATTTTCCCCTTTACCCTACTTATCTATAATTCTCTTCTGCTTAATATATTTTAAATTCTTTCAGTTTCTTGGTTTTAGGTTCTAAAGGCTGCTTGGGAATCACGCACCACAGCCTTAGAGGTCACACCCACCTCGCGAACCATCTAACAATAAGGACTTCTTAGTCCATTAGTCTTTTCTTTCAATTTCAGTTTTCTTCTTAGTCTCATTCTCTTTATTTCCTTTGTCATTAATTATAGTTTTAGTATATTATTAATGTTTCTTTAGATTTCTTGGCTATATCTTTGTAGGCTACCCAATTTCTTTATCTAGCACAAAGATTATCGGTAGACACCCCACTAGGCCCATAGAAAATGCCAACACCACCTCTTCTACCTACTTTCTACCACCAAAGACGCCAACTCCCGGAATCATCCAAAATTCAAGAAGTGTTACTTCTACCCTTTTCTTTTTATTATACAATTGTTTATCTATCTTTGTACATTGAGGGCAATGTACAACTTAAGTGTGGGGGGTAAAAGTGCCTAACTTTTTGCATAATTCTCAAATCCTAAATTTTAGTCTTGTCCATAAGTAAGCTTCTCATATTATTAATTAGGGTGAAATTTCTAATGATTTGTGATTATTATTGACATGTTTTTGAATAAGTCATTGATATTTGTGCATTGATGATTCATACGTAAAGAATACTAGAGAATCAAGCATGATAAGTCTATTTTGCAAGAATAAAAAAATTTCCTAGGTTGTTGAACTGAATTTGAATATTACCTTGAAGTTTGAAATCTACAGGATTGATGTCAATTACCCATAATTTTTGTGAGATTTGAATCTTATAGAGCATATATTCTTTTTCATGCTCACTTTATCGATTATGAGTGTGTCAACTTTGAACTGTTATTATAGAACTTACCTCGATTATACATGTCAAGACCACATCAATGATTTGATATACTGAGATGATAAAGGCACCTAGGTTTTAACCCATTCACTCCATCAAAAAGCTTACCCACATAATTAACCCTTAGTAAACCCCTTTTATCCTAATCCTTTTTTATTGAATTACCCGCTTAATATTAACCCAAAACCCTTTGTATTTGTTATCACCATTCCCTTGACTACCCTTCTATCGAGAATTGATTTGATCAGTTGACGAATTAGTTTATTTCAATTATTAAAGTTCTCTCTATTATGTTTCTAGTTTGTTCTTTAAAAAAAAACCCAAAGTATATTCAAGTATTGGTACGTGATTAATTGAGCTCATACGTTTAAATTCAAATTGTTGAAGAATAGCTCGTATTATAAAATTATCAACAATAGTATTATTAATTGATGTAATCACTCATATTATTACAAATTTCTAGTAGGTAATTTGTCAGGTCAAGTCTCGATTCTAACCTTCTAATTCAGCCTGTATCCACACCTTTAACCCTAGCCCCATTACAACCCTGATAAAGACCTTTTGATTTGTGTATCATCTCATATACAGTGGTGGAGATTTGATTTTCAGGCAAGCCTATGGGATTAAATTTTCAGGTTCGACTTATGAGTGCTTATTCTTGAATCTTAAACACTTCGAGTGATTTGAGTGAATCTTTTGTGAGGATGTCAATCCTTGTCAGTTTTGAATTAAAGGTAATTACTTAGATAAGGGAGACACCTATGTTTTCGTACTACAAATGTATGACTTATCTTGATTGAATCTTTAGGGTTCTTTGAGTTAAATTATCCATGAATAAATTATCTATGAATTATGATGAGACATTGTCGATAGGAATTCTGAATTATGGAAAGTTCGTTTTAATTGTAAGTTGAGAATTTTGCTTTAGGACAAGTAAAAGCTTAAGTGTGAGAGTATTTGATAAACCGTAAAAGTAACATATTTAACCCCATATTTAGTATGCTTTTAGGATGATTTAGCCCCGATTTATGTAAAAAGGTTCTTTTAATCCTTTCTTTTCATATTTCTACTCAAGAAAGCACCCGAGGACGAAAAGAACAAAAAACGGGCCAATTTAGGCCAAAGAAGAAATCGACACGGCTTGGTCTTCAAGCCACACGTTCGTGCCTCGAAAATTAACTAAGACACGGCCATGCCACATTTTACACGGCTGTGCCCCAATCGACAGAATCAAGGCATAGCCCAACGCCGTGCCCCTGTTACGGGAGAGAGCAACTTCACTCGGATTTGGATACTTAGAGCCAAAGAAACACTTTTCAAAGCCTGTTCAAACACCGAGTAGGAAGCAGACTTAATTTAGGACACTTTGGGACCAAGTAAAGGATTCTGAAAACCTATATAAACACCCTAAGTGCATCTTGAGAGGGGGCGGTTAGCTAGGACAAGGAGCCGAGCCAGAAAGATCACATTTGTGGGAATCATTCGAAGATAGCCAATTGATCCATCTCAAGAAGCCGAAATTCTACTCAAGATGGTGAATTTCTCCTTTAATACCTTCAGGGGGTTTTAGGGATTTCTTATGTTTTGTTTTATCTTTTCTCTTGAGATGTGTTATTTTCAAGTTATGAACTAAATCCTTTAGATACCTGAAGGGGATGAAACCTAGATGAATTTTGTTATTATTTTCTGAATTATATGATAATACTTAGTTTGTTCTTAATTATGTATACTTAATCTAAATTTGATGTGCTTAGGTGGAGGAGGAATAGACCCCGCTTAAGAGTAGATCTAGCGTAATTAAGCGGAGTTGATTGAACGCCTAGAGATAGGGTTACGAGATTTTATCGGATTAGGGTGAAACCTAATATGGGAATCCATTGATCGATTTACTGCTATTCTTGGGGGTTATTATAAGCGAACGAGAGTTCCACTAACTAACCTAGGATTAGATGTTATTCGCCTCGAGAGAGGGTTTAATATAGGTTAGGGAGTCTTACAGATCAAGCTAAGTAAGGAAATCATATGATTTAGAAATAAGTAACAAGTGAAGTCTAGGTGGATTCTTCCTAGGGTATCGTCGTAATCAATTGAGTTTCTTCAAGTTATTTCCCAATTCGTTCTTTTTGTCTTTGTGTCTTTCGCTTAGTAGTCGTAAATTAGTTAAAGCAACCAATCACTCCATATTTTAGGCTAAATAATAAAAAGAAAGTGAGTATTAGTACTTTTAGTTCCTTTGGGTTCGATAATCCGGTCTTGCCTAAGCTATACTACTGTTCGATAGGTATACTTGCCTTTAAATCATTGTTAGAGTTAGTTTCCAGGTTTGATCATTCTATTTATAAAATTTAAACCTCTGATTTCAGCGATCAGCCATCCTCCGAGACTATATGTCCCAAAAATCCAATTTCCTAGAGCTAAAACTCACATTTGCTGAATTTAGCATACAGTTGCTTATCTCTCAAGGTTTGCAACGCAATCCTCAAATGCTCGACATGCTCAGACTCATTTCATGAATAGATTAGAATGTTGTCAATGAATACTACTGTAACACCCCAAACCTGGTCTAAACGCTACGACCGAATCTAGCGTGTTACTGGGAAGAAAACGTTTTACAAACCATTATGTCAACTTGAATTGAAAGGAAAACTTTTGGGGTAGTTAAGAAAATTGTGGCTGAATCGGGTGAATTATTAAAACGTTTTGAAACTTATTTTAACGTGATAGAATTACCTGGTTGATTATTATTCATTCGATGTATATCTTTAGAAAAGAAACTTAGAAAAATTACCTTAAGTTTATAAAAACATTCGTATCATAAATTACTTGGCATGCCTTTTTATTTAATAATAGTTTAAGGAAAAAAAGGAGAGAAAATAACAAATCCCAAAGTAAAGTTTAAGTGGCCTTATTACAAGAACTAAAATCCAAAACTTAAAGTAAATAAGAACTAAATTCAAATTAAATAGTGAAATTAATTGTCGAGCATGGCCACCACGAGTCCACCCCGGCTCCAGATCCACGATCTAAGCATTATCTGCAAAATGTAACGGAAGGGGTGAGTCGCTGAGACTCAGTGTGTAAATCCCCATCCCAAAAGATGTTATGCTCTTACACAGATTCATATAATATTATGCATGTCATGCAACCCATTGCCTAGTTATCCATCCGAGTCTCCAAAATCTACCCCTTGTGGCACCTAGCCACTGGTGGTACCTAACCACTGGTAACCGAAGTTACAGATAGTCATGTATGGGGCCAACCCACTTGTGGTACCTAACCACTGGTGACGATTCCTTAAATCGATATGTGGGGCCAACCCACTGTGGTACCTAACCACTGGTGGTTCCAAACCACTGAGACTTAGTCAAAAAATCATGATATATGGGGCCAACCCACGTGTGGTACCTAACCACTGGTGACAGTCTAATAAATCATGCCTTCCCTCTCCTCTCATCATACCCATATGCTATGTATACGTTTCTCAATACAATATAATCATACTTAATGCATAGGAAAATACAACATGGCACACACAGGTTTCACATAGATCAAGCATGATATTCACCATAATGGACTTACCCAGAGTCCTTGCTTATACCCGAAAGGGAAACGTAATGTTTCCCACTGTTATTCCAGCTTTTAACAAACACAACATTTAACATAAAAACATATGAAGTGTGTAAGAGTTACACACCTTTTTCTCGTACTATCGCACTCTCGACTTTAACACTATCGCCACTCGAGACTAATACTATCGGCCTACTATCTTGCTCCGATGTCGCCCACAACCTGGTGGCCAATCTCGCACTCTTGATACTGCTCGCTTCTTATACTTAGGGGCTAGGTTCACAGATCCAACCCTTCCTGTAGTTTGGATGGCATTCGAGTCCATGAACACACCTTGGTCATTAAATCACATTAAAGTAGTGAGAACAAACTAAAAGTAATCGGTGTTCACGGCCACGGCCCTTACCTAGATCGACAAATCCTGGAGCCTTGAACTTGGCTAAAACGATGATTTAATCCCTTCAGTCTTCTTCTAGTTTTGGCATAAGTAGTCACCACAGAGGTGATTCGGCTTTTAAGAAGAATGAGTGGAAATCAATGTGATATTGAGAAAGTGATGAAGATAAGAAAGAGATAGCAAAGAAGAAAACAACAGTGACTTACCAATCCTGAGATGATGATTCGGTAAGAGCTGGCACAGGAGTGAATCGAAAATAGAAGCCGAAAATGGAAATAAGAATTTTAATGGTATGGTTAGGGGTTTCGGTTCTTAGAGAGATGGAGAAAACACTACTAAAAGGTGACTAAAAGGGTTCAGCTATGGGAGAAGAAAGTATGGCAAAGAGGGTTCGGCTTTTAGGAAAATATTAAAGAGGAGAGGAGAGCTAGGGAGTTGCGGCAAGAAAGGGGGAGAGAGATCATAAGAGAAAGAAAATTTCGGCTTGACTAGATGCAAAATATGATAACTTGTGCCTACTAATTTCGGCATATCAACCGAATTTCACCCCTTCCAGAGTTGGATTTTCGGCCAACTCTGCCGTCACCTGATAACTCTTATCCCACTTGTTATCTTAATCCATATCCTCCCTTCAAGAGAGGCCTCCTTGGCACCAACTCCTCCCTTCATATTATCAACAAAATACAAGAATTAAAACTCCTATTTTCAAGCTATTGTGCCATCCTCCCTTCCCCCCTTGGAGTGCCAAATTTTAGCCCAAAAACTTGGGCCCCAAACGGCCAGTACTTGACCCAAATCCCTTCCCTTAATGACGCCTCCCACTTGCTCCTTGCAGCACCACCAAACTTTAGGCCACTAGCCCACCATGCAATTTAAACACAGATACCCACTTTAATTATGTCCTAGCATTCTTCATTAGAAAATTAACTTAGGTCTCAGCCCAAACCTGGGCCCAATTTGCACCTCTAAACCTTAAGCTAACACTTTAACCATACAACACACAAAATGCACAGATCCACTTATACAGGATGTTACTGTTCTCCCCCTTAAAATAAATTTTGGCTTCGAAATTTACCTGATCAAAAGAGTTGAGGGTATTGATGACGCATAACATCCTCCGACTCCCATGTCACTTCTTTCGAACCGTGGTTCCTCCATAATACGTTCACTAATGGGACTAATTTCCTGTGCAATATTTTGACATCCCGATCCAGGATCTACGCTGGTTCCTCCTCAAAAGATAAGTCTGGGCTCACCTCAATTTCTTCTACCGGCACAACATGAGACGGATTTGAGCGATAGCGTCTAAGTATGGAAACATGAAACACATTATGGATTTGACTCAACTCTGGTGGCAACTCGAGCTGATAAGCTACTGGTCCCACTCATTTCAACACCCGATAAGGCCCGATAAACCTAGGGCTCAGTTTGCCCTTCCGACCAAATCTCAGCACTTTCTTCCACGGCGACACCTTCAAGAAAACCATGTCACCCTCTGAAAATTCTATATCCTTCCATTTAAGATCAGCATAGGACTTTTGCCTGTCTGAAGCATCCTTCAGACGATCTTGAATTAGCCTAACCTTCTCTTCTGTTTTAGCCACCAACTCTGGACCCAACAACTACCGTTCTCCCAACTCCATCCAACACGTAGGGGTACGGCACTTCCGACCATATAATGCTTCATATGGTGCCATCCGAATACTTGTCTGGTAACTATTGTTCTATGCGAACTCTGCCTACAGCAGAAATTCTTCCCAACTACCTCTGAAATCCAAGACACAACCCCTTAGCATATCCTCCAAGACCTAAATTGCCCTCTCCGACTGTCCATCCGACTGGGGATGAAATGCCGTACTGAAATCCAACTTTGTTCCCAATGCCTCGTGCAACACCTTCCAAAACCTCGACGTGAACCTAGGGTCCCTGTCTGAGATAATTGACACTGGTACCCCATGTAACCTCACAATTTTCACCACATATAATTTAGCCAACCGCTGGAGAGAGTAATCAACCTGAACTGGTATAAAATGTGCCGACTTTGTTAAACGGTCAACGATCACCCAAACCGAGTCCTTCTTAGTGGGCGTGAGGGGTAGCCCACTAACAAAATCCATCGTGATCCTTTCTTATTTCCACTGCAGAATCTTTATCGATTGAAACAATCCCGAGGGTAACTGATGTTCAGCCTTGACCTGTTGACACGTCAAACACCTACCCACAAATTCGCCATTTCTTCTAAGCTTAGGCCCATCCACCGTAATCGCTCCTCGCAAATCCGTTACATCTTACTACCTCCAGGATGCATAGCGTATGGACTGCTATGAGCCTCCCGAAGAATCTTCTACCTTAACTCCACATCTTTAGGCATGCAAACTTTCCCATGAAAACACAACACTCCATCACTGCTCAAGCTATACCCCTCCAATCCACCATTCTGCACTTGCAAACACCGAGCGTTTAAGACTTCTTCCAATAGTTGTTTTTCCTTAACTCGCTTTACCCGTTGGCTTCACTTGCGCTCGCTAATGACTTAGTCATTATACGTACTAAGGTGGGCAAACAAAGCTCTTAGATCTGCCACAACCTTGTGGCTCCAGGCGTCAGCTACCACATTAGCCTTTTTCGGATGGTACTCAATCGAGCATTCATAATCCTTCAACAGCTCGATCCACATCCTCTGCCTTAAATTCAATTCCTTATGAGTAAGGAGGTATTTCAAACTCTTATGGCCTGTGTACACAATAGACTTCTCTCCATACAGGTAATGTCTCCAAATTTTTAGGGCAAAACCACTGCAGCCAACTCCAGATCATGCGTCAGGTAATTCACCTCGTGAGGTCTCAATTGTCGAGAAGCATACGCTACTACCTTCCTTTCTTGCATCAGCACACATCCTAACCCTGTGTGCGATGCATCACAATAAACCGTAAACTCCTTTCCTGCTTCAGGTTGAATCAGCACCGGAACTTCCGTCAAAATCCTCTTCAGCTTCTCAAAACTCTCTTGTTGCTTGTCTGACCACACAAACAAAACCCTTTCTTTAGCAACTTGGTTAACGGTGCTGCAACCAAAGAAAATCCTTCCACAAACCTTCTGTAATATCCTGCTAAACCCAAAAAACTCTGAATCTCTGCCACAAACTTTGGTGGTTTCCAGTCCAATACAGCTTCAATTTTCTGAGGGTCCACCCTAATCCTCTCAGTCAACACCACATGACCCCAAAAGGTAACTTCCTTCAACCAGAACTCGCACTTACTAAACTTAGCAAACAACTACTTCTCCCTCAGAATTTGTAACACCACATGAAGATGCGCATCATGCTCCTCCTCAGACTTGGAATAAACCAAAATATCGTCGATAAACACTAAAACGAACCGATCAAGATATAGTTGAAACACCCAGTTCATCATATCCATAAACGCTACTGGGGCGCTAGTCAACCCAAACGGCATCACCAGAAATTCATAGTGATCGTAACGAGTACGAAAAGCTATTTTATGGATATCTACCTCCCTGACCTTATGCTGATGATATCCCGACCTCAAATCTATCTTGGAAAAGACTGAGGCTCCTTTAAGTTGATCGAACAAGTCGTCTATCCTCGGTAACGAATACTTGTTCTTAATTGTCAACTTATTCAGCTGACGGTAATCAATGCACATTCGCATTGATCCGTCTTTCTTTTTAACAAAAAGCACAGGCGCTTCCTAAGGCGATACACTCGGCCGGATGAAACCTCGATCCAGCAATTCTTGAATCTGCGCTTTCAGCTCCACTAACTCCTTCAGCGCCATTCTGTATGGGGCAATAGACACTGGCGCTGCTCCTAGTAGAAGGTCTATACCAAACTCCATTTTGCAATCTGGAGGCAAACCCGAAAGCTCTTCCGAAAAGATATCGGTAAATTCTTTCACCGTTCGGACATTCTCCAAAGCTGATTCCTTACTTTCAAAGCACAAACATAAGCCACAAGCGCCTCACATCCTTTCCTAACCATCTTCTCAACCTTCAGAGCAGATACCACATTAGATAGGTAGTTCCTTCTCTCACCTATCATCACCACCTCTTCACCGTCGGCCGTTCTCAGCACCATGCGCTTAGCTGTGTAGTCTAGACCCGCCTGATACTTTACCAACCAATCCATCCCTAAGATTAGATCGAACTCCCCGAAGGGCAATTCCATCAAATCAGCTTGGAACACTACCCCTTGAAGTTCTAGGGGTACATCCCAATATAGTTTGTCTACTACCACAGAGTGTCCTAGAGGGCTAATTACCGTCATCTCCCTAGCAGAAGTCTCATAGGCTAAGTTCAAAGTTTCCACTATACTACTAGCAATATAAGAGTGCGTCGATCCAACATCAATCAAAGCAGTATAAGGCAACCTAAAAATTAAAAACGTACAGGTTATGACATCCGGTGCGTCACCCTCCTCACGACGCTTCACTGCATAGACCCACTCAGGCTGTCTTGCATCTGTACTTCTAGCACCCCTGCCCGGTGCTCCATAGCCTTGCCCGTTTCCATTACCACCCCTGACTGCACCTCGACCCCTCTGTGGTCACTGGCAATCTCTCCTAAATTGGTGCGCCTTGATTCTCGGTCTGCGTCCTCATGGCCCTCATGGACAATCCCTTATCTTGTGATCCATTGACCCACACTCGAAACATCCCCTATTACATCTAACACTCCCGAATGGGACTTCCCATATCGGGCACACCGTGGTGGCCATTAAGCGATGTAATCGGCCTTGCAACTTGATCCCGTCCACCAAATCTAGCTCTTTTTTGAGAACTCCTAGTAGACACTGATGGCCCAAAACTCCTTTTATCCCTATTTCTGTTCTGATTCTTTTTCTTAGTTTGCTTCACCTCCTCAGCAATCTTGGCCTTCTCCACAAGAACGGTAAATTTCCTCTCTCGCTGCGGAGCAATCAACGCCCGCTGCTCGTCTCTTAGTCCGTCCTCAAACCTAACACAGTGCTCATGCTTCGTACCCACGATACCCCGAACCAAATTTAGAAACGCCTTTTGTTGTGCATCTATATAACTCGACCGCACATACTTCCTCCGGTAAGCCGCCTTGAAAAAGTCCCAAGTGATGTCATCGGCCAATGCACCTTCCCTGACCGTGAGCCACCACTGATAGGACTCATCCCGGAGAAGAGATACTATCCCTTTTAGCTTCTCCTCGGATGTGAAGTCCAAGTCATCTATTATGCGCTCTGTCGCCTCTAACCAGTACTCCGCGGTATTGGGAGCTACACCCAAAATTCCCCTAAATACCTCAGCTCTATTCGCTCGGAGTCATTCAGACACAGATTTTTGAGTCCCTGTCCCTATGCCTACTCCAGCAACTCTCTCTAGGACTCGTAGCATAGCTTGCGACATTGTATCATCACCACCTACCTACTCTTGATATCCAGCGCCTACAGCTGGTGGCGGCGGCACCTCATTTTCTGACCCATAACCGGACCTATCGATTCCGACACAGTTGTCCTACCCTTGCCATGTCCGCGTAAAATACGCCCACGACCTCGAGTGCTCATTCTACCGTTCGTGAATTAATCTGATTTAGAAATTTAATGTTAATAACTTTTTCTTTCAATGATTAACAATGAACAGTCTTTTGGAAGGAAATTTTAACAGTGGTTCTTTCGAGTCTGAACTATGTCTACATAGTTCAGTTCTTAAGTCTGTATTTCTAATTCTAAAATTCACATTCAAATAACATCCAATAGGGCACCATACACAGGCTTCACACACAAGTACATTCATGGACTCACGTTCATTGCCTAGGGGTATTTTCATCATTTCACTACCCAGGGGTATTTTTGTAATTTTTTAAAATAAGGTATCTTGGTGATTTTTCAAAATAGGGGTATTTCGGTAACTTTGCAATCCGGGGGTATTCTGGTAATTTTGCAATCTGGGGTATTTTGGTCATTTACTTCAACCTAGGGCATTGTGGAAAGTTTTACAAAATTCAGGGTCATATAAGTAATTTTGCAAAGACATGGTACTTGTCCCTTTCGGGTTTTAGTTAAAATTTTGGCTTGTTAACAAGTCTTTGAGGCTTAGGTGAACAGTCACTATGCCTCAGGTAGGATTCCAGAAAAGAGGAGGAGAGTCACTAGGACTGCTTAAATACCAAGCTCTTCCTGAATCTAATCCTAGACATGCATATGCCTGTTTCCACACCCTAGTCCTTCTGACTTGCTCACAGACATGTTTATTTAGGGAAGTTAAGTTTTATGTAAGAGTTTGTGTAACTAGGCCTACGGTCCATAAGCCCTAGTATAACCATCTACGTCCCTATAACCCATTAATCCATCATACATATATATATCATAGCAAAGCTTAGGATACTTACCTGGGTGGATCAGTGCCGGAGACTCAGGTGCTATGCTTTCCGAAGTATGCATTTCTGTCAAATCATTTTTCAGACACTTTATTGAAAATATTTTGGTCCTTAAACCCACAGACGAGCTTTTGAACTGGGCTCTGATACAAAAAATGTAACACCCAAACCCGGTCTAAATGCTACTACCGAATCTAGAATGTTACTGGGAAGAAAACATTTTACAAACCATTATGTCAACTTGAATTGAAAGGAAAACTTTTGGAGTAGTTAAGAAAATTGTATTGAACCAAGGCTAATTATTAAAACGTTTTGAAACTTATTTTAGCGTGATAGAATTACCGTTGATTATTATTCATTCGATGTATATCTTTAGAAAAGAAACTCAGAAAAATTACCTTAAGTTTATAAAAACGTTTGTATCATAAATTACTTGGCATGCCTTTTTCATTTAATAATAGTTTAAGGAAAAAAAAAAGGAAAAAAAATAACAAATCCCAAAGTAAAGTTTAAGTGGCCTTATTACAAGAACCAAATCCAAAACTTAAAGTAAATAAGAACTAAATTCAAATTAAATAGTGAAATTAATTGTCGAGCATGGCCACCACGAGTCCACCGGCTCCTGGATCCACGATCTAAGCATTATCTCAAAAATGTAACGGAAGGGTGAGTCATTTGAGACTCGATGTGTAAATCCCCATCCCAAAAGATGTTATGCTCTTACACAGATTCATATAATATTATGCATGTCATGCAACCCATTGCCTAGTTATCCATCCGAGTCTCCAAAATCTACCCTTGTGGCACCTAGCCCTTGGTGGTACCTAACCACCGTAACCGGGTTACTGAGATAGTCATGTATGGGGCCAACCCACTTGTGGTACCTAACCACTGGATGCATTTCTCGTATTTCTCAGTGGTCTCCCTCTCAGAGTCGTATTACTCGATCTTACATTCTAAAATTTTCTTTCTCGGATAACTCTGGGCAGTTTTGAATAATGGCGAACCACATTTAAAGCAAGTTTTAATACTCTTATTCTAGCATTCACCAAAATGTCTTCTCCCGCACTGTTGACACTCGGGTTTGTTATTTCTCACACTGGCAACACTTGAGACGGATGTAGCTTGAGCTTTAGGATTTACAGTTTGATTTCCACGATCTCTATTCTGATATCCCACTGATGCATTAGATCTACTGTATGAATCTCAGAATTTCTTTGAAGAAGAATGAGAAGGTTTATTCATCGGTCTTTTCCTCGAATCTCTAGCCTCCAAATCATCTTTCTTATTTTCTCGGCTAAAGTCTTTGACTTTGCAAGCCTGACCAACTAATACAACAAATTCTTTCAAATCTAGAATCCCAACCAGAAGTTTAATATCTTCGTTCAGCCCATCAACAAACCGCTTGCACATTATCTCTTCAGTAAAAACATATTCCCGAGCATACTTGCTCAACCATACAAATTCTTTTTCATATTCAGTTACGGTCATACGACCCTGTTTCAACTCTAGAAATTCTTTATGCTTTTGATCAAGGAATCGTTGATTGATATATTTCTTTCAAAACTCCGTCTGAAAGAACTCCCAGGTCACTCACTCTTTCGGCACTACCGACATTAAAGTATTCCACCATTGATACGCGGAGTCTCTCAGAAGAGAAATAGCACACTTTAAGCATTTAGCTGGCGTACATGAAAGTAATCAAACACTCGGATAGTATTTTCAAGCCAAAACTCAACTCTCTCAGGGCCATAATCAAAATTAGCTCTGAACTCTTCTGCACCGTGTTTACGAATCTTATCAACTGGAGGCTTGTTCAACCTTAAAAGCTCAACTCCTTGAGGAGCTACGGGGACAAGTTGGGGAACAGGAGGGGGTGGAGGTTGTTGAGCAGCTGGGTTCATTCGAATATATTGAATGAACCACTCGTTTAAGGCTTCTTTAGCCTCTCTTCCCTGACTGCCCATTACGGGTCTAGATTTAGACGGCGCTGTCCCTTGCACGGGAGCAGGCGCATTACTCTCAACCTCATCAGTTATCGCTCGATTGGGATCCATTTGCTATATAAAAACATATTTTCAAATGTCAAGAGTCATCACACTATCACAGTTTATATAAGGCATGTATAGCTAGACTCTCACACATACCACGTTAGTCCTAGAATCGACTAAATAATAGCTCTGATACCAATAAATGTAACATCTCTCACCCATATTCAACGTCAAAATAGGGTTACGGAGCGTTACCAAACTTACAACACTTTAAAACACATATTTCATATACAATTTATCATTTCAAATACAATTCAATCACAAACAATGATAGTGTCCCTTAAACGAGCCTACGAGGCCTTAAACATGCATTAGAAATGGTTTAGGACTAAACCGATAACTTGAGAATTTTTTGTAAAACTTAGAAAATTTTGCTTCAAATAGGGGACACACGCCTGTGTGGCTCACACGGCCACCAGACACGCCCGTGTCATAGGCCGTGTGAAAATAAGGGGTACATACTGGCTTGGATCACACGGCCAACCACACGCTCGTGTGTCTAGCCCGTATACCCTTCAAAGTGGCCACACATGCCTGTGTGCCAGGCCGTGTGCTAGGCCATGCCAAATCTATAAGGTATACTGATTTATGCAACACGGCCAAGTCACACGCCCGTGTGCTAGGCCATGTGCCAATTAGGGGGTATACTAACTTGTTCCATACGGCCAATCACACGCCCGTGTGTGAAGCCGTGTGAAGCATACAGACTTCATTTAAATTTCCACACCAGGGGACATACGCCCATGTATCATGACCGTGTGTCACACACAGCTGAGACACACACCCGTGTCTCTGCCCGTGTGGACAAAAATAGGCTATTTACCAAGCTATTTTGCCTCCCACTTTGCACAAACCTAAACCAACTCAAATGGTAACAAATCATAGCATAATTAGCATTCAATTCGGCTACATTCAAGACTAATCAATACCATTTTCAATTCCAACATTAAACATGCTTATAACTCAAGTTTAACTCAACCAAAACCTACTCAAATACATATACCAATCAACTAGTTTAACCATTACCTTACATACCCCATGTTGTACCAATTCACTAGCAAAATACCAATTCCACAAACTTTATAATATGGCCATTCACATATCCATCCAAAGAACTCAAATATCAACATATATGCACATATAAGCACATAACTAAATTCACCAAATTAAGCCAATTCTCATGGCTATATTTACAACTCAAAATACAGACATTTACAAACCAATTCATTTGGCCAAAGTCATTACCAAAACATAATAAACATGACTCAAATACCTATACATGCCATATACTTAAACATAGTTTCAAAAGTACCAAAGAGTCATTGGATAGTGCGGTGAGGTCTCCGACGATCCCTAAATCCAAGCTAGCTTTGAAATCACTATAAAACATGGAAAAACAACAAAGTAAGCTATATAGCTTAGTAAGCTCGTATGTTAACAATAAGCAACTATCATCATTCATTAATCATTCATATAATAGAACACAATGTACAACAAAACTATTAAATCTCAAGTCATCATATGATCATTCATATAACTTACCAAGAAACTCATCAATTTCTTAGTTTTCAATACTCAATTTATTTTCATACGTACCTGTGCCATCTTGTACCAATCACATACTCAATCACGTCTTTTATTTACCTGTTGAACCATTCAGAACAGAATTCGGATACTCAAGGTCTCGCTCGAACCTATACCATGGCCCGTAGCCAAATCAAGGTAACTTATCCGAAATTCTAATATCATGGCCCGAAGCCAAATCAGCCGATATGCATGGCTCGAAGCCAAATCAGTTTATCTCGTACACGTAGTGCTAAATCATGGCTCGAAGCCAACTCAAGTATACCTAATGACATGTCACTAGCATCCTAAACTATTCCTAAGGTTCAATCGGGATTTCAACTGTTGAATCTTCATTGAATCATTTCCAAACTCATCCGTAATAACATAATCATAATTCATACTATATCAAGGCATATAAAATACATTAGAAATGAATTTATAACATACGAACTTACCTCAGATGTTAAAACAACGAATTGAGTCGATTAGTCGATAACTTTCGTTTTTCCCCGATCTAGATCTGAATTCTACTTTTCTTGATCTAAATGTATTCAAAATTAACTTATCCAATCATCTATTCATTCAATTTAGTCCCAAATATACTTTAAAACACATTTATACTTTTGCCCCACATATTTTACATTTTTTACAATTTAGTCCATATTGCATAAAATCACAAATTATTGTAATTCCAATTATACCCATGCTAGACGAATTACTATTATGCCCCTAGCAGCCCATATTTTTCATTTATTTCACATTTTAATGACAAAGTTTCAACATCTCTCAATTTAGCCCCTAATTTGGATTTTCACTAAAAATCACTTAACAAAACTTGTAATACTCATAAAAATATTCAAAATTTATCATCAAACATAAAAAATCATACACATTCATCAATGGCATCATTCAAAATCTTTAACTGTTTTGCAAGTTAGTCCCTAGGCTAGTTAGTACTAGCTGCAACGATCTCAAAAACACAAAAAAAGTTAAAAACGGGGCAAAGATCACTTACTAATTTAACCTCAAAGTGATCGAAACCTAAATGCATAACAATGGCTTCTTTTCTTTGAGTATTCGGTTGATGATGAAGAAAACAAAAAGATGATATAAAATTTTATCACATTTAATTATGCTTTATTAACTAAATTACAAAATTAACCTTATTCATAAACCATTAAAAACACCCATTCTATGCCCATAAATGTCCATTCATACTATTAATGGTCTAATTACAACATAAGGAGCTCCTCTTTTAATTTCCATAGCTATTAGGCACTTTTAGCTAATAGAACATAATTTTGCACTTTACGCGATTTAGTCCTTCTTCTCCAATTGACTATTTAAACGATAAAATTTCTTCACGAAACTTTCACACATACATGCTATCATACTGTAAACACTTAAAATAATATTAAAATAATTTTCAACCTTGGATTTGTGGTCCCGAAACCATTTTTTTGATTTGACTAAAAACGGGCTGTTACAGTTGCCTATAAGGTCATAACTTTAAGTATACAAGATCCCCTACCCCAAATTTCCTCTTACTATTTTTATAAGACATAGTCTTCATTGAAACACCCCATACCTAATCCAACCATCGGGTTCGAGTTATGAAATTTCTTGACCATTATCAGTGAATCTAACGTTACATAAACATCATCTAATCATTCATACACACAATTTATTATAATCGCATTCTTATTATGCTACATAGTTGCTTCCAGGTCCCATACGAGCTTACGAAAGCTCTTTTGCCAACTCAAGCATGAATGGGGACCAAATTGTAAAGTTTTCAAAGTTTCAAATCAACGTCGTGGCATCGTCAAACAGTGAGTCACGTCACAATGTCACTTACTAGCGACCCATGTTGTGACGTTAGAGTCTCGAGGTCGAAACATTGCCCTTATTTTACCAATTTAACACTTTTGTACCTATTCTTTTGCTTCCACACCAAAAACAAAATGATTTCATTCAACCTTTCACAAGTATAATGTTATTAAACCATGTCAATCTAAACCAATTCAAGCATTAAATCATCCAATTAAACCATCCAACATTTGGCATATGCAATTCCATATCAACTATCCATTTCCAAAACACATCATTTACCTATTCAAACATGTTTTATTATGCAAATTTAGGATCAAAGCAACCCAATGGACTTGGCTTTAACTATCCATACATACACTAAACTATGCATCATGTTTAACATTCAACTTACCTTTTCTAATTCATTATCCAATCTAGTTATTTCAAATAGTCCAGTTGAAAACCTTAACATGCCAAACCATTCAAGAGTAAGATTATCATTCTCATGGTATTAATAAGACCAAAATATACATCAATAAGTTATATACCATCCTAAGCATTCAAAATCAATCATCACCACATTTACCATTTAACTATCAACTCCAAATGACAATTTGTACACTAAAGAGCCCTTATATACATGCCACAATGTCTAGACTCGAACTGAATTTATTTCTAATATCTCGTTGATAGCATGTGCTTTGTGCTAACTTGACTCGATAAATTCCACAAGGTGATGATCTACAAGGAAAGGAAACAACTAGAGTATGCATTAAGATTGCTTAGTTAGTTCAAATGGAAATATTATGCTTACCTTAATCAATTATAAGTATAGTAACTACCAAACACTTTGACATGTAATTTGGCTATCTTTGGCATATAATGCCTTAACTAGTCATTTGCCAACATCAACATTCAAATAGGTTAAACTTGCTTATACATCATGAATAACAACATTTAATACCAAAGTAATTTCATGCCACATAACAAGTTACAACATATACCATTTCATATTCAATACATTTTAAGTTTTTCAATTCCAATTACGATAATTATCGCTCGATGGAACTATAGTAAAACAGACTCGGATACACGAGCAAACTATTTTGCTCACACAAGCTGAAATATATTAAGTTACTCGTCTGGGCTAAACCTAAGTTACATATAACCTAAGAATCTGCAACAAATGTTAGATCTCGTTATAACATGTAAAATCTCTGATCAAGCGCTTTTATAACCCTATTGGAATGCCAAGCGTATCCTAACCTTTTACTAAGTTCACACGGGCATTATTTCTGTATATATATATATATATATATCATTACCAATCCCTTTAATCATCCGTAATTCATATTTTACCCTGTACTATCTCATAAAAGCCAACAATCACGAAACATTTCAATTCAGTCCTTTTGAAACACCCCACACCCGGCCCACGAGCCTGAACCGAATCTGGTATGTTTCTAAAGTAAACCGGTTTCGAGAATTTTTGGTACTTAGAGAAAATTTGTAAAATTTTGGAAAAACTCTTATTTTGAGTTGGGCTTAGATTGGAAACCCATTTAATTAAATTTATAAATCCAATTTTATTAAGGTGACAAAATAATTTTTAAGGTTTTAAAAAAAATCACTTAACTTTAATCATAATAGTTCGTAACATAATAATTTAAAGAAAAGCAGAATAAGAAAATCCACTGGGCCTTATGGCCTTATTACATCAAATAAAACCCAAAAATAAAATTAAAGGGTACTAAACATAAATAAAGTCCAAATTTAAATAGAATCTTCAAATGGATCATGGCCACCTCAAGGTCTACCGTCCCGGTCCGTCACTGTTCATCACCTGAAAATATTTCCCACAACGGGGTGAGTCAACAGACTCAATGTGCACACAGTACTAACATTCAACAAATTAGGCATACATGTTCATAAATCAAATTCATATTCATATAAAATAAATTATGATGCAACCCAAACCCAAGCCTATTTGTCCATCCGCTACACACCACCCGTACCTGCCAGTCACACCGTGGGGACTACTAAGTCAACCCTCCATCCGCTACACACCATCGAAGGCGATCATTGCGATGACGTTCTCATCGCCCATATAATTTGTGTCATGAGACACCATATTCAAATAATGTAACCGAAGTTACCAAATTCAGATAATGTAACCGGAGTTACCATATTCAAATATTTGTGACCGTAATCACCATATAACGTTGGTGAGACCGAAGTCAACACCTTCTTCCCCTTTCACATAAACCCGAATGCCCCAAAAATTAATAATCATGCATATAATTAAATTCACATTCATATTCGTATTTTCACATGTTATAGGATAACATATTTCATAATCCTATCGGAAGTAGGAAACGTGCACAGTACCTTTGTACCACATTAGGGTACTTAGCCATATTCATATTCTTATACATATTCATAAAATAGTTGCCACATGATAAATCGAAGGTTAGTGTGCGTACACACGATTTGCTTAAAAAAAGTTCCTTGAGATCTCGAAAATCCCGATCTAACTTTAGATCCGCTAACTCCTATATTCGCCATCATATAAGACACATTAATAAACCCATTTGGCTTGAAACAAAACCAAATCCTAGTAGGATTTGTAAAAAGGCTTACCTTGAGGCCGATTTGGTGTTTATTCAAATCTCGAAAACTTGGTTTTTCCTTTACCTGGTATTCGGCCAACCTTGAATCTCAATTTGGGTTAGTTTTCGGCTTTTCAATAATTAAAGAACTGATCTAGATAATCACACAAACCTTGGCTGAATACTTTTAGATGCTTACCTTATGAACTTTAAATCCCGAAAACATCACCTTCCTCTTCCTTGGAATCGGCCAAATCCTAATTCCCTGAATCCATTAGTTTTTGATTAATTTAATTTGAATACCTAAGATTTGGCCTTGGCCGAATGTATATCTCACTTACCTTGGATCTTTGATCCTATATTGAAAAAGTATAGAAACCTGAGGGTCCCCTTGTAGATTCGGCCATGAACAAGATTTGGGATTAGTACTTTTACTTTCGGCATTTAGAAAAGAAAAGAAAGGAAATTGAATAGCTTAACCTTACCTTGATGCCTTTAATCGATTGCTTCTTTACTTAGAATCAACAAAGGTTCGGCTTTGATAGTAGAAACAGAGAAGAAATAGAAGAAGAGAGGATGGTTTCTTGCTTAAGGAAAATTCGGCAGAGAGGGGGAGAGAGTTAGCAAAATTTCGGCAAGGCTAGAAAAGATGAGAGAATAGCCTCAATTCTCCTCCTTTAACTGAAATTGCTAGACCAAGAGTCCATGACTTGGCCACTACTCCCCACAAGTGATAATATTATCTCCTTTAATTATCACCTAATTAAATTAAAAGTGTTTAATCCACCTTTATCTCTTCAATTAAAATCCTTATTTATCACTTATTTTATCATATATTTACGGAATTAAAACTCCTTTAATTCTAGAAGCTTGTTCCATCCAACCTCTTAGCCTTGGAAGCAAAATAAAACCTTCATTATTTGCTTTCCAAGTGACTCGAACTCAAGCCATTTCCATAAGCCCTAAGTGACACCTTCAGGCCACTTTTCCAAGCTCGATTGTGTGTCAAATTTCACCAACTTTTTCTTTTAAGGCCCTCTTGCCCTTATTTCCTATTTTGAACTTTAAAATTTGTCATTCGGCCTTATTTCTAAGTTTTCTAAAATTTTCGATCGGCTCAGTAACTTGCCATTTTCTTACATCTTCAAGTTTCCAAAATGTTTCCAAAATGTTCGGTTTCCAAAATGTTCAAGTTTCCAAAATGTTCGAGTTTCCAAAATGTTCAAGTTTCCAAAATGTTCAAGTTTCCAAAATGTTCAAGTTTCCAAAATGTTCAAGTTTCCAAAATGTTCCAAAATGTTCGGGTTTCCAAAATGTTCCAGCTTCCATTTCCATGCATTTCTAGGTTTCCAAAAATATCAAAAATTTATTCTTAGTGCTTAAACTTGTCATTTCATACAATCAAACCGAAAATGCATAGGCCCTATTCAGATGTTACTGCTTCTACCCTTAAACAAAATTTCGTCCCGAAATTTCCTAACTAAAATAATTGAGGGTATTGCTGTCGCATGGTCTCCTCTAACTCCCACGAAGCTTCTTACATTCCATGATTGCGCCATAAATCTTTGACTAGAGGAACCGTCTTCCTTCGTAGTACTTTCACATCACATTCCAAGATCCGAATCGGTTCTTCCTCGTAGGATAAGTCTGGCCTTAGCTCCACTTCTTCAACAGATACCACATACGACGGATCAGATCGATAGCGACGTAACATGGACACATGAAATACGTCGTGCATCTGCTGCAATTCTGGTGGCAACTCTAATTGGTATGCCACTGGCCCAACTCGTTTCAGTACTCGATAAGGCCCTACAAACCTTGGGCTTAACTTCCCTTTACGACCGAACCTCATTAAGCCAAAATTCACACTTGCTGAATTTGGCATAAAGCTTCTTCTCCCTTAACACTTCTAACACCATTCGGAGATGCTCATCATGTTCCTCCTCCGACTTCGAGTACACCAAAATATCGTCGATGAACACAACGACGAACCTATCCAAGTAGGGTTGGAAAACCCGATTCATCATGTCCATGAACGCGGCTGGAGCGTTTGTTAACCCAAACGGCATTACTACAAACTCAAAGTGACCATATCTTGTCCTAAAAGCAGTCTTATGGATGACAACCTCCTTCACCTTCAATCGATGGTATCCGGCCGTAAATCGATCTTGAAAAATTGCTGCGGCCCTTTAGTGATCAAACAAGTCATCGATCCTTGGCAAGGGATACTTGTTCTTAATGGTCACTTATTCACCGACGGTAATCTATGCACACACGCATAGTTCCGTCCTTCTTTTCACAAATAAGACCGGTGCTCCCCACGGAGACACACTGGTCGGATGAACCCACGATCCAACGACTCTTGGATTTGAGCCTTGAGCTCCACTAACTCTTTTGGTGCCATTCGGTATGGGCGATTGACACGGGAGGCATTTCTGGCAAAAATCTATCCCAAATTCCACCTCCTGCCTGGGGTATTCCGTAATTCCTCTGAAACACATCCACGAAGTCCCTTACCGTCCTAACTCCATTAATTCCTTCCTCCTTTCCACCTACCGCACTTACGAAAGCTAAGAACGCCTCACAACCTTTCTTAACCATCTTCTCGACCTTGGTCTTTGAAACTACATTAGACAAGTAGTTCCTCCTTTCTCCGATCATTACTACCACTTCATCCTCCGGGTTCTTAGTTCTATACGTTTAGCCGCACAATCCAACACGGCTCGGTGTTCTACTAACCAATCCATCCCGAGTATAAGTTCAAATTCTCTGAAGGGTAATTCCATCAAGTCTGCCCGAAAGTTCACTCCCTGAATCCCTAGGGGTACATTTCGAAAAATCTTGTCTACCACTACAGTTTGGCCTAATGGGCTTACTACAGTCATCTGTCTATCAGAGAGTTCAGAGTCTAGGCCTAGTGTTTTCACTACACTACTTGCAACATAGGAATGGGTCGAGCCCACATCAATCAAAGTAAAGTAGGGTTTGTCAAAGATAAAGAACATACCGGTTATTACATCCGGTGCGTCACCATCTTCCCTTCGGTGAACCGCATAAACCAAACCCGGTTGTCTTGCTTCGCATTAACATTAGTACCTCGACCACATGTTCCACGGCCTCTGCCAAGACCACCACCTCGGTTACGAACCACGACCCGTTGAGGTTGCGTCAAATCTCTCTTTGGTCAGCTAGCATTCGAATCGCCGGTCGACTCTCATCCGGTTGCTTGGGACAGTCTTTAAGCATATGGTCTTTGGACCCACACTTGAAACATCCACCCGTCTTTCTCCAACACTCTCCCATGTGCTTCTTCCCACAATGCTCACAAGGCGTCATCGCTTGCGTACCAAATGTTGATTCCGTGGCCCGTCAACCCTAGGCCTCTTGTAACCCTTTCCAGATGGCCCAAATCCTCTCTTGGCCTTATTCCTATCCACATGCATTTAGTAGCATCCTTAATCCCCTCGGCCACCTTGGCCTTTTCCACCAAAGTAGAGAATTCTCGCTCCTGATGCGGTGCTATCAACAGTCTCAAGTCATCTCTCAGTCCGTCCTCAAAGCGGACACAACGTTCATGCTCAGTTGCCACTACCCCTCGAGCATAGCGGCTCAATCTCAGGAATTTTGCCTCATATTCTGCGATAGACTTACTCCCTTGCACCAACCCTAGAAAAGCTTTCTTTGTTCATCTTATACGGTTCCCACTACTTTTTACAAATGCCTCCTTAACATACTCCCGTGTCAAATTTTCACCGTGGTACCATCACGAGCAGATTAACCACCATCGATACGCTTCATCGCGTAACAACGCCACCATCCTTTTAACTTTTCCTCTGAAGTCAGATCGAGCTCATCCATGATACGCTCCGTTGCTTCCAACCAATACTCAGCTGTACTGGGTGCCACATTAGATACTCCTCGAAACATTTTCGCTCCGTTAGCTCGGAGCCGTTCAGGTACCGACTTTTGATTTCTTGAATTTCCTCCTGCACCTGCCACCAATTTTGAAACTTCGCGGACTGACTGCGACACAAACATCTTCCCGTTTGAGCCTCTTTGCTCAACATTAATAACTGGGGGTGGTGGTGGCGGTGGCATTTCACTGTCGGACCCTTGACCCGATCTAACGGGTTCCAACACGGTCATCCTTCCTCTACCTCGACCACGATGACCACGTCCTCTAGAGCTCATTTTCTAACGTCGAGATCTGATTAAGAAATTTTATGGATTAGTCATTGTTCCACTTTTTACCCCCGAAGGAGTTTTATGAAAAAGGATTTAAGAGTGGTTCTTTCGTATTCATACAAACACACAGTCTTTTCCATTCATTCATCCATCCATCAAACAAGTATGAACTTTCGTTCATTCAGAGAAACGTTGTAGTTTTTGTTGTTGTTGTTTTCCACTACCTAGGGGTATTTTCGTAATTGTCCTATAGGGGAATTTTCGTAATTTTCCAGAAGAAAAACGTTCCTTGGTGTTTTTGTCAAAAATTATTTTGAAAATTTCTAAGTCTCGGGGTAATTTGGAAAAATTTTTAAATCCGGGGTTATTTCGGTAATTTTTTGACCTCAGGGGTATTTTGGTAATTTTTCACAAATCAGGGTAAATTTGTCAATTTAATAAATTAGGGGTTTTTTTTCTGAAAGTTATAAAACTTTGAGGGTTCTTTTCGAAAATTGTTCCTTCAAAAATGGGAATGTTGCAAAAATTTTGGAAATCAGGGTCATTTCGGTAATTTTGTAAGTTAGGGGCAATTTTGTAATTTTCCAAAATCAAGGTATTTTGATATTTTACAAATTAGGGTTCTTGAATGTTTATGAAATATTGAAATTTTGGTAAAGTTGTTGAGTAGTTGAACATTTTATAAACCAAAGCGTTTTGGTAATTTCACCCCAAGGGCATTTTGTAATTTTCGCAGATCAGAGTTTTTCGAAAATGTTGTAAAAATAATTTTCTCGATTTAAAAGAAAGTTTTAAAAGTTTGGGAAAAAAAACTAGGGTTTGTTGTTTTGTTCTCTCTTTTTTTTCTAAAACATGGCTAGTTCCTTTCGGGTTTTAGTCATTATGTTTAGCCTATGACCGAGCCCTCTTGGTCGGGGTGAACTAAAGCTACGCACTGCACGGGATGCGTGTGGAGAGAGGAGGTGAGTCACGCTGATGCTTAAATACCAAGCTCCCACCGAAACCATTCCTAGACATGCGCAGAGGTTGCCACACCACCGAGCCTCTCGAGTTATGGTGAACCGAAGCTACGCACTGTAGGATTCTGCGAAGAGGAGGTGAGTCACTAGGACTGCTTAAATACCAAGCTCTTGGGATCCAATCCTAGACATGCATACAAGGGTTACCACACCTAGCTCAATGACTTAGCCATAGGTTTGTTTAGTGCATTAAGTCTTATGTATTTGTGTTTGAGTAGACTAGTCCTAGGGTTCAAGTTCCTATCATTCTATTCTACGTTCCATGCCTTTTCTTCCCTTATAAAAATCACGTAATCACACATATAGTTAGGGGTACTTACACGGTGGATCATGGTTTGGAGACTTAGGGGCCATGCCAAAGCACCTTATTTTCAAAGAAAATCATTTGGCTCGCTTTGAAAACGTTTTGGGCCTTAGCCCATGGCCGAGAGTTTAAAACGGGCTCGATACCAAATTGAAACACCCACACCCCCACGAGCCCTAATCGAATCTGGTATGTTTCTAAAGTAAACCGGTTTGAGAATTTTCTAGATTTAGAGAAAATTTGTAAAATTTTAGAAAAACTCTTATTTTGAGTTGGGCTTAGATTGGAAACCCATTTAATTAAATTTATAAATTCAATTTTATTAAGGTGACAAAATAATTTTAAGGTTTTAAAAAAAATCACTTAACTTTAATCATAATAGTTAGTAACATAATAATTTAAAGAAAAGCGTAATAAGAAAATCCACGGGCCTTATGGCCTTATTACATCAAATAAAACCCAAAAATAAAATTAAAGGGTACTAAACATAAATAAAGTCCAAATTTAAATAGAATCTTCAAATGGATCATGGCCACCTCAAGGTCTCTTGTCCCGTCCAAACCTTGTTCATCACCTAAAATATTTCCCACAACGGGTGAGTCAACAGACTCAATGTGCACACAAGACTAACATTCAACAAATCAGGCATACATGTTCATAAATCAAATTCATATTCATATAAAATAAATTATGATGCAACCCAAACCCAAGCCTATTTGTCCATCCGCTACACACCACCCGTACCTGCCACCGTGGGGACTACTAAGTCAACCCTCTATCCGCTACACACCATCGAAGGCGATCATTGCAATGACGTGCTCATCGCCCATATAATTTGTGTCATGAGACACCATATTCAAATAATGTAACCGGGTTACCAAATTCGAGATAATGTAACCGGAGTTACCATATTCAAATATTTGTGACCGTAGTCACCATATAACGTTAGTGAGACCAAGTCAACACCTTCTTCCCTTTCACATAAACCCGAATGCCCCAAAAATTAATAATCATGCATATAATTAAATTCACATTCATATTCGTATTTTCACATGTTATAGGATAACATATTTCATAATCCTATCGGAAGTAGGAAACGTACCTGAGTACCTTTGTACCACATTAGGGTACTTAGCCATATTCATATTCTTATACATATTCATAAAAATAGTTGCCACATGATAAATCGAAGGTTAGTGTGCGTACACATCTGATTTGCTTAAAAAAAGTTCCTTGAGATCTCGAAAATCCCGATCTAACTTTAGATCTGCTAACTCCTATATTCGGCCATCATATAAGACACATTAATAAACCCATTTGGCTTGAAACAAAACCAAATCCTAGTAGGATTTGTAAAAAGGCTTACCTTGAGGCCGATTTGGTGTTTATTCAAATCCCGAAAACTTGGTTTTTCCTTTACCTGGTATTCGGCCAACCTTGAATCTCAATATGGGTTAGTTTTCGGCTTTTCAATAATTAAAGAATTGATCTAGATAATCACACAAACCTTGGCCGAATACTTTTAGATGCTTACCTTATGAACTTTAAATCCCGAAAACTTCACCTTCCTCTTCCTTGGAATCGGCCAAATCCTAATTCCCTGAATCCATTAGTTTTTGATTAATTTAATTTGAATACCTAAGATTTGGCCTTGGCCGAATGTATATCTCACTTACCTTGGATCTTTGATCCCTATATTCAGAAAAGTATAGAAACCTGAGGGTCCCCTTGTAGATTCGGCCATGAACAAGATTTGGGATTAGTACTTTTACTTTCGGCATTTAGAAAAGAAAAGAAAGGAAATTGAATAGCTTAACCTTACCTTGATGCCTTTAATCGATTGCTTCTTTACTTAGAATCAACAAAGGTTCGGCTTTGATAGTAGAAACAGAGAAGAAATAGAAGAAGAGAGGATGGTTTCTTGCTTAAGGAAAATTCTAATGAGAGGGGAGAGAGTTAGCAAAATTTCGGCAAGGCTAGAAAAGATGAGAGAATAGCCTCAATTCTCCTCCTTTAACTGAAATTGCTAGACCAAGAGTCCATGACTTGGCCACTACTCCCCACAAGTGATAATATTATCTCCTTTAATTATCACCTAATTAAATTAAAAGTGTTTAATCCACCCTTTATCTCTTCAATTAAAAATCCCTTATTTATCACTTATTTTATCATATATTTACTGAATTAAAACTCCTCTAATTCTAGAAGCTTGTGCTGTCCAACCTTTTAGCCTTGGAAGCAAAATAAAACCTTCATTATTTGCTTTCCAAGTGACTTGAACTCAGAGCCATTTCCATAAGCCCTAAGTGACACCTTGAGCCACTTTTCCAAGCTCGATTGTGTGTCAAATTTCACCAACTTTTTCTTTTAAGGCCCTCTTGCCCTTATTTCCTATTTTGAACTTTAAAATTTGTCATTCCCTTATTTCTAAGTTTCCTAAAATTTTGATCGGCTCAGTAACTTGCCATTTTCTTACATCTTCAAGTTTCCAAAATGTTCAGGTTTCTAAAATGTTCAGGTTTCCAAAATGTTCAAGTTTCCAAAATGTTCAGGTTTCCAAAATGTTCAAGTTTCCAAAATGTTCAGGTTTCCAAAATGTTCAGGTTTCCAAAATGTTCAAGTTTCCATTTCCATGCATTTCCAGGTTTCCAAAAATATCAAAAATTTATTCTTAGTGCTTAAACTTGTCATTTCATACAATCAAACTGAAAATGCATAGGCCCTATTCAGGATGTTACACCTTTATTAGCCAAACGTGCCAATTCCACTAGTATCTTAATTATATCTAAACTTATATATGAGATCAAACAAAAACTTACACATAATATAAAATAAGATAGTAAGTTCCATATGAACTTACCGTACCAAAATGTGAAAAGAGTGGATACTTCAGGACTTATCTGTAATTTTTTCCCTATTAGCTCCACCTTAATCCAAATCTTGATCTATACAATTATTTTATATAGAAATCAATATCAATCACTTTCATACAATTCTATGATATGCATGAACCTATATAAATTCATTTTTTGATTTCCCTTATATTTTAAATTTTATTTAATTTAGTCCCTGAACTCGAGATACGCATAACTTTTGATTCCTAAATTTGGATTAAAATATGATTTCAGATATTCTCATTAGGGATGTTATACTTTCTATTTCTAACATAATTTCATAACAAGTTTTACCTTTACTCAATTTGGTCCCTAATGTAACAAAGTTAACAATAAGTTAAATTAACTTTACAATCTAGTCTTTTTCATATTCTAAGCTTAAAAACTATCAATTTCACGCCTAATTCTTCAAGAAATCAACAATGAAAACTTTCTTAAACTTTGAAAATTTTACAAATTGGTATATAGCCTAGCTAAATTAAGCTCCCATGACCTCAAATTTATAAAATTGACAAGAAATGACTTGAAATCACTTACTAATTGATGATCGAATATGGAAGCTTAAAAAATGGTTTCTTCCTTAGGTTTTCTATGTTTTTATGATTAAGAAAAGTGAAGAAGATGATAACATTTAACTATCTTTTGTCTTTTATACCATAATTAATTTTAATTACTTAATTTAATCATGTTTTTATTAATGTAATCCATCTTTAATCGAGTTTAGTGGAATCTTCCATCATCATTAGCTAATTCCTTTTTAAAATGGTTTAATTACCATTTTAAACCTTTGACTAATTACTATTTAAGCCCTTAAACCTTTGGCCAATTAAAAATCTATAACGATTGGACTTTTACAATTTAATCCCTGAGACTTAATTAACTATTTAATTGACAAATTTGCTTAACCACTATTCAGTATTTATTATATTATTCTTGTAAATATTCATATTTAATATTTACAGGCTCAATTTATGGAAATGGGGTTTCAAAAATGTATTTTTCAGTACAATGGAAATTTGGGTCGTTACATTAATTTTCTTATGAGCTATCTCCAAATAAAATTTCAACATTACCATAGCTACCTTCCTCTATGGTAAACTTTTATCAGCTATGACTATCATTGAGTCATATGACAAATGCAATGGTCGGGGTTGTCCATAAAGAGCTTGGTAAGGTATGGCATGCATGGTTGACTGGTAGGATGTATTATACCACCACTTAGCAACAACAAATTAGTTGCTCCAATCACTATGCCTCTCCCCACATATGAGTATGAAATAAATTTTAAACTCCTATTGACCACCTCTATTTGACTATTGGTCATGGGGTGGTAAGTAGTGGATAACATGAGGTTAGTCTTTAATCTTCTACACAACTGCCAAAAGGAGCTTATAAAAACACCATCTCTATCAAAAAAATACATTCTAAACCCTTATGCAACTTAAATACATTTGAAAGATACTCCTACGCTATTATTAAGGTAAAATAAGGGTGAGAAAGTGCCACAAAAATGAACAAAGTTAACTGATCCATAACTACAATAATAGAACTCTTACCCTTAGACAAAGGTAACCCATTTATGAAATCTACACTCATATCAGTTCAAAATCCATTGAGAACAAGAAGACGCTATGGCAATCTTCGTTTTGTTAATGTGTTAGCTATGCATATTTGAAAACCATAAATTCACTCGCCTATTTCTCCACCTCTTTACTTAAGCCTTTCTAATATTGTAACACCCCAAACCCGGCCTATGAGTTTAAAACCAGACTTGGCATGCCACACAATTCGAACTTTCGTCTAGTTATCAATGCTTTTAATGAAAACAATTCTTCAAAACGATTTTAAAGATGGAGTTTATCAAAAATTGAGATTTATTTGAAAACCATGATTTTAAAACATGAGATTTTACAATTTGATTTTCAGAGAAATAATTGGTTAAAATAATTTTATAAAAGAGTTTTCACGGAAATTTTACTAGTAAGTGATATTTAAGAAAAACCTTTTTCTTTATACGTAAGTTGAAGAAAACATTTATAAGAATTAAACAGCCCCATTTAAGTAACTAAGACATATTAAAATCCATCCACGAATAAAAATCCATAAAAATAATACCAGAGGCCTTATTACATCGCAATTGAAAAAGTACTTAAATAAAAATACTTAAAAGAAATTCAAAGTTTTTATAACTCATCTTTCGTAGTATGGCCTCCACACGAAGTCATCCCTGGCCCAAGCCTCCATCAATTATTATTACCTGAGAAGGGTAAGAAAAATGGGGTGAGTTACTTAGAACTCAATGTGTAACCCACTTACCGTGTTCACTAGGCCAAAACCATTTAAGCAATTAGCTGGGCTTGAGCCCATTTACAAATGTACAATATAAAAAAAAATAATGCATATGATATGCAATTCCCAACCAAGCCTAATTTCCATCCGCTACACACCACCGGTACAAACCAACACATCTGTGGGGATCAAGTCAACCCACCCCGCCAACATACTAATAGCATGCATTAAGCCAATTATAATATTTGTGGCAGAGCCACCGAACTAGATTTTTGGCAACAGGCCATTGTGACAGAGTCACCGAACTAGATTTTTGGCAACAGGCCATTGTGACAGAGTCACCGAACTAGATTTTTGGCAACAGGCCATTCTTCTCTTCATCAATTATCCCAACCCATGCAGTCATGTATATATATAGATAATGCATAACAATATATTCATAAGGTAAATTTCAAAAAAAGCCCATATTACAAGTTATCAATTTGGCCCATTAGTCAAAATAGCAATTTTGGCCCATTTAACGATCTAGCAGACCTTGGCCCATTTAACACATGAGGCCCTTTTCACAATATTCTCACTTGGCCAATTTATCAAAATAATCATATGGCCCAAAATATCACTTTTTAACAAAATAACCCATTAAGGGCAAATCCATAATTTTTTTTCACAACCTTAATTCCGGTTTCATGCATTCACACAAAAAGTGCTAATATATCGTATTTTCCAATTTTACCAAATTTATGATTTTTATTCTAACGCTTACGGTATAATATAACCCATGAGATAAGTGTGAAGTTACACACCTGATTACGGTGAGAACTATACTTTCCCGCTCGTCGATATCTAAACACGCATCACGATAGATTAGAACACTGATACTTATTTGCAAAACTATTCTTAAAAATAAGCGTTCTAAACTTTTACCCTCAAAAATTTGAACAACTTCTATTTGTGGTTTTTCCCCAATTGATGATTCGTTACCCGTTGAATATTCACGAACAAACAAAGGTTCAGGAGTACGAATGACTTCAAATAATTGATTTTTGCCGGATGAGGGTCCACAGCCCGGTGGAAAATCTCAGATTACCGAAATAGCCCTTCGTTTGAAATTAGGGGGGATAGCGGAACCACCCCTCTTCCAAACACTATTCACTGCTCTTTTCGAACCTATCTTGTTTGCCTCCATTGACAAAAGATTATTAGTCCAACTTATTAAATCGGAAGATTAAGACTAAATGTCTTAAGACAAAATCGGCTTACCACAAAAATATCTTTGCGCTCACGGGATGGTAATCTAGCGTTAACGTCCCTAAGATAGAATCGATTAATAATTCACCTTCGACGAAATAACGAAATAATTTGAAAGTCCTTGATAGAAATCCTTACCTTAACACTTCGATTCGATTTCTAGCGAGTCACTATGATTACGAATACTCTGAGTTCGGCCTTCTCTAAAACACTATTAAGATGAATAGGATTGTTTAAAGGAAGAATAAGGCATGCTATTTTTCTGTCAAAAGACTTTCTTAAACAATATGTATATTCGGCCAAAGGAAAAGAAGAAGAAAATAAAGAAATGAAAAGGGTTCTTACCACTTGGTTGAAATGAAAGTTGAAAGAATGATTGTCAAGAGGAAAGAAATATGTGAGGAGAAGGTTCGGTGAAGAAAACAATTTTGATGGATAAGATGCTAGCAACATTCGACCATGGAGAAAAGTAGAAGAGAGAAAATGTGTTTCGGGTTTTCAAGGATGAATAAGAAACAAAGGGAGGAATTTGGGACAAGAGAGCATTCGGCCAAAGAGTAAAAAAGAAAGAAAAGAAAAGAAAAAAATGGTCTTTGTGCTATGGTGATTTCGGTACTAGAGAGGAAGAGCTTGAGAGATTAGGCAAAAATTGAGACCAAATGGTCAAAAACAATGACCAAAAGAAGAAAACAAGAATGCTCACAATGCACCATTTGCATTCGGTTATGGAGAGAAAAAACGAGAAGAAAGTTTTGTGAAAAGAAACACCAAAATGACCAAATGGGATTACACACTAACTACACATCCTTACCAAAGTCTACCACAAAAATTCAGCCACCCCCTAGTCCATAAAACCGTCCATGTTCATAGACATAGTTGGCCATTCAATAGTTTCCAAAACATCTCCCATGATTCAAGCCTTATGTCCTCCATTGATGCCTTTTTCAAAAGATTATTTTCCTTAAGTTTTTTTTTTTACCTTTTTCCTTTAGTCTTCTTACCATAATATTTGATCATCCTAAACCTTATCCATAATCGACACTATAGAAGAGGAAACAAAAAAAAAAAAACAAAACTCATATGTTCAACAAGGGATTCGAACCTCTTCCCTCTAAGCATGCTTATGGCGCCAACTCCGCCTTGCTACTAGCTTATCTTGTGCAAACTTTTACCAATTAAATTCCCTTAAACATCAGAGTCACTTGTTCCACTTCAATAAAGTACTCATTACTAAAATTTATTCTAATATCGAATAAATCCCAAGCCTTCTCAAGACTATACAAGCACACAAATTTAATCATTCAGAAGTTAAACACCAAAAACATGCAACATATCGATACTCATATTTTTAGGATGTTACAACTCTACCCCTTAAAGAAAATTTCATCCTCGAAATTTACAGGTTAAAAGAGGTGAGGATATTGTTGCCGAATTGCGTCCTCGAGGCTCCCATGTAGCTTCCTCCGCTCGTGATTATGCCAAAGAACCTTAATCAACTGCAGTGCAGTCTTCTTTCTTAGCACCTTAACATCGCGATCTAAGATTTTCACCGGTTCTTCTTGAAGACAAGTCCGACCTCAACTCCACTTCTTCTACCAAGATTATGTGAGACGGATCCGATCTATAATGCCTCAGCATAGAAACATGGAAAACGCTATGAATCTGACTCAACTCAAGAAGTAATTCAAGCTACACGCTTCAACACACGGTACTGTCCAATGAGCCTAGGGCTCAACCTGCCCTTCCTTCCAAATCTAAAAATCTTCTTCCAAGGTGAAACTTTCAGAAAGACTTGATCTCTCACCGCAAACTCAATATCTTTACGCTTCAGATCCGCATACGAATTTTGTCTATCCGAAGCTTCCTTTAACCGCGCTCGAATCACCTTTACCTTTTCTTCCATCTCAAATATCAATTTAGGACCCAACAACTGTCGTTCCCCCAATTCAGTCCAACAAGTAGGGGTATGACACCTACGACCGTATAATGCTTCATAGGCACAATTTGGATACTGGATTGGTAACTATTATTATACGCGAGCTCTGCCAATGGTAGAAAATCTTTCCAACTACCTCTGAAGTCGATCACACAACCTCGTAACATGTCCTCCAAAATCTGAATTACTCTTTCTGACTGACCATCTGACGAGGATGAAAAGCTGTACTGAAGTTTAACTTTGTTCCCAAAGCCTCATGTAAAGCTTTCCAAAATCGTGATGTAAACTTAGGATCCCTGTTCGATATGATAGACACCGGTACCCCATGCAACCTCACGATCTCAGATACATACAACTTAGCCAACTTCTGAAGCGAGTAATCTGTACGAACTGGTAGAAAATGAGTAGTCTTCGTTAATCAATCTACTACCACCCAAATAGAATCTTTCTTAGTAGGTGTTAGGGGTAACCCACTAACAAAATCCATCGTTATTCGCTCCCATTTCTATAGAGTAATCTTTACTTGTTGTAATAACCTCGATGGTAGTTGATGTTCTGCCTTCACTTGTTGACAATTCAAACACTTTCCCACAAAATCAGTAACCTCCCACTTTAACCTTGGCCACCAGTACTGCTCACGGAGATCCCTATACATCTTATTTCCTCCGGGATGCATAGCATAAGGGCAACTATGCGCCTCTCGAAGAATCATTTGTCTCAAATCCAAATCTATGGGCATACAAACTCTTCCACAAAAACACAGCATGCCATCCTTGTTCAACCCAAAGTTCCCTATTATACCACTTTCAATTGTTGCATTAAAGGACCCAACTTCTCATCTGATAATTGCTTTTCCTTAATTTGCTCCAACCACAGAGGCTTTACCTAAAGTTCCACTAATAGACTGCCATCCTCATACAAACTGAGATAAGTAAACATTACTCTTAACTCCGATACTACCTTACGACTCAACGTGTCTTCCACCATGTTAGCCTTTCCAAGATGGTACTCGATTGAGAAATCATAATCCTTTAACAGCTCCACCTATCTCCGTTGTCTCAAATTCAACTCCTTTTGGGTAATGAGGTACTTAAGAATCTTATGGTCCGTATAAATGATTGACTTCTCACCATAGAGATAGTGCCTCCAAATCTTTAAGGCAAACACCACCGCAGCCAACTCCAAACCATGAGTAGGATAGTTGACTTCATGCGGCCTCAACTGACGAGAAGCATAAGCCACCACTTTTCCACTTTGCATCAGTACAAATCCTAAACCCGTGTGTGACGCATCACAGTAAATGATAAACTCTTTTCTAGCCTCAGGTTGAATCAAAACTGGCGCTTTCGTCTAAATCTTCTTCAGTTTCTCAAAACTTTCTTGTTGTTTATCGGTCCACACATACGGTACTCCTTTTCACAATAGCTTAGTTAGGGGTGCAGCAATCAACGAAAACCCCTCAACAAGGCGTCTATAATAACCAGCCAAACCCAAGAAACTCTGAATCTCAGCCACTGACTTCGGCGGTTTCCAATCCAACACTGCCTCTACCTTTTGAGGATCAACTCTTATTCCTTCGGCTGACACTACATGACCCAAGAAAGTCACTTCCTTCAACCAAAATTTGCATTTACTGAATTTAGCATAAAGTTGCTTATCCCGTAAATTTACAACACGATACGCAAATGTGAGTCATGCTCATCTTTATTCCTCGAATATACCAAGATGTCATCTATGAACACCACTACGAACCAGTCTAGATAGGGTTGAAAGACTCGGTTCATCATGTCCATAAATGCAGCTGGTGCATTGGTCAAGCCAAACGACATCACCAAAAACTCATAATGTCCATAACAAGTTCAGAATGCCGTCTTATGAATATCTGCCTCTTTCACCTTGAGTTGATGATAACCCGATCTCAAATCAATCTTGGAGAAAACTGAAGCTCCTCTCAATTGATCAAATAGATCGTCAATTCTCGACAATGGATACCTATTCTTGATTGTCAACTTATTCAACTACCTATAATCAATGCACATACGCATCGACCCATCCTTCTTCTTGACGAACAAAATCGGTGCTCCCCACGGAGACACACTTGGCCAGATAAATCCCCGATCTAACAATTCTTGAATTTGAGCTTTAAGCTCTGCTAACTCCTTCGACACCATTCTATAAGGAGCAATGGACACCGGAGCCGTTTTGGGCAGAAGCTCAATACCAAATTCTACTTCCTGATTTGGAGGTAATCTAGGAAGTTCTTCGGGAAAGACATCTGAAAATTCTTTCACTGTTCTCACACCTTTCACCAATAATTCCTTGGCATCCAAAGCACTAACGAAGGTTAGGAATGCTCCATACCCTTTCTGCACAAACTTTTCTGCCTTCAGAGCAAATATCACATTTGCCAAAAAGTTTCTTCGCTCACCAATCATAACTACCTCCTCATCATCCACAGTCCTTATTGACATCTACTTTTCGGGACAATCCAATTTTGCCTAGTGCTTCACCAACCAATCCATACCCAAAATAAGATCAAATTCACCGAAAGGCAATTCCATCAAGTCCGCTAAAAATATCTCTCTTTGAATTTCCAAAGGCACGTCTCTAAATAGTTTATTCACTATTACCGATTGTCCTAAAGGACTAATCACCATCATCTCCCTATCGATAATCTCAGATCTAATATTTAGGTTTCCAGATATAGCACTAGCAACATACGAGTGGGTAGACCTGATATCTATCAAAGCAGTAACAGGTACATCAAAGATGAAGAACGTACCAGTTATCACATCGGTGCATCACCCTCTTCATGACGCCTAACCGCATAGACCAATCCCAGCTGTCTTGCCTCCGCGTTACCTCTAAAACCATTACTCGACCCGGTGCACCTTGACCACGTCCGTTACCATTACCACCATGACCTGGTCCACAGCCTCTCGGTGGCTGCTGAGTACCCCTAGCTGGCTGAGCATTAGGGTTACGAGCTTCCTGAGTTGTATCAGTCCGTCGAGGGAACTTCTTATACGGATGATACTTGGAACCACATTTATAGCAGGCACCAGCTTTCCTCCAGCATTCAGGGGTGTCGTCTTCCACAGTCGGCACATTTTCGACTCTGATTGGTAGTCAAAGGTGCTCTAGCTTGAGCTGGCTCATCATTCTGTGGCCTCTTCTAAAACCTTTTAGAAGAACTTGTGTACTTAAAATCCCTCTTACCTCTGACTCTTTCCCGATTCAGGCGTTCTGAATTCTTAGCCTCTTCGACTATCTTGGCTTTCTCTACAAGCGAGGTAAAAGTCCGTACTTGTTGTGGGGCTATCAATACCCTCAACTCATCATTCAGCCCATCCTCAAAGCGTACATAGCGCTCATGATCAGTCGGCACTATTATGCAAGCATAACGGCTCAAGCGAAGAAATTCTGCCTCGTAAGCTGCCACCGTCTTACTTTCTTGAACTAAATTTAGGAATTCTTTCCTCCGGGCATCTACATAACTTGTCCCGATGTACTTCCCTTGGAAAGCAGCTTTAAAAAATCCCAAGTAACCAATGCAGCCTCAGTGCCTTCTCGAACAGTAAGCCACCATTGATACGCCTCATCTCTTAGTAAGGACACCGCTCCTCTCAGCTTCTGCTCGACGGTGCAGTCCAGATCATCCATAATCCATTCTACAGCCTCAAGCCAATATTTTGCAACATTCGGAGCTACACCAGAGACACCTCTAAAAACCTCGGCACCATTTGACTTGAGTCGTTCCGATATTGATCCACAAACTGCTAGACCAGTTCTAGTCCTAGAAACCCTCTCTAGGACTCGCAACATTGCTTGAGTCAAAGTATTGTCCTCTCTCAAATGGTCATGTGATCCAGTTTCACTCCCGGGTGACACAGGTGTATCCATTTCTGGCATATGTCCCGGCGCTTCAGACTCAACCCTAGCACCTCGTCCTCTACCACGGCCACGTCTATCGCATCCACGACCACGTCCTCTAGTGCTCATAATGACCAATTCAATTTTATCTAGTTACAAGTTTTATTAATCAGGATACTATTCAGTGTTTATTAACGATATTTTATGAGATATAAGAGATAAAGTTGTTTTCACAATCACATCCTATAGTCTCAATCTCTACTGTTTTCAATACCTAAAACTAGAAGTTCTAGAGTGTTCCTATGATCATATAACAATAGTAAACATTCAATATACAAATACTTACTTGACTTAGTGCTGGATGCTCGTGGTGCCATACTACCTTTAAAAACATAAAGTCTAGAAATTTAAGCAGTCTTTAAACAAAAATCGTTGTTGAACCCAAACCACAGTCGAGTTTTGAAACTAGGCTCTGATACCATAAAATGTAACACCCCAAACCCAGCTTATGCGTTTAAGACCAGACTTGGCATGCCACACAATTCGAACTTTTGTCCAGTCATCAATGCTTTTAATGAAAACAATTTTTCGATTTTGAAGATGGAGTTTATCAAAAATCGAGATTTATTTGAAAACCATGATTTTAAAACATGAGATTTTACAATTTGATTTTCAGAGAAATAATTGGTTAAAATAATTTTATAAAAGAGTTTTCACGAAAATTTTACGAGTAAGTGATATTTAAGAAAAACCTTTTTCTTTATATGTAAGTTGAAGAAAACATTTATAAGAATTAAACAGCCCTATTTAAGTAACTAAGACATATTAAAATCCATCCACGAATAAAAATCTATAAAAATAATACGGAGGCCTTATTACATCTCAATTGAAAAGTACTTAAATAAAAATACTTAAAAGAAATTCAAAGTTTTTATAACTCATCATTCGTAGTATGGCCTCCACACGAAGTCATCCCCGGCCCAAGCCTCTATCAATTATTATTACCTGAGAAGGGTAAGAAAAATGGGGTGAGTTACTTAGAACTCAATGTGTAACCCACTTACCGTGTTCACTAGGCCAAAACCATTTAAGCAATTAGCTAGGCTTGAGCCCATTTACAAATGTACAATATAAAAAAAATGTATATGATATGCAATTCTCAACCAAGCCTAATTTCTATCCGGTACACACCACCCTACCAACCAACACACCTGTGGGGATCAAGTCAACCCACCCCGCCAACACACCAATAGCAGGCATTAAGCCAATTATAATATTTGTGGCAGAGCCACCGAACTAGATTTTTGGCAATAGGCCATTCTTCTCTTCGTCAATTATCCCAACCCATGTAGTCATGTATATATATATATATATAATGCATAACAATATATTCATAAGGTAAATTTCAACAAAATGCCCATATTACAAGTTATCAATTTGGCCCATTAGTCAAAATAGCAATTTTGGCCCATTTAACGATCTAGCAGACCTTGGCCCATTTAACACATGAGGCCCCTTTCACAATATTCTCACTTGGCCAATTTATCAAAATAATCATATGGCCCAAAATATCACTTTTTAACAAAATAACCCATTAAGGGAAAATCCGTAATTTTTTTTCACAACCTTAATTTCGGTTTAATGCGTTCACACAAAAAGTGCTAATATACCGTATTTTCCAATTTTACCGGATTTACGATTTTTATTCTAACACTTACGGTAGAATATAACCCATGAGATAAGTGTGAAGTTACACACCTGATTACGGTGAGAACTATACTTTCCCGCTCATCGATATCTAAACACGCATCACGATGGATTAGAATACTGATACTTATTTGCAAAACTATTCTTAAAAATAAGTGTTCTAAACTTTTACCCTCGAAATTTTGAACAAATACTATTTGTGGTTTCTCCTCGATTGATGATTCGTTACCTGTTGAATATTCACGAACAATCAAAGATCCAGGAGTATGAATGACTTCAAATAATTGATTTTCACCGGATGATGGTCCACAACCCGGTGGAAAATCTCGGATTGCCGAAACAGCCCTTCGTTTGAATTTAGGGGGATAGTGGAACCACCCCTCTTCCGAACACTATTCATCGCTCTTTTCAAACCTATCTTGTTTACCTCCTTTGACAAAAGATTATTAGTCCAACTTATTAAATCGGAAGATTATGACTAAATGTCTTAAGACAAAATCGGCTTACCACAAAAATATCTTTGTGCTCACGGATGGTAATCGAGCGTTAACGTCCCTAAGATAGAATCGATTAATAATTCACCTTCGACGAAATAACGAAATAATTTGAAAGTCCTTGATAGAAATCCTTACCTTAACACTTCGATTTGATTTCTAGAGAGTCACTATGATTATGAATACTCCGAGTTTGGCCTTCTCTAAAACACTATTAAGATGAATAGGGTTGTTTAAAGGAAGAATAAGGAATGCTATTTTTTGGTCAAAAGACTTTCTTAAACAATATGTATATTTGGCCAAAGGCAAATAAGAAGAAAATAAAGAAATGAAAAGGGTTCTTACTACTTGGTTGAAATGAAAGTTGAAAGAATGATTGTCAAGAGAAAAGAAATTTGTGAGGAGAAGGTTCGGCTAAGGAAACAATTTTGATGGATAAGATGCTAGCAACATTCGGCCAGGGAGAAAAATAGAAGAGAGAAAATGTGTTTCGGGTTTTCAAGGATGAATAAAAAACAAAGGGAGGGATTTGGGACAAGAAAGCATTCGGCCAAAGAGTAGAAAAGAAAGAAAAGAAAAGAAAAATAATGGTCTTTGTGCTATGGTGATTTCTGCACTAGAGAGGAAGAGCTTGAGAGATTAGGCAAAAATTGAGACCAAATGGTCAAAAACAATGACCAAAAGAAGAAAACAAGAATGCTCACAATGCACCATTTGCATTCGGTTATGGAGAGAAAAAATAAGAAGAAAGTCTTGTGAAAAGAAACACCAAAATGACCAAATAGGATTACACACTAACTACACATCCTTACCAAAGTCTACCACAAAAATTTGGCCACCCCCTAGTCCATAAAACCGTCCATGTTCATAGACATAGTTGGCCATTCAATAGTTTCCAAAACGTCTCCCATGATTCAAGCCTTATGTCCTCCCTTGATGCCTTTTTCAAAAGATTATTTTCCTTAAGTTTTTTTTTTACCTTTTTCCTTTAGTCTTCTTACCATAATATTTGATCATCCTAAACCTTATCCATAACCGACACTATGGAAGAGGAAACAAAAAAAAAAAAAAACTCACATGTTCAACAAGGGATTCGAACCTCTTCCCTCTAAGCATGCTTATGGTGCTAACTCCACCTTGCTACTAGCTTATCTTGTGCAAACTTTTTCCAATTAAATTCCCTTAAACATCAGAGTCACTTGTTCCACTTCAATAAAGTACTCATTACTAAAATTTATTCTAATACCAAATAAATCCCAAGCCTTCTCAAGACTATACAAGCACACAAATTTAATCATTCAAAAGTTAAACACCAAAAACATGCAACATATCGATACTCATATTTTTAGGATGTTACAAATATAGAATACTAAACGTCCTATTTTTGGTAACATACATCCCTTAATGACCACCAATAAGGCTATTGTGAAAATAATAAAAATCTCCTTCCTCGAATCATCATTATTTCCAAACAAAAATTTCCCTTTCTTCTAAAATTCTTGCCATCCTATGAAAATTTAAGATATGATGCAATATTACCCTACAATTATGTAACCCCCCAAAATTTTGGTGTCAAAAATTCATGACATTTCAATTTGAAAGCTATGAGATTCCAAGAACTTAGTCGGTGTTATATGGATAAAACCATTAAAATAATTTTTTGTATTGATAATATCATCAATTTATTTTAATTAGATTTTAGTTGGGTTATGGACTAAATTGATAGGTTAGCAAAATTGAGTGGTTATTGGATAGTTAAAAGGTTAGTCTATAGTATTTATATAGTTATTTAGTAAGTTTTTATTTAGAATTATTAATTAGATGATTTTAGACTAAACTTGTAAGTTAAATTATTTTAATTTACAATGCTTTAAGATTAGTACTATAGATTAGACATATTTTATGTTTTGGTATAATTTAAATATAGGATTAAGATTGGATATAGAAATCGATTAATTTGACTTAGAAACGAAAAAAATTATTTAAGATTAAGATTAAGTTAATTTTCATGGAGTTTATAACTTAGATTTAGTTTTAATAAATTCATATGTTTTTCTACATTGAAGGGAAAAATGTAGGCAAATCGTCAAAAGTGAATGCCATTGAGGATTGCTCGCTTCTAAGAAATGAAGGCTTAGAATATTCATTTTTTATACCTATAATTTAATTTTCCTTATATTGTAATTATTTTAAATGCTTGGTTTGATTGTGCCTATTATTTGTTTTTATGACTATTTAAATGCCAGGTAAAATGTGTTGGAATTCTTTCTGGTTTAACCAGCATGTCATAGAATATAGGGGTTCCCATATTGTTTATTATATTGTGTGGATTGCATTGTGTATTTAGAAAGTATGGCTATTGTTGCGCTTTGTGTATTGGTTTTTGGTTGGTACTGATTAGATTTAGTATAACACACATTGGAGTATTGTTATGGTTATAAAAAGTGTCTTTCACCTTTTGCATTGATTGTTTGTGTAGTACCCCACACTTGACCCGAATAATAGATCCAAATGTGAAATGTCAAATCTGTTGTCGGAGCAACTTAGACTATTATCGTTTCATCGAAGCTAAACTAATAGACTCAACATGAATACAAAATTACATGTGGTGTAGGTGCAGTCTACTTGATCAAGGTCAATTAGATCCACTTATAATGTCTCAGGGTTATACGAGGTCAAACACAACGTCAGGATATGAATCCTAACTCAACTTATCAAAATAGAGGATTGTATCTCGAGACAATGGTTCTATGTCTTGAGACACGCCTCCACTATTTTTAAATGTTTGCTTCGAACTATGATGTCTCGAGACAATGGAGTTCATATCTCAAGAAAATGACCCCCTATCTTGAGAATTGTCTCCTCTATTTCAAACCCTTAGCTTTGATGTTTTTGGTTTCGAGGCACAACATGCAAGTCTAAATTTTCTACAACGCCCTCAATTTTTTTTTCAAAAGAAGAAATTAATAATTTTTGCAAACTCAAATTAGAGAAGTTAAAAAGGGAAAACCATTTATCTTTGGATTGTGACAACAACACCATCAACTTTTTTTAACTTTGGTTTTTCTTTAAGATTTTGTGCCACACACCAAAATTTTGAATTTGTATTTTGGATGGTTGACCAAGTGGAATTAGTAAGGAACTTGTAAATGAGCCCGTATAATTAGCAAGATTAGACTAGTTTTATCTAGACGCATCCTCTAGCTAATTGTTTTGTTATGTTCCGCCATCTTGTGGACACCCATTCCACGTTTGGAAAACTCTTGTGTTTTGGCGAATTCAATGGTTGCAAATTTAATCATTTGATTATTAACCCATGATAAGTAAGACATGTATCAATTATGTGTCAAACCTTAGGAAGGAAACATGCTACTATGCATGACACTTGGAGAGTCTTGATAATTGTGCTTAATTAGTGGAATCGTGTGTGCATGTAATGTGATTAGGGATCCTGTTTAGAGTGGGGAGAGCTTTTTTTATATTAAAAATAGAGGTATAAAAGAGGAAAGACTTTAATATTCCTTTTCCCAGTTCTTCTTTATTATCACCGAAGAAAATTAGAAGTGGTCTTCATTGTTTGAAGGAAGAACCTACAATTCTAGCCTATTTAGTGCTGCCTTTTGAGTCAATTGCTAGTAACTTCTTGAGTCCTCCTTTAGTTAAAATATTAGGAAATGAAAGAGTATTTGAAATTATATATAAGTTTCCACTGGAAGTTTTGGAAGGAAGGAAACTTTCTTCTAGTTAAATTGTTGCATGTTGCCGATTTTTATTTTATGTAATAGTCTTAGTTGTTTCTATATTTAATAGAGATGTTTGATTGTATTTAGTTAAAGAGGAGGGAAAGGGCCCCAATAAAAAAGGGAAAGAACCCATTAAGTAGATAAATCTTTCTTGGAAATTTTTGGTGAGTTCCTTTCACTTTTGTACTTGATAAATAATGAACTAGCTCAAAAATAATGTTTTCTTTTTAGGTATAGTTTGTATTATCTTAGAAGTTTCATGTGCATTCTTATGTTAACAAGATACAAATACGAAATGTAAATAAATGTGTATGAATGATTGAAATGGATACTCATTCCTTGGTCCACAAGCTCAATATCTAGAAAAGTGGAAAGAGGGTAATGGAGGTCTGTTGAATTGTGATTATGATGGGAGTAGTAAACATATAATATGCTATGTTATACATTTGCGTTCGCTAGCGCATGTGAATGCAAATTGAGATTGGCGAAGGACCCATTCCTTACGGGGAAACACGTATGTTTTCAAATTAATGAGGATTTGTGGAGGTTCGATTGGTATAAATGTAACACTGGCTCTATGGAACAATATCATGGAAATGGAACATTAGCTCTTCGGAGCATTGTAAAGATACGAAGATAGCATAAGGAAGGGTGTAAAAATGTCTATAAGTGTACCTCATGTGAACTATACTTGAATATATCAATATCCAATAGTGAACTATACTTTTGTAAATGTACTTAGATGGGAATAGTATCCGCCAAGGCACTAAACTTAGTCATAATATGTGTTAGCTTTTGAATTGTATTTAGATACGGTTAATAACCACCAAGGAGCTATACTTAGTTGTGACATGCATCTGTAAGTGAACGATACTTGGTTTTAACTTGTATCCGTATGCGAGTTGTTTATTTCCTCCTAAAGATGGATATTCATTTTAATATCCTTTGATGTGCTATGTGCACGGACTTGGATGGGGAAACTATATTATATGCTAGTTAGTATGGTTTACTGTAACTTTGTTAACCGCTTCTCCCTCTCTCTCTCTTTGTCCTTGCAAACAAAAAGAGAGAGATATGAAGATCAACACACAAGAATTAAAATACAATATAAAAATTGCGGCTTTATTGCAAGTGTGACAAGTTAGTTGTAATATTTGTAGTGATACAATGAAACACTAGAGTATTCCAAGGATCGAACCGAAAAGATTCTTAGATTGAAAATTTCTAAATAACGTGCATGTAAAATAAATATTCTAACCAACTAATCACAAAAGTTATATTACGACAAATAAAAAGTCAAGATAAATTAATCTAATTTGCTATCCAGCTAGTAAGGACTAAATTTTAAAACATGCAAAGTTACAAAATTAACAATTAAATAACAAACCGTGGTTGGTTGACATTGATGTGGTTCAGTAATCCTTGAATTAGGGATCCAAATCACTTAAACTCCCAAAATGACTCCATTTTACCTCTCAGTCTCCATTTTACCAAGTTAGACAAATTTATTCGGATTTTCTCTCGATCTCACCGATTAACTTGGAACTAATGAATTGGTGCCCGACAAAATCTCCTCTCGGTCTCACTTGCCTAAATGTTCCCTTAGGGTCGTCAATTCTAAGTTTTTAATTTCATTCAAATTAGTCCAATTTATTATGATTTGCTCTTTCATCCAAAAAAATCAGCTCACTACATTTCCATCAACCAACCCCTTTAAAGGTTTAGCTACTTATGCTTGAAATAAAACCAACAACCATGAAAATGAAAAGAAAAGAAGCCATTAAAGCAAAGGTTGACAAGAATTCAACAAGAAAATCTAAAGCAATAAACATAAAAGGAACAAACTTTAACCAGTTCAAAGTAAAAGGAATTGAAATACAGTAAACTAAGTTTGAAAATGTCTTACAACCAAGGTACAGGGACTAAAGGTGCGAATAAACCTAAGTTATAGTGATAACTAACTTAACTAACACTAACAACAATTAAAACAAGAAGAGAAGTTTCTTGGAAATTTAAAATCTACAGCTAAGGAAATGAAAAAAAATAAACCCTAAAAAAATAGAAAGAAAAACTAGGAGAAAACCTAAGGAAAACTAAACCTAAACTAAGGTAATGTGACACTTTTTTCTCTCATCCAAATTTTGGATAGTATAGTAGCTATTTTGACCCAATTTGTGTGCCCAAAATACCTTTGAACGACCTTCAATGATTGGTGTTTCAGGTGGACAAAGACTACCTTTTTTGTCCAATCTTGTCCCCTCATGATATCGGTATTGTGATACCAAGGAAGAGGATATCGCAATACCTTAGAAATTTTGAACTTGGAGGTTTTCTTGGAGGGTGGATATTGTGATACCCAAAGTGGATATCATGATACCAGTGAAGGGTGGTCTCCAATCTTGAGTCTGTTGGAGGTATAGCTATTCCAAGGTTTGGATATCGTAATATCCTTTCCTTTGGTGCCATTCTCACTCGGTTTTAGCGTCCAACACGTCCCAACATCACTCAACCATACATTAGGGCTCTAGTGGCCCTATTGGCCAATTTGGTTCTCAAAATGAGTAAAAGTAAGGCATTTACACTTATTAACTTAAAATCTAAAAATTACAAAAAACTACGAAAAATACGCTACTATGCTTGAGAATAAGCTCCTTAAGTACGCCGAGAACGTCTAATTTGCAATATCAAACTACAGCAGATCAAACTTCCCCACACTTAACTCTTTGCTTGTCCTCAATCAAACACACTAAACATGCAAAAGAAAAGGCGACCCTTGGACTAAATCAGACAATTAAGTCACTACGGTAAGAAATTGAACTTGTACGAGAACTACCTCACATGAAACTTAAGAGTGATATCTAGCTAACTTATTTATTCCTAGTGCAAACATAGTTAGTTCACAAAGTTAAGATGTCAATAAATGTAGAGGCAATGGAAATGAACATATGTAAAAGTGTTTTATCCATCAAAATAAATTATGTGGATCGCTCCTAGATTGTAATGACCCAAAGGTCATTGGTATTTAAAGTGTGGTTTTGGAACCCTGTTTCTGTAAAACAAAACTATAAATATTTACGAAGTTATTTTATAAGTGAATTGAATTTCAGACAGGTAATTTTGTCAAAATAGTGCTTAACTAGGGTACAAGGACTAAATCGTAAAAGTGTCAAAAGTTTAATACTTAAGGAATCTACAATTACAATTTAATGTGAGGGTCTTGTATAGCAATTATACCACTAAAGTGAGGATAATGGATGATTGTGTTAGGTGTTGGATATATTTAAGGTTAAACTTGTAATTTAATAATTATATCACAAAACATTAACATAAAATTTTAGCATAAGAAATAAAACATTAGTGGATTGAAAGAGAAAAGTTTTTTTCATCTTTCATCAAAACCGAATTGAGCAAGAAAGAGAAGAGAAGAATTTCAACTTGGGGTTTAAACTTTTCAAGCTTTAATTGGTTAGTCAATTTAGTCCATTTTCTTGTAATTTTTATGTTTTTGGAATCTTAGGAACTTAAGCTAGTTGAACCATGTAGTATTTTTTTAGTATTGTTAAAGATTGATGATGTTACCATTGCTAGATAGTTGAACTTTTTTGTTCTAGTTTGATAGATTTTAAGTTTGGAGTTGAAAACGGACTAAATTATAAAGTCAATTAATGATTTTGTTTACTAGGGACTAATTTAAAAATTTTCCATAATTTGTGGTAGAAATGAGAAATAGGGAGTTAAATTAGGCCTAAAGTGAAATCAACATAAAAATTTGATGTTACATTTGAAAGTTAAGTTAGTCTCGATTTTAGGGACTAAATTGAATAAAATGCAAAAGTTTTATAAAGTAGCAATTGAATTTGAAAGTGGTTGTGTATTCATAATATTATATGTTTGTTTTAATTCGTATCTAACGTTGACTTGGATTCCTTGAAAAAGAAAGGAAAAGACAAAGTCGTCAACGAATAGCTTGAAGTTTACGGTTTCTGTTTCTATAATCCGAACTATCTTGTAATTGTTGCATGGTAAGAATTTAAGGTGAAACCCTTTGTTAAAATGAAATGTTTTGGATTGATTTGAATTGATTGATGATTATGAGGAATAAATTGAATATAAGTGAAAAATGTGTATATTCATACAAATATGAAATTAAGTATATATTGAGATGATTTATTGCTGCCATATGTTGGATAAATGTATTCATGATGAAAATTCACATGAATTGAAGTATTGGTTGATAATGAAATATGTAACAAATATCTTATTAATTGTTTGGGCAGACTCAGATATAGTTGGCATGCCATAGGATAGGAAGAGTTTAGGGTTACTTTGACTATGAGTTGATGAGGCACTTGGTGCCACTTTGCTTTGGTTATACCAATGAGACACTAGGTGTCAATCTTATTGGTTAGTGTTGGGTGAAACTATTTGCTTCAGATTTATTCGATGAGTCACTGGGTGCCAAACTGGTGTGTTGCTTACATCTATGTATCTGTCTGAGTCTGAGTCATGTTAATAGGGAAATAAATGGTAAAAATGAAATATTTATATCGAAATGGTAAAAAGATAAGAAATGGAAGTGAAATGTGAAATGGAATATGAAATTATGGATTAAGTTGGGAACATTGATAGATTATGTTCATTGAACTCAAGATTTTGAAATTGAGATGGAATGTGCCATTATAGGAATTGAGATATCAAATCACATATGAAATGTGATTTCCATGTTTAAATATTAGTAAAATGTGTTAGTTGTGAATAAAGATTGTGTGATTTGGTATAATTGACATGTTAATTGCATATCATCACTCATTTTAACTTAGGCATATTAAATAACTTATGTTATGTTTTAATGTTCGAATTAAAGAAATACCACCAAGTTATACTCAATGTATGATTTTATTTTTCGTACGTAGGCTAGGTACTTTTCGATTCAATCAACAACTCAGCATCCAGCAACAATACCGGACTCAAGCGTTGGAGATGTTTTCATTTTGGTCATGACATGTACCTATGGTGTCATTTGGACATATAATGTTTTATTTTGGATTCATGTTGGCATTTTGAGAACCATGTATATAAATATATATGGATGTGTTGGGTATGGTCATGCTAATGTTATATTGTTGAAGTAATTTGGCATATATGCTTAATGGTCTAATTGGTAGTGGATAATATGCTAGGTGATGTGTTTGGTTGGTACATGGTTATGAAAGTGATGGATGATATACTTGTATTGAACTTGTAATGAATGGTAAGTTTTGGTGCATGTTTTTGTTGTTGAAGTTGAGATATTTCAATATGTCTTAAAGGTTAAATGATGTATGCTAGGTTGAATATGTGGAGGTGCCTATGAAGGCATATTAGTATGGTTTGAATGTCATATTTTGGTTGATTTCGAATTGTTGATTAAGTTTCCGGTTGAGTCATATTGGTTAGGGAAATAGGATGGTTGTTATAAGTGATGCTTTTGGTACGTGATGTTTTTGAATTGATTGAGATATGGTGTAATGTTGCCTTGAGGCATATGTGATCTAAGAATAGAAAACTTGTTTTGATAGGTTTCTTTATGTACACACAACCTGAAATACAACAGTGTGTCGTACATGGGCATATGGCATGATCGTGTGGTTTGTAAGTTTTTGGATGATATTTGGAGCACATAACCACAAACTGTTACATGGCTCAGCGACACGGCCATCTGACATATTTTGAATATTTGCAGTTTTGACCCATACGAATCAGTGAGTTACACGGTTGTTCGTACGACCATGTGAGTCCAGCCTCACATGGCATCAGGCTATTACACGGCTTGTCCAAACAGCTATGTGTCCCATTCTACAAGGCCTCAGCCTTCCACACGGTCAGAAGACACGGCCGTGTGACCCCTGTTTGCAGAATTTTCTTAAGTTTTTATTTTTGTTTCAATTTGAACCCTGTTTGGTACCGGGTTGATTTTAAGCTTTTGAAGCTCAAAATAAACCTGAATTTGGCTGTAATGTTTGTTATTCTTGGTTATATGTGATGTAGTGGTGTTTAATTGGAATTATGAAATAAAATTTGCATGTAAATGATTTATATTTGTCTGTAGCATTCTATTACTTGAGTTTGGCGATCAGATCGAGTAAAGGGTGTTACATAGATATTTAAAAAGAATTGGTCATATTCGTTCAAACAAATGCAAGCTATTTATGAATTATTGTGTTGGTGAATCATTCAGGTCCTAGAGGTCTTCTAGGGTTGTAGTGTTCTAAGGCTTAGGATGGCTTAGAACTGAAACAATGGAACTCAAAATAGGTTCAAGAACTAGAAATGGTTAACCACATGACATTGTTCCTTATTCGCGCCTAATTGATTTATGAGCTCACCTTGTTGTTTCTCTTTCCCTTGCCTACCTTATTTCTCCAAAATGTTAGAAGGTATTATGTGATATTAGTACATATAAAATTAACCACATTTAACATGTAATGTGACATTCAAGCAATTATACTTTTCATGAATTCTCAATCAATCACATGAATAAATTAAATGAATGCACATTAATCATATTCTAAACATTTAAGGTTTATTCAAGGTTTAAAACGTAGTTAGGATTCAAATCCAAACCTTTATTAACAAAATTCAACATTATGTCATGAGACAGGGAACTCCATGTCTCAAGACAAGCCTCTCTTTACTTTAGGTATTTTTACTTCAATGTGGTCATGTGTCTAAACATTAGGGTTTATGTCTCGAGATTGGTATTGAGATGAACTTCCCCCTATTTTCTTAAATTAGCTTCAATATTTGGCTATCTCGAGACAAAGGGTTCTTTCCTCGAGGCCTGATAAAGGGAAAATCTATTTTAGTTTTGAAGTGCCCTTTTCTTGAGACAAAGGCCAATTTGTCTCGAGACCTAAGCCAGATTCTCTTGACTTGTATGGCTAGTCTCAAAACCTAAGCTAACACAATGCACCAAATGGTAAAATTTATTCTTGAGGTAACGAGACATGTTGTAACACCCCTAACCGTTATCCATTGCAAAACATGGTTACAAAGCATTATCAGACTTTTTAAGTAAAATGCAAACCTTTCATAACATTTAATGCACATATCAAAACCCAATCATAAATCACTTATATTGTCCCTTACATGAGCCCTCGAGGCCCAATATACTCATTAGAAATAAATCAGGACTAAACCGAAAGCTCAGAAAAATTTTCCTAAAATTTCAAAATTTTCCTTCGGTGTAGGAGACACATGCCTGTGTCTTAGGCCATATGGGCATTCAATGTGCGGCACACAGCCATGTCCCAGCCTGTGTCCAATTTAGGCTGCTTACTGACTTAGGTCACACTGCCAAGCCACATGCCGTGTGCTAGGCCATGTGGAAAAACCTGGGCATTCTGTTTCTCAATTTTAAAGATGCAGGGGACACACGGTCGAAACACATGACCATGTGTTAGGCCGTGTGCCACACACAGCTGAGACACATGCCCATGTTTCTGCCCGTGTGGACGAAAATAGGCCATTTTAAAGCCACTTTTCTCACCCATTTTGATATCAACCTATACACAACATTTTAATACATAAATACATCCCAAACAAACAATCAACACAAGCCAAAATCATGTTTTACGCATAACATAATATCACAAATACTCAAATACTTAAACTTACCTATTTAATCCATCTCATTTATTTATCAAATTCTACTACTAATTACATGCATACAAGCATATATCATTCACAACCACATTTCAATTTATGTCATTTCCAAACCAACCATATACATGCCATATAAACCATAACATACATTGCAAAAACTACTGAATTGAGTTAGATAGTGTCGCTTGATGTGTGGATCCAATCTCCCGACCTCAAGTTAATCTACAAGAACATTAAACAACACAAGTAAGCTTAATGAAGCTTAGTAAGTTCGATAGGTTAAACATAAATCTTACCAAACTTAATATAACAATTTAAATAGTAAATTATTCATGCACTCTCCCTGTCAAATCACAACATAAATCGATGAACACACTTCTTTCAAATCAATATCAATAGTAAACAATAAATATTTCAACTTCAATCACATAAGTCATTTACCAAGTCATATCGAATCGGAGAACGACTTACGGATATGAGTACATCGTTTTTAGAAGCCTGAAAGCTAAACAGAAGCACATAAGTTCTAAACAGAGACCCATAAAGGTTGAACAGAAGCTCAAAAGAGCTAAACAGAAACCTATTAGGGTTGAACAAAAACTCATATGAGTTAATAGAAGCTCGTGAGAGCTAAACGAAAAGTGATACGATCCATCTCGGGGTGAGTCGAGTCATATGTGAGTTTGCCCGATCGTCTACGAGAATGTTTCGTTTGGCTAGTTTAAATATGATACTTTAGGGTAAAATGGAGCGGAAGCTATTGAAAAGGGGTTTCAAAGATAGGTCGAAGGATATGAATTTTATACAGGTTTGGTTAAAGTAAATAAAGATGGAGATTGGTATGGAAGGAGATCAACAACAATGGATGATAAGTGAAAGGAAGGAAAGAAAGAAAATTTTGGTAGATGATGGATATGGAATAAAACGAACTCAAAAGCAAGTAAGAACCAATACTAAAAAGTATTGACCCGAATACTTATAGGCTTTCAAGGTGGAAGATGGTCTAGGGCCCAAAATTTGCCCGGGCTCATTTTATAACAAAAAACAAAAAAAAACAATAATAACCAAATTAAAAATTGATCCAGAACAGTCCAATTAAAAGTCCATAGTCCATTTACAATTCATAAAACTAAAATGGCCCAAACTAAGACCCAAGTTAATAAACCACTACCCATTTACAGACCCACTAAACCAACCCTAACCCAATTTTAGAACTGGCCCAAATGGCCCAATACGTTAGACGCTTCAGAAACCCGGGGAGGGTTTCCAGAACGTTTCAGCACCGCCTCAGCTTCCCTCCCACATGCCTCCACGTGCACGACCGTTCGTATTCCCACGCGAGCCTCCACGCGCACATCACACGCGAGCCTTCACTAGCGTATTAGCTCGCGTCTCCGCACGCCCCACGCGCCTCCGTACGCCACATCTGCGCCATCCGTACCTGCAAAACAGAGGCTCCAATAGCAGAGAAACAAAAAATGTACAAAAAAAGAAGAAGAAGAATATATTTGTATTTTACCTATATTTTTTGTTTCGGCTGTAAAAGAAAGAGGCCGTTAAATGTATTTTTTTCCGCACATTGAATATAGCAACAGAGAAACCAGAAACAGATATTCAAAAGAAAAGGTTTTTTGATTTCATATTTCCTTCATTGTTCTTTTTCCGAATCTTTTTCGAGCATTTTTTTTTTTTTTTTATATACGCTAATATAGAATAAAAAGAGAGACTTACCTTTGAAGATCAAACTGACGGTCTGCCTTCTTCGTTGAAATCGAAGTTAAGGTGGTCGCCGAGGTCAGGATCTAGTCTTTTTTGGAAGAGGTTGATCGATCGAAAATGAGTCGGTCACTGATCGCCGATTTTTATGGCGTTGAAGTGGCTAGACTCCTTTTTCTTTGCGGCTGAATATGGAAATAGGAAAAGGGGAAGGGCTAGGGTTAAATGAGGTTTAATTCATTTTTAAATCTGTATTAACCCATCATAGAAATAGTTCCGTTTAGGTTGCATTAATAACCCAAAATGACGCCGTGTTGATCATTGCCCGACGACCCAACCCGAATGCGATTAAGATCCGCGCGTTTTAATACTCAGGGATATTTACGCGTTTAATCCTTCCCTGTTTTGTCGCATTTTAATTGAGCCATATAGGCGTTCTTATTTCTTAATTTTGTACCTGAAACTTTTATGTCTTTTCAATTTAGTCCGTTTTAAATGCTGAGTTCAAAAGATTTGAATATTCGCACTTTTGATCCTTATATTTCAAGGCACCTTTCATTCTGGTACTAATTTTAAGTTATTGATTTTATTAGTTTGCACATTATTCATTGGTTTTTTAAATTTGTTTCAATTAAGTCTTGTTTTAATGCGTGTAAAATTTCTTATACTTATTCGTTGTTTGTTCCTTTGTGAAATTTTCTAATATTGTTAATTACTCCATGTTACATATATTATATTTATGTTATACATAATTATTTTAGACCAATGTACTTTATTTTAAATTATTCATCTCGTTAATGTTATGTTCATTGATCATTGTAATTATGTGTATGGTAGTTTTATATTCATTTGCATGTCGTTATTTAATAATATAGTATTTCACTTTTGAATAGTTACTTCACGTTATTATTCGGCCGCATTTTATTCGTTTAGAAAGCCATATTTTAACACCGTTCATGATTTTTAAAAATTATTTTATACAAAGCTTTAAATCATAAGGCAATGCTCGTGTTTAGAAGTTTTGAGAAAATCGTGCTCTAATTTACTAAGTTTTGATTTTTCTCGTTAAAACCTAGCAACCGAGTATCCTTTCTCTTTTAAATTAAAATACATAATATTTCAAATAAAAAAACTTATCCACAAGAATTTAAGATATTGCGCCCTAACTTATTGGGTGTGATATTTTACCATCTCGTGATAAGAATTTCAAAAGAACAAAGGCAACATTCTGTATTCGGGAATTTTGAGAAATAGTACCCTAACTTACTGGGTTTCAATTTTTTATTTGACCCAAATAATAGAATATCCTTCTTAATTTTAAATGTACGAGTATTGAATGTCGAAGGATAAACCTAGTTTCTAGAATATAAGATGTGGTGCCCTAACTTACTGAGTACGGCATTTTATTTCTTCGAAATAAGAAGCTTTGGCATTCAATATGATTCTGTCCAAATATATATTAAGTAAATGGATCGTAATCTAGAATCTTTTCAAATTTTAAGCATTAAGACGCTAAATAATCAATTAAGGTACCAATTTTGGGCACTACGAGGATGCTAACCCTTCCTCATATGTAACCGACTCTCGAACCTGTTTTCTCGAGTTTTTGTAGACCAGAATACATTTTAATCAACCAAAGTTTTATTAAAGTTTTCAATTTCAAGGTGATCCCATCACACCTCAAAAAAGATCAGTGGTGACTCCATTCCCATTTCCATATTTTTAAAGTCGATCCCCGTTTTTCCAAAACGATAAAAAAATGGTTTTGACAGCTTGACGACTCCACTGGGGAACTAAAGAGAGTCAAGCCGTAAAATTGATTAATCTTTGTCCTTTGTCAGAAATTGAAAAATTGATTAGAAAAATTACGATCCTTTTATTTGCATTACTTGTGTCATCTCATTTGATTGTTATGGTTCGAGTCCAGTAGAATACTTTTGCATCATATTGCATGACCGCTGGGTCACACCCTTAAGTGGGAGTGAGAAACTTCTCCTTTGTGAGGTTTTCACCTCCGTGCAGGATCGTTAATTATTTTTGAAATACATCTATACCTATGTCTTCGTGAGAGCCATAGGGAAATATATTCCCCTGAACCGAACTCAATCCATATGAGCCTATAATGGGTGAGGATTGAGGAATTTGCTGGTTTAGGTACCCTTAACTTTAGAACTCAAACCGCATGTAAAAGACCCTAAGAGCCTACCCCAGATGGAGTTGTGATAAACCCTAGTGGTCACCCAATAGGTGCTTGAATGTTTTACATGCTTTGAATTTCGTTTCTATCGTACTGACTATTTGTTTTATCTTTGCTGCTTTGCATGCATTTTCATATTAGAGAAAGGTGCCGATTCGGGTTTGGTTGCTAACTTAGGGAGCTCGACATGAAAAATGACTTTCTTGATAAGGTGGAAGACAACGCGACCATCTGAATTTGGTCAGAAACAACATAATTAGAATAGGAGGACTGCTTAGTTACAGGACATGAGTCGAAGTTATGGGATTACACCGTGTTAGTGTTATGGAAAACAATCTCTAAGAGTTGAAAGTAATATGGGATCAATGGGATGACGAGGCCAAGAGGTTGTTCTATCATAGTTATGGGGATTTTCTGTACTTACTGGATATCAAAGTAGATGAATAGTTTTTTTGGGCCATCACTCAGTATTGGAACCCTGCATATAGTTGTTTTACCTTTGGGAGAGTAGATTTGGTGTCGACTGTGGAGGAATACACCGCTCTACTACATTGTCCAAAAGCCCAAATGGATAAAATTTATTAGAAAGCTGCTTATGTCCCAGCTTTCTGGAAGAAGTTAATGAATGTTACGAGAATGAGTGAGAAATGGATAACAGCCAGGATAAAGCAAAAGGGTGAGTATAAGTGCATCCCATGGAGGAGCTTGAGGGATTTGATTTTAGCTCATCCCGATGTGAAAAAGAAAGTCGATGTCTTTGCATTGAGCATCTACGGATTGGTACTGTTGCCTAGGGCCCTAGAACATGTAGATGAGGCGGTCACAGATCTATTCGACTGACTTAGTAAAGGGATCACCCCAGTTCCCGCAATCTTGGCCGAGACTTTTAGATCATTAAACGCCTGTAGAAGATCCGGTGAGGGCAGGTTCATAGGATGTGCGTAGTTGTTACTAGTTTGGTTTCACAGCCATTTTGAAGGTGGATAGGATCTCTTGTTGTGTTTTCAGTGATAGTTATTCCCCATTGAAAGAAATAGCCGCAACGCCAAGAAGAGATGACGTGTTAGAAGAAAATTGGACTACACTTCTCCAAAATCTTTGAGAAGTGGATGTTCAATGGAGAGCTCCTTGGTTGGTGCCCAGTGAGATTTTGTTCTGATGCAGGAGTTTCAATTGGGTTCCTTTGCTCGGGGTTTGGAAAGCCACGGGTTATGCTCCTTTACTTGTACTAAGACAATACGGGTCAAGGTAGTTTGTACCGATAACTCATGGCCTAGTGCAATGCGAATTCCCGTTTAAAGGAGACGATTACAAGAAGAAGATCAAGGAGATTTCTGCTGCTTGGAACCAGACTCACCATATGAAGAGATTGTCGGTAGGTTCTATGACGACACCTGAGTATAATAATTAGTTCAGCCAAAGGATTAACGATAATATACTTGGACCGAGTATAGAGGGAGCTCGATCAATAGAGGAATGTCTACGAGTTGTCCCGTCTGAATTGGAGATAATAAAACAAGATTTTGAAAAAAGGAATCGAGAGCTGAAAAAGAGAATAGAGCAATTAGAGGAAGAGAAGATGCATTTAGGGTTGGATGCTGACGTTCAAAAGGTAGAAGTAGAGAAATTCAGAAAAGGAAAAGAGCGGGTTGAAGAGGATCTCAACAGCTTAAAGATTGATTATAAGAAGATGCGGCTATCAATAAGGACCGCCGGTTTAGGAAAAACTCCAGATCAATGGCATTAGGAAATTCAAGGTGAAAAGTTTAAAGTTAACCAATGGGAGGAGAAGTTTAGAAAGGCACAAGCATGAAACGAGCTTATGGAAAAGAGCCTCTCAGAAAGCCAAGGTGAACAAAATGAGTTAAAGGCTAGAGTTGCGGAACTTGAAAGATCCCTTCATCATCATCGAAGCTATAACTCGGTGAAAGAATTAAGAGCAAGTTTGAGCCAAATTGAAGAAATGAAGAAAAAGATCGAAGAATTAGAAATGGCCTTGCTAAATTGCCAAAACCATATCAAGTCTCTAGAGGCGAATGAAGAACGAAAGGGAAGAGGAGCTTCACCATTCCCAAAATCAAGTCAGAGATAGGGATTACCTCATGGGGGAAGCTATAACCCAGATACGAGAGATAGTTGAATATTTATAGACTTTGGCCGTATAAGCTGATGTATTGAGCATGCAGTTTGAGACACGGCCAGATCACGGACGAGAATTAGCCTCTCTACTTACAAAAATTAAAGCCTTAGGTGTTAGAGCAAGGCCGTATTTGTAATCCACTTTATGTAAAGAGCTTTGTTTTCAAATAAAGTTTCCTAAATGGAATTGAATCAGAATCGACTTCTTTAGCATTTCATGCATTCGCATTTGTCTTCATTTCATTCATATGCATTAAGTCATTAAAAGATTCTAATTAAAGAAAAAATTATTTCAGCAACCTAGAAACCAACAAAACCTTACCAAAGATGCATCCCCACGACACAAGAAAGAAAACAAAAGATATGGATCAGAGAATAGAGAAACTTGAACAACTCCAAAAGGAGATGTAGGAAAAACTTTAGCTGCAAATATAGGAGCAGCTTGCTAAGATCCACCATGATATGATGGATCGGATGATGGAATCGCAAAAAACCATGATGTCCCAATTAACTCAATTACTGGTAGACAAAGGCAAAAACCCCCATGGTTAACATTGTTGAAGATAGTGAGGAACGACTATCTCTCTCGGGTCTCAACCCGACACATCCTGAAGTGCATCCACGAAAGACATCCGTCATAATTAAACCCTAACAATTTCAAGAAGGTGTTTCGATATCGCCAAATTTCCAAGCTAGATCAGGTTCCAACTTAGTAGACCATCCAATTAATGCTGTTATTCCCGACCTAGATGAGGTAGCAGAAGAGAAAAGACAAAGTCTAAATTACCAAGACAACTAAAAAAGCATTGCAAATGGTTAGAGGACAAATTCAGGGCTATGGAAAGCGCTGATAGGAAACGGGGAGTTGACGCTAAAGATCTAAGTTTGGTGCCAGATCTAATACTCCCCCACAAATTCAAGATGCCAAAATTTGAAAAATACAAGGGAATTACTTGCCCCGAAGCTCATATAACTATGTTTTGCCGAAGAATGACTGGGTATATTAACAATGACCAACTGCCAATCCATTGCTTCCAGGACAGTCTAACAGGAGCAGTATCCAAATGGTACAATCAGTTGAGCCATACTGAAATTGGTTCTTGGAGAGATCTAGCACAGGCATTTATGAAGCAGTACAGTCACGTAACCGATATGACCCCTGATAGAATTGCTTTGCAAAACATGGAGAAAAAACCAAGCGAGAGTTTTCGGCAGTACGCATAGAGGTGGAGGGAGGTTGCCTTCTAGGTCCAGCGACCACTTCTGTAGAGAGAGACCACAATGCTCTTTATCAATACATTGAAGGCACCATTTATCACGCATATGCTAGGAAGTGCAACCAAGAGTTTCTCAGACATCGTAATGACCGGAGAGATGTCGAGAATGCTATAAAGAGTGGAAAGATTGAGGCGGGGGAAAGTAACAAATGAACGACCATGAGGAGGAAAGAAAGTGAAGTGAATAATGCAAGCATAGGGTATTCGAAGTCGATCATCATTAATCAACCAAAAGCAGTGGCCACAGGGCATCAGGGATCGTCCAAGAAAGAATTTGGCACTATAAGATAAAACAATAAGAAACTCTAATTCATGCCAATTCCAATGACGTACAAGAAGATGTATCAAACCCTATTCGACCCGCATATTGTGTCTCCTTACCATCTAAAATCAATGTAGCCTCCGTATCCCAAGTGGTATGACTCGAATGCACAGTGTGAATACCATGCGGGGGTCACAGGGCATTCCATAGAAAATTTCCTTGCCTTTAAGAAATTGGTGGAAAGATTTATCAATATGGGTTTCGTGGAGTTAGAGGACATGCCAAACGCAGCAAATCCATTACCCAATCATGCTAATAATGGGGTCAACGCAATTAGCGAAAGTTCGAAGAAAAGAATCAAAGTAAGTGTCTCAGAGGTTAAGACTCCCTTAAGATTGGTCTGGAAAGAAATGGTCAAATAGGGACTAATTGTTGCGGAAAAGAGTCGGGGAAAGCTGATAAATTATTATGAGTACCATCAAGAATTGGGGCATGAGATTCAGAACTGTGGGGAATTTAGAACTTTGGTCCAAAATTTAATGAACAATAAAGAAGTTGAATTTTATGAAGAAGGAACAGAGGAGAGGAGCATATGCACGTCAGAGTCAACAACAAAGAGTTCAAAAGTCAATCTTCTAATGATCATTATTTCGCGTCCCAAAAGCAATGAGGCGAGAATACAGATAGCATCGAAAGTGATGATACGGAGGCCTACTGCCTTTGCTTATAAGGATAGTAAGAAGGTTCCTTGGAACTATGAGTGTAATATAGCAGTCCCAGGGAAGGAGAATTCGACTAATGCGTTAAAGAAGGATCTAGATGTAGGCTCTCATACTCGTAGCGGGAGACGTTATGATTTAACAAAGGGGAAAGCTCCAATGGTGGAGCATGAGAAAGAAAAGACAGTCGAGTCCGAGCCAACAATCAAAGAACCAGTGAAAGAGGTAGAAGCCAAGGAAGTCCTAAAATTTTTAAAACACAGTGAATACTGTGTCGTAGAACAATTGCACAAGCAGCCAGAGCGCATATCTATGTTAGCTTTGCTTCAGAGTTCAGAGGTACATAGGAACGCATTGATGAATGTTTTGAATGAGACTTATGTCGCCTACGATATCTCGGTTAATAAACTGGATTGATTGTTTGGTAATATAAGTGCTGACAACTTCATCTATTTCAATGATGACGAGATACCACCAGGTGGTAGAGGATCCACCAAGGCTTTGCATATTTCCACTAGATGCAAAGGGTACACGCTACTAGGGGTCTTGATAGACAACGAGTCGATGTTAAACATATTACCCTTGTCCACCCTAAATAGATTACCGATAGACAGTTAGCACATGAAAGAGTGCCAGAGCATAGTGAAGGCATTTGATGGCACGCAAAGAAAAGTGTTGGGAAGAATTGAGATACCCTTATTGATTGGCCCGACTACTTATGATATGGATTTTCTGGTAATGAACATCAAGCCTTCCTATAATTGCTTAGTAGGGAAACCATGGATACATTCATCAGGGGCAGTGCCCTCATCATTACATCAAAAAGTAAAGTTGTTAGCAGATGGTCGGCTAATAACGATAAAGGTTGAGGAGGACATTATTGCAGCTTTGACTAGTGAGATGCCATACTTGGAGATAAACAATGAGACAACCAAATGTTCTTTTTGGTCTCTCGAGTTCGTGAATGTGACTTTTATTACAGAAGGAAACAGAATCCCGATAGCAAGAATCTCTAAGACCACCAGAATGAGACTGAAAATGACCATAGGGAAATGAGCTTTACCAGAAAGAGGACTGGAAAAGTATCTTCAGGGGAGAGTTGTGGCCCCGATGTTGAGGGAAAAACAAGATCGCTTTGGTTTAGGATTTAGGCCAGATGCAAGACAAAAAAAGAAAGAATTAGAAAAAAGGCAAGAAAGAAAACGTGCACGTTTGAGGGGCGAGGAAACCAAGTGGGAACCTATGATAATCCCACACATTTCTAAAACTTTTGTGTCGGGAGGGGTAATTCTTGCTGAGCCAAAGGCGCCAAAGGGAGAAGACATTGTAGCAATGTTGGGCGATGTTTGCATTAATGCCATATCCGAGGAGGCAGTTGAGGAAAGGGCCCTATCAGATATTTAACCTTATGAACCAGGAAGCATTTTAGACAATTGGACTACAGAGGAAATTCCTATAGTATTTAAAGCTTATTCAGAGTAATGTTCAGAACTCACTTATTACTTTAAGCCTAGAAGCAATAAGATTTCTTTTGTGAAATATGCGCATGTTCAAACATTATTATATTAATGAAGTACATTTTTACTATCATTTGAAGCAAACATTATTCTATTCCTTTCTTTATTTTGTGATCCCTTCAAATCATTCTTTCATAACTATTATACATACAAATGACCATAAATTCATTCATTCTTTCCATATTTTTTTGAACTACAAAAAGGTCCCCAGATATCAATGACATGAGCGACGCTGCTAGGGACTCAGAATATCCTTTTGAGTAGGAAATGTGTTTAGAAGGATCACAGGATTTTGAAGATGACATGGCCAGTGACTTATCTCCTGACTTGTTAAGAATGGTGGAGCAGGAAGAGAAACAGTAGAGACTATGACATTGGAGGAGGGGAAGGTAGTAAAGATTGGAACGAGTATGGCCAAAGAAACAAGACAGGATTTTGTCAAGTTGCTACAAGAATTTAAGGATGTCTTCGCATGGTCATATAAGGATATGCCTGGTTTAAGCACCGACATTGTGGTACACCGCCTACCCATAAAAGAGGATTGCAAACCAGTTCAGCAGAAGCTCCGAAGGGTAAGACCAGATATTGTGCTAAAAATAAAGGAGGAAGTCAAAAAGTAGTTTGATGCTGGATTTCTGCAAGAGGTCAAATACTCAAAATGGGTAGCCAACATAGTGCTCGTCCCTAAGAAAGATGGAAAGGTACGAATGTGTGTGAATTACAGAGATTTGAATAAGGCCAGCCCGAAGGACAATTTTCCCTTGCCACACATTGACATTCTAGTAGACAATACGGCAGGCTTTTCATGGTTTTCCTTCATGGATGGTTTCTCCGGGTACAATTAGATAAAAATGCATCCTGAAGACATGGGAAAGACCACCTTCATTACCTTGTGGGGTACATTCTGTTATAAAGTAATGTCATTTGGGTTGAAAAACGCAGGAGCTACGTACCAAAGGGCTATGGTGACTTTATTCCATGATATGATGCATAAAGAAATTGAGGTTTATGTGGATGACATGATTGCAAAGCCTAGAACAGAAGAAGAACATATCCGAGTTTTGAGGAAACTGTTCCTAAGATTAAAAAATTCCAACTGAAACTCAATCCAACAAAATGTATTTTTGGAGCTAGATCTGGCAAATTGTTGGGCTTCATAGTCAGTGAGAGGGGAATCAAAATTGACTCGGATAAGTTCAGGACTATACAAGAATTGCCTCCACCACGCACTCAAAGAGAAGTTTGAGGTTTCCTTAGAAGGTTAAATTACATTACTTGGTTTATTTCATAGTTAACAGAGAAATGTGATCCTATATTTCATCTTCTGAAGAAACATAATCTAGGTGTGTGGGATGATGAATGCCAGAAAGCTTTCAATAGGGTCAAATGATACTTGTCGAATCCTCTAGTCTTGTCACCCCTTTCCCAGATAAGCCACTACTCCTGTACTTGACAGTGTTCGATCAATCTATGGGGTATGTACTGGGTCAGCATGATGACTCAGGGAGAAAAGAAAAGGCGATATATTACCTCAACAAGAAATTCACTGAGTGTGAGATGAGATATTCGCCAATTGAGAAATTGTGTTGTGCCTTGATCTGGACAACTCAGAGGTTGAGGCAGTACATGTTGTACCAAACGATCTAGTTAATCTCGAAACTAGATCCTCTCAAGTATATGATGGAGTCAACTGCCTGAATGGAAGAATGGCCCAATGGCAAATTTTACTTTCTGAATTTGATATAGTTTATGTGAGCCAGAAGGCCGTGAAAGGAAGAGCGATGGCAGATTTTCTAGCCAATAGGGCACTAGACGATTACAAACCCTTGAGTTTTGATTTTCCTAATAAAGATCTAATGTTTGTAGCGGCTACTGAGGGAGGTACCCTAGAATATTGTCCTTGGAAGTTGAACTTCGACAGAGTGTCAAATGTCATTGGTACTGGAATTGGGGCAGTCCTGATATCCCCAAATGGAGATCATTACCCGTTCACTTGCAAATTGGATTTTGATTGCACAAATAATATGATAAAATACGAAGCTTGTATTATGGGAATTCGAGTAGCCATAGCCTACAAAGTCAAGGTGCTAGAGGTATATGGAGATTCCGCATTGGTGATCTATCAGCTCAAAGAAGAATGGAAACCTGGGATCCAAAATTGATCAGCTACCGAAAGTTAATCCTAGAGTTGATTGAGGAGTTTGATGATATCACATTCTTTTACCTCCCGCGTGATGAAAACCAGATGGCTGATGCCTTGGCCACATTAGCTTCTATGATCAGAGTAAATGAGCATGAAAGTATAAAGCCATCCAAATGAGTATTTGTGAGGCTCCGCCCACTGCTGTAATATAAACGAAGAGGAGAGGAGAGATGATTATCCTTGGTATCATAACATTCTGCGATATGTGAAGAGTCGTGAATACCCTGATCAAGCAACAGAAAATGAAAAAAGGACATTGAGAAGTCTATCCTGTGATTATGTCCTGGACGGGAGGTCCTGTACAAAATAGGAAAGGATCAAGTACTTTTGAGGTGTGTGGATGCTATCGAAGCTAAGAACATTCTGGAAGAAGTACATGAGGGTTTATGTGGGACTCACGCTAACGGCTTTACAATGGCTAGATAGATTATGAGATTTGGATACTATTGGTTAAACATGGAAGGTGACTGCATCAACTACGCCAAGAGATGTCACAAATGCTAGATATATGGGGACAAAATTCACGTGCCTCCTTCACCGTTGCATGTTATGACTTCCCCATGGCCTTTCTCAATGTTTGGCATGAATGTCATCGGGCTGATTTCTCCAAAAGCTTCAAATGGACATCGGTTCATTTTCGTAGTTATCGACTATTTCACTAAATGGGTAGAAGCAGGTTCATATACAGTGTTGCCAAGTCGACGGTCAGCAGATTCCTAAAAAAAGGAAATCATATGTCGGTATAGAATGCCTGAGAGGATTATATCCGATAATGCGTTAAACTTGAACAATAGTACGATCACAGAGGTCTGTAGTCAATTTAAGATCAAGCACCACAATTCGTCACCGTATCGTCCAAAAATGAATGGTACAGTGAAAGCAGCTAATAAAAACATTAAGAAAATTGTAAGGAAAATGGTTGAAACCTATAAATATTGGCACAAGAAGCTACCATTTGTTCTCCATGCTTATCGAACATCAGTTAGGACCTCTACTGGGGCAACTCCTTTCTCATTAGTTTATGGAATGGAGGCAGTGTTACCCATCGAAGTTGAAATTCCTTCCCTTCAAGTCTTGTCAGAGTTAAAGTTAGATGAAGCAGATTGGATCCAGTCTAGATACGATCAATTGAACTTGATTGAAGAAAAAAGGTTAAAGGCTATCCGTCATGGTCAGATGTACCAAAAGAGAATGATGCGGGCTTATGACAGAAAGGTTCGTCCAAGATAATTTCACGAGGGAGACCTGGTTTTGAAAAAGATCCTCCCTATACAAAATGATTTTAGAGGGAAATGGATGCCAAATTGGGAAGGTCCTTATGTAGTAAAAAAAGGCTTTCTTTGGAGGAGCATTGATCTTGGCCGAAATGGATGGGAAAAGCTTGCCCAATCTTATAAATTCAGATTCAGTCAAGAAATACTATTCTTGAAGAGGAAAGGAGGCCAAAGTGAAAACCCGCAAAGGGTGCTTTGAGACTTTATTCAAAAAAAAAAAAGAAAAAAAAAAGAGGTGAAAACGGAGAGGCCAAAGTGAACACCCGCAAAGGGCACTTTGAGACCAAAGGGGGTTTGAGTTGAAAACCCGAAAAGGGCGGCTCAAATTATGACATGTGGTGATCCTGCTATATTTGAATTAATAAGGAAAGGGCATGTTGCGTCTTGGTGCGTCGACAAAGTACTCAAGATCTCCTAAACACATGTCGAACTCAAAATAGTCTTCTAGACGCTTGGACAGAGAAGCTCAGACTGTGATATCTAGGGGGCCCATAGTAGGCTTTTTATTAAATGTGTTATCTTTGAATACTTTGTTCTTTTCAAGACGAGCATTTATGATTAAGTTCTTTTGATGATTTGTCTTAAACTTTACTTCACACCAATTTTATTCTCATCTATTTTTATTTCCTTTATGCAAGCATGTCGCATTGAAATAACGATGGATGAACTAATAATACTTTCATAGAAGGAGTTCCTTATATTACTCTGGATGTTTCTAAATAATACAAGAGCCTAAAATGGGATTATTGTGTAGAACTCACTAGATCCAAAGGGTTGATAATATCAGGGAACAGGGTGCCTATATACTGATGATCTCTTCGCTTTTAGAGTACCATAGTAGAGAAGAGGTCTTAATAAATGAACAATAAGAAGGAGACTGTTCTCAAAGAATCAGAATAAATAATTAGAGAATGGTAACAGATTATTTTGGATCCTAAATACTTGAGACACGGCAAGGGGCCGTGCAATAATACAAACCTTGCACCTTCGAGGTATGAAGGAATAGACATTGAAGCTACAACAGGGGCAAATAGGTTGAGCAGAGTAATAGTTCCTTCGAGTTTTGGGGTCAAATTACCAGCCAAACAAGGATAGCATGATGGGAGCAAGGATGCCCTTAAACATTTGAAAAGGATCATTCTCATGTCAAAAGACTCATCTATTTAGGGGCATTTGATTCATTCCAATCATTGTATCCTAATCTTTGTAAAAAGATCATCCTTATGACATTATGCATTCATGAAAATGTCATCCATACTACATTTAGTTAGGAGCATTAGATTCATTCTGATCATTGCGTCCTAACCATTTTGCATAAGCATAAACACAAAACTGATTTTACAGCACATATCCACTAGAGGACGTTGTCGCAACATCGGTGAATTCAAAGATCTTGCCTTCCTGAGTGGGGGCAGATCGAAGACAGCAGATCTGGCAATCCTGAAGTTGCAGGAGTAGACCAAAGCCATACAATTCTTATCACCTTGAAGTCCCAGTGGAATAGGTCGAAGTTACAAATCCCTTCTCCCTAAGTGTATTGAGGATCAACCTTTATTTCCAAGAAGTTTCAGTGAGAAGATCGAAATTACAAATCTCTTCTCTCTAAATTCTTACCACCTTGAAGTCCTAGTGGAGTAGGTCGAAGTTACAAATCACTCCTCCTTGAGTGTGTTGAGGATCAACCTTTATTTTCAAGAAGTTTCAGTGAGAAGATCGAAATTACAAATCTCTTCTCTCTGAATTCTTATCACCTCGAAGTCCTAGTGGAGTAGGTCGAAGTTACAAATCCCTCCTCCCTGAGTGTATTGAGGATCAACCCTTATTTTCGAGAAGTTTCAGTGAGAAGATCAAATTACAAATCTCTTCTCTCTAGATTCTTGTCTCTATAAAGTTCCAGTGGAAAAGAATGAAGCCACTCGAAGAAGAGAAGTACTGAATAAAGTCAACATTCGGCCAGACCGGGCAAATTTCACCCTTTTAAAGTCTTTGCTCTATTCTTGTTACACGACAATGAGCAAAGAGGGGCAGCTGTAGGGCCCAAAATTTGCCCAGGCCCATTTTATAACAAAAAATAAAAAAAAATAAAAAAACAAACAATAATAACCAAATTAAAAATTGATCTAGAACAGTCCAATTAAAGGTCCATGGTCCATTTACAATTCATAAAACTAAAATGGCCCAAACTAAGACCCAAGTTAATAAACCACTACCCATTTACAGACCCCCTAATCCAACCCCAACCCAATTTTAGAACTGGCCCAAATGGCCCAATACGTTGGACACTCCAGAAACCCGAGGAGGGTTTCCAGAACATTCCAACACCGCCTTAGCTTCCCTCGTCCGTGCTTCCATGTGCACAACCGATCATATTCCCACACGCGCCTCCACGCGCACGTCATGCTGGAGCCTTCACTAACGCATTAGCTCATGTCTCTGCACGCCCCACACGCCTCCATACGCCACATCTGCGCCATCCGTACCTGGAAAACAGAGGCTCGATAGTAGAGAAACAGCAAAATGTACAAAAAAAAGAAGAAGAAGAATATATTTGTATTTTACCTATATTTTTCGTTTCGGCTATAAAAGAAAGAGGCCGTTGAATGTATTTTTTTACACACATTGAATACAGCAACAGAGAAACCAGAAATAGATATTCAAAAGAAAAGGTTTTTTGATTGCATATTTGCTTCATTGTTCTTTTTCTGAATCTTTTTCGAGCATTTTCTTTTTCTTTCCTTTTTTTTATAAACGCTAATATAGAATAAAAAGAGAGACTTACCTTTGAAGATCAAACCGACGGTCTGCCTTCTTTGTTGAAATCGAAGTTAAGGTGGTCACCGAGGTCAGGATCTGGTCTGTTTTGGAAAAGGTCGATCGATCAGACATGAGTCGATCACTGATCTCCGATTTCTATGGCGTTGAAGTAGCCAGACTCCTTTTTTCTTTGCGACTGAATATTGAAACAGGAAAAAGGGAAGGGTTAGGGTTAAATGAGGTTTAATTCATTTTTAAATCTGTATTAACCCATCATAGAAATAGTGCTGTTTAGGTTCGCATTAATAACCCAAAATGACACCGTGCTGACCATTGCCCGACGACCTGACCCAAATGTGTTTAAGATCCACGCGTTTTAATACTCAGGATATTTACGCGTTTAATCCTTCCCTATTTCGTCGCGTTTTAATTGAGCCATATAGGCGTTCTTATTTTCTTAATTCTGTACCTGAAACTTTTATGTATTTTCAATTTAGTCCGTTTTAAATGCTGAGTTAAAAGGATTTGAATATTCGTGCTTTTGGTCCTTATATTTCAAGGAGCCTTTCCTTCTGGTCCCTAATTTTAAGTTATTGAGTTTATTGGTTTGCAAATTATTCATTGGTTTTTTAAATTTGTTTCAATTAAGTCTTGTTTTAATGCGTGTAAAATTTCTTATACTTTTTCGTTGTTTGTTCCTTTGTGAAATTTTCTAATAATGTTAACTACTCCATGTTACATATATTATATTTATGTTATACATCATTATTTTAGACCATTGTACTTTATTTTAAATTATTCATCTCATTAATGTTATGTTCATTGATCATTGTAATTATGTGTATGGCAGTTTTATATTCATTTGCATGTCGTTATTTAATAATGTAGCATTTCACTTGTGAATATTTACTTCATGTTATTATTCGGCCGCATTTTATTCGTTTAGAAAGCCATATTTTAACACCGTTCATGATTTTTAAAAATCATTTTATACAAAGCTTTAAGTCATAAGGAAATGCTCGTGTTTAGAGGTTTTGAGAACATCGTGCTCCAACTTACTGAGTTTTGAATTTCCTCGTTAAAACCTAGCAACCGAGTATCCTTTCTCTTTTAAATTAAAATACATAATATTTCAAATAAAAAAACTTATCCACGAGGATTTAAGATATTGCGCCCTAACTTATTGAGTGTGATATTTTACCATCCCGTGATAAGAATTTCAAAAGAACAAAGGCAATATTTTGTATTCGAGAATTTTGAGAAATAGTGCCCTAACTTACTGGGTTTCGATTTTTCATTTGACCCAAATAATGAAATATCCTTCTTAATTTTAAATGTACGAGTATCGAATGTCGAAGGATAAACCTAATTTCAAGAATATAAGGTGTGGTGCCCTAACTTACTGAGTACGACATTTTATTTCTTCGAAATAAGATGCTTTGGCATTCAATATGATTCTATCCAAATATATATTAAGTAAATGGATCGTAATCTAGAATCTTTTCAAATTTTCGGCATTATGACGTTAAATAATCAATTAAGGTACCAATTTTGGGTGCTACGAGGATGCTAACCCTTCCTCATACATAACCGACTCCCGAACCTGTTTTCCCAAGTTTTTGTAGACCAGAATACATTTTAATAAACCAAAGTTTTCTTAAAGTTTTCAATTTCAAGGTGATCTAATCACACCTAAAAAAGATCAGTGGCGACTCCATTTCCATTTCCATATTTTTAAAGTCGATCCCCGTTTTTCCAAAATGATAAAAAAATGGTTTCGACAGATGGGAGTAGAGAAACCTCAACTCGCTACTTAGAAAAGTAGGAACCTTGGTATAAAGGTGAACGCCACACTATATAATAGTGATAAGTTCAGATAGAAGAAAACGGGTTGACGCCACTAGAGACTAGAAAAGCCAATAAGTTTTCAACGAAATATGAGAGAAAAAAATCTCACAAATTGAGCAGCATAACATTAACAAATTCCATAAGTTGTCCATCAATAGGTAGATAACATGTATTTATAGTGTCATGGAAGCTAGCTGGATGGTCACTTCTAATGAAGCTAATAATGAGCTCAAATGAAAAGTCTCAACTTTTGAAATTCTAGCCCAATAACTCCATCTTCAATGTGAATAATTTCTTCAATTAAGTGGCTGTCAAAGTCCTTTGAAGTCTCCATGACCAATCGAAAAGTCACCTAACTCCATCCTTCAATGTGATTAATTTCTTCAATTAAGTTTCTTTGAAAACCTTTTGAAGTCTCCATGACCACCCGAAAAGTCACCAACATCTTTGAAGGAGAATTGATTGCATGAAGTGATTACTCATGAAGCAATTGATTATGGAAGTAGAAAACAAAGAGGCTGCCGACATTAAAGAAGAATAATGCTCTTCTTTAATTGATAAAACAACTACTTAATGATATATTAAACCTCTTTATATCAGCCCCCTCTTATGTAACCGAATTCACTTGAAAAGCCATCCTTATTGAATTCATAAAAGCCTTTAGAAGTACTGGATGTGAGTTAAAAAGTCACTTGCAATTAACACATGTAACCGACACATTAATGCAATTATTAAACTTAAAGCAAATTAACAACTATCTTAAATAAATGAACTAACACATAAGCATCATTTATTCTAGCAACTAGACTTAAATAAATGAACTAACACTTAAACATCATTTATTCCATCAACTAATTTAATTAAGAAAAGCATTATTAAGTGAACTTTAACTCATGCATCAATAACTTAACCTAGTAAATAGATTAATTAAAGAAGCAACTATTAAATAAAGTTCAACAAAAACTCAATTAATTAAACTAAGATGAGTTGAATTAATGACCAAAAACTCATTTATTAACTTAAGATGTTTAAATGCATGATTTAAAATGCAAACTAAATGAACAAATGAGTTACTTAATGCATGACTTAATTAAAATATGTAGATCAATAATGCATGACATTAACTAAAGATGCATTTAATTAAACAAGAAATAATTAAAGACTAAAGTAACTAAAATAAATAAATAAGTCCTTATTCCAGCAATTTAAATGCAAGAATTAAAATTTAAAGATGAGCTCAAACGATATTATTAAAGCTGAATCAAGCTCGTTGAATGAGCACACGAACTCATTGAGATGGATCGAGCTCAAATGAGCTGAATTTGAACTACACGAAGCTCGTGTAGTTGGAAATGAGCAGGGATCAGCTTGCCAGCAACACAATGCTCGACTCGGGATACTTGTCCAATGAAGTTCGCGGGGCGTGCTCGCATCAAAAAGTAAACACAAAAGTTCACTACAAATGCTGATCCTCAATTTACTTGGGTAATTTTCCATCAATTTTTCCTTTGCTGTCTTTTTCCACACAACGATTGTACTCAATCCTGCGTTCCATTTAAACAGGATATTCACTTCAAATTTGTAATTTAATAGTATTTCATATTTCAACAATATTCTAAATACATAATATCATTCATCAATTCAATATAATTATTAAAGTTTAGCCATACAAACTTACCTGGGTTAAATTGTAAAATTTGTAGAAGTTAAAGGACTATTCTGCTAATTTCACTTTTTCACGATTTTCTACGGGCTCTTGATCTAAAATATAAAATTATTCATTCATTAGCATATATTTTAGTTTCAATTCACTTTGTAACATCCTAGAATTAAGGGTTCTGCGTTTTGTGTTATGCTATATGTTTGGCTTGCTTAGCTTGCTATTTAGGTGTGTTTGGGGGTCCTGGAGAGGCTCGAGTTCTAGCCAAGGCTTGGGTAGAATTTTACTTTTGGGGTACTTAAGGGGAGAGAGCTAGTGGATGCAGGCCTTAAGAATGAGTGTTTGTATTTGGATGTCACAAGTTGCAAGGTGGCCTAGTGGTTGGCGTCATAAGGGAGCAAGGAAGGGGAGTGGGTTCGAATCCCACATGTTGCATTTTGGAAGTTTCATTTTTGGCTAGGAAGGGGAAGAGGTGGAGTTAGTGTTGGACTCTTCTAGGAAAAGTTTGAATTGGTCAAATAATTCAAATGGTGGATGGAGAGGGCTTGGTGGAGAAAATCTAGGAGCAAATCAAAGGATGTGGTGGAGTGATGAAGTTGGCCGAAAGTGGGACTTGAGAAGTGGGAAAATTTGGTCAAGGGTAAGGGAGTTTAGGGGATTTTGAGTAGCATTTTCGGTAGAGTGGAGAGTAGTGTGCCGTTTTCTTTGAAGAGTGGTGAGTGTGCATTTTCAGTCATAGCATTTTGGGGATAGCTTTGCTCTCTTTTCTTCACCAAAATCTTGAGTGCCCATCTAATTGTTTTCATTTCATTTCATTTCTCTCTGAAGCATTGTAGCCGAAACTTCAACCTTCTCATCCTTCTCTTTCTTTTCTTCTTTTCTATTTTTTCTTTTTCGCCACAAATCGAATTCTCTTGAAGCTACTCTTTGCCAAACCATTTTTCCACACCATTTCAATTTCTTTGATTGTCCTACACCTAAGCCGAATCTTCTCTTGTACCAAACTGAATCTGTCTGTTGCTATTATCTATACTTCAAGAAGCAAGTATCAAGATCTCTCTTAACTGCCGAATATCCTCTCACTTCCTCCGATTGTGCTAGTTCAAGGTAATAGGTTTTTTATTCATATGATTTTCTTCTTTTTTCCCTTCTCTAAGTTGTGACTAAATGGTTAAGTCTTCAATATCGGATTCTTTTCTTCCCATATCTTACTCCTCTTATGGCAGTAGGTAGGAGCATTCTTTTGGCCAGCGAATCTATTTTGTTTTCTCAAGTCTTCAGTAATCGCAAGGTAATGTGAGTTCTCTTGCTTTTTCTTTCCTCTCGGTTTTATGGGGTCATAGCCGAAGTGGCTATTTTCCTTAATGTTATGCACTGCTAATCACTTTTGTTCTTCTATCAACATGCCATTGCCAAATCCGTGTAGAGTCGACTTCTCGCTGATCAAGACTGATTGTTTTAGGGATCAGAAAACTCTTCTTTTCACCCATTAATTATTCAGATTTTAGAAGTGGTATTAAGTGTCGAAACCCCTTGTTAGATAACCACCATTTCTCTTTTTGTTGCGACCTCTGATCGAGATTTCTTCATGCATGCGAGTGCTAGCCAATCTAAGAGGGTTGCGTTAAAGGAGTCTGAGGGGAGTGGAATCGTAGTCTCTACTCCCAAGTTCAAGAGACGTGCAGTATCAGCCATTCGGGATTTCCCACAGGGTTGTGGTAGAGAGCCGACATCTGTTTGGGATATACAGATCATAGTCATTCGCGATATCGAGAGTGTCGGTGATTAGGAGTGTTTAGTCCTTCACGTAATCAGGTGTGTAATTCTCACACCTTCATTTGTTTGTTTAGTAAAAAATATGTGTATGGATTAAAAGTCGAAATAACTGTAACAGCAGTTGAGATACCCTTGGGGGTAAGATTGGAGATACCAGGTTAGTAACCTTTATGACTATGTCATTTAAATAACTTAGCATGAATATATGTATGCTCCGATTATCCGATGTACACTGATATATGTTTGCATTCATTACATTATGATATATGTTGCATAGGATTGGGATTTGATACTGATGAAAAAGAGCAGTGTATTTCGGTGGCTATTGCACATATTTCGGTGACTCGGTCACATTATTTGATGGCTATGCCACATATTTCGGTGACTCTATCACATTATTTCACTTTTGAGCAAAGATGATCACACATATGACTGCCAATGAGGTGTGTAGTGGATGGAGGGTTGATTGTAGAAATCCCTACAGGTGTGATAGGTTGGATACTGAGTGGTGTGTAGCGGATGGAATACTAGGATGTGCTAGGTTGCATTGCATTCACTATCTGATATGCCATGTTGTTAGGGCTATGGCCCAATTCGATCCATATGGGCTCTGGCCAATTTTGTTATCGTGAGGGCGAAGGCCCAATTTGCTTCGATGGGCTTAGGCCCAAATTTTGTTCGTTTGGGGAATTGCACACTGACTTCTCGTACTCACCTCTCTGCTTTAATTTTGCAGGTAATTCCCAGCACTGAGGATTTGGATGCCGAGATGGACTTTGGGGTGGCCAAACACCATTACTTTAGTAAATCTCGTTTTACTTCACCTTAAATAATTACTTTAATTTGGGTTTATGTTTTGTAATAAGGCCTCTGGTATTTTATTTGGGTATTAATTTTAATTTGGATTTTGCTTAATATTGGACATTCAAATGGAATTTTCCTAAAACTTTAATTACTGTTTTCCAACATATTAACGAACGGTTCACAACTATAAATAATTAAACCCGAGATTTTCTCAAACCTATACAACTGTTTCTAAAACGTCACATTTTTGGAATCCACTGAAACTGATTTATGGGTTAGAAAACCAAGTTTTCGGTGTTAGGGGTATTAACAAAAAAAAAAGTCTTAAAAACAAATCTGATTTTCAAAATGGAAACAAAACTCTAAATTTTTAACGATCACAAAGTTTCTTTTACAACCTCTCTATGTGACATGCCAGCTCCGGTCTAACGTCTAGCCCGGGTTTGGGGTGTTACACACTTCACAATTAATACCCCTCAATTTTCTAAATTACACATTTATCTCAACTTTTACAATTTAGTCCCTTACTAATTAATCTATCAAATGAGCTATTTTTTCCCAATTGACAATTTATCTAAGTATTCTAGGCTATCATACAGCCCTTGATACATAAAAATTTAATAGCAAACCCTAATTCTTTAATTCTTCATAATTTAGTCCTAAAATCAATATCTATCAAATTTTCTTTATAAAATTATCGTATAACAAAATTAAAGTTCTAAATCCATGTTATTTCATCAAAAACATCTAGCATTCATCAATGGTAACTTTCAAAATTTCCAATAAAATCAAAAACTAATGAAATAGATAGTTGGTCCTAATTGTAAAAGTCTTAACACCACAAGAATTACAAGAAAAAGGCAAGAATTAAACTTACATGAAGCTAGTATATGAAAACCAGCTTAAGAAACTCTTCTATGGCTATTTTTGGTTGAAGATTGATGAAGAAATGTCTAGAAAATCTTTTAATTGCTATTTTATTTGTTTAATTTTACAAAATTTACCATTTTGCCTTAGTTCACACTAATTTTGTTATTTCTTCTACACTTATGCCGCCTAACCAAATTACTTAGGCTAAATTACTCTTTAAGTCCTCCCTATTTACCATTTAAGCCATTTAATCTCTATTTCATTTAATTTGAAAGTTTTGCACCTTTTTCAATTTAGGCCTTTTTAATTAATTAACTATTAAAACATTAAATTTTTCTAACGAAACTTTAATATTAACTTATTGACACTCCCTAAATATTTATAAAAAATTTTATGGCTCGATTTATAGAATTGAGGTCTCGATACCTCATTTTTCAAAACCACTTGACCTAAGATTTTATTACCCGAAACTAATAATTCATTATAAACTTAAATTACCAATTCAAAAATCTTTCTAGAATCACATATAATTTGTAATTACTAAATAGAAAAAGCTTACTCGTCAGATTTGGTGGTCTCAAACCACTGTTTCCGACACCACTAAAAATCAGGCTGTTACAACTCTCTCCTCTTTAGGAAATTTCTTCCTTGAAATTTGTTACCTATAAATAGGTTCGATTATTGTAATCTCATCGATTCTTCTGTTTCCCAGGCAGCCTCCTCTGAACCATGACAATGGCACAATACTTTTACTAATGGTACTTTTTTGTTTGGTATTTTTTTAACCTCTAGAGCCAAAATTTTCACCGGTTCCCCCGAGTACATCATATCTGGTTGTAGCTCAATCTCACTATGAGGAATCACGTGTGAAGAATCAGATATGTACTGTCTCAGCATCGATACATGGAACACGTTATGAATTTTCTCAAGTTCCCAAGGCAAAGCTAATCTATAAGCTATTGGGTCGATTCTTTCGATAATTTCATACAATCCGATAAATCTTGGGCTTAATTTTCCTTTTCTACCGAACCGTAACACTTTTTTCCACGGAGAGACCTTCAAGAATACTCGATCACCAACAGTAAACTCTATATCTCTTCTTTTCAAATCTCCATATGATTTCTGATGGTCAGAAGCAGTTTTCAAGCTGTCCCGGATAATCCAAACTTTATCTTCAGTCTCCCCGATCAAGTCAACTCCTACTAGCTTGGATTCACTCAATTCGGACCAATATAATGGTGTCTTACATTTCCTCCCATAAAGAGCTTCAAACGGTGCCATTTTTATACTAGATTGATAACTATTGTTACATGCAAATTCAGCCAACGATAAATACCTTTCCTAGTTACCTCCAAACTCGAGTATACAACATCTCAACATATCTTCTTAAATCTAAATCACTCGTTCTGATTGCCCGTCGGTTTGAGGATGAAGCGTTGTGCTGAAATTTAGCTTTGTACTCAAAACCTCTTGCAATTTACTCCAAATCTCGATGTAAACCTCAGATCTCGATCTAAAATAATACATGTTGGAATCCCATGTAACCTCACAATTTCTGATATATACAATTCCACTAACTTCTCAAGTGAAAAGTCTGTTCTGACTAGGATAAAATGTGCCGACTTAGTCAATCTGTCAACAATGACCCATATCGAATCTTTCTTTTTTGGAGTCACAGGTAAATCGGATAAAAGTCCATCGTGACATGCTCCCACTTCCATTCTAGTATCATAACATGTTGTAACAATCCTGTTGGTACCTGATGTTCTACTTTTACTTGTTGACAAATCAAACACTTATCTACGAACTCACAAATTTCCCGTTTCATACCCAACCACCAATACATCCGTTTCAAATCACTATACATCTTCGTACTACCCGAATGAATGGAGTATATGCTATTGTGAGCTTCAAAAAGAATATCATTTTTCAAATCTAAATTATTTGGAACACAAATTCTATTACGATAGCGTAACATACCACTTTCATCAATGCTATACTCTGAACTCAGATCATCATGAACCATTTGACGTTTTAGCACCAACTTCAGATCATCATCTTGTAATTCTTGAATTCGTTGATGGAATAGAGGTTTCGTTCTCAACTCTGCTAATTAATACAGAACCATCTTCATTAAGAGATAAATGAGTGTTCAACACTCAGAGTGCAAATAATGACGACTTTCGACTAAGTGCATCTACAACCATATTAGCCTTTCCCGGTGGTAGTCAATAATTAAATCATAATCCTTCAGTAACACTAGCAACCATCTCTATCTCAAATTCATCTCTTTCTGATTCATCAAATATTTCAAAATTTTGTGATTTGTAAACACGTAACATTTCTCACCTTATAACTAATGTCTCCAAATCTTTAAAGTGAATACAATTGCAGCTAACTCAAGATCATGTGTAGGATAATTCTTCTCATGTGGTTTTAATTGTCGAGAAGCATAAGCAACTACCTTTCCTGATTGCATCAATACAACATCCAAACCATTTAGAGATGCATCACTATAAACAACATACGGTACACCAGATTCTGGCTGAGTGAAGACTGGAGCTGCCATTAACATCTTGTTCAGTTGATCAAAACTCTGCTGACACTCATCAGACCAAACAAATTCAACATTTTTCTGTAATAATTGGGTCAATGGTGAAGCAATCATCAAAATTTTTTTGACAAAACGTCGGTAGTAACCTGTTAGACCCAGAAAAATTCGCACTTCTGTAACATTCCTTGAAGTTTTCAAATTTACTACAGCAGAAACATTACTCGGATAAACTCGAATCCCATCAGCTGATACAATATGACCTAAAAATCCAACCTCGTGAAGCCATAATTCACATTTACTAAACTTTGCATATAACTACTTTCCTCTCAAAGTCTGTAGCACAATTCTTGAATGTTGTGCATGCTCGGATTCTGTCTTGGAATAGATCAGTATATCATCGATAAATACAACTACAAATCTATCCAAATAAGGTTGAAAAATCTGATTCATTAAATCCATGAAAGCAGCAAGGGCATAGTCAAACCAAATGGCATTACCAAAAACTCATAGTGACCGTATCGATTTCTAAAAGCAGTCTTTGGCACATCACACTCTTTAACCTTCAAATGATAACACCCGAATCTAAGGTCTATCTTTGAAAACACTGCGACACCTTTCAGTTGATCAAACAGATCATCGATACGTGGCAAAGGGTATTTATTTTTAATTGTGACCCTGTTCAATTGTCAATAGTCTATATATAATCTTAAAGAACTATATTTCTTTTTCACAAACAGAACAGGTGCACCCCAGGGAGATATAATTGGTCTGATAAACCCTTGATCTAATAAATCTTCCAACTATGCCTTTAACTCCTTTAATTTAGTTGGAGTCATTCGGTAAGGTGTTACTGATATCAGAGCCATTCCAGGAATCATATCAATTACAAAATCAACTTCACGATCAGGTGGTAAACCCGATAGTTCTTCAAGAATACATCGTAAACTCATGAACAACCGGTAACTGATCTAGCTTCGATTCTAAACTCTGGGTATCAAGAGTGTAAGCTAGAAATGCTTCATTACCTTTTTGCATATCTCTGAGCTAAAAAGCTAAAATGATTCTAACAATATCTTTTGGATTCTCAAACTCAACTAAAATCATCTCTCCTGTCCGACATTTCAAATCAATCTATTTCTGTCTACAATTTACCACAGCATCATGTAAAAACAACCAATTGTTCCCAAAATAACATCAAATTCTTGAAAGGGTAGCAACATCAAATCAGCAGGGAATTCGTAGCCTTTCACTTTCAGTGGACAATTAAGGCACACTAAATTAACTATCACACTTCGACCTAATGGATTAGTAACTTGAATATCATAATCGGTAGACTTAACAGGCAATTTCTTTTCTGTCACTAATGCAGTGCAAATATAAGAATGAGCAGACCCAAGGTCAACCAATACATATACAGTAACATCAAGAGATAGAATGTACCGAAAATCACATCTGGAGCCGTAACTTCTTCTCTAGCTCAGATGGCATAAGTACATGCATGTGCTCTAGCCTCTGAACGAGTAGCAGTATCTTTCATACCTGAACAAGTAGTCTCGGTGGCACTATTTTGGCCTGAACGCTTACTTCTCTAAGAAGTAGCCAATTATTTTTCTTTCTGCTCTTCATCTTCTTTTTGTAATTGAGGACAGTTTCGGATAAAATGATTAGTTGCTCCACATTCATAACAAGCCCCCACTTTTCTTCTACACTCACCAAGGTAGTATTTCCCACAGTATATGTATTTGGGCTTGTAGTATTTTACACATTACCCACACTAACAGCGGGTCTAGTAGTTCCTCCAAAATCTTGTTGAATCGTCTTGTTTTTATTCAAACATTCTGACATTGAGGTGGCTCGACTAAAACCATCTTTAGACTTTTTCACAGGTAATGCCAAAAATGATTTAGAGGAACCTCTTTTGTAAGATTTTTTATTCCGCCTATCTCGTTGCACTTTTCTGTTATACACCTTTTCCATCTTCTGTGCATGATACAAAAAAACAACAAATTCTCGTATTTTAGTGCCTCCAATCATCATTCGAATTTCATCGTTCAACCCTTCTTAAAACCGAATACACATTTTTTCTTTGGTTGGCACAATTTCTTGGGCATATTTACTGAAGTATACAAATTCCATTTCTTACTCAGCTACTGATCTGTTCCCTTGGTGTAACTCAATAAATTCCCTCTTTTTCTTATCTAGATACCTTTTACTGACATATTTCTTTTTAAACTCACTCTGGAAGAATTCCAGAAAATTTTCTCCTTTGGAACAACCGCCACTATTTTCGACCATCAGTTATATGCTTTAGTAATGAAACAACACATCTTAAATAATCATCAAGGGAGCAAGCCATTTCTTCAAAAACTCTTACTATATCCTGGATCCAATACTCAACTTTAACTAGATCATCATCTGACCTACCCCGAAATTTTTCAGCCCTATACTTTCTGAGTTTTTCAATCGAGTAACATTTATTAGATTCAGTCATTGGGACAAGTAGAGGTGCAACCGGAGGCAATATAGGTGGTAGAGTAGGGAAGGAGGTTGTTGAGCTGTTTCTTCCCTGCATGAACTCACTAAACCATTGGTTCATATATCCAAAGAACATGTTTTTATGTTCTTGCTCTTAAGCCCGAGGGATCGAGACATTACTACTCGTCCCATGTTCAGAAGTCGGTGCTCTACTGTTGACCTCATTATGGTCAGCATGTTTAGATCCATCTGACATCTTTACAATCTATAAGAAAATAAAGGTTAGATTAGATCATACACATCACACTATCACAGATTTATAGGGCATGTATTTCTGGACATTTTACACTGCATTCATTTTTAGAATTAGCTAAACTAAAGCTCTGATACCACTAAATGTAACACCCCTAACCCTTATCTATCGCTGGAATAGGGTTACAAAGCATTACCAGACTTTTTAGGTCAAATGTGAACCTTTCATAACATTTAATACACATATCAAAACCCAATCATAAATCACTCATATTGTCCCCTGTATAAGCCATCGAGGCCCAATATACTCATTAGAAGTAAATCGGGACTAAATCGAAAGCTTAGAAAATTTTTTCCCAAAATTTCAAAATTTCCCTTAGGTGCAGGGGGACACACCTGTGTGGCCAGGCCGTGTGGTTCACATGGCCAAGAGACATGCCCATGTCTTGGGCCATGTGGCCATTCGATGTGAGGCACATGGCCGTGTCCCAGCCCGTGTCCAATTTAGGGTGCTTACTAACTTAGGTCACACGGCTAAGCCGCACGCCTGTGTGCTAGGCCGTGTGTAAAAACCTGGGCATTCTATTTCTTAATTTTAAAGATGCAGGGGACACATGGCCGAAATACACGCCCGTGTCTTTGCCCATGTGGACGAAAATAGGCCATTTTAAAGCCACTTTTCTCACCCATTTTGATATCAACATATACACAACATTTTAATACATCAATACATCCCAAACAAGTAATCAACACAAGCCAAAATGATGTTTTAAGCATGACATAATATCACAAATACTCAAATACTTAAACTTACCTATTTAATCCATCTCATTGATTTATCAAATTCTACTACTAATTACATACATACAAGCACATATCATTCACAACCACATTTCAATTTATTTCATTTCCAAACCAACCCTATTCATGCCATATAAACCATAATATACATTGCAAAAACTACTGTAGTGAGTTGGACAGTGTGGCTTCATGTGTAGATCCGATCTCTCGACCTCAATTTAATCTACAAAAACATTAAACAACACAAATAAGCTTAATGAAGCTTAATAAGTTTGATAGGTTAAACATAAATCTTACCAAACTTAATATAACAATTTAAATAGTAAATTATTCATGCACTCTTCCTATCAAATCACAACATAAATCGATGAACACACTTCTTTCAAATCAATATCAATAATAAACAATAAATATTTCTGTTGAAACCATTTTTATTTTAAGTTTGAAAAAATGGGGTCCACTTAAAAATGTGATGTGGAGTCGCCACCAACCTTTTTTGTTTAGGTGAGATTGGATTACCTTGTAAAAAATTTTATTTGGTCTGCGAAATTAAATGACAAAAAGGGTTCGGGAGTCGGTTACACGCAAGGAAGGGCGCAATTCCTCGAACTTCCAAACATCAAATATTGCATTGTTTTAAAAAACTTTTTAAATAAGTGCTTAAAAATGACTCTAAATGCTTTTATTGAATCACTAAATAATGAGAAACAAAAATGTAGTATCAAGCATAGAATAATAATAGGTGAATACAATCTTTGTACAAATGGTTGACAAAATATTATACACATACAATTCAATATATGCACAATCAATAATCTCACAATTTCCATCTTGAAAATACCAACATTATTAATCACGAATAAAAATTGAAAATATAACTAATTAAATACAAAATAAAATATTGTGAATTTTAAAATAAATAAGCAAATATTATACATAAAATAATGTGTCAATTTAAATAATATATACATAATAAAACTTGATATAAAATAAATGTTTATATAAAAATAATAATGATATATAAAAGTAATTGGAATAAATACATACATAATTTAAAATAAGATCTTTAAATGAACAATTATATTTATATAAATTTAAAATAAAATATATACATGAAATAAAAACACTTTGGTAAAATTTTATATATAAACATTTATATATATACTTATAATAAAAACAAATATTTACATTCGATATTATATTAATTTTGAATCATACAAATATTAAAAAAAAAAAAGAAATAAAAGATAAAATGTATATAATAAAAATATATATAAGTAATTTAAAACATATCAAAGTTAATAAGTTAATTCAAAACAATTTAAAACAAAAGAATAGAAAAACTCAATTGAATTGAAGATAAAATTAAAAGGTTAATTTATAAATAAATAAAGCCATTGAACAAAAAATAAGGATTAAAGTAAAATGCATGCCAATAAACAGGGATTAAAAGTACAAATATTCCGAGTTGCGAAAACACTACGTTTAGACAAGTATCAAATTGAACTATCACACAAATTCCAGGGAGAAATTAAAATATAAAAGATATAGAGATGAGATTCAATCAAATGACAGTGCAAAATGAAGGGGCTAATTGCACAATAAAACCACTTTAAATGAAACACGCAGATCCTCCGGGTTTTCGGGTCGGATTGGATCGGGTGATTTTATGCGACGTTGTTTTGAAGCCACTTAATCAGTCTTCAAACGACGTCGTTTCACATGATTTAAATAGGTTAATAAAACCTTAAAACCATCAGAAAGCTTTTATCCTCTTTTTGAAACTGAACCCTAATCCTTTCCCTTTCCCTAAGCTCGCCGAAAGAAATCGCAATCCGGCCACCGTACTGTCAAGGTAATCATCGATTAGTGATGAATTCGAGCCTTTTTTGAGCGATCCTTTTAAAATCTGACTCGAAGGACAGAATATTTTCAACCTTAAGGACCTTCTTTGGTTCGATCGCGACGAAGAAAGACAGATTTGACAGTGAAATTAACTGGTAAGTATTTTCTCTTTTATCTCTTCCGCATGCAATAGATATATAGATCAAAACCAAAAAAAAAATAATAATAAAGAACTCAATAATTCCTCTGATAGTCACCTTTCAATATTTTCTCCTTTTTTATTTCTAGCGTATGAGTCCATAAAAAATCGGATCCTTTTACATTCGATTTCGGCCCTATTTATAACCGAATGTAAATTGAAAAATAAAATCAAAAATTATTTTGTTTTGCTATATTCTGTTGCCATCCCTTGCTGTATTTCTTATTTCTATTTGTTTATTTGTTTGTTACAGATGGATCCGTCGTGGAGTGGAAGCCCAAACTGCTGCGGGTGCGCGTGGGGAGGCATGCTGGAGTGGATGCACACGAGGCGCGCGTAGAAGAAAGCTGCGGCGCTGAAGAGCTCCCAAAACCTCTAGGGTTTCTAGAAGGCACTGAGAAGGTCAGGTCATTTGGGCCAATTTGGCATTTGGGTTTCGAATCTTGAGTTTTGTATTTGGGCCTTATTTTTAATTTAATCTGGGTTTAAATTTTGTTTGGGCCAATTGGGCTTTCCTGTAAATAAGGACTGTGGACCTTTTTATTAGACCTTATTTGGTTTCATCTGATTTATTATCTGGTTTTAAATGGGCTGGGCAAAATGGGCCTATTACAGCTGCCCTTCTTTGCTCATTGTTGTGCAACGGGAATATAGCAAAGACTTCAAAAAGGGCCAATTTTGCCGGTCTTGCCGAATCTTGACATCTTTCAGTGCTTTTCTTCTTCAAGTAGCTTTATTCCATCCCACTGCATCTTCAAGGGCATAGGAACTAGCGCTTCGATCCAATTCGATGTAATTTTTGGAAGAAGAGATTTATAGCTTCAATCTGCTCTGTCGGAACTTCATGGCGATAAGAATTAAAAGGGAAGAGATACGTAACCTCAATCTTCTCTACTGAAACTTTAAGAGAATAAGGATTGATCCTTAATGTAAACTCAGGGAGAAGGGATTTGGAGCCTCAACCTACTCCACTAGAATTTCGAGGAGATGAGAATTCAGGGAGAAGATATTCGTAACCTCAATCTTCTCTATTGAAACTTCAAGGAAATAAGGACTGATCCTCAATGTAAACTCAGGGAGAAGGGATTTGTAGCCTCAACCTACTCCACTAGAACTTCGTGGAGATAAGACTTCAGGGAGAAGAGATTCGTAACCTCAATCTTTTCTACTGAAACTTCAAGGAAATAAGTACTGACCCTCAATGTAAACTCAGGGAGAAGGGATTTGTAGCCTCAACCTACTCCACTGGAACTTCGAGGAGATAAGACTTCAGGGACAAGAGATTTGTATCCTCAATCTTTTTTGCTAAAACTTCAAGGAAATACGAATTGATTCTCATTGTAAACTCAGGGAGGAGGGATTTGTAATTTCAACCTACTCCACTAGAACTTTGAGAAAATAAGAATTCAGGTGTTCGATCTGTTTCACTACTGCTTAGTAAGATAAGATCTGCAATCTTTAACTGATCTGCTCCACTGCTATTTAGGGAGACAAGATCTACAATCTTTAGCCTACTCTACTACTGTTTAGAGAGAAGGACTGGTCATCCTTGATCTGCTCCACTACTACCTCAAGGGAATGAAATCTGAAATCTTCAGTCTGCTTCCTTGCTATCTTAGGAAGATAAGACTACAATCTTTGATGTACTTCGCTGAAAACTCAGGAAGACTAGATCTGCGAACTCACCAATGTTGCGACCCCGCCTTTTGGGGGACTTATCTTGTAAAATCAGTTTTATGTGTTTATGCTTATGTAAAAAAATGGTTAGGATACAATGATCAGAATGAATCCAATATTCCTAACTAAATGTATTATGGACGACATTTGCATGAATACAGAATGTCATGAGAATGGTCTTTTTACAATGATTAAGACGCAATGATCAGAATAAATCGAATGCTCATAACTAAATGATTATGAATGACATTTGCATGAATGCAGAATGTCATGAGAATGATCCTTGTTTTAAAAGTTCAAGGTGTTATCGCTCATTGTTTATTAAAGCTTTATCACTAACGTATAGTGCTGTCATCTTGTTCTGCTGGTATTCTTGACAGAAAACCCGAGAAAACAAATATCTTGCACAATAGATTTGCCCCACTATAACTTCAGGGTTCATCTCATTATGACCTAGGGGTATAGGATCTTAATCTTTTCCCATCCATCACACCGCGACTTCAAAATGTAGGATTTGTTTCTTCTTCAATCTATCACATTGCTATTCAAAGATATAGGATCTGTATCAGCTTCCATCTATCCCACTGTAACTCAAGGGTAGAGGATTGTAACTTGTTCAATCAACTGATCGCTCCCCAGGTGACCTAACCAAATGTGTATGCATGATATTTGCATGGGCGTAGAATATCATTTTTTCTTGCTAATGATTCCCCTTTTACACCTGGGTTAACATTGCTCAATTTTTGTATTATTGACGCAATATCTTTTCATTTGCTCAACCACTATTTTTGACAAAAATCTGAAGAGATAGGCTCAGTTTAGACTCTTTCTTAAACTTGATGAGTTTTAAACAAAAGTCCTGTTTTAGGTTCTTGTATTATTCAGAAGCTTCTAAAGTAATATGCGAAACTCCTTTTATGAAAGTATTATTAGTCCACTAATCGTTATTTCAATGCAAAATGCTTGGAAAAGATCATAACCATGGACAAGAATGATGTAACACCCCAAACCTGGCCTAGAAGTTAGGTTCGAATCTAGCATGTTACAAAAAAGAACTCGTTTGAAAATGCACAAGATGCAAAAAAATGTAGTTTGGTTCAAAAGACAAATGAGAGAAAGAAAGTGGTATTTAAAACAAATTAAGCAAAATAATAAATATATCAACCATAAAGCAAATAACAAAATACTCTAGAGGCCTTATTACAACTTAAACCAATATAGCAAAATAATAAAATAAACAGAAATAGAAATTTAAAAATTAATAACACCGTTTCTAAAGTATGGCCTCCACCGAGTCATCCATGGCCCAAGTCCACCTCACGGAGCATTACCTACAGGGTTAAGAAAGAAGGGGGTGAGTTACAAGAACTCAGTGTGAAATCCCCTTACCGTTGTACACTGGGCCAAAATCTCATTAAGCAATTATTTGGGCCTAAGCCCACATACAATAATAATAATGTAATGAATATAACATGAATATGAAATGCAATTCCCAAACCAAACCTAGTTTTCCATCCGCTATACACCACCCGTACCAACCAACACACATGTGGGGAGCTTTAGTCACCCACCCCGCCAACACATCAAATGTAGGCATTAATCCATTTATAACAGATTATTTGTAGACAAGCCACCGAATAACAGAATTTACGTGGCATAGCCACTGAATGAGTTGTGACAGAGTCACCAAATATGTGGCGAGCCACCAAAATTATGTAGCAAAGCTACCAAAACTTCTCTTCATCATTATCCCATCCCATGCAATTCATGTATATGCATCATACATATCAAATCATGATATTTATAAATATAATAACAATAATTAAAAATTCATAAATTTATGACAAACAAATTGGCCTAATAACACTTTACAAAATTAGACCATTAGAGCAATATATCAAATCGGCCCATTTTATCACATATCCATTCGGCCCATTTTATCACATATCCATTAAGCCCATTTAGTCACATATCAAATTGGCTCATATAGCAAAATATCAGATCGACCCATATAACAAAATATCATATTGGCCCATTAATCAATATGTCCAATCGGCCCATAAGGCAATATGTCAATTCAGTCCATAAGCAATATCGTATTTCGGCCCTTTAGGGGCATTTCGATAATTTAGTAATCTTACCCACTAAGGGTATTTTGGTAATTTGGCCCATAGGGGCATTTTCATAAATTGGTAATATTACCCACTAAGGGTAATTTGGTAATTTCGCAATTTAGACTTAACTACTAATTTGGGCATAAAAATTTAAACTGTCAATCTGCATCGTACTGACTAAATTGACTATAACTTGAGTTAGCAAACTCAAAATCTAAATTCGTAAATTTTTCTTGAAACTAGACTCATATATATTTTGACTACAATTTTTCCAGAATTTTTGACTTAACTATTTAGTACAGTTTATTCCTTAAATTTTCTCTTGTTTCACTGTCCAATGATTCTGACCTCTACTTCCTTAATTTCAAATATCTCATTGTACGGTTTTCATATACTGCTCCCACTTGTTTATATTGAAATTTGGCTCACTAAGGAATCCATACATATAAATTATATCCCATAATTCACTTTGTACAATTTTATATGATTTTTCCAAGACTGATCAGGAACCACGAAATCATTTAGAACCAGTCTCACTAAAATTAACATATCTCAGAATATAAAATTTATTTTCCTTCTCTGTTTCTTCCTTATCAAAATAGACACAGTAAGATTTTATTTGATATCTCGTTCACTTTCTAATTCCCTTTATCCTATTTTTAGTGATTTTTTAAAAACATATTACTGTTTCTAACCGAAACTGTTTTATTACAAAATATTATTACCACTATGATCATACGCACGCCCGAGTAATTACGGATGTCGATTTTTGGTTTTCTTCGGTATTTTGACCGATTCACAGAATATTTCATACAAACTTTCAGAGAAGTGTGAGATTATACACCATTTCAAATATGTATGCGGAAGGTACGAGATTACACACCTTATTACGGGATCCGTAACACGATACACTTTGCGGCACCTAAAAGTACAATCGGTCAACAATTAGTCCAAACCCAGTTTACAACTTCATCCAAGTATTGCAATTGATTAAAAATCTATATCACTTACCAATAATCCAAGTCTCTTATTATGAGGGATAGATCAAGCGATTTAGTCCCTAAAAATATAACCGATTAGTCACAACCACTATCTCGTTAAGCAAAAAAATGGGTCAACGAAAAGATCCAAAAAGAACCATGATGAATCCCTTACCTTAATGATATTGGTTCTAATTTTTAACGATTAAACGATAAGTTCGGAAACTCCAAGTTTTGGCCTTCCACAATATTTCTACGGAGAAGAAAAGTGATTTCGTATGAGAGAAGGTATGATGATGGTTTCGGTCAATGTGACCATCCCACACCAAGACATAGATTCGGCATTAAGAGAAAGAATAAAAATAAAATGTTGAAATGGATCACTTACTGATTGATCAAAGTATGAGTAGCAATATGGTTGAGAAGAAAATATGTATGAGATGAAAGATTTGGCTATAAAGAAATAGTGGACTCAATATTCGGCTATGGTGAAAAAATATTAGAGGGGAAGTGATTCTTGAAAGATTTTGCAAAAAGAAAAGAAGAAGAAGAAATAGAAAAATGATGGATTAGTTTCGGTTTTCAAGAAGGATGAGTGAACAAAAGAAATGGTCTCAAAGTTTGGGGTACAATCGGCAAGAAGAAAGAAATGGAATTTGCACTCTCCAAGTTGTGTAGATCCGGCAAGGAGAAAAAAAGGAGTTTGGGGAGAAAAGAAAAATGATACCAAAACATGAAGCACCAAATTGGCTATCATCCTAGCCCCAAGCCGTCCACATTCATCTCCCCTAGGATAAGAGTTTGGCCACCCAAACTTTCCAAAACACCACCCACGAAATAAGCCTCTTGTCCCCCTTACTTACCTATTCCTTTTGATTCCTTTCCCTAACCTCAATCTTGCCTTATTCTTTTAGCCACCTTACCAAAAATAATGAAGTTCACCCTTGCCATAAATACTCCTTGACCGACACATTAAGGAAGGAAAGAAAAAAAAAATAAAAGTCACAATGCACACAAAGGGATTCGAATCTCTTCCCTCAAGGTAATACATGTGGCGCCATAACCTCTTTACTAATAGCTCACTTATGCTAACCATTTACTCATATATTTCCATAAGCTTTAAGGTCACTTACTCTCTCTCCTTAATAGGCTTAAACACAAAATTTTTCCTATAGCCAAACTTGAACCTAAAGCTTCCTAGGACCCCGTAAATTTCCAAAATCACCATCCTAATAAGTCCAACTTGAAATAATGCCATTCTCTTGTTCTCAAAAATTTTTAAACACTCCTATGCCCAAGGTCCATTGGGCCCAATTCTTCTAGGCCCAATTTCGGGATGTTACAAATGAAATTGATTAGGAGCATAGCTCGAAACAAATAAGTTAAGTCAAGATAGCAAATGCAATCAAGAAGGAAATTTAGTAGTAGTGTATTTTGAAATGAATACAACAATTAAAGATAGAAAATTCAGAACGGGTAAGATGGAAACTATGTGCCCCAGATATCGCAGCCTGAGCTTCTCTTATTCAAACTTCTTGAGGACCATTTAAAACTTAATATGTGCTTAGGGGATTCAAAGTACTTTGTCGATGCCCCCAAGACGTCACATACCTCCTCATTGTTAATTCAAGCGTAGCGAAACTACTGTATACCCCACTTTCGATCAAAATTTGAGCCACTCTTTTTGGGTTTTCAACTCAAATCCCCTTTAGTCTCAAAGCGCCTTACGGGTTTTCGCCTTGGCCTCTCCTTTTTTCTTTCTTCTTTTTTTATTGAAAATTTTTTATTTCTTCTTTTTTCTTTTTTTTTGATTTCTCTTTTTTTTTAAAGGTCTCAAGGCACCCTTTGCGGGTTTTCACCTTGGCCTCTCCTTTTAGATGAAATTTGAATTCACCGGCTTGAGCATGTCCTTGCCATCCATCTTGGTCAAAATTAATGATCTTCGAGAACAAACCTTCTTCACTACATAAGGTTTTTCCAAATTTGGCATTTACTTTCCTCTGAAGTCATTTTGTATGAGAAGGATCCTTCTTAATGCTAGGTCCACATCATGAAATTCTCTTGGGCGAACCTCTTTGTCATAAGCCTGTATCATCCGTTTTGAATACTTTGATCAAGCTTACTAGAGACATTCTGCTTCATCCAATTCTTAATTCAATTAAAGCTTGGAGAAAAGGAATCTTAACTTTCAACAATTGATTTCCCTTTCATAAACCAATGAGAAAGATGTTGCCCTGGTGAAGGTTCTGGCCAACGTTCAAGAAACAAAGAGGGTAAATGGTAACTTCTCTATACAAACCCTTACAAATCTCAGTCATTTTTCAAAAAATTTTGAATGGTTGTTTTGGCTACCTTTGCTAAACTGATATGGTGTTTGATCTTTGAACAGAATGTAAATCTTTGACATTGTGCAATTATGTTAAACATGTTCCTTTCTAGCATTCTTTATTGCCACTTTTTTGTTTTCTTTTTTTTTTAATTTGAATTTGCATTTGAACTTGGATTTGAATTTGGATTCAGATTTGGATTTGAATTTGAATTTGAATTTGAATTTGGATTTGGATTTGGATTTGGCTTTAAATTTGAATTTGGATTTGGATTTGGCTTTGAATTTGAATTTGAATTTGAATTTGATGACTGCTGATTTTGTAATTTTGGCATATGAAGCAACCTTCACCCTCTTAGTGAAGTAATTGATAACCATGAAGATGAATTGGTATTGGCTAGATGCTTTTGACGAGATTTGCCCCATAACATCTATGCCCCACCTATAGAAAGAATGGAAGAGGCACATAAGTATTGTCTCCCCAATTTGGCATTTATGGTGTAACTGATGCAATTTCTTTTTCTTGGTAAACCAGTAGCCCGATCCTCTTGATTAGCCTGACCATCGTAGAACCATTACCATGGGTTCTTAAAACAGTATACCCACATTTCAAACCTTGCGTTCCTCGATATGGTTGTGCGAAAACATCTTGGAATTCTTGAAAATAGCTCAAATGATGTCTCGCCTTATTTCTATGGTGAGTTAGGCTTTTTCCTAAGCTTGCCACGTCTACTGACCCTTTGCAGAGTAGAGTCTATTTTTACTTGTTCTACCATCCTTAACAATTCAAAAGATAGGCTACAATCTCTATCGTCTTCAAAGTTCTTAGATCCCCTAGACCCATATCTTATTCAAAAAGGGAGTCAGTAACAATGTCGCTCATATTATTGATATATGGGTACCTAGGTACGAAGGCAATCCAAAGAATATACGACTCCAAAGAATATTCTAAAAGAAAATGAAATGGAAAGAATGAAAAAGATGCATTTTATTAAAATAAAAATTCTGGATACAAGCCTATTTCACAAAAGAAATCTTATTGCTTCTATGCTTAAAGCAACAAGTGTGTTTTATATATTACTATAAGTAAGCTCTAAATACTACAGGAATTTCTTCCGCAGTCTGATTGTCAAAAACGCTCCAAGGTTCATAACTCTACATTTGGCACGTCATCTAACTTCACAATACCCATGCTGATGAACTTTTCCACCAATTTCTTGAAAGCAAGGCAGTTTTCTATCGAATGTCCTGTGACCCTCGCATGGTACTCACACTGGGCATTTGGGTCATACTATTTTGGGTATGGAGGTTGCATCGGTTTTGGGTAGTGAGGAGACACAACATGTGTGTTGAATAAGCTTTGATACAACTCCTTATACGTCATTGGAATCAGCATAAATTATAGTTTCTCATTGCTTTGCCTTATGCCAGATTCTTTCCTCGATGGACCCTGATACCCAGTAGTCACTGTTGTTGGCTTATTAATAGTAATCAACTTTGAGCACCCCATGCTTGTATTATCCACTTCATTTTCTCTCTTTCTTGAGGTCATTCTCTTGTTACTTTCTCCCACCTCGATCTATCCACTTTTTATGGCATTCTTGATCATTTCTCCCGTCATTACGATGTCCAAGAAGCTCTTTGTAGCACTTCCTAACATATGCGTGATAAATGGGGCCTTCAGTGTATTGATAAATAGCATGGTCGTCTCTTTCTCTAAGAGTGGTGGTTGGACTTGCGTTGCCACCTCCCTCCATCGCTGGGCATACTGCCTAAAGCTCTCGTTTATCTTCTTCTCCATGTTCTGGAGTGTAATCCTATTAGGTACCATATCTGTCACGTGGCTGTATTGTTTTTTGAAAACTTGAGCCAAGTTTTTCCATGAACCAATTTAGGAACGAGTCAACTGGTTATACTATTTGGTTGCTGCCCCCACCAGGCTATCCTGGAAGCAATGGATCAACAGTTGGTCATTATTAATGCACCCCGTCATTCTTCTACAAAATATAGTAATATGAGCTTCGGGGCAACTTGTCCCATTATACTTCTCGAATTCCAGCATTTAGAATTTGTATGGGAGCACCAAGTTTGGGACCAAGCTTAAATCCTTGGCGTCAATTCCATAACAGCTATCAGCACTTTCTAAAGCCTTAAACTTCTTATCCAACCATTTATATCTATGTTCTAGTTGTTTTGGCAATTCTACTTTTTTTCCTCTCTCCTTCAGCTATTTCATCCAAATTGGGGACATTAGTAATGATTGGATTATCTCTTGAACCTGAGCCAGTTTGGAGGTTCATTAAAGCGTTAGCTTGGAATTGTTGAGGCCTGATCGCAACAAATGGCCTTTGTAAAGCTACTTCCGGTTGTGCTCGGACATGTGGTGGAGTAAAACCAGGGGGATATTGAGGATACTCAGTATTCTCCTTAACATTAACCATTGGGCTCTTTCCTTTATCCATAAACTCATTCAACAGTTGCGTCATCTGAGTCATCATATTTCTCTGAGATTCCATCATTTTTTCCATCATATCTTACTAGATCTTGGCGAGCTGCTCCTACATCTGTGCTTCCATCTGTTCTTGCATCTCCTTCTGCATTTGTTCCAACTTTTCTAGTCTTTTATCCATTGTTTGAGTTTTCTTTCTTATGCCGTAGGAATGGTAAGGTTTTGTCAGTTTCTAGGTTGCTGAAATAATTTTTAATAAATTAGAGTTTTTCTACAAATTTTAATGCATATGTCATAATGTAATGCAAATGCATGAAATGCAATGCAAATGCATGGAATGCAAATAGAAGGAGAGGTGTTGATTCTAAATTCAATTCCATTAGAAGAACTTTTCTAGAAAATAAATTCCTTTACATAAAATGGATTACATATGCGGCTTTGTCCTCATAGTCCAAGTGAAGACACTAATCCTTTTCTTCGTATCCGAATGTTGTGGTTGTGTCCTGTGAACTTTCTCAATAGATGCCTCTTCTAGCTCCAGACCGTGACTCTTCACTCACCTATCCCCTGTGATGCTCAGAAGCTTCTTTAAGAAAGTCGAGACGTGACGGCTCTTGAATAGTCTTTTTTAGCTTGAATCCTCAAGCAAAGTCTTGTATTCTTCTGCGGACCATCAGCCTTCTCTCGTTGTTTATTTGGACTACATTCGAAGGACTGTATTATAATCCACTTTATCAAGCAATCCATTTCCTTATGACAAACTCTTCTATTTAGCAATCGAATATTAATCAACACCTCTTTTCTATGATGATACAATGCAATGCAGTCAAAATAGAAGAAAACACGTTAGTATCTTATACAGATGGTAAAAAATCAAATCAAACAGAAAATAATCGAACACCTATCCAGGTGACCACTAGGGTTCAAACAGTTCTACCTAAAGTGGGCTCCTAGGGTTCACTATATGTGGTTTGCTTCTAAAGAATGGGTACCTGAACCAGCAAATTCCTCAATCCTCACCCATTATATGCTCATATGGATCGAGTTTGATTCAGGGGAAAACATTTCCTTATGGCCATGCAGAGATGAAAATCTCACGAAGCATATAGGTACGGATGTATTCCGGAAGCAGTCCACTAGCCCATGCGGAGGTGAAAACTTCATGAAGGCATAGTTTCTCACTCCCACTTAAGGATGTAACCACAACGGTCATGCAATGAGGATGCATGTATTCTACAAAAACTCAATAACATAATACCAGCAAATGCATCAAAGGAAATGTGATTTTCAAAATAATTTTCCAAATTTTCAATCGAAAGGACAAAAATCAATCAATCTATATCCTGACTCTCAACCAGTCCCCAGTGGAGTCGCCAAGCTATCGAAACCATTTTTATTTTAAGTTTGAAAAAATGGGGTCGACTTAAAAATGTGATGTGGAGTCGCTACCAACCTTTTTTTGTTTAGGTGAGATTGGATCACCTTGTAAAAAAAATTATTTGGTCTGCGAAATTAAATGACAAAAAGGGTTCGAGAGTCGGTTACGTAAGAAGAAGGGTTAGCACCCCCGTACGCCCCAGAACGGGTACCAAATCGATTAATTAATGTCCTTGTGTTGAAAACTTGAAAATGTTTAAAATATAATTCTTTTTAAGGAAAGTTAATTAATTTTGAATTGAATCTCAAGATTAACTCGTTTCAAAGGAATACAAATATCATATCCAATACATTAGGATATAACATGTTTAAACCACGATACCGAGATCATCTTTGATCTTCAAAACATGTAATTAAAAGAGTATTTGGTTATTTGGTTGAACGGAAAATCGACACCCAGCACGTTAGGGCGCAATTCCTCGAACTTCCAAACATCAAATATTGCCTTGTTTTAAAAAACTTTTTAAATAAGTGCTTCAAAATTACTCAAAATGCTTTTATTGAATCACTAAATAATGAGAAACAAAAATGTAGTATCAAGCATAGAATAATAATAGGTGAATACAATCTTTGTACAAATGGTTGACAAAATATTATGCACATACAATTCAATATATGCACAATCAATAATCTCACAATTTCCATTTTGAAAATACCAACATTATTAATCAAGAATCAAAATTGAAAATATAACTAATTAAATACAAAATAAAATATAGCAAATTTTAAAATAAATAAGCAAATATTATACATAAAATAATATGTGTCAATTTAAATAATATATACATAATAAAACTTGATATAAAATAAATGTTTATATAAAAATAATAATGATATATAAAAGTAATTGGAATAAATAGATACATAATTTAAAATAAGATCTTTAAATGAATAATTATATTTATATAAATTTAAAATAAAATATATACATGAAATAAAAACACTTTGGTAAAATTTTATATATAAACATTTATATATACTTATAATAAAAACAAATATTTACATTTGATATTATATTAATTTTGAATCATACAAATATTAAAAAGAAATAAGAAATAAAAGATAAAATGCATATAATTAAAAATATATAAGTAATTTAAAACATATCAAAGTTAATAAGTTAATTCAAAACAATTTAAAAGAAAAGAATAGAAAAACTCAATTGAATTGAAGATAAAATCAAAAAGTTGATTTATAAATAAATAAATCCATTAAACAAAAAAATAAGGATTAAAGTAAAATGCATGCCAATAAACAGGGATTAACAGTACAAATATTCTGAGTTGCGAAAATACTGCTTTTAGACAAGTATCAAATTGAAATATCACACAAATCCCAGGGAGAAATTAAAATATAACAGATATAGAGATGAGATTCAATCAAATGACAGTGCAAAATGAAGGGGCTAATTGCACAATAAAACCACTTTAAATGAAACACGCAGATCCTTCGGGTTTTCGAGTCAGATTGGATCGGGGCGATTTTATGCGACGTCGTTTTGAAGCCACTTAATTAGTCTTCAAACGACGTCATTTCACATGATTTAAATAGGTTAATAAAACCTTAAAACCATCAGAAAGCTTCTAACCCCTTTTTGAAATTGAACCCTAATCCTTTCCCTTTCCTCAGCTGCGCTGAAAGAAATCACAATCCGGCCACCGTACTGCCAAGGTAATCGGCGATTAGTGATGAATCCGAGCCTTTTTTGAGCGATCCTTTTAAAATCTAACTCGAAGGCCTCAATATTTTCAACCTTAAGGACCTTATTTGCTTCGATCTCGACGAAGAAAGACAGATCTGGCGGTGAAATTAACTGATAAGTATTTTCTCCTTTATCTCTTCTCGCATGCAATAGATATATAGATCAAAACAAAAAAAAAGAAAAGAAAAAGAAAATAAAGAACTCAATCAATCCTCTGATAGTCACCTTTCAATATTTTCTCCTTTTTTATTTCTTGCGTATGAGTCCGTAAAAAAATTGGATCCTTTTACATTCGATTTCGGCCCTATTTATAGCCGAATGCAAATCAAAAATAAAATCAAAAATTATTTTGCTTTGCTGTATTCTATTGCCATCCCTTGCTATATTTCTTGTTTCTGTTTGTTTATTTGTTTGTTACAGATAGAGTCGTCACGGAGTGGAAGCCCGAACTGTTGCGGGGCACGCATGGGGAGGCATGCTGGCTTGGATGCACGCAAGGCGCGCGTAGAAGAAAGCTGCGGTGCTGGAGAGCTCCAGAAACCTCTAGAGTTTCTGGAAGGCACTAAGAAGTTTGAGTCGTTTGGGCTAATTTGGCATTTGGGTTTTGGATCTTGAGTTTTGTATTTGGGCCTTATTTTTAATTTAATCTAGGTTTAAATTTTGTTTGGGCAAATTGGGCTTTGCTATAAATAAGGACTGTGGACCTTTTTATTAGACCTTATTTGGTTTCATCTGATTTATTTTCTGGTTTTAAATGGGCCGGGCAAAATGGGCCTATTACAATTTCAATTTCAATCACATAAGTCATTTACCAAATCTAACCAAATAGGAGAACGGCTTATGGATAGGAGTACATCATTTTCAGAAGCTCGAAGGCTAAATAGAAGCACAAAAGTGCTAAACAGAAACCCATAAGGGTTGAACGGAAACTCGTAAGAGCTAAACGGAAACCCATTAGGGTTGAACGGAAACTTATATGAGTTAAACAGAAGCTCATGAGAGCTAAACGAAAAGTAAACACGAAAATTCGCAACAAATGCTGAATCTCAATTTACTTGGGTAATTTTCCGTCAATTCTTCCTTTGCTGTCTTTTGCCACACAACGATTGTACTCAATCCCGCGTTCCATTTAAACTGGATATTCACTTCAAATTTATAATTTAACAATATTTCATTTTTCAACAATATACTAAATACATAATATCATTCATCAATTCAATATAATTATTAAAGTTTAACCATACGAACTTAGCTGGGTTAGATTGTAAAATTTGTAGAAGTTTAGGGGCTATTTTGCTAATTTCTCTTTTTCACGATTGTCTACGGGCTCTTGATTTAAAATATAAAATTATTCATTCATTAGCATATATTTCAATTTCAATTCACTTCACAATTAATACCCTCAATTTTGAAATTACACATTTACCCCAACTTTTACAATTTTTACAATTTAATCCCTTACTAATTAATCTATCAAATGAGCTAATTTTTCTCAATTGAAAATTTATCTAAGTACTTGATACGTAAAAATTTAATAGCAAACCCTAATTCTTTAATTCTTCACAATTTAGTCCTAAAATCAATATATATCAAATTCTCTTTATAAAATTATCATATAACAAAATTAAAGTTCTAAATCCATGTTATTTCATAAAAACATCTAACATTCATCAATGGTAACTTTCAAATTTTTCAATAAAATCAAAAACTATGAAATAGATAGTTGGACCTAATTATAAAAGTCTTAAAAACACAAGAATTACAAGAAAAAGGCAAGAATTAAACTTACATGAAGCTAATATACGAAAACCCAGCTTAAGAAACTCTTCTATGGCTGTTTTTGGCTGAAGATTGATGAAGAAATGTCTAGAAAATCTTTTAATTGCTATTTTATTTGTTTAATTTTACAAAATTTACCATTTTACCCTTAATTCACACTATTTTTGTTATTTCTTCTACACTTATGCCGCCCAACCAATTTACTTAAGCTAAATTACTCCTTTAAGTCCTCCCTATTTACCATTTAAGCCATTTAACCACTATTTCTTTTAATTAGCAAGTTTTACACATTTTTCAATTTAGTCCTTTTTAATTAAATAACTATCAAAACGTTAAAATTTTCTAACAAAACTTTAATACTAACTTAATGACACTCCGTAAATATTTATAAAAATATTTATGGCTCGGTTTATAGAATTGAGGTCTCGATACCTTGCTTTTGAAACCACTTGACCTAAGATTTTATTATACGAACCTAATAATTCATTATAAACTTAAATTACCAATTCAAAAATCTTTCTAAAATCACATATAACTTGTAATTACTAAATAATAAAATTTACGAGCTTACTTGTCAGATTTGGTGGTCTCAAACCACTGTTTTCAACAACACTAAAAATCAGGTTGTTACACATGATCTGGTTGTCTCGAGACTCTAAGGTAAAATGACCTAAAATGTACGTTTCTATGCATTCAAACCTTAACCAAAACATACCTAAAATTTATACCAAACTCAATTTCATCAATATAACATATAATAACACATTTCAAACACAAAACCAAACATAAATTCAATGCATCGCCACCTAGCAAAGTAACTTGCATAAATAAACACATATAATTATGCATAATATTCAACTAATCAAGTGTTGAAATTCATCACATAAAACATTATAGGTTCATATTACCAAAACAAGTTAAAAACATATCCAACCATAAGACTCAACTTAGATAAATGCCATTAAACCATATATACAAACGAAAGAGGCACAAACTTGATTCCAAGTTGAACTGTTAAGTTTGATGCTTTAAAAACTTCTAATCTACTCTAGAGCCTAATCAAGACATATGACGAAAAGAAACATAATAGTACCTTGAGTAAGGTATACTTAGTGGTGCTAACATAATTTTAATTCAATTAAAAACGTATTAGAAATCATTTAACTAAACTAAGTATTATTAATTATACATGTTAATAAAAACCATATCATCATCAATATACACAAATCATTATACCCTCATGGTATTTAAATAATTTAATATATCATATAATCATGCTCTTACTAATTTAATGCTTACTACATATATCGAAGTTTCAATGCACCCCAGAGTATTTGCATTTGTTTAATCATATCAAAACCATATCTTATATTGTCATTATAGCCATATTTCGATAACACATATACTTAGCATATTTTGATATCTACTAACAAAATCAGACTTAAAAGACGGATACTCAAATAAATCTACCGACACATCAATATATGCATTGAAGTGCTAGTCGAGCATAGATGCACCAATCCTACCAACCACACAAGAAATACTTGTAAACCTAGAGTATTTGAGTTGGTGATACATTCTCGAACCCCAAAGTATTAGAGAACTATTACAATATAATTTGCGCTCAGCATTGAATCTCCCACCTATTAAAATGGACTCTGTGGCATTTTAACTATACATGTAACTTTATCCAAAAACATTATAAGCATTTTTTTTCTCATTATCAATAATCACAGAGCAAATTTCTAATAGAATAACAATCAAATAACACTCAACAAGCATATACATATTCAATTAACATATCTAATAATCGTGTTTACACGTAATCATTTGCCATACCTCAAATATATCAAATAGTGAATGATATACATACCTCTTAACCACGTACAACATTAATGTCTTTTCATTTATATTTAGTTATTGAATTATGTAAATTATAAAAGCACAAATTAAAATAGCTACTTTTCAACAACTTTGACTTTTCCTTTTATCTTTCGATGTCTTGACATCTTTTTTAGTTATGTTCAATAATTTTAATTTGTGAAAAAACATTAGTTTCACATATTAAATATAGAAACACACAAATTAATATGAAATGCATTTTATTCAACTTAGTCCTTCAAGATCCTAATACCCGAAATGCTTGTATCTCACGATTTACTCGATCAGATCTAATTCCACAATATAGTACACGGACCTCCAACTATCATTCTACAATATAAATTTCAATTTGGTCCTTAATGAGCAATAATGACTTCAAAGCTTTTAAGCTTAAACCAAGCTTAATCATATAACACCGTTTACCAACATTATAACATAATTTCAACTAAAGTTCTCATGCTCTCTCACTAATTTATCATAAAATCAACCATTAAAATTTAACTAAACTTTAATAAAAAAAGAATTCAAATACTTGGTCTTTACGAAGCTAAGATCACAAGCTAGGAATTTGTCAAAAATCAAATGAAAATCTTCTTTACCTTAGCAAATTTGGTGGACGAAAATGTTGAAGGAACAAAACCATTTTCTTCTTTTATTCCTCCTTTAGCTGAATATAAAAGAAGAAATGATTTTTTCTCTTTCCTCCCATTATCATACTTTAACATATTAAATTATTATTAATTAAAATAATTATATCATCCAATGGATAAGATTAACTTGAGAAATTATTAATGCTAATGGATGCTGGTGATCATGTCTGTCCACTAATGTGAATTAATTAAGGTTTAATTACCTTTTAGGTCCTTGGTTTTATTGCACATTAAGGGCTTGTTCATAATTAAATCAAATTCACTCATTTAACTACTTTGCAATTTAATTCATGTACTATAATAACTAATCATTTCTAGTTTAATTTCATTTACTAATTCAACCCTACAATTTCATAATTGAGACAAAATTATTCAACTCTAATTACTAACTAACTCATTTTAAGAAATTTGGCCTTAAAAACCGAATTTGTTTTATGCCATTGAAAATTGGATCGTTGCAAAAGGAGGTCAATTTCTGTTGCCGATAAAAGCGGGTAATAAGGGTTGAAGAAGGAATAAGAAAAGAAGAAACGAAGAAACAACATAAAGAGGAAAAAAAGAAAAAAAAATATAAAGTTTTATATGTTTTTACTAACAAAATGAAATTCACTTTTAGGGTTATAAATTTATTTATTTTTCATTATTTTGCCTTTTAAAATATGAAAAAGGTATAATTGTTTTTGGAGCTCCTTGCTTTGACTTATTAATTTTTTTCACAAACACATTGCCACGTGGCAACCCATGATTAGGGCATATGTCAAAGATGTCAATATTCAGCACCGTTGGAAGGAAGTACCAAATTGATAGACGAAAATCAAACTTAACTACTACATTAGGCATTTTGAAAGTAAATGTGTCATATTAGGCATTTTGAAAGTAAATGTGTCATATTGAAAGACAATGTAACAATTCATTTTCAGTGATATCGAAAATGGTAGTTTCAGAATCCTATTTTTTGAAGATCGAGTCCGTAAATATTATTAAATAATATTTACGAGTTTATTATAGTGCCATCTTGATTTTTGACCTGGTAATTTTATTAAATGGTTAGTAATTAAGGTATAAGGACTAAATCATAAAAATCGTAAAAGTTAATTGTTATGAATTTTAGTTACTTAAAGACACAAATTATATTAATGAGGGCTTCAAATGGCAATTTAGCCATAAGAAAAACACGACGGATGGTTGGTAGGAAGATGAATTAAAATGATGATACGTGAATACTATATTGTTATATTTATTATGTTAAAACAATTAAAAAAGAAAGAAAGCCAGCCCTTGTTCCTATTCATCATCTCCCCCATAAAAGTAAGAGAAGAAAAAGAGAGTTTGAAACCTTCAATCATTCGGCCTTGCATGTAAGTGTAATCAAAACTTGTTTTTCATTAATTTTAAGTTTTTGAGATCGTTGTAACTTGATCTAGCTAAATTATGTTTTATTTTTTGAATCTGCTAAAGTTTCAAAATGTTGCCATCATTGATTTTTAGAATCTTTTGGTAGTAATATGTTAGTTTATAATCTTAGAAATGAAAAAGAGAATAAATTGTAAAGCTAAATGTTAGCTTTTGAGTATAGGGACTAAAATAAAAATATTGTAAAACTTTCATGAGATTTTGATAGAAATTGATAGTAGAGGATTGTAGAAGGGTACAATTGAAATCAAATTGAAAAAAAAAATTTAATTGTGAAAGTTATTGTTGTTTCTCTTTTAGGGACTAAATTGAATAAAATACAAAATTTTAGAGATTTTATAAAAATGAAATCAGATAGATCCATCCATATCATATTATGTTACTGTCAAGATACGGGATAGAGTTCGAATCTCATACGAACATAACACGACGGAAAATAAAATTGATAACCTATAAACTACCAAGGATCTTATACAATACGTACAAATTGAAAAGGGAATAACGAAAATTACCTTGTTTCGTTAAACTTCCAGATACTAACGCTTCATTTGAATCAGATCTCCAAAGGTGCTACCTTGTTGGAAGACGACCACCCTCTACAAGTATCCACACTCGAACAAAAGAAAAATGGTCGAATGGAATGCTAGTTCCAACTTCGTTTTCCCAAACTTTTTTGGCTTATTCTCTCAAACGGCTGATAGCCAAAAACTTTCGTTACTGAAGAAGTGTACATATATCACACATATATAAGGTTGGGTAAAACTGGATTTGAGGTTGTATATATATTTAAAACTCTTTTAAATAGTTTAAAATCTTTTTCCTTATTTGATAGGAATATGGGATTTTATCTAGAATTTTAAAAACTCTTTTAAATAATAATTTAAATTCTATTTAATTATATTTTATTTAAACCTCTTTTAAATAATAATTAAATTCTATTTTAATTATTATTTATCTAAAACTCTTTTAAATAATAATTAAATTCTATTTCCTTATCTAATAAAGAATATATCAAATCCCTTTTTATCTAGTTTATTATTTTTTACGAGTTTACGAGGAAATAGTTACAAAACTACTATTTGTTATCATTTTGACTACAAATTTAAATTTCCAAGAATTAAATTTGAATCAAAATAATAACTGATTATTATTCGTAATTTAAAATAATCTTATCATTTTAGATTATTTAAAGAGAGCGATAAACTTAACCATTATTGTTCATTCTTAAAGTGCGACCTTATAGGTTCAATTAATGTTGGCAGTAGACCCAAATCATATTTGGTCCTACAAGTCATAAGTGGCATCTAGCAAGACATTATGACTACCCAAGTTAAATGAAAGCTCATGATCCGAGACAACCTAAATACAACTAATGAAAAAAATCCTTTTGTCTCATGATATCTAGATAGAGTATAAGGCATGAATAAAGTCAACCTTATATCGTTCTATTTTTAATTTCTCGATACCCAATTAGACTGACAAAATGAATGAAATTGATCTCCATCAATTCATTCGAGCATGGTCATGCATTTTTTACTCTCAATTGTCAAGGGACTTAGAGATATCTGTAACACCCCAAACCCGGTCTATATGCTATGACCAAATCCGGTATGTTACATGAAGGGTAGTTTGAAATTTTAGTGAAACATCGTAACTTAGAAAACTTTTCGTTTAGTGTCTCCATTTCAAAGATGATTTAAAAATTCTACTTGAAGGTTTCGTACCGACTTCTTATTAAATCGATCTAAAAGGTTGTAAACAAATTTGTTTTTACAAGAGATGAAATCAAGGGATCCCATAAACGTGACATTTGAAATCAATGTTGCGGTTTTAAAGAAATCTCCGAATTAATTAGTTATTCGCAAGCCATCTTTTGTTAACACCTTGAGAACTATTTGTTTATGTTTTTAACTTTAGAAAAAAAACCCTATATTTGACCGTTTATAAAATTTTATAATATCAGCATTAAATCAAAACCCAAATTAAAGTTATAGCGGCCTTATTACATAATAAAATCCCAAATTAAAATAAGTTCAAATAAAAGAAACGAGTTTACGAGAAAAACATTACATGGCCACCTCAAGTCCGCCTCGGCTTTAAATTCGCGTTCTAGTGATTACCTGCAAAATTAAGCAGAGGGGTGAGTCACCGAGACTCAGTGTGTAATTCCCCTTATAACGCAATTGGCCTTAAGCCTACAGATGCACATTGGGCCTCAGCCCACACAATATAGCATATTAAATATGTATGCAATGCAGCCAGCCCAACCTAAATTTCCATCCTCTATGTCACCTGAATCAACCAAACACCCGTGGCATCAAGCCACTGTGGTCCCAGACCACTTGTGACAGAGTCACAGAATATATAAACGTGGGGCCAACCCACTGTGGTCCTAGACCACTGTGACAGTCTCTGGTAAGTATGCGTGGGGCCAAGCCACTGTGGTCCCAGACCACTGAGACAAGTCACTCATAAACATATGTATACATGGTTCCAAACCACTATGGTCCAATACTACTATGACAGAAGTCACTGAATAACACTTCCCCTTTCATTATCTCCCAAAATTCATGCAAGCATGTTATCAGTTTACAGTAATTGCCCAAGTCCTACATAACCATACTATATGGAAAGAAATTATAACGTAACTTACCTGGTCCCTCCAATCTTACTAGCAAGGGTATCTTCACTGTCTGAATAGTCATTTCAGCTTTCATCCAATACAGTTGTTAATGTAAAACAGTAAAGAATGGTGTGAGCATTACACACCTGATTACGCGTAAAACTAGACTCTCTACGTCGACGCTCTCACTAGCAGGGATAACAGCTATTTGTCTAACCCAGGCAGATGTCAGTTCCCTACCATAGTCTGGCGAAAAGTCTCAAACCGCCAACACCGCACGCCTTTTAAACTTAGGAGCAGAAACCATGGGTCCGCTCCCCTCAGGCTCCTTAGATGCACCCTCCTTGGATCGGCTAGCACTCATATCCATGGTAAGAGTCTTGATCAGTATAATACTATAGCGAAAACAGGGATTGCCCCAGCAAGAGGGGTTTGATTATGGCAGAGTAATGAATAGAGGTTGATCAAAAAGAATAAAAGATGGCTCCTTACCTTAAAACCCGAATGATAAGGTGAGATTCAGCAATCAATAGGTCTTCAGGCTTCGGACCTCAAAATGTTCGGCTGTTGGGGTTTCCCGGAATAAGCGTTCCACAACGAGAAAGAAGAGGAGGGATTAGCCAAAATCCAACCATCAAAACCAAAATAGCCATTCGGCTATGATCACACAGAACCAAAAATGAATAAGAAAGAAATGAGAGAGTCTCTCTTACCTTACACGATAGGACCCAACTGAAGAAGAGACTTTCGGCAACCACAGGGATGCTTCTTGATATTCGATTGATAATGGTAGATGAGAGACACGAGTTTGGTTTAATACAAGGGTGATTCGACTCAAGAGAAAAAATAAAGAAGACAAAAAGAATGAAGAAAATGGAAGCCATGTGAAAAAGAAAGCGGGTTTCGGCTTGAGAAAAGATAACAGCAAAGAGAAGAAAAAGAAAGTTGAATGGGAAGGGTGGATGGTGAGGAAAGATTTGGCTTGGGTATAGAGGAGTCAAGGCTAGATTCGGCCAAAGGTGTCTTTAGTAACCTTGGAGGAAAACAATGCACGAATGGGAAGGTTTGACAACAAAAGAGAAAATATGATAAGAAGTTGAGAAGAAACAAAAAGAAACACACAAGAAGAGACCTTAGATGCACCTAGGGAATTTTGGCACACACAAAAATTAGGCAACCCGAAATGGAAAACAAAAAGCTCTCTCACAAATTTGGCACCCCTCACAAAAGACCGAATGCCTTATAGTACACCCCTAGCCAAATTTCACCCCCTCTTCCAAGTTCCCACTTTCGGCCAACAACTCCACCAACACCAAATCCCTTGATTTGCTCCTTGTTCAACTCTCCCACATCTATTTGAATCGGTTTGACCAATTCAAACTCCACCAAATCCTCATGTCTAGTCATTTCAAATGCTTTGACTCCTTCAACAACCACCAAGAAAAGTCCAGCCGAATGCCAACACCTTACCTCCCTAAGCACAAAAAATAAGTTCCCAGATGCTGCTGACGAGACTCGAACTCCTTCCCCCTCCTGCTCCCTTGTGACTCCACTCCCCTACTCCTTAAGTGGCGTCACCTTGCCACCACACCACACTCCTTCTTGTGTCAACAAACACAATAAATTACTCTTAAGGACTGCTTCAACCAGCTCTCCCCCCTAAAGTGCCCAAAAACTAAAATTTCACCAAGACTCTAGCTTGACCCCGAGCCTCCCTAGGACCCCTAAACACACCAAAATAACATGCTTAACGAGCCAAACACAAGAAATAGTGTATGTAATAGGCCCATTTTGCCCGACCCATTAACCAAACAAAAAAATAATAAAAAAACCAAAACCAAATTAAAAAATAATAATAATAACATGAAATAGGTCCAAATTACCAAAAGTCCAATAAACAGTTCATCAGGTTTTAATAGCCCGAATTACATTTAACTCGAGCCCAAATTACTAAGCCCAATTACAGCAACCCCAAATCTAAAGAGCCCGGATAGCCCAATAATTTCAACAATCAGAAAACCCTAGCAGAGTCTCTAGAATGTTCCAGCGCCGCACATAACCCCTACTGGATGATTGGGCTACCTCGTCCCTCACATGCGCCCCACGAGTGCGTTGCCACGTCTGCGCGTTCAAGCCTCCGTACATCGCCATAGCTGGAGCGCCGTACCTGCAAAAAGGACAAGGACGAACAGCACAGCAAAGAAAAAAAAACAAAACAATTGTATTTTATTTCTATTTTCAATTTTAGCCTTTAAAAGGCCCAAAAGAAACCATTGTAAGGGAAGGATTTACGAACGCCCATATACGAAATCAAAAACAATTCAAAAAAAAAATCAGAGTTTTTGAAAGGTTTTATTGTGTTCCTTTTTCTTTTCATGTTCGGTTCATTTCTTTTTGTTTAGAACCTATTTTTATCTTTATTTATCCTTTTTTTTCAATACATATAGCATATAAAATATAAAGTAAAAAAGGGGGAAAAGTACAGAAAAAGAGTTTACCTGGGCGTCAAACCACCGTCCATGGCAGAGTTGCGGCAGAGCAGCGTCGAGGCATCGGTGGCCTTCGCGGACTGTTTCTGGGTTTAACCCAGAGAAAAACAAAGAGAAAGGAAGCTTTTTTAAAAAAAAACACGGAACAAATGAGTAGTTCCTCTTTTTTTTTTTTTATAACAAAGCCAAACGACGTCGTTTCGTTAGCATTCCTGATCCCGCAAAACGGCGCCGTTTAGTCCATAACCCGCACGAGTGACCCGACCCGGGGAAGGATTCGCGCGTTTTATGGAATTGGGTTATTGGCCCTTGTAGTCTTTCTACATTTCGATTTATTTTCTAATCAAGTTTTGTTTTATTTGAATTTCGTCCTTAACTTTTATTCTGTTTTCATTGTAGTCCCTGTTTAAATGCATCGTTTTCAAGACTGAAATATTTGCTAGATTAATCCTTAACTATTTATAAACATTTTAATTTAGTCCTTCTTTCTTATTTTTTTTATTTTCTTTAATTATTTTTGCTACATCTTTATTATTAACTCTATTATTATTATTATTATTATTATTATTATTATTATTATTATTATTACTACTACTATTATTGTTATTTTTAAATACTAATTGTATTTTTATTTTTATTACTACTATTATTATTGTATTATATTGTTTTAAATTATTATTTGGTTTGTTATTTTGAATTGTTCTTTTTCATAATTCAGTTTTAAAATTGCTTATATACATTATTTGTTTTAAATTTCCTTTTACACATTATTTATTTATTCCTTGTTATGTATTATTTATTCAAAAGACTGTCTTATTATTTATTTTTATAAATGTTTTTACATATATCGTTTGTTTTAAAACCTTTATATCCATTATTTGATTTTAAGTTTATACATATTGTTTATTTATCTCATCTTCCTTTAATTATTAATGTTAGTATTTAAATGATACATGTCATGTAATTGTCTCATAATATTCCTTGTAGTGTTTTAATGTTATTTCGGTTTTAAGATCACAAGGCAATGCTCGTGTTTAGGGGTTTCGAGAAAATCATGCTCTAACTTACTGAGTTCCGATTCTCCTCGTTTAAAACCTAGTAACCGAGTATCCTTTCTCTCTTAAATCAAAATGCACGATATTCTAAATAAAAAACTTATTCTCGGGAAGTTGAGATATTGCGCCCTAACTTATTGGTGTGATATTTTATCATCTCGAGATAAGAATTTCAAAAAAACAAAGGCAATATTCCGTATTCGGGAATTTTGAGAAATAGTGCCCTAATTTACTGGGTTGCGATTTTTCATTTGACCCAAATAATTGAATATCCTTCTTATTTTTAAATGTACGAGTTTTGAATGTCGAAGGATAAACCTAATTTCGAGAATATAAGATGTGGTGCCCTAACTTACTGACTACGGCATTTTATTTCTTCGCAATAAGAAGCTTTGGCATCCAATATGATTCTGTCCAAATATATATTAAGTAAATGGATCGTAATCTAGAATCTTTTCAAATTTTCGATATCAGGACATTAATTGATCAATCTGGTACCGATTTTGGGCGTTGTGAGGGTGCTAATCCTTCCTCGTGTGTAACCGACTCCCGAACCCATTTTATTAAATTTCGTAGACTAAAATTATTGTTTTGATAAATTTTTTTATTAAAATAATTCATCTCAAGGTGATCCGATCACATCTTAAATAAAAGATCGGCAGTGACTCTATTTCCTTATTTTTAAAGTCGATCCTTTTTTAAACAATAAAAGATAAAAAAAAAATGGTTTCGACAGCTTGGCGACTCCATTGGGGAATCTAAAAGAGAGTCAAGCCATAAAATTGATTAATGTTTGTCCTTTCGTCGAAAATCAAAATTTGATTTGAAAAATTACAATCCTATTATTGCATTCATATTGCTGTGATTACTGTAAATCTTGTAAAATATTTTTGCATCATATTGCATGATCGCCGGGTCACACCTTTTTAAGTGGGAGTGAGAAGATACTCCTTCGTGAGGTTTTCACCTCCGTGCAGAATAGTGAATCACTTTCGGGATACATCCCTACCTATGTCTTCGTGAGATTTTCATCTCTGTGCAGCCATAAGGAAATGTATTCCCCTGAATCGAACTCATTCCGTATGAGCCTATAATGGGTGAGGATCGAGGAATCTGCTAGTTCAAGTACCCATTCTTTAGAACCAAGCCGCATATAGCAGCCCTAGGCACCTACCCTAGATAGAGCCACGCCAAACCCTAGTGGCCACTCAGATAGGAGTTTGAATGATTTTTTTACATGCTTTGAATTTTGTTTCTATTGTACTGATTTTTTATCTTTGTTACTTAGCATGCATTTTCATGTTAGAGAGAGATGTTGATTCGGGTTCGATTGCTAAATTAGGGAGCTCGGCATGGAGAATGAATTTCTTGATAAACCGAAAGACAATACTGATGTTCGTATATTTGTAGTCCATTTCATGTAAAGAGTTTTGTCCTCTAGTAAAGTTTCCTAAAGGAAATGGAATTAAAATCGACGCATCTTTACATTCATTGCATGCATTCACATGACATTACATCATATGCATTAGATTTCATGAGAAGACCCTGATTGGTTGAAGTTATTTCAGCATTAACCTGGACACCTGGCAAAACCAAACATCTCTACGGTACCCGAACCAAGATGAAAGATATGGATCAGAGATTAGAGAATCTTGAGCAACTCCAAAGGGAGATGCGTGATAAACTTCAGCTGCAAATGTAAGAGCAGCTTGCTAAGATCCAGCAGGATATGATGGACAAAATGATGGGATCGCAGAAAAATATGATGACTCAGATGACGCAGCTGTTGAAGGGGGTTATGGATAAAGGAAAAAGCCCCATGGTTAATATTGAGGAGAATACTGAGTATCATCAATATCCCAAGGATTTTACTCCACCATACATGCAAGCACTACCTGAAGTGACTGTACAAAGGCCATCTGTCACGATCAGGCCTAAGCAATTCCAAGTTGATGCTTCAGTGAACCCCCAAACTAGCTTAGGTTCAGGAGATAATCCAATCATGACTAATGTCCCTGATTTGGATGAAATAGCTGAAGGAGAGAGGACAAAAGTAGAATTACCAAGACAGCTAGAAGATAGATATAAATAGTTAGAGGAGAAGTTTAAGGCTTTAGAAAGTGCTGATAGCTGTTATGGAATCGATGCCAAGGATTTAAGTTTAGTCATAGACTTGGTGCTCCCATACAAGTTCAAAATGCCTGAATTTGATAAGTATAATGGGACAAGTTGCCTCGAGGCTCATATTACTATGTTTTGTAGAAGAATGATGGGGTACATTAATAATGACCAACTATTGATCCATTTTTTCCAGGATAGCCTGGTAGGAGCAGCAGCCAAATGGTATAACCAGTTGAGTCGTGCCAGAATTGGTTCATGGAGAGATTTAGCCCAAGCATTCATGAAATAGTACAATCATGTGACAGACATGACTCTCGACAGAATTACTCTTCAAAACATGGAGAAAAGGGCAAATAAAAGTTTTAGACAGTATGCGCAGCGGTGGAGAGAGGTTGCCATCCAAGTCCAGCCACCACTTTTGGAGAAAGAGACCATAATGCTCTTTATTAATATGTTGAAGACCCCATTTATCACTCATATGCTAGGGGGCTCCACAAAGAGCTTTTCAGACATCATAATGACTAGAGAAATGATTGAGAATGCCATAAAGAGTGGAAAGATAGAGGCGGGAGAAAGTGTCAAAAGATCAAGCCTGAGAAATATGGAAAAATGAAGTGAACAGCTTGAGCAAGCGCCCCAAATTGGTCACTGTAGGTCAACCAAGGGCTGTGACAACTGGTCATCAGGGCTCATCAAGACGAGAATCTAGTGTAAAGTAACTCCAGTTTACACCAATTCCGATGACATATAGGGAGTTGTATCAAATCCTATTTGATGCACATGAGGTGGCTCCTCACTACCCGAAACCGATGCAACCTCCATATCCAAAATGGTATGACCAAATGCCCAGTGTGAGTACCGCGTAGGGGTCATAGGGCATTCGATAGAAAGTTGCCTTGCTTTCAAGAAATTGGTGGAAAAATTCATCGGTATAGGTATTGTGAAATTAGATGATACCCAAATGCAGAAATATGAACCTGGGAGTGTTTTGAGCAATAGGATTGTGGAAGAGATCCTTGTATTTTCAGAGCTAATCTAGAGCAATATTCAAAACATTCTTGTTGCTTTAAGCCTAGAAGCAACAAGAATCTTTTTGTGAAATAGGCTTGTGTAACATCTTGATAATTAGGGGTTATGCATCTTTACTTAATTGAATGTTATTGCATGCCTAATTATGATTGAGTGTGTTTTGGAAGTTTATTTTTGAACTTCATTATGTAAGTGATTGCTTAGTGAAATATAAATTTTTAATAATTAAGATGGAGCTAAGCAAGATAGGCTTTAAGAAATAATGACAAGAGGTTTTAAGCATCAGATGAGTAATTGGCAAGGTGGTTAGGATGCATGGATGAATACTTGAGGGGAGAGGTTCGAATCCCCTAGCTAGCAAATGGGAGGATTTTATTTTTTTTATTGTTTCCTTCCCTATAGTGTCGGCCAAGACTATTCTAGAAGGGATGGTCATCTTTTCTATTTTGGTGAGTAGACCATGTGAAAAGGTAAGCTAAAAGTTATGGCAAGGAATCAAGAAAGGATGGTAAGAAAGGGGGACAAAAGGCTTGAAGTAAGGACAATGTTTTGGAAGATTTTTCATGGTCATTTGACCATGAACCTAGTCGATTTTGGGGGCTAAGGGGAGAAGGTCTAATTGTGTTTAGAAACAATAGATTGATGGGGAAGAAACAAAGAGGAAAAAGGGGATGATGTTGGCTTAGGTTGGTCGAAATTTTGCTTAGCCATTAGGGGTGATAGTTGGCAAAATTTTAACAAATTTTCTCTCAAAATCTTGTTCATAGCCGAATGGCTATCTACACAAAAGAAAGTTTTGTTTCTCTTCTTTTGGTCTTTTGCAACTTACCATTCGGTTTGAGAAACCTTTCTAGTTGTTTTCTCCTAAACAAAACATCTTTCATTCTCTTTGTAACCGAAAGTCCCAAAGATCATAAACCTATTTTCTTCATTTTTTCCCTCTTGGCCAAATACACATAAGTCCCTAAACCTATCTCTTTTCTTTTGGAAATCATCATTATCATCATTTTTCTTCTTTTCTCTTTCTTTCTACTTCCATTTTTCATTTTTTTCTTCTTTCTCTCAACCGAAACCATCATCTACCCTAACCAAAACCACCACTCTTTTCCTCTCTTTTGTCAACCGAATCATCTTCCATTTTGATTTCATTCCTTCTTTTCTTTTATTGAAAACCAAACCATTATAGCCAAAAAATCACTATCTTTTCTCTTCTCTTTTTGTGCAATTCAAATCACGATTCTCTTATTCTATATCATCAAGGCGAATCTTCAAGTGATCAAGTAAGGTTTTTGTCAATTATTTTCATTATCTCTTTTATTATAGCCAATTTAGGGACATAGTTCTCTTATTTTCTTTTCTCTCCTAGGCGAATCCTTGGAAGGATTTTAAGAATCTTTTGAAACCAACGTTTTAAGAGGAACCTTCGAAATCATCCAAGATAAGAATATCACTTTCGTTTATATCAATTCTTTTAGATAGATTATTAAACAACTTTATTTTAGGGGTGATTTTGAGACTAACAAGATAAGTTTGAAAAGAGCGATGCAGTGTTTAGAAGAGAGGAGGAACTGCTTTACCCTCAAACTTCAAGCGAAGGGTCATGTCGACGATAAGAGATTTCCCACCGGGTTGTGGACCCTCTGCTAATGAAGATCGGTTATTTGAAGTAGTGCGTACAATCGAACCACTTTTCGTTAGTAGGTTGTCAGCGGGTTTTGATCCATCTAGTAGAGAAAAACCACAAATAACGGTTGTTCGAGAATTCGAGGGTAAAGATTTAGATCTCTCATCAATAGTATAGTTTTATTAGTAATAGTGTATACTAATCAAGTGTGATAATTAACTAGGTGTTGTGGCGGGAAGGTATCGTTCTCACGGTCATAAGGTGTGTAACCTTACAATAAAATCTCATAGATCTATATTAAATGTGATTATATGACAATATGTTTGATAATGATTGTGGATACCATTCAGTGGTATACGATATTCAGGTATGTTTACCCCAATATTTTGTTAATTTTGCTATATGCATAAATGTGAAATAAGTATGACTATATTATGATTTTGGGGTAAATGGCATGAAAATTGAATAATATGTATGTACATGGGCATGTGGGTAAAATTGATAAAGGGGAAGTATTCTGGTGGTTTTACCACATAATCCGGTGACTTCGGTCATATATTTGAATCCGGTGACTTGGTCACATATGTGAATCTGGTGACTTGGTCACATATTTGAAATCCGGTGACTTGGTCACATTTATGCAGTGGCTTTGCCACAAAATTATAAGGGCGATGTGCATGTTGACTGCAAAGAATCGCCTTCGATGGTGTGTAGCGGATGGAGGTCGATTTAGTAATCCCACGGTGTGATTGGTTGGTACAGTGGTATGTAGCAGATGGATATTAGGTGGGCCGGGTTTGCATTTCATTATATGTATATATCCATGTGATTTTAAAATGATTATTATTTGATCTGTTATGAAAATGGGCTTATGGCTAAATATGACTTAATTGGGCTTATGGCTATATGTGTTATTAAATGGGCTTAAAGGTCATGATCAATTGGGCTTTTAGTGTTTTTGTTACACATTGAGTCTATGACTCACCCCTTTGTGGGATAATTTTGCAGATGACTCTTAGCGTGATGGATCGAATCGTGAGGACTACGTGGTGGCCATTACTCAACAAAGTATTTGGAGTTTCTCCTATTTAAACTTATTAAGCATATTTTTATTACTTTGAATTTATTATGGGTTTTCTATTTTTGTAATAAGGCCACTATGGACTGCTTTTAATTTTTATGTTTGAATTTTTATTCGCCATGAACAATATTTAATTAAATAACTAAATGGTTTTGATAAATAATTTAAACTATTTTGACACTAATATATATATGTTTTACAATAATAAGTAAAATTTTTCATAAAATTTGGTTTTCTTTTAACTTATAAATTTCTCTTAAAATAATATTTTAAGAAGATACAAATTTATTTAAATTTGATTTTAACCTAATATTAAGCTAATCTGTTTTATACAAATTCATCAAGTTTTTCTTACTGCTAAAGTTTTATTCGAGGAACATATCAAATCCGGTCAGGCTTTTTGGGCCGTGTTTGGGGTGTTTCAACTTGGTATCAGAGCCCAGTTTTAAACTCTCGGCCTTGGGTTTTGAAGCCCACAACATTTTCAAAAGTTAGCCCAAATGACTTTTGAAAGTTTTCTTAAGTTAAAATGGTTTTATAAGAGCATGGCACTTTCGGAGTTCTCGGCCAGTCCATCGGTAAGTACTTTATTGAAAAAGTAATATGAATGTATGATAAACCTAAAAACCATACTTTAGAGACATGGACCCTAGGTGTTTGTGTACTACTACGGAAAAACCACTTTGAATATCATTGCATAAAACTTTCTTTTAATAAGAAGTGAAAAGACTCTAATGCATAAGACTTTTTCATAAAAGCAGATATCTGCGTAGTAGACATGAGTTCTAGGGGCGTGGTCAAATCATGAACGCGATCGAGGAAGAATGACCGTGTCGGAACCAGTTAGATCTGGTCAAGGTTCCGAAAATGAAGCTCCGCCACCGGCTGTTGAGGTGGAATTTCAAGAACAAAATGGAGGAGGTGACGTAGTATCACAAGCTGTACTTCGAGTTTTGGAACGAGTAGCAGAAGCTAGTACTGGAAATGGGTCTCGAAAGTCAGTAGCTGAGAGACTTAGATCAAATGGAGCTGAGGTTTTTAGGGGAGTATCTGGAGTAGCTCCGAATGTAGCGGAATACTGATTGGAGGCAGTCGAGAGGATCATGGACGATTTAGACTGCACTGCTGAAGAAAAATTCAAAGGTGCTATTTCACTACTCCGTGATGAGGCCTACCAGTGGTGGCTCACTGTCAAGGAGAGTATCTCTGTGGATCGAGTGGATTGGGGGTATTTCAAAGTTAAATTTGAAGGGAAATATGTTGGAGCTAGCTACATCGACTCCCAGAGAAAGGCGTTTCTGAATTTAGTGCAAGGAAATAAGTCGATAGCTGAATATAAAGCAAAATTTTTGCGACTTAGCCGATATGCCAAAGGGATAGTAGCTACTGAATATGAACGATGTGTCAGATTCGAGGATGGACTTAGAGATGAACTGCGAGTGATGATTGCTCCGCATCGGGAAAGAGACTTTGTAATCTTAGTACAAAGGGCAAGAATAGCTGAAGAAGTTAAGTGGACTGAAAGACAGAACCGGACAGAGGCCAGAATAAGAATAAGAGGAGCTTTGGGTCTTCAGGGTCATCCGAGAATTTTCAGAAGAAACCAAGAAATGATGGGCCGCGAAGTCGTTGATCACTTCTGGTGGACAACATCGTGCTTGTGCTCAATGTGGGAAGATGCACCCGGAAGAATGTTGGAAAAAGACTGGGGGATGTTTCAAGTGTGGATCTAAAGACCATATGATCAAGGATTGCCTGAAGAATTCAAATAAGAATCACTCAAAGAGTTAGAGGCGTTAATCAGTGGCGGTGAGCAATGACCGATAAGGGCCGTGGTCCAAATGGAAGGGGTAATGGCTCTGGTAGAGGTCGCAAAACTTCAGCCAGAGGCAGTGGTAGCTCTGAGGCGAGACAGCAAGGTCTGGTATATGCAGTTCATCGCAGAGAAGACGATGGCCTTTTGATGTTATCACGGTACATTTCTGATTTCTGGGTTGCCCTTTATTGCTTTGATAGATATAGGGTCAACTCACTCATATATCGCTAGTGAAGTATCTGGGACTTTGCATGTGACTTCTGAGACTGTACCTAAGAAGATGACTGTACTTAGTCCTTTAGGACAGACAGTAGTAATAGACAAACTTTAAGGAAGTGCCTTTAGAAGTTCAAGGGACGTAATTTTCGGCTAATTTAATGGAATTGCCATTCGGAGAGTTCGACCTGATCTTAGGCATGGACTGGCTTATGAAGTATCGTGCAAATGTGGATTGTGCTACTAAACGAATGTCCTTAAGAACTGTTGATGACAAAGAAGTTGTAGTAATGGGCGAGAGACGGAACTACTTATCAAATGTAGTATCCACTCTTAAGGCAGAAAAGATGGTTAGAAAGGGATGTGTAGCCTTCCTGATGTTAGTGAGTGCCTTGGAGGCTAAGGAAGCAACTGTTGAGGGAGTCAGGACTGTGAATGAATTTGTAGATGTTTTTCCTGAAGAACTTCGAGGTTTGCCTCCGGATCGAGAGGTAGAATTCGGGATAGATTTATTGCACGAACAGCGCCGGTTCTATTGCTCCATATAGAATGGCACCGAAGGAGTTAGTTGAACTTAAGGCTTAGTTTCAAGAGTTACTTGATCGTGGATTTATCCGACCTAGTGTGTCTCCATGGGGAGCACCGCCCTATTGTGAAGAAGAAGGACGGATCGATGAGGATGTGTATAGAATCTGGCGGTTGAATAAGTGACCATCAAGAACAAGTATCCTTTGCCAAGGATCGACGACTTGTTCGATCGACAAGGAGTCTGCGGTATTCTCAAAGATTGATCTAAGGTCGGGGTATCATCAGTTTAAAGTGAAAGAAGTGGATATCCATAAGACGACTTTCCGAACTAGATATGGGCATTATGAATTTCTGGTAATGCCATTCGGATTGACGAACGCCCCAACTGCGTTCATGGATATGATGAATCGGATTTTCCAGCCCTACTTGGATCAGTTCGTTGTGGTATTCATAAACGACATCCTGGTGTATTCTACGTCCGAAATGGAACATGATGAGCATCTCCGAATTGTGTTGCGAGTTTTAAGGGAGAAGAAGCTTTATGCCAAATTCAGCAAGTGTGAATTTTGGCTGAAAGAGGTTGTGTTGTTAGGCCATGTGGTGTCTGTAGAAGGAATAAGGGTGGATCCTTGAAAGATTGAGGCTGTGCTAGATTGGAAACCACCTAAGTCCGTAACTGAGGTTCACAGTTTCTTGGGGTTAGCAGGCTACTACATAAGATTCGTCGAAGGATTCTCATCGATAGCCGCACCTTTAACGAAATTACTAAGAAAGGAAGTACCTTTCGTGTGGGCTGATAAGCAACAAGAGAGTTTTGAGAAGCTCAAGAGGGTTTTGACTGAAGCTCTGATTTTGATTTAGCCTGAGGCAGGAAAGGATTTTGTCGTATATTATGACGCTTCTTACACAGATTTAGGATGTGTTTTGATGCAAGACGGGAAGGTAGTTGCGTATGCGTCTCGGCAGTTGAGGCCACACAAGGTTAATTACCTGACACATGACTTGGAGTTGGCAGCAGTAGTCTTTGCTCTTAAAGTTTGGAGACATTAGTTATATGGGGAAAAGTCAGTGATATACACGGACCACAAAAGTCTGAAATATCTACTAACTCAGAAAGAACTGAATTTGAGGCAGCGAAGGTGGATAGAATTGTTGAAAGACTATGACTGTTCTATAGAGTACCACCCGGGCAAGGCGAATGTGGTGGTAGACGCTCTAAGTCGGAAAGTGGTGTCAGATTTAAGGGCGATGTTTGCACATCTTAGTCTTTACGATGAAGGAAGCATGTTGGCAGAATTACAAGTTAAACTGACATGGTTGAGTCAAGTGAAAGAGAGGCAGTTGATAGATGAAGATCTGAGTGTAAAGCTTCGGCAGGTGCAGAGTGGGAAATTAGAAGATTATGGTATTAACCGTGATGGGGTATTGTGTTTTAAAGGTAAAGCCTGTATGCCGAGGGATCAAGAGTTGAGGCAAAAGATTCTTCAGGAGTCACATAGTGGCCCCTATGCTATGCATCCTGGAGGAAGTAAGTTATATCGAGATTTGCGAGATCGGTTTTGGTGGCTTTGATCTTAAGCGAGAAGTTCTGAAATTAGTGTGAAAGTGCTTAACGTGTCAACAAGTCAAGGCTGAACATCAAGTACCTTCGAGATTGCATCAGCCGATAAAGATTCCGCAATGGAAGTGGGAGAGAATCACCATGGACTTGGTTAGTGGGCTTCCTCTTACGCCTACTAAGAAAGACTCTGTATGGGTGATAGTGGACCGATTGACGAAATCTACACATTTTATCCCAGTTTGAGTTGATTACTCTTTGCAGAAGTTGGTGAAGTTATATGTGGCTGAGATTGTGAGATTGCATGGAGTGCCAGTGTCGATTATTTTGGATAGAGATCCGAGGTTTACGTCTCGGTTTTGGAAAGCATTGCATCAGGCATTGGGCACCAAATTGGACTTCAGTACGGCATTTCATCCACAATCTGACGGCCAATCTGAACGAGTAATCCAAATTTTAGAAGATATGTTAAGGGGATGTGTGATAGATTTCAGAGGAAGTTGGGAAGAATTCTTACCGTTAGCAGAATTTGCGTACAACAATAGTTACCAAGCCAGTATTCGGATGGCACCATATGAAGCACTATATGGAAGGAAGTGTCGCACTCTTACGTGTTGGACAGAATTAGGGGAACGTCAGATTTTGGGTCCAGAAATAGTGGCTGAATCCGAAGAAAAGGTTAAGGTAATTCGGGCTCGGTTAAAGGAAGCATCTGATAGACAAAAGTCGTACGCAGATCTTAAGCGGAAAGAAATAGAGTTTGCTGTGGGGGATCAAGTATTCTTGAAGGTTTCACCTTGGAAAAAGGTGATGAGATTTGGTGCAAAGGAAGTTAAATCCAGTTCATTGGACCTTATCGTGTTTTGAAGCGGGTCGGACCTGTGGCATATCAGTTAGATTTGCCTTCGGAGTTGAAGCAAATGCATGATGTGTTCCATGTTTCAATGTTACGCCGTTATCGGTCGGATCCATCTCATGTAGTGCCAATTGAAGAGGTGGAATTAAGACCAGATTTGTCATATGAAGAGGAGCCAATTCAAATTCTGGAGCGAGATATAAAGGTTTTACGGAGAAAATTAGTTCCTCTCGTCAAAGATTATGGCGCAATCATGGATCAGAAGAAGCTTCGTGGGAACCGGAGGAAGCGATGCGACAGCAATACCCTCACTTGTTCCAACCAGGTAATTTCGAGGACGAAATCATTTTAAGGGGGTAGAACTGTAACATCCTGATAATTAGGGGTTATGCATATTTGCTTAATTGAATGTTATTGCATGCCTAATTATGATTGAGTGTGTTTTGGAAGTTTATTTTTGAACTTCATTATGTAAGTGATTGCTTAGTGAAATATTAATTTTAATAATTAAGATGGAGCTAAGCAAGATAAACTTTAAGAAATAATGACAAGAGGTTTTAAGCATAAGATGAGTAATTGGCAAGGTGGTTAGGACGCATGGATGAATACTTGAGGGAGAGGTTGAATCCCTAGCTAGGAAATGGGAGGATTTTATTTTTTTTGTTGTTTCCTTCCCTATAGTGTCGGCCAAGACTATTCTAGAAGGGATGGTCATCTTTTCTATTTTTGGTGAGTAGACCATGTGAAAAAGGTAAGCTAAAAGTTATGGCAAGGAATCAAGAAAGGATAGTAAGAAAGGGGGACAAAAGGCTTGAAGTAAGGACAATGTTTTGGAAGCTTTTTCGTGGTCATTTAACCATGAACCTAGTCGGTTTTGGGGGCTAAGGGGAGAAGGTCTAATTGTGTTTAGAAACAATGGATTGATGGGGAAGAAACAAGGAGGAAAAAGGGATAATGTTGGCTTAGGTTGGCGAAATTTTGCTTAGCCATTAGGGGGTGATTGTTGGCAAAATTTTAACAAATTTTCTCTCAAAATCTTGTTCATAGGCGAATGTCTATCTACACAAAAGAGAAGTTTTGTTTCTCTTCTTTTGGTCTTTTTCAACTTACCATTCGGTTTGAGAAACCTTTCTAGTTGTTTTCTCCTAAACAAAACATCTTTCATTCTCTTTGTAACCGAAAGTCCCAAAATCATAAACCTATTTTCTTCATTTTTCCCTCTTGGCGAATGCACATAAGTCCCTAAACCTATCTCTTTTCTTTTGGAAATCATCATTATCATCATCTTTTCTTCTTTTTCTCTTTCTTTCTCTTTCCATTTTTCATTTTCTTTCTTCTTTCTCTCAACCGAAACCATCATCTACCCTAACCAAAACCACCATTCTTTTCCTCTCTTTTGTCAACCGAATCATCTTCCATTTTGATTTCATTCCTTCTTTTCTTTTATTGAAAACCGAAACCATTATAGCCAAAAAAATCACTATCTTTTTCTCTTCTCTTTTTGTGCAATTCAAAATCACAAATTCTCTTATTCTATATCATCAAGGCCGAATCTTCAAGTGATCAAGTAAGGTTTTTGTCAATTGTTTTCATTATCTCTTTTTATTATAGCCGATTTAGAAACATAGTTCTCTTATTTTTCTTTTCTCTCCTAGGCCGAATCCTTGGAAGGGATTTTTAAGAATCTTTTTGGAAACCAACGTTTTAAGAGGAACCTTTCGAAATCATCCAAGGTAAGAATATCACTTTCGTTTATATCAATTCTTTTAGATAGATTATTAAACAACTTTATTTTAGGGGTGATTTTGAGACTAACAACATAGGTTCGAAAAGAGCAGTACGGAGTGTTTGGAAGAGAGGAGGCACTGTTTTACCCTCAAACATCAAACAAAGGGCTGTATCGGCGATAAGAGATTTCCCGCTGGGTTGTGGACCCTCTGCTAACGAAGATCGGTTATTTGAAGTAGTGCGTACAACCGAACCACTTTTCGTTAGTGGGTTGTCAGCGGGTTTTGATCCACCTAGCGGAGAAAAACCACAAATAACGATTGTTCGAGAATCTGAGGGTAAGGATTTAGATCTCTCATCAATAGTATAGTTTTATTAGTAATAGTGTATACTAATCAAGTGTGATAATTAACTAGGTGTTGACGAGCGGGAAGGTATCGTTCTCACGGTCATAAGGTGTGTAACCTTACAATAAAATCTCATAGATCTATATTAAATGTGATTATATGACAATATGTTTGATAATGATTGTGGATACCATTCGATGGTATACGATATTCGTATGTTTGCCCTAATATTTCGTTAATTTTGCTATATGCATAAATGTGAAATAAGTATGACTATATTATGATTTGGGGTAAATGGCATGAAAATTGAATAATATGTATGTGCATGGGCATATGGGTAAAATTGATAAAGGGAAGTATTCGGTGTTTTACCACATAATCCGGTGACTTGGTCATATATTTGAATCCGGTGGCTTGATCACATATGTGAATCTGGTGACTTGGTCACATATTTGAAATCCGTGACTTGGTCACATTTGTCCGGTGGCTTTGCCACAAAATTATAAGAGCGATGTGCATGTTGATCTGCAAAGAATCGCCTTCGATGGTGTGTAGCGGATGGAGGGTCGATTTAGTAATCCCACGGTGTGATTGGTTGGTACAGTGGTGTGTAGCGGATGGATATTAGGTGGGTCGGGTTTGCATTTCATTATATGTATATATCCATGTGATTTTAAAATGATTATTATTTGATCTGTTATGAAAATGGGCTTATGGCTAAATATGACTTACTTGGGCTTATGGCTATATGTGTTATTAAATGGGCTTAAAGGTCATGATCAATTGGGCTTTTAGTGTTTTTGTTACACATTGAGTCTATGACTCACCCCTTTGTGGGATAATTTTTCAGATGACTCTTAGCGTGATGGATCGGGTCAGCGAGGACTACGTGGTGGCCATTACTCAACAAAGTATTTCGGAGTTTCTCCTATTTAAACTTATTAAGCGTATTTTTATTACTTAGAATTTATTATGGGTTTTGCTATTTTTGTAATAAGGCCACTATGAACTGTTTTAATTTTTGCGTTTGAATTTTTATTCTGCCATGAACAATATTCAATTAAATAACTAAATGGTTTTCGATAAATAATTTAAACTATTTTTGACACTAATATATATATGTTTTACAATAATAAGTAAAATTTTTCATAAAATTTGGTTTTCTTTTAACTTATAAATTTCTCTTAAAAATAATATTTTAAGAAGATACTGAATTTATTTAAATTTGATTTTAACCTAAATATTAAGCTAATCATTTTATACAAATTCATCAAGTTTTTCTTACACAAAGCGAGAAATTGCTAAAGTTTTATTCGAGGAACATATCAAATCCGGTCAGGCTTTTTGGGCCGGGTTTGGGGTGTTTCAGCTTGTGTCCAGAATTCTTATTTCAATGAGATGTATCTTTTAAGCAAATATCTTTTATTATTTACATTTCATACTATACATTCTTTGGTTTTTAGAATATTCTTTCATTTTTATTCATAAGCATACCATACAAATAATTCTTTCATTTTTCTTCATAACCATACCATGCAAATAATCATCCTTGGAATCATTTTTGTGGAATTTACCTTCGTACCCACAATGGGTCCCCAGATATCAATGACATGGGCGACGCTGTTACTGACTCCCTTTTTGAATGAAATATGGGTCTAAGGGATCTCAGGCTTTGAATATGACAAAAAAATTGTCACTTATCTTCTGATTTGTTAATATTGGATGAAAAACAGATCCTACATCGTGAGCCAAGGAAGGAGATGAAGATCAAAGCCTGACTCAATGCAGAAATAAGATTTCCTATATGTGGGGCATGGATGTTATCAGGCCAGTCTCATCAGAAGCTTCTGGCCAACATCGATTCATTTTCGTAGAAGTCGGTTACTTCACTAAGATGGTAAAAGCCACTTCATGTGCCAATATTACAAAGTCGATAGTCATCAGAAAAAGAAAAACAAAGAAAGAAAGAAAGAAAGAAAGAATACCGACAAAAAGAAAATGTCGAAAAGATCATATTTAATCGCACAATGTCAAAAGTTTGCGGTCTGTTCAAAGATCAGCTGCCACATCACAGTACATCAAAGGCTGCCAAAAAGAAAAACAAAATATCATGAAAAGGCCAAGACTTGTAAAGATTGGCATACAAAAGTTACTATTTACCCTCTATGCTTATCAAACTTTGGCCAGGACGGTCACCGGGGCAGCACATTTCTCATGGGTTTCGTCCATTGAAGTCAAATTTCTTTTTCCCGAGTCTTATCAGAACTGGAGTTGGATGAGGCAGAACGCATTTAATCTCAATATGATCCGTTGAATTTGAAGAGAAAATATTAAAAACTATCTATCACGGTTTGATGATGTGAGCTCACAACAAAAATGATTCGTCCTAGAAAATTTCATGATAGGGCTTTGAAGAAGACTTTTCCCATGCAAAAGGGATGTAACACCCCAAACCCGGTCCAAACACTACAACCGGATCTGACGTGCCATGAGAAAGAAAACATTTTGGAAACCGATTTGTCGACTTGTTTTCGAAAGAAAACCAATGTAAGATTTTAGAGAAAACGAAGTTGAATCTTGTGACATCTAAAACGCGTTAGAACTTGTCTTAGAAAAACTTAATTGCCTTATTGTTATTTCATATCTATTACTTAGTCAGTGATCACTTTAGAAAACAAGTATTTTATTAGGTCTTGAAAATAACCAGTTCATAACGTTTAAATATGCTTAACAAAAGTTAAAGAACCAATTAAATAAAACATCCCAAAAATAAAACTTAAGCGGCCATATTACAGTATTGAAAACCAAAATTAAATAAAACAACCAAGTCCGAATGGAAAACTTTGTAATAAACCAAATGCTGTGCATGGCCACCTCGAGTCCACTCCGGCTCCATATCCATGATCTAAGGATTATCTGCAAAATATAATGGAAGGGGTAAGTCACCTAAACTCAGTAAGTAAGTCCCCATCCCAAACGAAAATATGCTCTTACACAGATTCAGATACAAATATGCATGTCATGCAACCCGTCAACCTAGATATCCATCCATGTCTCCCAAATCTACCCCTTGTGGTACCAAACCACTGGTGGTGACAAATTATTGGTAACCGAAGTTACAAAAATAACATATGTGGTACCAAACCACTAGTAACCGAAGTTACAAAAATAACATATATGGTACCAAACCACTGGTGGTGCCAAACCACTGAAACTTAGTCACAATTTTTATAAAATGTGGGGCCAACCCACTGTGTGATACCAAATCACTGGTGACAGTCTAATAGATTATACTTCCCCCTCCTCTCATCACCCATAACACATATTTATGCCAACAGTATTAGTATGATCATGCTTAACATACAAAATTACGCATACAGAATAACATGCTTTCATAGATCACAAAGTCCGCGAGAAATAATAACTTACCCGGCATCCTAGCTTTTACCCATAAGGGTATTTTAGTAACTATTGCCGTCATTTCGGCTTTTAACATCATACAACATTTACATAGTAAGTATAGAAAGTGTGTAAGAGTTACACACCTGGTTTTCATACTAACGCTTTTACTGCTTCTACGCTACTGTCACTCGAGAATTCCACTATTGGCCTAAGATCTAACTCCGATGTTGGCCCACACCCGGATGGCCAATCGCGCACTCCTGGCATAGATCGCTTCTTGTATTTTGGCGTTGGGTTTACAGATCCAACCCCTCCTATTGCTTGACTGCTATTCGAGTCCATAATAACCCTTGGTCACTAAACCAATCAAACCGATGAGATCTAATAAACAAACAAAGTGTTTAAATGAAACCCTTACCTAGCTTTCAGATCCCGAAAGTATTTATGAAAACGTCACCACCAAACCCACCTACATTTGGCCAACACTCAAATATTAAACCGATCCCATAAACACAACCAATAGAGTACCTTAACATATTCGGCCAAAAAGGAAAGAACCAAAAAGGCCATTTGGTCGAATCCTACCACCACCACCACCTACCTTCGACCTCTTCACAAATCGGCACAAGAGACCTTAATGAGACAGATTCAGCTTCTAGGGGCAGAGAGTGAAATCGATAGGTCTTAAAACAAGTGATTCAAATTAGAAACTTGATAAAAATAAAGAAATCGCAGAGAAACCAAAATCCCGAAACTCACCAGATTACTGAGGAGTATTCGGCTTACGGTGCACCTTTGGGAATTAGAGATCTCACCTGATAGTTCGACTATGGGAGAAAGGGATATACACAAGGAGATTTCGGCTTTTAGAGGAATTTTGGATAGGGATATAAGTCTAGGGACTTTCAGCTAGAAGAGAGAAAAGTTTGAGAAGAGGGAAGAAAGGAATTTAGGTTAGAGAGAAAAGATGAGAAAGAAAAGAAAAAAACAAAAGAAAAGATGGATACTCTGCTAATAATTTTGGCTACATACTCCCAAACACAGAGTTGGAGTTTCAGCCAACTCTCTCCCTCCTGATACCTCTTATCTCACCTGATAACCCAATCCCTATCTCACCTTTAGAAGAGCCCACCTTAAAACCAACTTTTTCCTTTTAATTATCAGCTTTTCTATCATCAAAATAAAAGAAATAAAACTTCCAAAATGTAGCTTAAGTGCCGTCCACCCCTTCCCCCTTATGTGCCGAATTCTTGACCCACCAACTTGGGCCCCAAGCGGCCACACTAGGCCCAACTCTTTCTCCCTTGTGACGCCACCTTAATGCCCACTTAAAGCACCTCCAATTTCTGGGCCACAAACCCAACTTGCTACTAAACATAGTAATTTACATTAAATTACTACTAACACAAATTTTAATTAATTTAACCCAGATTTAGGCCCAAACCTGAGGCCACTACACACCTCAAAGCCTTTAACCTACTAACTTACCCATGCAACGTACCAAATGCACAGACCCACCAAAATCAGGATATTACAGCTCTACCCCCCTAAAATAAATTTTGGCCTCGAAATTTACCTGGTCAAAAGAGTTGAGGCTATTGCTGTCGCATAATATCTTTCGGCTCCCATGTCACTTCCTCTGATCCCTGGTTTCGCCATAATACCTTCACTAAAGGAACTAATTTTCTACGTAAAACCTTAACATCCCGATCCAGGATCTGCACATGTTCCTCCTCAAAAGACAAGTTTGGGCTCACCTCAATCTCTTCCACTAGCACAACATGCGACGGATCCGAGCGATAGCGTCTAAGCATAGAAACATGAAACACATCATGGATTTGAATCAATTCTAGTGGCAACTCAAGCTGGGAAGCCACTGGTCCTACTCGCTTTAACACCCGATAAGGCCCGATAAACCTAGGGCTCAACTTACTTTTCCTACAGAACCTTAAAACCTTCTTCCACAGTGACATCTTCAAGAAAACCTTATCACCTTCTACAAACTCTATATCCTTTTGTTTAAGATCGGCATAAGACTTTTGCCTGTCCGTCGCTTCTTTCAACCGAGCTCGAATCACTTTCACCTTATCTTCTGTCTCAGCAACCAACTCCGGACCCAACAACTGCCGCTCCCCCAACTCCATCCAACATGTAGGGGTATGACACTTCTAACCATATAACGCTTTACGGCGCCATCCGAATACTTGCCTGATAACTATTGTTATACGTAAATTTTGCCAACGGTAAGAATTCTTCCCAATTGCCTTTGAAATCCAGGACACAACCCCTTAGCATGTCCTTCAAAACCTGGATCACCCTCTCCGATTGCCCATCTGACTGGGGATGAAATTCCATACTAAAATCCAATCTTGTGCCTAGTGCCTGGTGTAAAGCCTTCCAGAACCTTGACGTAAATCTAGGGTCTCTGTCTAAAATAATTGACACTGACACCTCGTGCAACCTCACAATCTTCGCTACATATGGTCTTGCTAACTTCTGAAGAGAATAATCCATACGCACAGGTATGAAATGAGCAGACTTCGTCAGACGTTCCACAATAACCCAAATTGAATCCTTCTTGGTAGGCGTAAGGGGTAGCCCACTCACAAAATCCATTGTAATCCTTTCCCATTTCCATTGTGGAATCTTAATTGGTTGCAATAGACCTGACGGCAACTGATGTTCAGCCTTGACTTGCTGACATATCAGACACTTACCTACAAACTCCGTTACCTCCCACTTAAGGCCCGGCCACCAAAACTACTCCCGTAAATCCCGGTACATCTTACTACCTCCCGGATGTATAGCATATGGACTGCTATGTACCTCCTGCAAAATCTTCTGCCTTAACTCCACATCCTTAGGCATACACACTTTTCCCCGAAAACATAACACTCCATCGCTGCTCAGACTATACCCCTCCAATCCATCATTCTACACTTGTAACCTTCGTACGCTCAAAACTTTATCCACCAATTATTTCTCCTTAACCTTGTTAATCCATGTTGGCTTCACTCGCAATTCCGCTAATAGGCTTCCATCATCATATAGACTAAGGTGAGCAAACATGGCTCTTAACTCTGCCACCACCTTACGACTCAAGGCATCCGCTACCATATTAGCCTTTCCCGGGTGATACTCAATCGAGTAGTCATAGTCCTTTAACAGCTCAATCCACCTTCTCTGCCTCAAATTTAACTCCTTCTGCGTAAGAAGGTACTTCAAACTCTTGTGGTCCATATACACGACAGACTTTTCTCCATACAAGTAATGTCGCCAAATTTTAAGGCAAAAACCACTGCAGCCAATTCCAGATCATGCGTCGGGTAGTTTACTTCGTGAGGTCTTAACTGCCGAGAAGCATACGCTACTACTTTCCCCTCTTGCATCAGCACACATCCCAATCCTGTATGGGACGCGTCAAAATAAGCTGTAAACTCCTTCCCGACTTTCAGTTCAACTAACACCGGAGCTTCCATAAAAATCCTTTTCAATTTCTCAAAACTTCCCTGTTGCTTATCCGCCCACACAAACGGAACCCCTTTCCTCAGCAACTTGGTCAATGGTGCTGCAATCAGAGAAAACCCTTCTACAAACCTTCAGTAATACCTTGCTAAACCTAGAAAACTTCGAATCTCCGCCACAGACTTCGGTGGCTTCTAATCCAAAACTGCCTCAATCTTCTGAGGGTCCACTCTAATCCCCTCTGCTGACACCACATGACCCAAAAAGGTAACTTCCTTCAACCAGAACTCGCACTTACTAAACTTGGCGTATAACTGCTTCTCCCTAAGAATCTACAACACCACTCGCAAATACGCGTCATGCTCCTCCTCTGATTTTGAGTACACCAAAATATCATCTATAAATACTATGACAAACCGATCCAAATACAGCTGGAACACCCAGTTCATCATATCCATAAACACTACTGGTGCATTCGTCAACCCGAACGGCAAACCCGGAAGCTCTTCCGAAAAGACATTAATAAACTCATTCACTGTTCGAACACTTCCTATAGCCGATTCCTTACCTTCCAAAGCACAAACATAAACTACAAACGCCTCACATCCTTTCCTTACCATCTTCTCCACTTTCAGCGCGGACACCACATTAGATAGGTAATTTTTCTCTCACCTATCATTACCACCTCTACACCCTCGACCGTTTTCAACACCATAAACTTAGCCACAGGTCTAGTTACGCTCGGTACTTAACCAACCAATCCATTCCTAAGATTAAATCGAACTCCCTAAAGGGTAGTTCCATCAAGTCCCCTTGAAGTTCTAGGGGTACATCCCTATACAGTTTGTCTACCACCATAGAGTGTCCTAGAGGGCTTACTATTGTCATCTTCCTAGCATATATCTCATAGGCTAAGTTCAGAGTTCCCACTATACTACTAGCAACATAAGAGTGTGTCAAACCAACATCAATTAAAGCAATGTAAGGCAGCCCAAAAATTATAAACGTACCGGTTATGACGTCCGGTGTGTCGCCCTCCTCTCGATGTTTGGATGCGTAGACCAACCCAGGCTGTCTAGCATTAAAACCTCCAGCACCTTAGCCAGGTGCTCCACGGTCGCGTCTGTTACCATTTCCACCCCTACATGCACCTCGACCCCTCTGTGGTTGCTGGCCATCTCTCCTGGATTGACCACATCCTTGACCCTCAGCTTGAGTCTTGGCTAACTTCCGCGGACAGTCCCTTACCCGGTGCTCCAACGACCCACACTCGAAACATCCTCTATTACCAGCCCAATAGTCTCCCAAATGAGACTTCCCACATTGAGCAAACTGAGGTGGCCACTAAGCAGCAGTAGCAGGATTTGCAGCTTGATCCGGCCCACCAAATCTAGCCCTTTTCTGAGCACTTCCACCAGACCCTAATGGCCCAAAACTCCTTTTATCCTTGCCCATATCCTGATTCCGTTTCTCAGTCTGCTTCACCTCCTCAGCTATTTTGGCCTTTTCCACGAGAACGACAAATTCCCTTTCACGCTGAGGTGCAATCAATGACCGCAGCTCATCCCTTAGCCCATCCTCGAACCTAACACAGCACTCATGTTTCGTAGCCACCATACCCCGAGCATTCCTACTCAACCTCAAAAATTCATCCTCATACTCGGGTACCAACTTATTCCCTTGTACCAAATTTAGGAACGCCCTACGCTCCGCATCAGTATAACTAGTCCCTACATACTTTCTCTGATAGGCCGCCCTAAAATAATCCCAGGTGATATCACCGGCCACTACACCATCCCTGACCGTGAGCCACCACTGATACGACTCATCCCGGAGAAGAGACACTATCCCCTTCAACTTCTCCTCAACCGAGAAGTCTAAGTCATCCATTATACGCTCTGTTTCCTCTAACCAATACTCAGCAGTATCGGGAGCTACACCGGACACCCCCTAAACACCTCCACTCCATTAACTCGGAGTCGCTCAGCCACTGATTTTCGGGCTCACACTTTTTGCCTGCCAAGCAACTCTTTCCAAAACTCACAATCTACACGAGATCTGCGTCGTTACCACCGTCGATCCTGAAACTTCGACTTAATCATGGCAGATCCGGCGTCATATTTTCGGACCCATGGCTAGACCCTACTGGCTTCGACAAGGCCATCCTACCCCTACCACGGCCACGCGGTGGACGTCCATGACCTCTTGTACTCATTCTTCTCGTTCGCATTTATCTGGTTAGAATTTTATGAATTATTAACTCACATTCTTTTATTTATTCTGAATAATTTTATGACAGATAGTTTTAAAAGTGATTCTTTCGAATTTGAATCTATCTAAAGTTTCAGTTTCAAGCTTATCTCCTAGTTCTAAGTACATTCATCACACAAACAACATCCACAGACCACATTCCATGAGCAGGGGTATTTTCATCATCCACTACCTAGGGGTATTTTCATAATTTTAACCTATAGGGGTATTTTTCTAATAATCCAAAATAAAGTTTCGGATGATTTTTTTTAAAAATAAGGGTATTTTGGTAATTTTCTAAAATAGGGGAATTTTGGTAATTTTGCAACTCGGGTATTTTGGTAATTTTGTAAGTCAAGGATAATTTGGTAATTTTACAAACTAGGGGTACTTTGGTCATTTTTCAAATTCAGGGTAGTTTTTCCAAATCAAAGGGTAATTTGGTAATTTCAAAACTAGGGCTTTTACAAAATAGTGTGGCTGGTCCCTTTCGGGTTTTAATTATCAGATTTAGCCTGTGAACAAGTCCTCATGGTTAGGGTGAGCAGTCCTCGCACTGTGAGGAGGATTGACGAAGAGGAGGTGAGCCACTAGGACTGCTTAAATACCAAGCTCTCCCTGAATCCCATCCTAGACATGCGCATGGTTGTTGCCACACCCTAACTCGGTGACTTTCTCACATGTTTGTTTAATTATGCTTAAGTCTTATGTATTTAAAGAGTGGTGTAAACTAACCCTATGGTCCATCAGTACCATCATGTTTAACTATGTCCAAAGCCCACAAAGCCCAACATATACATATAAATATCACATCAAAAGTTAGGGTACTTACCTGGGTGGATCGGCGCCGGAGATTCAGGTACCATGCTTTCCGAAAAAATAATCATTTCACAAACTTTTAAAACATAGTTTGGGCCCTAAGCCCACAATCGAGCTTTTAAACCGGGCTTTGATACCAAAATGTAACACCTTAAACCCGATCCAAACACTACAACCGGATTTGACGTGCCACGGGTAAGAAAACATTTTGGAAACCGATTTGTTGACTTGTTTTCGAAAGAAAACCAATGTAAGATTTTAGAGAAAACGAAGTTGAATCTTGTGACATCTAAAACGCTTTAGAACTTGTCTTAGAAAAACTTAATTGCCTTATTGTTACTTCATATCTATTACTTAGTCAGTGATCACTTTAGAAAACGGGTATTTTATTAGGTCTTGAAAATAACCAGTTCATAACGTTTAAATATGCTTAACAAAAGTTAAAGAACCAATTAAATAAAACATCCCAAAATAAAACTTAGCGGCCATATTACGATATTGAAAACCAAAATTAAATAAAACAACCAAGTCCGAATGGAAAACTTTGTAATAAACCAAATGCTGTGCATGGCCACCTCGAGTCCACTCCGGCTCCATATCCATGATCTAAGGATTATCTACAAAATATAATGGAAGGGGTGAGTCACCTAGACTCAGTATGTAAGTCCCCATCCCAAACGAAAATATGCTCTTACACAGATTCAGATACAAATATGCATGTCATGGAACCCGTCAACCTAGATATCCATCCATGTCTCCCAAATCTACCCCTTGTGGTACCAAACCACTGGTGGTGCCAAACCACTAGTAACCGAAGTTACAAAAATAACATATGTGGTACCAAACCACTGGTAACCGAAGTTACAAAAATAACATATGTGGTACCAAACCACTGGTGGTGCCAAACCACTGAGACTTAGTCACAATTTTTATAAAATGTGGGGCCAACCCACTGTGTGATACCAAATCACTGGTGACAGTTTGATAGATCATACTTCCCCCTCCTCTCATCACCCATAACACATATTTATGCCAACAGTTTTAGTATGATCATGCTTAACATACAAAATTACGCATACTGAATAACATGCTTTCATAGATCACAATCTCCACGAGAAATTATAACAACTTTCCCGGCATCCTTGTTTTTACCCACAAGGGTATTTTAGTAACTGTTGCCGTCATTCCGGCTTTTAACATCACATAACATTTACATAGTAAGTATAGAAAGTGTGTAAAAGTTACACACCTAGTTTCCGTACTAACACTTTTACTGCTTCTACGCTACTGTCACTCGAGACTACAACTATTGGCCTACGATCTAACTTCGATGTTGGCCCACACCCGGATGGCCAATCACGCACTCCTGACACAGTTCGCTTCTTGTATTTTGGAGTTGGGTTTACAGATCCAACCCCTCCTACTGCTTGACTGCTATTCGAGTCCATAATAACCTTTGGTCACTAAACCAATCAAACCGATGAGATCTAATAAATAAACATAGTGTTTAAACAAAACCCTTACCTAGCTTTCAGATCCCAAAGTCTTTATGAAAATGTCACCACCAAACCCACCTACATTTGGCCAACACTCAAATATTAAACCGATCCCATAAACGCAACCAATAGAGTACCTTAACATATTCGACCAAAAAGAAAAGAACCAAAAAGGCCATTCGGTGAATCCTACCACCACCAGCTACCTTCGGCCTCTTCACAAATTGGCACAGGAGACCTCAATGAGACAAATTCAGCTTCTAGGGGCAGAGAGTGAAATCGACAGGTCTTAGAACAAGTGATTCAGATTAGAAACTTGATAAAAATAAAGAAATCACAGAGAAACCAAAATCCCAAAACTCACCAGATTACTGAGGAGTATTTGACTTACGGTGCACCTTTGGGAATTAGAGATCTCACCTGATTGTTCGGCTATGGGAGAAAGGGATATACACAAGGAGATTTTGGCTTTTAGAGGAATTTTGGAGAGGGATATAAGGCTAGGGACTTTCGGCTAGAAGAGAGAAAAGTTTGAGAAGAGGGAAGAAAAGAATTTCGGCCAGAGAGAAAAGATGAGAAAGAAAAGAAAAAATAAAAGAAAAGATGGATACTCTGCTAATAATTTTAGCTACATACTCCCACACACAGAGTTGGAGTTTCAGCCAACTCTCTCCCTCCTGATAGCTCTCATCTCACTTGATAACCCAATCCCTATCTCACCTTTAGAAGAGCTTACCTTAAAACCAACTCTTTCCTTTTAATTATCAGCTTTTCTATCATCAAAATAAAGGAAATAAAACTTCCAAAATGTAGCTTAAGTGCCATCCACCCCTTTTCCCTTATGTGCCGAATTCTTGACCCACCAACCTGGGCCCCAAGCGACCACACTAGGCCCAACTCCTTCCCCCTTGTGACGCCACCTTAATGCCCACTTAAAGCACCTCCAATTTTTGGGCCACAAACCCAGCTTGCTACTAAACATAGTAATTTACATTAAATTACTACTAACATAAATTTTAATCAATTTAACCCAGATTTAAGCCCAAACCTGAGGCAACTACACACCTCAAAGCCTTTAATCTACTAACTTACCCATGCAACGTACCAAATGCACAGACCCACCAAAATCAGGATATTATAAGGGACTTCCGAAGAAAGTAGATGCCAAATTATGAAGGACTTTATACGGCAAAGAAGGCCTATTCTAGAGAAGCATGGGTATTGTCTGAGATAGATGGTAAGGACCTGCCCAATCTGATGAATTCAAAAAAAATAAATCAAAAAAGAAAAGAATAGGAATTTTCAGCAAAAAAAGAAGAAAGAAAAGGAGAGGCCAACACGAAAACCCGCAAAGGGCACTTTGAGACCAAAGGGGATTTGAGTTGAAAACCTGAAAAGGGCGGCTCAAATTTTGATCAAAGGGGCCATATAGCAGTCCTGCTATGCTTGAATTAATAATGAAGAAGTATGCTATGTCTCGGGGCATCGACAAAGTGCTCCAGATCTCCTAAACACATATAGAGCTTAAAATGGTCCTCAAGAAGTTGGAATAGAGAAGCTCAGACTGCGATATCTGGGGCACCTAGTTTCCATTTTACCCATTTTAAATTTGTTATTTGTGATTATATTATTCCTTTCAAAATATGTTCACAATAAATTTCCTTCTTAATTGCGATTGCTATCTTTGCTTAGTATATTTGTTTCGAGCTATGCTCCTAATTAATTTCCTTCTTGTCCATGGTTGTGATCTTTTTCAGGGATTTTGCATTGAAATAACAATTAGTGGACTAATAATATTTTCATAAAATGAGTTTCGCATATTACTCTGGAAATTTCTAAATAATAAAAGAACTCAAAATAGGACTATTGTTTAAAACTCACCAAGTTTAAGGAAGGGTCTAAATTGAGGCTATCTCATTGGATTTTCTGTTAAAATAGTTGGTGATACAATCTCGACGAAAATGGGCAATGTTAACCCAAGTGTAAAAGGGGAATCATTCATAAGAAAAATGATATTCTGCATCCTTGTGAGCATCATGCATACACATCTGGTTGGGTCACCTGGGGAGTGATCAATAGAGGGAAGCCGGTACAGATTCTATACTTTTGAATAGCAATATGATGGATTGAAGAAGAAACAAATCCTACATTCTGAAATCACAGTGGAATGGTTGGGAAAAGATTAAGATCCTATACCCCTAAGCCATAATGAGATGAACCCTGAAGTTACAGCGGGGCAAATCTATTGAACAGTTATAATTGTTTCCTCGAGTTTTCTATCTAGAATACTAGCCGAACAAGTTGGAGCGCCGTACCTGCGAAAAGGACAAGGACGAATAGCACATCAAAGAAAAAAAGACAAAACAATTGTATTTTATTTCTATTTTCGATTTCGGCCTTTAAACTGACCAAAAGAAACCATTGTAAGGGGAGGATTTACGAACGCCCATATACGAAATCAAAAGCAATACAAAAAATTAGATTTTTTGAAAGGTTTTATTGTGTTCCTTTTTCTTTTCATGTCCGGTTCATTTCTTTTTGTTTAGAACCTATTTTTATCTTTATTTATCCCCTTTTTTTTCCAATACATATAGCATATATAATATACAGTAAAAAAGAGGGAAAGTACAGAAAAAGAGTTTACCTGGGCGTCGAACCGTCATCCACGGTAGAGTTGCGGCAGAGTAGCGTCGGGGCATCAGTGGCCTTCGCAGACTATTTCTGGGTTTAACCCAGAGAAAAACAAAGAGAAATGAAGCTTTTTTTTTTTTTTAAACACGGAACAAAGGAGTAGTTCCTTTTTTTTTCTTTTTTTATAACAAAGCCAAACGACGTCGTTTTGTTGGCATTCCTGATCCCGCAAAACGGTGCCGTTTAGTCCATAACCCGCTCGAGTGACCCAACCCGGGGAAGGATCAACACGTTTTATGGAATTGGGTTATTGACCCTTGTAGTCCTTTTACATTTCGGTTTATTTTCTAATCAAGTTTTGTTTTATTTGAATTTCGCCCTTAACTTTTTTCTGTTTTCATTCTAGTCCCTGTTTAAATGCAATGTTTTCAAGATTGAAATATTTGCTAGATTAATCCTTAACTATTTATAAGCATTTTAATTTAGTCCTTCTTTCTTATTTTTTTATTTTCTTTAATTATTTTTGCTACATCTTTATTATTAACTCTATTATTATTATTATTATTATTATTATTATTATTATTATTATTATTATTGTTACTACCACTATTATTGTTATTTTTAAATACTAATTGTATTTTTATTTTTATTACTACTATTATTATTGTATTATATTGTTTTAAATTATTATTTGGTTTGTTATTTTGAATTATTCTTTTTCATAATTCATTTTTAAAATTGTTTATATACATTATTTGTTTTAAATTTCCTGTTTACACATATTTATTTATTCCTTTTATGTATTATTTATTTAAAAGATTGTCATATTATTTATTTTTATAAATGTTTTCACATATATCGTTTGTTTTAAAACCTTTATATCCATTATTTGATTTTAAATTTATACATATTGTTTATTTATCTCATCTTCCTTTAATTATTAATGTTAGTATTTAAATGATACATGTCATGTAATCGTCTCGTAATATTCCTTGTAGTGTTTTAATGTTATTTGGTTTTAAGATCACAAGGCAATGCTCGTGTTTAGGGGTTTAGAAAATCGTGCTCTAACTTCTTCGAGTTCGATTCTCCTCATTTAAAACCTAGTAACCGAGTATCCTTTCTCTCTTAAATCAAAATGCACGATATTCTAAATAAAAACTTATTCTCGGAAGTTGAGATATTGCGCCTAACTTCTCGGGTGTGATATTTTATCATCTCGAGATAAAATTTCAAAAGAACAAAGGCAATATTCCTATTCGGAATTTTGAGAAATAGTGCCCTAACTTCTTTGGGTTGCGATTTTCATTTGACCCAAATAAATGAATATCCTTCTTATTTTTAAATGTACGAGTATTGGATGTCAAAGGATAAACCTAATTTCGAGAATATAAGATGTGGTGCCCTAACTTACTGACTACGGCATTTTATTTCTTCGAAATAAGAAGCTTTGGCATCTAATATGATTCTGTCCAAATATATATTAAGTAAATGGATCATAATCTAGAATCTTTTCAAATTCTTGACATCAGGACACTAATTAATCAATCTGGTACCAATTTTGGGCGTTACAAGGGTGCTAATCCTTCCTCGTGCATAACCGACTCCCGAACCCATTTTGTAACATCCTAAAATTTGGCCTAGTAGGATTAGGCCCAATGGGCCTTGGGCCCAATGGGCCTTGGGCGTAAGAATGTTCAAAATTTTGAGAATATGAGAATGGCGTTGTTGCAAATTGGACTTATTAGTTAAGTGAATTTGGAAGGTTACGGGGTTTCTATGAAGTCTCGAGTTTAATTGGGCCTTAGGAAAAATTTGGTATTTTAGCACTTTAAGGAGAGATGGTAAGTAGCTTCAAGGCTTATAGAAATAAATGAGTAAATTGTTAGCATAAATGAGCAATTAGTAAAAAGGTTATGGCATCAAGTGAAGGATTTTAAGGGAAGAGGTTCAAATCCCATTGTGTGTAAATTTTGACTATTATTTTTGCATGCTCTCCTTAAGTTTCGGCCAAGAGGTATATATGGCAAGGTGGACTTCTTTATTTTTGGTAAGGTGGCTAAGGAAATAAGGAAAGGTTGAGGTTGTGGAAAGGAATCAAAAGAAAAAGGCAAGTATGGGGGACATGTTGGCACAAAAAGGGGAGAATGTTATGGAAAGTGTGGTTGGCCAAATGTTTGACCAATATTGAAATGTATGTGGACGGTTTTGGGGGTAGATAGGTAGCTGAAATTTTTACTTTGGCATTTGGCAAGGTCTTGGTATTGTTTTGGCCAAAAAAATCCTATTTGCAACTTTTGTGTCATCTTCTTTCAATTTGCTATTCTCTTTGCCAAAACCTCCTAGCACAATTGTGCATCTTTCTTCTCTTTTGTTTAGTCAAATATTCATCTTTTGTTTATCTTCTTTTGATAGCCGAATTTCTATCATCTTCCATCTTCCCCATTTTTGTGTGTTGGACATCTCTCCTTGGTTGAATCGGTAAGGGTTTCATTTCTAATCCTTTCATTTCTTCTCTTTCTAGCCGAATATGTATGTTCATCACTATACAGCTATTCCACTTTGTTTCTTATCGAAATATCACTCTCTCCATCACTCTCATATTTGATCAACCTTTTTTTCGTAGAGTTCTAGTGGGTGGCCTAATACCAAATCCTTGTCGATTCATTCGTAGTCATAAGCCAATTGGTGGGAATTGAGATTATCATCGATTAAGGTAAGGTGTCTTTTCATATCCATTCGATATCGCTATTCAGTTATGGTGTTAAACAGATTGAAAGTTTGGCTAATCAATTATGTTGTTAGGCACAAAATCACGCGATACTCTTTACTTGTGGATTTTTCGGAAATAGTGGTAAAGTCGAACACCTATCTCTCGTAATAAGAGACTCGGATTGTTGGTAAGTGATATAGATTGTTAAATCAATCGCAATACTTGGATGAAGTTGTAAATTGAGTTTTGGACTAATTGTTGACCGATTGTATCTTTAGGTGCCACAGAGAATATCGTGTTACATATTCCGAATAAGGTGTACAATCCCGTACTATTCAAATATATGTTTGAAATGGTGTGTGATCTCACACTTCTCTGAAGGCTTGTATGAAATATTCTGTGATTCGGTCGAAAGATCAAAAAAATGGAAAACCAGCATCCGTAATCACTTGGGCGTGCTTATAATCGTAGTGGTAATCATATTTGTAATAAAACAGTTTCGATTAGAAATAGTGATGTGTTTTTGAAAAATCACAAAAAATAGGAGAAAGGGAATTAGAAAGTGAATGAGATATCAAATAAAATCTTACTGTGTCTATTTTGATAAGGGAGAAACGGAGAAGGAAAAAAAATTATATTCTGAGATATGTTAATTTTAGTGAGACTGGTTCTGAATGACTTTGTGGTTCCCTGATCTGTCTTTTAAAAATCATATAAAATTGTACAAAGTGAATTATGGGTTATAATTTATATGTATAGATTTCTTAGTGAGTCTATTTTCAATAGAAACAAGTGGAAGCAATATATGAAAACTGTACAGTGAGATATTTTAAATTAAGAAAAGAGAGGTCATAATCATTGGACAGTGAAACAATGGAAACTTTAAGGAATAAACTGTACTAAATGGTTAATAAAAAAATTCTGGAAAATTTTGGAAAGAAGATATATGAGTTTAGTTTCAAGGAAAATTTACGGATTTAGATTTCGAGTTTCCTAACCCAAGTTATAGTCAATTTAGTCAGTATGACGCAGATGGACAATTTCAAGTTTTATGTCCCAAATTAGTAATTAAGTCCGGGGTTGCGAAATTATGAAAATACCCTTGGAGGATAAATTACCGAAATACCCCTGGGTTGTGAGATTACTGAATTACCCTTAGTGGGTAAAATTACTGAATTACGAAATTGCCCTTATATGCTGAATTACGAAAATACCCTTATGGGTCGAATTATGAAAACACCTCTAATGGGCCGATTTGATAGATTGCATTAATGGGCCGGTTTTGATATATTACTTAATGGGACAATTTGATATATGGCATAATGGGCCGATTTTGCAAAGTGTTAATGGGCCAAATTGTTTGTAATAAATCTATGATGTTAATTATCGTTGTTATATTGTAAATATCATAATTTGCTATGAATGTTGCATTCACATAATTCTGCATGGGTTTGGGATATTGATGATTGGAGGAAGCTATTTGTGGCTCTGCCACATATTTTGGTGACTCTGTCAAAATCTGTCTGGTGGCTATGCCACGTATATTTTGTTATTCTGGTGGCTTCGCCACAAATTCTGATATTATAAATGGCTAAATGCTTGCGATTATAAATGGCCACTGGCCTGCAGATTATTATTATAAATGGCAATTTGCCTGCATTTTGGTGTGTTGGCGGGGTGGGTTGACTTGATACCACAGGTGTGTTGGTTGGTATAGGTGGTGTGTAGCGGATGAATTATTAGGTTGGTTTGGGATTGCATTACATTCATTTGATTCATTTGGTATATTCTATTTTGTAAATGGGCTTTGGCCCAAGATTATTCTCAAGTTATTGTTAGATGGGCTCAGGCCCAAATTTTTGCTAAATGGGTTTAAGCCCAGTGAACAACAGTAAGGGGATTTCACACTGAGTTCTTGTAACTCACCCCCCTTTTTCTTTCTTAATCCTTTCAGGTAATGCTTAGTGATGTGGACTTGGGCTATGGATGACTCGGTGGAGGTCATACTTCAGAAATGGTGTTTTACTTTGGAACTTTAGATTTCTATTTTCGTTCGCTTTACTATTTTGGGTTTTATGTTGTAATAAGGCCTCTGGAGTATTTTATTATTTGCTTTATGTTTGATATACTTATTATTTCACTTAATTATTTTAAATGAGAATTTTCTAAAAACATAAATAAAGGTTTTCCAAAATCGATTAACAAATCGATTTCATAATAAACTTTTACAAATATTTTTAACACGAAAATCTTCTTCAAATTTTCAACGTCGTTTTCAAAAGTCACGTTTTATAAGATTATTAGTTCAAATCTATCCATTTATCAATCAATCTTCAAGGTTAGGAGTATTTTATCAAATATATCAAATCAAACGTGTTTTTCTTGATTTTAACAAAACTTATTTTAGTACGAATCACAAATCCTTTATATGTTTTCTTCAATGTGACACACCAGATTTGGGCTTAACTTTTGGGTCGGGTTTGGGGTGTTACATTTTATGGTATCAGATCCCAGTTTCTAAACTCGGCTATGGTTTGGGTTCAAAAACATTTTCCAAAGTAGTTTGAATGTTAAATTAAAAATGCATGTTCTAAAGGAAGTATGGCACCACGATTATCCGACACCAAGTCAAGTAAGTGTATGTTATTATTGTATGATTATAATGATTATGATATGACTGTAGGAATACTCTAGAACTTCTTATTTTAGGTATTGAAACTATAGAGATTGAGACTATAGGATGCCTTTTTTCGAAAACAACCCTACTTTTTATACTCCATAAAACATTGTTTAATAAACACTAAAATAGCTTAATGATTCATAAAACTCTTAATCAGATTAAATCGACTTAGTCAATATGAGCGCTAGAAGATGTGGACGCAGAAGACATGGACGTGGTAAAGGCCGAAGTGCTAGAGCTAGATCTTTAGCACCAAGGCATGTTTCCGAAAGGGAGGCGTTGGCATTACCAGTGGCTGAAACGGAATCTCATGATCAAGTTAGGGTTGATGAGCTGACTCAGTTAGTTAAAGAAGTATTGGAGGATGTTAAAGGAATCGGTGAGGCACTTCGAGTTGGGTGCATGGACTGTAAGAAGAAAGGAGATCGTGGATCTTTAGGGTCTCAGTCTCTTTTTGTGAAGCGTGTCAAGGCACGTCCAAACTTTCCAGTTTGCGGTTATTGTGGAAGGTGTCATTCAGGTGAATGTTGAAGGAGGTCAGGAGCGTGTTTGAGATGCAGGTCTAAGGAGCATATGGCTCGGGATTGTTCCATCACCATTAAGACGGGTATGTTTTGGTTGAATGTAGAAAATTTTATGAATGAGTGATAAATACCTATTTGCTTCTGAGGATTTGATATTTGATGATTTGAAGAGTTTCCAAGGTTAAAGATAGAAAGCAAATTAGTGTTATTAAGATCAGAGTGTGCAGCGAAAGCATAGTAGTGTGATTTGAGTGATGCGTTTAGTACTAGGATGGAAATTTCAAGGACGAAATTTTTTTTAAGTAGGGTAGAATTGTAACATCCCAAAATTGGGCCTAGTAGGATTGGACCCAATGGGCCTTGGGCGTAAGAATGTTCAAAATTTTTGAGAATATGAGAATGGCGTTGTTGCAAATTGGACTTACTAGTTAAGTGAATTTGGAAGGTTACGGGGTTTTTATGAAGTCTCGGGTTTAATTGGGCTTTAGAAAAAATTTGGTATTTTAGCACTTTAAGGAGAGATGGTAAGTAGCTTCAAGGCTTATAGGAATAAATGAGTAAATTGTTAGCATAAATGAGCAATTAGTAAAAAGGTTATGGCATCAAGTGAAGGACTTTAAGGGAAGAGGTTCAAATCCCATTGTGTGCAAATTTTGACTATTATTTTTGTATGATCTCCTTAAGTGTCGGCTAAGAGGTATATATGGCAAGGTGGACTTCTTTATTTTTGGTAAGGTGGCTAAGGAAATAAGGAAAGGTTAAGGTTGGGGAAAGGAATCAAAAGAAAAAGGCAAGTATGGGGGACATGTTGGCACAAAAAGGGGAGAATGTTATGAAAAGTGTGGTTGGCCAAATGTTTGACCAATATTATAATGCATGTGGACGGTTTTGGGGGTAGATAGGTAGCTAAAATTTTTACTTTGGCATTTGGTAAGGTCTTGGTATTGTTTTGGCCAAAAAAATCCTATTTGCAACTTTTGTGTCATCTTCTTCGAATTTGCTACTCTCTTTGCCAAAACCTCCTAGCACAATTGTGCATCTTTCTTCTCTTTTGTTTAGTCAAATATTCATCTTTTGTTCACCTTCTTTTGATAGCCGAATTTCCATCATCTTCTATCTTCCCCATTTTTGTGTGTTGGACATCTCTCCTTGGTTGAATTGAGTAAGGGGTTCATTTCTAATCCTTTCATTTCTTCTCTTTCTATCCGAATATGTATGTTCATCACTATAGGGCTATTCCACTTTGTTTCTTATCAAAATATCACTCTCTCCATCACTCTCATATTTGATCAACTTTTTTCATAGAGTTCTAGTGGGTGGCCTAATACCAAATCCTTGTCGATTCATTCATAGTCATAAGCCAATTGGTGGGAATCGAGATTATCATCGATTAAGGTAAGGAATCTTTTCATAGTCCATTCGATATCGCTATTCGATTATGGTGTTAATCGGATTGAAAGTTTGGCTAATCGATTATGTTGTTAGGCACAAAATCACGCAATACTCTCTACTTGTGGATTTTTCTGAAATCCTCCCAATTACCTCTGAAGTCGATAACACAGCCTCTCAACATGTCTTCTAGAATCTGAATAACCCTCTCTGGCTGACCATCAGTCTGTGGATGAAACGCTGTGCTGAAATCCAGTCTTGTACCTAACGCTTGATGTAACGCTTTCTAGAATCGCGATGTAAACCTTGGGTCTTTGTCTGATATGATAGACACTGGTACCCCATGCAACCTCACAATCTCTACTACATACAGCTTGGCTAACTTTTGTAGTGAATAATCAACATGAACTGGTATAAAGTGAGCGGACTTCGTCAACTGATCAACAATTACCCATACTGAATCTTTCTTAGTAGGCGTCAGAGGTAGCCCACTAACAAAGTCCATCGTTATCCTCTCCCACTTCCAAAGTGGAATCTTCACTGGCTGTAGCAATCCTAAAGGCAACTGATGTTCCACCTTCACCTGCTGACACGTCAAGCACTTACCCACAAACTCGATAACTTCTTGCTTCAGACCGGCCACCAAAACTGTTCACGCAAATCTCGATACATCTTACTCCCACTGGGATGCATAGCGTATGGGCTACTATGCACTTCCTGCAGAATCCTCTGTCTTAACTTGGAATCATTTGGCATACAAGCCTTTCCACGAAAGCACAATACCCCATCACTGTTCAAACCAAAATATTCTATCTCACCACCTTCCACTAGCTGAAATTTAGAACCTAATGATTCATCCGACAATTGCTGCTCTTTAATCTGACTTACCCATGAAGGCTTCACTTGAAGTTCAGCTAACAAGCTCCCATCTTCATACAAACTAAGATGAGCAAACATTTCCCTCAAGTCTGATATTACCTTATGGCTCAATGCATTTGCCACTACGTTAGCTTTACAGGGGTAATACTCAATCGAGCAGTCGAAATCCTTCAACAATTCAATCCACCTCTGCTGCCTTAAATTCAACTCCTTCTAGGTAAGGAGATATTTCAGGCTCTTGTGATCTGTGTAGATAATAGATTCTCTCCATACAAGTAGTGCCTCTAAAACTTCAAAGCAAACACTACCGCAGCTAACTCTAGATCATGCGTGGGATAGTTTACTTCATGTGGTCTCAATTGCCGAGACGCATATGCTACCACTTCCATTCTTGCATCAACACACATCCTAACCTTGTGTGCAATGCATCATAAAAGATGACAAACTCTTTCCCAGCCTCAGGCTGAATCAACACTGGTGCCTTTGTCAAAATCCGCTTCAACTTTTTAAAGCTTTTCTATTACTTATCTTACCAAACAAGCGATACCCCTTTCCGTAACAACTTGGTTAAAGGTGCAGCTATCAATAAGAATCCCTCCAGGAACCTTCTGTAATACCAAGCTAACCTAAGGAAACTTCAAATTTTTGCTATTGACTTTAGTAGTTTCCAATCTAAAATAGCTTTAATCTTTCGGGGATCAACCCTAATCCCTTCAGCAAACACAACATACCCTAGAAAAGTAACTTTCCTCAACCAAAATTCACACTTGCTGAATTTGGCATACAGCTGCTTCTCTCTCAAAATCTACAGAACAATCCGAAGATGCGGATCATGCTCCTCTTCTGTCATTGAATATACCAAAATATCGTCTATGAATAGTATGACAAACCGATCCAGATAGGGTTGGAATATTCAGTTCATCATGTCCATAAACACAGCTGGTGTATTCGTCAACCCAAACGACATCACTAAGAACTCATAGTGACCGTAGTGAGTTCGAAAAGCAATCTTATGAATATCCACCTCCTTGACCTTAAGCTGATGATAACTCAACCTCAAGTCTATCTTTGAAAAGACTGAAGCGCCTCGCAGCTGATAGAATAGATCGTCAATCCTTGGCAATGGGTACTTATTCTTAATCGTCAACTTGTTCAATTGCATGTAGTCAATACACATCCGCATCGACCTGTCCTTCTTCTTAACGAACAACACCAGAGCTCCCCACGGAGACACATTTGGTCGGATAAAACCCCGGTCCAACAGTTCCTAAATCTGGGCTTTAGGCTCCACCAGCTCCTTTGGCGCCATCTTATATGGGGCAATGGACACTGGAGCTATTCCCGGAAGTAAATCAATACCAAACTTTACCTCGTGATCCGAAGGTAACCCTGGAAGCTCTTCTGGACAAACATCTGAAAACTCATTCACCGTTTTAATGTCTCTTACAGACAACTCCTTGGCTTCCAAAGCATTAACAAAAGTTAAGAACGCCTTACACCCTTTTCGCACCATCCTTTCAGCCTTTAAAGCAGACACGACGTTAGACAGATAATTCCTTCTTTCACCTATCACTAGCACTTCCTTATCCTCGAGAGTCCTCAACACCATGAGTTTAGTAGCACAATCCAAGTTTGCTCAATTCTTAAATAACCAGTCCATGCCTAAGATCAAATTGAACTTGCCGAATGGTAATTTCATGAAGTCAGCCAAGAAGACTATCCCTTGCACTTCTAGAGGCACATTCTTAAAGAGTTTGTTCACCACTATAGATTGTCCTAAAGGGCATCACAGTTATTTCTCTAGAGGCAACCTAAGATTCTATATTCAAAGTCTTAGACACAGCACTAGCAACATAAGAATGTGTAGACCCAATATCTATCAGTGCTGTAAAGGGAAAACCAAAAATAAGGAATGTACCGTTATGATGTTCGGTGCATCTCCGTCCTCTCGGGGTCTAGCTGCATAAACCAACCCAGGCTATCTCACATCTGTATTCCCAGCACCTCTGCTCAGTGCTCCATGCCCTCTACCAAAGCCATTTTCTCTTCGCGGACCACGACCTCTCAAACATTGTCGACCACCTTTTGGCTGTGCATAACCTCGACCAACCAGTGGTGCCTATTTGGCTCCTGTGGACAATCCCTTACCAGATGATCTACAGAACCACACCTAAAGCATCTCTTATTTCTTGACCAACACTCCCCCGAATGAATATTTCCACATCTTGCACATGGTTGAGACCAACCAACAGTAACAGGCTTCACAACTCGATCCAGCCCATCCAACCTAGGCCTCTTTTGGAAACTCCCAGCGGATCCTGACGACCCAAAATTCCTTTTATTCTGAACCCTATCCTTATCCTGATTCTATCTTTCAGATCGCTTCACCTCTTTGGCTATCTTAGCCTTCTCAACCAGAATTGCAAATTCTCCCTCCCGCTGCAGAGCTATCAGTACTCGTAACTCGTCCCTCAGACCATCCTCAAATCAGACACAACACTCGTGATCTGTTCAATGATGCCTCGGGCATAGCGACTTAATTGTAGAAACTCTGCCTCATATTTAGCCACCGACTTACTCCCCTGGAACAAGTTTAGAAATGCCTTCCTCTGAGCGTCCACATAGCTCGCCCCAATATACTTTCCTTGGAATGCTGCCTTAAAGAAGTCCCAGGTAATGCAGTCAGCTGCTGCACCATTCCTTACCGTGAGCCACCACTGGTATGCCTCATCTCGAAGGAAAGATACTACCCCTTTCAATTTCTCTTTCGGGTATAGTTAAGTTCGTTCATGATTCATTCCACCACTTCCAGCCAGTATTCAGCTACGTTAGAAGCCACACCAGAAATACCCCTAAACATCTCAGCCCCATTAGCTCGAAGTCGCTCAGAAACAAATTTTTGAGCTATCGATCTCGTGCTTGCTCCAGCAACCCACTCCAAAACACGCAACATAGCTTGAGTCACAGCATCGTCTCCACCAGTTTGGTCCTAAAATACTACTTCCGCAACTGGTGATGCTGGCACTTCACCTTCCAGCCCATGCCCTGATTTCGAAGGTTCAGCTCCAACACCCTGGCTCTACCATGGTCGCGCATTCCACGTCCATGTCCTCTAGCGCTCATGACTACCGATTCGACTTAATCTGATTAAAAGTTTTATGAATTAGTATTTCTTCCACTATTTATTACCGAACAATCTTATGAAAATAGCATTAGAAGTAGGTTTTCGCAAGAAATATTTCTAAAGGTCTCTATTATTAGAGTTGTATTTCTCAAAACTATCTATCACAATATTTTATAAGAATTCAAGTAGCAATCGAAAAACTTACAGTGTGGATTAGTGCCGGAGACTCAGGTGCCATACTTTCAGAAAACATGTATTTTCTAAACCAACTTTTGAAAACATTTTGAACCCCAACCCACAGCCGAGTTTTGTAAACCTAGGCTCTGATACCATAATTGTAACACCCCAAACCCGGTCTATACGCTATGACCAAATCTGGTATGTTACATGAAGGGTAGTTTGAAATTTTAATGAAACATCGTAACTTAGAAAACTTTTCGTTTAGTGTCTCCATTTCAAAGAAGATTTAAAAATTCTACTTGAAGGTTTTGTACCGACTTATTACTAAATTGATCTAAAAGGTTGTAAACAAATTTGTTTTTACAAAAGCCAAAATCAAGGGATTCCATAAACGTGACATTTGAAATCAATGTTGTGATTTTAATGAAATCTCCAAATTAATTAGTTATTCACAAGCCATCTTTTATTAACACCTTGAGAACTATTTGTTTACATTTTTAACTTTAAAAAAAAACCCCATATTTGACAGTTTATAAAATATATAATATCAGCATTAAATCAAAATCCATATTAAAGTTATAGCGGCCTTATTACATAATAAAATCCCAAATTAAAATAAGTTCAAATAAAAAATGAGTTTACGAAAAAAACATTGCATGGCCACCTCAAGTCTGCCTCGGCTCCAAATCATGATCTAGTGATTACCTACAATATTAAGTAGAGGGGTGAGTCACTGAGACTCAGTGTGTAATTCCCCTTAAAACGCAATCAACCTTAAGCCCACAGATGCACATTGGGCCTCAGCACACACAATATAACATATTAAATATGTATGTAATGCAGCCTAGCCCAACCTAGTTTTCCATCCTCTAGGTCACTTGAATAAACCAAACACCCATGGCATCAAGCCACTATGGTCCTAGACCACTTGAGACAGAGTCACAGAATATATAAATATGGAGCCAACCCACTGTGGTACCAGACCACTGTGATGATCTCTGAAAAGTATGCGTGGGGCCAACCCACTGTGGTCCCAGACCACTGAGACAAGTCACTCATAAACATATGTATACGTGGTTCCAAACCACTGTGGTCCCAGACCACTGTGACAGAAGTCACTGAATAACACTTCCCCTTTCATCATCTCCTAAAACGCATGCAAGCATGTTATCAGTTTACAGCAGTTACCCAAGTCATACATAACCATACTATATGGAAAACAATTATAACGTAACTTACCTGGTGTAACACCCCAAACCCGGTCAATACGCCACGACCGAATCTGGTATGTCACTAAGGAAAATAATTTTTGAAAGAATCGAATTAACAATTAAATTTTTGTGAAAATCTCTTTGTAATTCTTTATTTGTCGAAAATAAGTTAAAATTGAAATTTACTTCAAAATTACATAAAACTTTAAAACTTAGTTGATAAATCATAGGATAGAAAACATTTATATCTTTTAAGAAAATTGAAATGTCATTTTGGAAAATCCGTTTGCAATTGAGTATAGAAACTTGAATTTTGGAAATCACTTAATCTGTTGAAAACATTTAACTTGTAATTTTACTATTGAACTATTCATGTTACCCGATGGTAAGATTTTTAAAACCATTGCGAGTTTTAGTTTAGAAAACTTTGGGCTCAATTATTAAATTAACCAAGTAATTTAAAAGCCATATTTTAAACATATTCAAAACATAAAATAATCCAAAACATAATTAAACAGCCTTATTACAAATCCATAAAATATGAAAACCAAATTGAAATAAAGTACCCAATTGGAAATTCATGTAAAACCAAATTTTATTGCATGGCCTTCTCGAGTTCATCCGGCTCCTCATCCGCAAACTCACGAATCACACGAAAAGATAAGGGAGAAGGTGAGTCACCAAGACTCGATGCATATTCCCTCTCCGTAAATACCACATACTTACACAAATTATAACAAAGCAACATATATGTATAATGCACCCAACCTAGCCATCCATAACTCCTTTTCTACCCCGTGTGGTACCAAACCACCGGTGGTGCCAAACCACCGTGACCAAGTCACGATATAAATGTGATACCAAATCACCGGTGACCAAAATCACGAATAATCCATCTGTGGGGCCAACCCACGTGTGATACCAAATCATGGCGATGATCCCATATCTCAAAAGTGGGGCCAACCCACGGTGGTGTTAACCACAGGGACGAGTCGCTATGAGGTGCCAAACCTCTGGTGTCCGAAGACACGAATGTGATACCAACTCACTGGTGGTGCCAAACCACTGGTGGTGCCAAACCATTGGGGTCCGAAGACACGAATGTGATACCAAATCACTGGTGACCGAAGTCACGATATCAATCTTCCCCCTCCTCTCATCATAACCGTGCAATATGACATAATAATTCGTGTATGCAGTATGTCATGGATGCTAGACATATATCAAATATAAGTATAACATGAATTACCATCATAATCAGATAGACATAAAACAACATAATCATGCTAATCAACCTCTAAGGGTATAACCGTAATTTTACCTACCAAGGGTATTTTCGTAATTTATCCACCAAGGGTATTTTCGTAATTTACCCACCAAGGGTATTTTCATAATTTACCCACCAAGGGTATTTTCGTAACTTACCCATCAAGGGTATTTTCGTAATTTACCCACCAAGGGTATTTTCGTAATTTACCCACCAAGGGTATTTTCGTAATCTACCCACCAAGGGTATTTTCGTAACTTACCCACCAAGGGTATTTTCATAATCTACCCACCAAGGGTATTTTTGTAATCTACCTACCAAGGGTATTTTTATAATTTACCCACCAAGGGTATTTTCGTAATTTACCCACCAAGGGTATTTTCATAACTTACCCACCAAGGGTATTTTCGTAATCTACCTACCAAGGGTATTTTTGTAATTTACCCACCAAGGGTATTTTCGTAATTTACCCACCAAGGGTATTTTTGTAATTTTGTACCTGCAATGGCCCTCCCGAAGGTCTAATGTTACCCTGAGCGACTCGACTACCATTTTCGGTCACCACTAGACTATTGGGCCTAAAACTCGACTTCGGCCCATTTAGGCCCACACGCTCGTGTGGCCCACCTAATACAAATCTAGCCACGTATATAGGTTCCACCTAGTCTAGTTCACTATATACTATATCATCATACAATTTATTCCAATTGGGCTCACGGGCCCATTGGGCCCACTTCGCCCATCGCATTCAAGCATTTCAACCCACAAGAATACTACCGATGGCCTCAACTATCATGTTGAAGCCCCACACGCTTGCGCTTGCACGCTGTGTGTAACTACTATTATCGTGGACCGCACTTTGGCATTTGCCGCTCTACAACTAGAGTAGAAAGAGTTACACACCGATAGGACTCGGTGCTAAACACATGCGACCACTCCTCGTGCCCAACGCCCACCAAGGTATGTTAACCTTCTCCGGCATGCTCTTTATATAGCTAGCTCTTCACCTTCATTCCTTGTATCTTTCCGATGTGGGATCCTTCACGAGAGAGTTTAAATTCAACTGAAACTCTTACCGTCCACTTCATAAAATAAATACTCCTTGCTTCTCATGAGATTCAACCAGTGCTCCTTATAACATAATCCACGCCGCTAGCCACTTTACCAACTAGCTCATTGTGCCTCAAACCATGCGCAATTAAATATAACCCTATGGCCAAGGTTTAAATTCATTTAATAAAAATAATAAAAAAGAAATGCAAACGCTACAACTAGAACCTTGGACCTCCTTCCTTCCTTGTGGCGTCACTTTGCCACTACACCACACACACCACTTGTGTCATTTTCCTCCACATTTTATTCTTAAGGCCTACCCGCCAACCTCCAAGTTTTTTTCACCTAAAACCAAAATTTTCCTAAAGCTAATATTTGATCCGGGACTTCATGAAGCCCCTAACCTTCCAAAATCACTTATCTAAAAGGTCCAACTTGCACTTAAGCCGATCTCCTATTCTCCAAAAAATTTTAAACGCTACTACGCGTAAGGCCCATTGGGCTCAATCCTACTAGGCCTAATTTCAGGATGTTACACCTGGTCCCTCTAATCTTACCCGCAAGGGGATTTTGACTGTCTGAATACTCATTTCGGCTTTCAGTCAATACAGCTGTTAATGCAAAATAGTAAAGAAGCGTGTGAGCATTACACACCTATTTCGCGTAAAACTAGAATCTATACGTCAACGCTCTCACTAGCAGGGATAACAGCTATTTGTCTAACCTAGGTAGATGTTGGTTCCTTACCACAGCCTGGCAAAAAGTCTCAAACCGCCAACACCGCACGCCTTTTAAACTTAAGAGCAGAAACACGGGTCCGCTCCCCTCAGGCTCCTTAGATGCACCCTCCTTGGATTGGCTAGCACTTATATCCATGGTAAGAGTCTTGATCAGTACAATACTATAGCGAAAACAGGGATTGCCCTAGAAAGGGGGTTTGATTATGGTAGAGTAATGAATAGAGGCTGGTCACAAAGAATAAAAGAGGGCTCCTTACCTTAAAACTCGAATAATAAGGTGAGATTCAGCAATCAACAGATCTTCAGGCTTTGGACCTCAAAACGTTCGGCTACTGGGGTTTCCCGGAATAAGCATTCCACAATGAGAAAGAAGAGGAGGGATTAGCAGAAATCCAACCATCAAAACCAAAATAGCCATTCGGCTATGATCACTAATTGTAACACCCCAATCTTGATCTATACGCTATGACCAAATCTGGTATGTTACATGAAGGGTAGTTTGAAATTTTAACAAAACATCGTAACTTAGAAAACATTTCGTTTAGTGTCTCCATCTCAAAGAAGATTTAAAAATCCTATTTGAAGGTTTCGTACCGACTTCTTACTAAATTGATCTAAAAGGTTGTAAACAAATTTGTTTTTACAAGAGCTGAAATAAAGGGATTCCATAAACGTGACATTTGAAATCAATGTTGCGGTTTTGATGCAATCTCCGAATTAATTAGTTATTCGTATGCCATCTTTTGTTAACATCTTGAGAACTATTTGTTTATGTTTTTAACTTTAGAAAAAAACCCCATATTTGATAGTTTATAAAATATATAATATCAGCATTAAATCAAAACTCAAATTAAAGTTATAGTGGCCTTATTACATAATAAAATCCCAAATTAAAGTAAGTTCAAATAAAGGAAATGAGTTTACGAGAAAAATATTGCATGGCCACTTGAAGTCCGCCTCGGCTCCAAATTCGCGATCTAGTGATTACCTACAAAATTAAGCAGAGGGGTGAGTCACCAAGACTCAGTGTGTAATTCCCCTTATAACGCAATTGGCCTTAAGCCCACAGATGCACATTGGGCCTCAGCCCACACAATATAGCATATTAAATATGTATGCAATGTAGCCCAGCCCAACTTAGTTTTCCGTCGTCTAGGTCACTTGAATCAACCAAACACCCATGGCATCATTCCGTTGTGGTCCCAGACCACTTGTGATAGAGTCACATATATAACGTGGGGCCAACCCACTGTGGTCCCAGACCACTGTGACTGTGTCTAATAAGTATGCGTGGGGCCAACCCACTGTAGTCTAAGACCACTAAGACAAGTCACTCATAAACATATGTATACATGGTTCCAAACCACTGTGACAGAAGTCACTGAATAACACTTCCCCTTTTATAATCTCCCAAAACCCATGCAAGCATGTTATCAGTTTACAACAGTTACCCAAGTCATACATAACCGTACTATATGGAAAGCAATTATAATGTAACTTACCTGGTTCCCCCAATCTTACCCGCATGGGTGTCTTGACTGTCTAAATAGTCATTTTGGCTTTCAGCCAATACAGTTGTTAACGCAAAACAATAAAAAAATGTGTGAGCATTACACACCTGATTATGCGTAAAACTAGACTCTCTACGTCAACGCTCTCACTAGCAGGGATAATAGCTATTTGTCTAACCCAAGTAGATGTTGGTTCCCTACCACAGCCTGGCAGAAAGTCTCGAACTGCTGACACCGCACACTTTTTAAACTTAGGAGCAGAAACCATGAGTCTGCTCCCCTTAGGCTCCTTAGATGCACCCTCCTTGGATTGGCTAGCACTCATATCCATGGTAAGAATCTTGATCAGTACAATACTATAGTGAAAACAGGGATTGCCCCAGCAAGGGGTTTGATTATGGCAGAGTAATGAATAGAGCTGAACACAAAGAATAAAAGAGGGCTCCTTACTTTAAAACCTGAATGATTAGGTGAGATTCGGCAATCAATAGATCTTCAGGCTTCATTCCTCAAAACATTCTGCTATTGGGGTTTCTCGGAATAAGTGTTCCACAATGAGAAAAAAAGAGAAGGGATTAGCCGAAATCCAACCATCAAAACCAAAATAGCCATTCAGCTATGATCACACAGAATCGAAAAAAGAATAAGAAAAAAATGAGAGAGTCTCCCTTACCTTACACGATAGGACCCAACTGAAGAAGAGACTTTCGGTAACCGACAGGGATGCTTCTTTATATTTAGTTGACAATGGTAGATGAGAGACACGGGTTTGGTTTGATACAAGGGTGATTTGGCTAAAGAGAAAAACAAAGAAGATGAAAAAGAATGAAGAAAATGGAAGCCATGTGAAAGAGAAAGGGGATTTCGGCTTGAGAAAAAGATAGAAGCAAAGAGAAGAAAAAGAAAGTTGAATGGGAAGAGTGGATGGTGAGGAGAGATTCGGCTTAGGTATAGAAGAGTCAAGGCTAGATTAGCGAAAGGTGTCTTTAGTAACCTTGGAGGAAAACAATGCACAAATAGGAATGTTTGACAACAAAAGAGTAAAGATGATAAGAAGTTTAGAAGAAACAAAAAGAAACACACAAGAAGAGACCTTAGATGCACTTAGGGAATTTTGGCACATACAAAAATTAGGCAACCCAAAATGGAAAACAAAAAGCTCTCTCACAAATTCGGCACCCCTCACAAAAGACCGAATGCCTCCTAGTACACCCCTAGCTGAATTTCACCCACTGTTCCAAGTTCCCACTTTCGACCAACAACTCCACCAACACCAAATCCCTTGATTTGCTCCTTGTTCAACTCTCCCACATCCATTTGAACAGGTTTGACCCATTCAAACTCTACCAACTCCTTATGTCTACTCATTTCAAATACTTTGACTCCTTCAACAACCACCAAGAAGAGTTCAGCAGAATGCCAACACCTTACCTCCCTAAGCACAAAAAAATAAGCACCCAGATGCTACTGACAAGACTCGAACTCCTTCCCCCTCCTGCTCCCCTGTGACGCCACTCCCCTACTCCTTAAGTGGCATAACCTTGCCACCACACCACACTCCTTATTGTGTCAACAAAAACAAGAAATAACTCTTAAGGCTTACTTCAACCAGCTCTCCCCCCTAAAGTTCCCAAAAACCAAAATTTCACCAAGGCTCTAGCTTGACCCCGAGCCTCCCCAGGACCCCCAAACACACCAAAATAACATGCTTAACGAGCCAAACATAAGAAATAGTGTAAAATGCAGAACCTCTAATTTTAGGATGTTACAATATCTCTCTTATAACAAGAGGGACAAATTCCATCTTAATCACTCACATCTCACTATATAATTCTAATTATGTTAAAGAATAACATTTATAGTTGTCCAGTTAAAGACAATGTTTGATTATGTCAAAGCATAAAATTCCTCATGTTGAGAACTATAGTGATTCCAGGTCTAATGATTTAATGACACAACTGTTTAGAGATTTAATTTATGAATTTGATTCATGTATTAATCTCAAAACGGGTCAGTCCAATATTCATTCTCAACAAATACATATGAATATGATTTTTTTCTCAAACACATATTCATCACATGAATTTCTATCATAGTCCATACTAATCTTAATTCATTGTTGTTCCCACAATAACAACCGATTAGGGTCATTTAGAATAAAATTATTCAAGGATATTATTATATATTAAACATGCAAATTATAATAACAAATTCATTTAATCAAAATAAAGCGTCCATACAATAGGCTTAGGGCATTATGACTAACAATCTCCCACTTGCACTAGGCCCAATTATTAATGTATCACATACCTATGAACCTAGCATGACGATCATGCTTTGCTTGTAGAAAAGGTTTAGTCAATGGATCAATAACATTGTCATTTGTTGGAACTTTGTGGAACAGTCTAGTTTAGACCCTAGTCAGAATAATGGTTTCGAGACCACAAATTTGAGTCAAAAAATATTTTAATATTATTTTTCGTGCTTATAATATGTGAATTGAAATGTATGAAAGTTCTGTGATTTAATTTTATCGTTTGTATGCTCGATTTGATAAAAGGACCTCATCGCAGAAAATGTAAAAGTTGTATGCTATTTGTTAATGTGCTATATTGCTGTGGCTTATTAACTATGAAGTCCTTATTATGCAAATGGACCATTGATATGGTTAATGGAGAATAATAACCATCCACTAAGTGTTTATAAATATTAGTAATTAAGGTTAAAATTGGTATTTGGTAAGTAATGTTAATATAATTAAAATAAAAACAATTTGGTGGCCATTACCATCATCCTTCCACCGAATTTGAAAGAAAAAGAAAGGGATCTTAAGCTTTCAAGCATTTGGCCTAAATCTGGGTCAATTAGGTTTGTGTTTTTGATTCATTTTTGATGATTTTTATGTTTTTGTGATCGTTGCTTCGTGTTCCCTTAAGCCCATGTCTCAATCTTTGAATTTGATGAAGATTATGAGTTAAGCCATTGATGATTTTATAAGCTTTGTGATGATAGTTGTTGAAATATGAAAAATATGTGATAGATTAATATGTTTTGTCATTGAATTTTTATGAATTTGATTATTTTGGGCTAAATTGTAAAAATGAGAAATTGAAGGACTAAAATGTGAATTTGAAATATATGGGCTTATATGAAGTTTAGTAACATTCGGCCTAGCTTGGGTAAAATGAAATTATGTGTATTTGGTGATTTTATGAAATAGGGACTTAAATGTCAAAATGTGAAAAAGTAAGGGTTAATTTGTAAAATGCCCTAAATATATGTATATGGTTTGAATTGAATGAATTGGTGAATAAAAAAGTTAAATTAAATGTAAATAGATTAAGAACCAAAGAAAATGAAATTAGATCGGGAAAAATCGAAAGTGGTCGAGTAGTCGCTTCCATCCGTTCGTATCAGTATGAGGTAAGTCGATATACAAATAAATGTGTTTTAATTGAATTATTATGGCTTATATGTTAATGAAATGTGATGAATGGCTATTTGAGCTGATTCTATGAAATTCGGGAAAGTTTCGATAATGTGACGTCGTCCGAAAAGTCCCATACGAACCATAGGAATAGTTCGGATACATATGTCATGACATAGGAATTTGATATGTGTTATCGTGTAAGACCACGTTTGGGACGTTGGCATCGATTTGTGATTTATGTGTAAGACCATGTCTGGGACATCGACATCATATTTGGTTTCGTGTAAGGCCCTATCTGGGACAATGGCATCGATACTAATTACATGTAAGACCACGTCTGGGACGTTAACATTGTAAGAGCTTTTCAGGCTATCCGAGTATCTAATTTGATTCTGAATAGTTCAACGGGCCTTCTGAGAAATGGATGAATATACAAATATGCATCCAAATTTTGGTATGTATGTATGTATATGAAATCTGGCAATGGAAGGTATGCATGTTTATGATTATTTGATATGTGAGCTACATTACATGAAGTGTGATTATGAGCAAGTGAATATGATCAATTGAGATATAAGAGAAATATGACTTGTGATTGTGTTATGCCATGAACTATAAGTATGAATGGTTTATAATTTTTCTATGAGATAAGTTCATTTGTATATGGCTTACTAAGCTTTTATAAGCTTACTTTGTGTGTGTTTGCATTGTTTTATAGATTATCGAAGCCACTGAAACCTCGGGGATTGTCGAGGATCATCACTACACTATCGAACTATATTTTGGTACCTTTTGAAAATGTACATATTGAAGTATGGCATGTATAGGCTAGAGAACTTAGGTTATGTTTTGAAATATGTATATATATAGTCATGTGATATGGCTTGTTAATGAATTTAAATATGTATGAATCTAGTCCATGTTATGTGATAAAAAGGTTAGTATGTTTTTTATGACAGGTTGGTATATTGAAATTGATATGTTTTGGTTGTTTTGGGTCATAAAATGATGCTTATTTGATGCTTGTAGGTATGACCCTAATGGGTGGCAATTTGGCCTTACAAATGGCCTATAGTTGCCTACACGGTTGAGCACATAGGCATGTATCCCGACTGTGTCCTTCACTGTCCTAATTTAAAGCAAGTTAAACTTACACATGGGCCATACACACGGGCGTGTGATAGGCCATGTGACTTAAATTAGTGTTGTACATAGGCCATACACATGGGCGTGTGACAGGCCGTGTGACTTAAATTAGTGTTGCACATGGGCCAGACACACGGGCGTGTGACAGGCAATGTGATTCAGGTCAGTTTTGCATACGGGCTGGAGCATGGTCCAAGGCACAGCCATGTGTAGCATAGGCCTAGCCACACTGGCGTGTGCCCTATTTAGGAAGAAAAATTTTCTAAACTTCATAAAGTTTCCTTAAGAGATCAGTTTAGTCCCATACCTTCTCTAAAGCATGTTTAAGGTCTCATAGACCTTCTTAAGGGATTAAATGAATATGAGTTATCTTAAATTGATGATGCATTGTTTGATGTTGTGAAATGAATGTAAAATGTTCCAATATGTCTGGTAATGCCTCTTAACCCTAATCCGATGACAAATATGGGTTAGGGGTGTTACACTTTGCATACTCAATGATTTCTTGGATAAGATGATAACGTTTTAGAATGTGTTTGGATCTCTGATGTGATCTAGGTTCCTTAGCTTGTGCAATGGCACCAGTATTGTCACAATAAACATCAACTGGATTTGTGATGCTAGGTACCACTCCAAGGTCACTAATGAACTTCTTGATCCAAATTGCTTTCTTTGTTGCATCCGATGTTGCTATGTATTTGCTTCAATTGTAAAATCAACAATAATACTTTATTTTGAACTTTTCTAGCTGACAAGACCACCAATTAAGCAAAACACATATCGTGATTATGATCGAAAATCATCTTTGTCAGTTTGGAAGCTTGCATTTGTGTAACCGCTTATAACTAGATCATCTTCCAAACCACCATGCACTAAGAACATATCTTTGGATCTTCTTAAGTACTTAAGTATGTTTTTTACAGTTGACTAGTGACTCTCACTGGGATCTAATTGGTATTTAATCATTATGATTAAAGCATTAGAGACATTTGGTCTAGTTCATAACATGACATACATGATGTATCCTATTGCTGAAGTGGAAGGAATTTTACTCATGCGGTCTCACTCATATTTTGTGTTAGGACATTAAGTTTACCTAAGATTAATACCATGAGACAGGTAAGAATCTCTCTTGGAATCTTGCATACTGAACCTTTTAAGTACTTTGCCTATGTAAGCATTTTAACTTAAACCAATAAACCTTCTAGATCTTTCTCTATGGATCTTTATCCCAAGGATGTAGGCTGCTTCGCCTAAATCTTTCATTAAGAAACACTTCCCTAACCAAGACTTGATGTTCAGTAAGGTAGGAATGTTATTCCCAATGAGTAAAATGTCATCGACATATAAGCCCAGAAATGCAACTGCTCTCCTACTAATTTTCTTATAAACACAAGGTTCATCTTCATTTTTTATAAATCCAAACTCTTTGATTGATTGATCAAAACGAAGATTCCAACTCCGTGAAGCTTGCTTCAAACCATAAATGGATCTTTCAAGCTCGCATACTTTACCAGAATTCTCTGGTTGTACAAAACCCTTGGGTTGTGCAATGTACATATCCTCAAGTAAGTTTCCATTAAGAGACTCAATTTTGACATCCATTTGCCAAATCTCATAGTCATAATATGCATCAATGGTAATAAGGATTTTGATGGACTTAATCATAGCTATAGGTGAAAAGGTTTCATCATAGTCTATACCATAAGTTTGTTTGAAACCTTTTGTAACTAACCTTGCTTTATAAGTATGCACTTTTCCATCCATGTCAGTTTTCTTCTTGACAACCTATTTGCACCCAATGGTTTTTGTACCTTTAGGTGGATCGATCAAGATCTATACCTGATTATCATATATGGACTGCATTTCAGACTTCATGGCCTCCAACCATTTTTTTAGAGTCCAGATTTGACATAGCCTCTTGATAGGTAGTGGGCTCATCTTGATCCACTAACATTACGTCATGGTTATAGTCACAAGAAATCATATCTCTCGGGCTCATGACATGACTTATCAGATCTACGTAATACTTGTGCTACTGGAGAAGTGTCAACAATGGTTTGTTGACTCTAAGTATCCAAAGGCAGTTCAATGGAATTTTTTTGGTTCTCAAACTTCTTCGAGTTGTATCTTGCTCCCATTGGTTCTTTTAGTAAAAAAGTTATTTCTAGGAAAACATCATTTTGAGCGACAAGCACTTTTTTCTTAGTGGGATTGTAAAAGTGGTATCCCTTAGTTTCTCTAGGATACCCCACAAAAAGACATTTTTCTGATTTGGGCACCAACTTATTAGAAGCTTGACGTTCACATAAGCCTCACAACCCCAAATCTTAAGAAAAGACATTTTTCATTCCACTTTTTACATTTCTCAACTTATGATTATCTCATTTCGTACATTAACACATACATATCATGAAATTCTATTCATACCTTTCCAAATTTCTACACATCATAAGCACGTTTCAATAATTTCAATACCATTATCATTATTATCAAAAATAGCTCGGTTGGAAGTCATCTCTGTCTTAGTAAAATAATTTCATCAGAGTCGAAAGATATCACACTATCACGAGTAGTAATATGACATGTATAGCTAGACTCACATACACTATGTTAGTCTAAGAATCAACTAAACCATAGCTCTGATACCACAAATGTAATACCCCTTACCCGAATCCGTTGTCAGAATAGGGTACGAGGCATTACAAGACTTAATCACATATAACTGATCATTTTCGAGTCACAAATTTCCATCCAAATTTAAAAATTTTCATATTCCATCATAGAGTCCCTAAAATAGACCTACGAGGCCCAAAACATGCTTTGGAAGCGCTTCAGGACTAAACTGAGAACTTTGGAAATTTTCACAACACTTAGAAAATTTTTCTTCAAACAAAGTCACACTCAATATGCATCCTCAACAACTCTTATACATGCATAATTATATCTAATTATCATACCATACCATTGAGCCAAACTTAGCCATTCGATATTAAGACTACAATCACATTCAACCATTTGGTATTTAGGCCATAACCCACAACTCATCATGTATAATGCAAACACAGCTCACATCAGAAGACATTGGCATATAAATAATATATATAGGCTTACAATCAATTAGCCAATATAAGCCAATTAGCATGGCTACATACTACAATAACCATTAACCATTACAAGCCAATACATTTGGCCAAAATGTAATAACACATACACAAAATGACTAAGTCCCTATACATGCCATAGACTTAAATTACTTGAAGGCATTGATACCAGTCAAAAGCTTGATAGTGTGATAAAATCTTCGACGATTTCCAACCCGAGCTAGCCTCTATGACACTATAGGACAAAAGGAAAGGAAGGGGGTAAGCATTATAGCTTAGTAAGTAGGTATGTAAATAATAAGTTGTAACACCCCTTACCCGTACTCAACGCTGGAATAGAGTACGAGGCATTACTAGGCTTATATGCAATCAATCATACAATTCCGATACTGTAACACCCCAAACCTGACCTCAACATTACGGCCTAATCTGGTGTGTCACATCAAAGTTTTTTTCGAAATAAAAGTCTGATGGGTGAAATCGTTTGAGTAAAAATCCATTTAGCTCTTATTTCTTGGAAAACAATTGGTAAGTTATAAAAACCACCACTTAGTAAAACGGTTACCATGTTTGTTACTATGGGTTTAAATTCACGGAAGCTATTCCATTTACGGTTATCTTGAAGTTGAAAATATGTGTTTGCCTTGTAAAATAGTTATTAGTTGTGAAAACTTATTTGTATCCATTTAGTAGTTCAAAATAAGAGATTAAAAATTTGATGGAAATAAATTAAAAATTACCGAGGCCTTATTACAAAAATATCACCCCAATATAAATATTTAATTAACTACGTTTAAAATGACATCCTCACTCGTGTGGCCCCCTCTGAGTCCCTCGCAGCTCCAAATCCACTAAGTCTGGGGATTACCTGTAAAGTTAAAAGAAAAGGGTGAGTTACAAGAACTCAGTGTGTAATCCCCTATCACTCAATCAATAATACATGTAGTAACAATATAGGCCTGAGCCCTGTTCAGTAACAGTACAATGTGGGCCTTAGCCCAATATAGTAATAGTGTGGGCCTAAGCCCGATACAGTATCAGTATGGTGCAAGTATGCAAACCCACCCCAATCCAGCCAGCACACCACCCGTACCAACCCAACACACCATGTAGGGACAAAGTCGACCCACTCAGCACTTACACCAATATTGTAGCATAGCTGCTAATAATAATGCAAGAGAGTCCAAGATAGATATATGTGGCAAAGCCACGATGTGATAATTGTGGCGAGCCATCGGTGTCGATATGTGTGTGAGCCACCAAGATGTGATACTTCCTCCATAACAGAATCCTAACCCCATGCAGTATGCCATGTCATCAATATTTCGTGTATGCAACATGTCCTACTCAGTACAGTCATACATGACATATTTTTATCTGTCAATCTATCTCTAGGGGTAAAATAGTCATTTTCATGTAGTAGGAGTAAAATAAAAATTTTGCCCTTTAGGGGTATTTTGGTCATTTTACTCATTAGGGGTATTTTAGAAATTTTACTCCTTAGGGTATCGGTACAGTAAATGACCTTTCCACAGGTTTACAGTTGCCTTAAGTGACACAGATAATCCATTTAGTCGAAATAGTGTAAATGGGCTCAAAGCCCAATATTCGACCCAAATGGGCCCACGCTCATGTGGCCCATTTGGCCCAGATTCAATCACGGCTATATGATCTACATAGCCCAATCCAATTTTTGCCACTTTTTATAAATTTTATTCATGTAGGCCCCACGAGCCTATTGGGCCCACAAGGCACATTTCGGCCCAACGAGGCCCATAATGGCCCAACTGCACGAGAACACTCGTAGTGGCCTCTTCAGTCTACTGCCCTCGGTTGTGGTCTCAATTTTTCCTTATGAGCGATCGCACGCTCACGAGGACTCAAATGCAGAAGTTTTGGCTTTTCAGCTTTTGCCGATTCATAGCGGACGTAGTGTGATTACACACCTTTTTATGGAGTCGTTCCAAGATCTACGAGCACCCAACCTAGAATCATCGAGATCCAATGTTAGTCCTTAATATGTTAGGGTAAATCACCCTCTTATGGACACTTAATCCACACTTAATCAATCATCACCTACCATGATTATACGAAATATGGCCTACTCATCTAAGATTGCTGGCCTAGACACGACTCCACTTTTTTTATGATTACCTGCTTAAACAACGATTCTTATTAGACATAATTGTTCACGAGAATGTGATTTAAAAACCCAACACCAAAATCATAGCACATTCGGCCCACCAAACCAACTTACCCCTAATGATCACTCAGTTGATGAAGGAAAGATTTGGAGAGCCTCTACACACTAGAGAATCCCTTTTTTTTCTTTGAGATATTTGAAAAACCAAAGAACAAACGAATAAGAGTGACTTAGGAACATAGTGCTAACTAAATAACCTACTTGGAAAAGTTGAAAGACTTACCGAAATTGATGACTGCAAAAAGAGTTGTGTAGAGGAATTCAACCAATTGCCAAAGAGTAGTTAAAGGTTACGGTATATGACTTGGTACAAAAGAAAAGGTATGATGATGGAATTTGTTAGGATAGATTACATTTATTCGGTGAAGCACAATAGGGAGGAGATGATAAAGTGAAAGTACACAAAAAAGCCTTTTGATGAAATTGGCTAAGATTGGGAGTGAGTGGGAAGTAGAGAAGAAGATGAAGAGAAGGTTCGATTTAGAAGGGAGACCGAAAAGAGAAGAATTAAGAGGAAAGGAAGAAGCAAAACAAAAGTGAGAGAGGAGAGACAATTTGGCAATGAAGAAAGGTGTAAACGGAACACTAACCGGTTCCCGCAAATGTCAATTCGGTAGTACACTAGCAACCAAAATAAAGAGTAGGACTGAAAGCTATTTCGGCATTTCAGAATTTTAGAGCAAAAGACCAAAATGACCAAACTGAATCCCCAAAAGAAGTCTCAGCTGAAATTTTGAGTAGCTAAACACCAATTCGACACTCCTCTCCCCACAGTCAAACTCCTAATTTTTCTCCCCCAAATCCCTCCATAATCCACTCCTTGATATCCTCCTCAATTTTCTCAATAATCAACTCCTCAAATCTCTCCAACCTCTCGTCCATCAGAGTTCTACTGCACCACAAACTCTAGCTGTCCTAGTTGCAAAATAAATACCCTATGTGCTGTGCCAACACTCGAACCTCAAACCCCTTGCCACACTTGTAACGCCACAACCACTGCAACAATAAGCTTTTTGTGACTTAACGTAAGCACAATAATTAATAAGACCTAGGTGCTAGCGTCCAGATCCTTTTAAGAGTAAAGTTTAAAAATTCTGCAAAAGCCAAGACTTGAACCCAAACTTCTCACACACCCCATACACACCCAAATCACTTAGCCATTACAACAAACAAGTAATTTGTGTCAGAACATGCAAAATTAAAGACCTTATATTTTTTTGGGGCATTACAATTCTACCCCCTAAAAGAAATTTCAGACTCAAAATTTATCTGGTCAGAATAGGTGAGGGTATTGCTGTCGCATCGTCTCCTCAGGCTCCTATGTGACTTCCTCGGTATCATGATTCCGCCAAAGCACTTTAACTAGTGGGATCGATTTCCTCCTTAGTACCTTAACTTCACCATCCTATATCTGCACTGTCTCCTCCTTGAAATTCAGATCTGGCTTAACCTCGATCTCCTCGACTGGTACTATACGTGTAAGATCAGAGTGGTAATGTCTCAGCATGGAGACATGGAACACATCGTGAATCCGATCTAATTTCAGAGGCAACTCAAGTTGATAGGCGACTGGTCCCACACGTTTCAGTATACGGTAAGGCCCAATAAACCTAGGGCTAAGCTTACCCTCCTACCCAAACCTCAGTATCTTTTTCCATGGAGAGACCTTAAGAAATATGAAGTCTCCCACGGAATATTCGATCTCTTGGTGTTTAAGGTCTGCGTAAGACTTCTGCCTATCAGACGCCTTCTTCAACCGGTCTCGAATTAGTTTTACCTTTTCTTCGGTATCAGAAACTAACTCTAGCCCCAAAACTCGCCGCTCATCCAGCTTAGTCCAACAGGTAGGGGTACGACACCTACGACCATAGAACGCCTTGTACGGTGCCTGTAACACCCCTTACCCATATTCAACGCTGGAATAGGGTACAAGGCATTACCAAAACACATACACTTGAAAATATATTAAATTGAGTCATAAAATTTCATCCAAATTATGCAAAATGAACTGCTAAATATTAAAGGCCAACATTTTAGGCCAGACCAATTATGACATACACAAATGACTAAGTCTCCTATACATGCCATAAACTTAAGAGGTTTGTATTCACTTTTACCCCACGATGATAGCTTGATAGTGTGATTACATCTCCGGTGATCTCCAACTCGAGTTAGCATACAACCCTATAAGATATGGGAAATGAAGGGAAGTAAGCTACAAAGCTTAGTAAGTAAGTATGTAAATAATAAGTGATTTATTAACAGGATTTTATAAATCTTCACAATATGTTTTCAAGATAATACAATCATAATTGAACATAGTTCCACTTTTTATTCATGTTCATCTCAAGTTGTCTACTCGAGTCACAGTCACTAAATTATTTATATCTGGAGCTACGGAACTCCAAATTAAGATCCATTAATTTTGAATGAAAGTATACTCACATATATTTTTAGCATAAAATTTCCAGAATTTTTGGTTTATCCAATCAATACAGTTTATTCATTAAAGATTCCCTTGTTTTACTATTTGACTATTCTGACCTCTATTCACTACGGATCAATTTTCTCCTTGTAAAGATTTCATATGACCTTACTATTTAGTTCATTTGAAATTAGACTCATTCAGGGTTTCAGGCATATAATTTATATCCCAAAATTATTTTTGTACAATTTTTAATGATTTTTACAAGGCAGAAAAGGGGATCACATAATCATTCTGAACTAGTCTCATAGAAATTCAAATATCTCAAAATATAAGAATCATTTGTTTTCTATGTTTCTTTTATATGAAAATAGACTCAATAATATTTAAATAAATATCTCATAAAACTTATAATTCAATATATACTATTTTTAGTGATTTTTCAAACTCATGTCATTGCTACTGTCCAAACAGTTTTATTGTAAATTTTTGCTCTCTTTCACTTTAGTTGTGTTCATCACTTGCTTATACCAACCTTTCCAATTTTCGATTACATATCGAACATATTTTTCATATGTACATTTGACACATTTCTCAATTGGTCACATTCACACTTTCACTTATTCATAACATGATCGCACCAATCATCATTAGTAAATTATCTCGTTGAACCCCTTCGAAAAACGCACGATACTCGGTGGTCTCAGCACATAGCTCCACCTACACATAATTCGGCTTTCTTGTACACATGGTGAAGGTCCCTTATCACCCATGTGACCTAGCCATTCCATCTCGTAGCTTTCTTTTCTACATGGCGTCCAACACTAGGAACCACTCATGTGACCTAGCTACTCATAACCCGTAACTTTCTTGTACGCATGGTATACACACAATATTACACATGTGACCTAGTTACATATGAAATTATTATCTCGTAGCTTTCTTGCACACATGGTGAAAGTCCCTTATCATCCATGTGGCCTAGCTACATATCAAAATTTACCATCTATTAGCTTTCTTGTGCACACGGTGAAGGTCCCTTATCACTCGTGTGACCTAGCTACATATTGTTCGTAATCTCTCAATTTTTCAAGGTTCAATCGAGAATTTCCCATTCCATTCATTTTCATATTTTAGTTATCACCCAATGATTTCCATAATATCTAGCAAAATAATTATTGTACAAGTAAAATAAATGCATTATTTACATATAAACTTTCTTGTCGAAATCTTGTCAGGTACAACAGTGTAGCAACTCATACAACCCATGTAATATTAATTTAACATTCAATTCCTGTAACATTAATTTGCCATTCAATTTCACATGACACAATAAACATCACATTTTTCATACCATACATACAATCCATCAACTTCTCTAAACATATTAAATCATACAATTTATGCCATATCAATATAAAATTACAATTCAAGCATGGTATTGCATTATTATTAACACACAAACTTACCTCGCATGCCGAAACGGTCATTTTACCAACTTTCCCGATTTTTCGATTTTCCTCTAGTTCTAGGTCCAAATCTTTTTTTTTGGGGTCTAAAACATCACATTTCACTTATTTAATTAATGTACTACTCAAAACAGTCCCTAACTCAAACTTTTGCAAAATTACAATTTTGCCCCTAAACTTTTGCATAATTACAATTTTGGCCCTAAGCTCGAAAATTAAACTTCATCCTTTATTATTATGTTTTATAACATTCTGAACATTTTTCCCTTCTATAGCAACATCAAATTCTCACTCTAACATGTACTTATGAGCATTAGGTATTTTTACCGATTATGTCATTTTCACGTAAAATCGCTTAACAAAAGTTGTTTAACATAATTTCAGTCTTCATATTCTATCATAAAATATCAAAATAAACACATTTCACCTATGGTTATTTTTCCAAAAATGAACCCTAGGTTAAATTATTGCTAGAATAAGTTAAACCAAGTTACCGGGATTCCAAAAACGTAAAGAACATTAAAAACGGGGCTTGGAATCACTTACTATGAAGCTTGGAAGCTTGAAACAAACCCTAGCTATGGAGAACCCTTGTAATTTCGTCCTAATGAAGAAGATGGACATATTTCGCATTTAAATTTTATTTTTAATTCATTTAATTCACTAAATTACCAAAATGCCCCTTTAAAAAATCTTTTGAAACATACCCATCCATGTCCATTTTTGTCCACCAACTTAACCAATGGTCTAATTATCATTTAAGGACCTCCAATTTAAAATTTCATAACAATTGGACACCTCTATCATGTAGAACTCAACTTTTGCACTTTTTACAATTTAGTCCTTTTAACTAAATTGAGTGCCCAAACGTCAAAATTTTCGAACGAAATTTTCACGAAATCTTTCCGTGAAATCATAGACCATAAAAATATAATAAAATAAATTTTATCACGCCAAATTTGTGGTCCCAAAACCACTGTTCTGACTAGGCCTTAATTTGGAATGTTACAGTGCCATTTGAATACTTGACTGGTAGTTATTACTATATGCGAACTCTGCTAGTGGCAAAAACTCTTCCCAGGTGCCTCAAAAATCGATAACAGAACTTCTTAACATGTGCTTCAGTATTTGAATCACCCTCTCTGACTGACCATCTGACTGAGGATGGAACTCAGTACTGAATTCCAATCTAGTACCCAAAGTCTCGTGCAATTTCTTCCAGAACCGAGATGTGAATCAAGGGTCTCTGTCAAATATGACAGAAACTGATACCCCATGCAGCCTCATAACCTCAGCCACATATAGCTTTGCCAGCTTCTGCAACAAGTAATCAGTGCAAACTGGCATAAATGGGCAGATTTAGTCAACCGGTCTACAATGACCCATACCGAATCCTTCTTAGTAGGCGTTAAGGGTAGCCCACTCACAAAATCCATAGTTACTCTCTCCCACTTCCAAAATGGAATTTTAACTGGCTGTAGTAACCCTGAAGGTAGTTGATGCTCAGCTTTAACTTACTGGCATGTTAAGCACTTAATCACAAAATTAGTAACTTTATGTTTCAGTCCTGGCCACCAGTACAACTCACGAAGATCTTGGTATAACTTGTTTTAGCCAGGATGCATAGCGTATGGACTACTATGCGCCTCTCAAGATAGACTCCCTTAACTCAGAATCCCTCAGTACACAGACTTTCCCACAAAAACACAGGACTACCTCATTATTCAACACAAAATCTGCAATCTCTCCATTCTCAACTTATAGGAAACGAGAAAACAGTGACTCATCCACCAATTGTTTCCCCTTAATTTGTTAAGTCCATGTCAGTCTCACTTGAAGCTCAGCTAACAAGCTACCATCATCATACAAGCTGAGACGAGCAAACATTGCTCTCAAATAAAATATGGCCCTATGGCTCAATGCGTCGGCTACCACGTTAGCCTTACCAAGTTGATACTCAATCGAGCAGTCATAATCCTTAAGCAGCTCTACCCATCTTCGCTGCCTAAGATTCAGCTCCTTCTGAGTAAGGAGGTACTTGAGGCTCTTGTGGTAGGTGTAGATAATACACTTCTCGCCATACAAATAATGTCTCTAAATTTTCAGTGCGAATATTATCGCGACTAACTCCAAGTCATGAATTGGGTAATTCGCCTCATGATGCTTAAGCTGACGAGACGCATAAGCAACCACCTTACCCTCCCGCATCAGCACACAACCCAACCCAATGTGTGATGCATCACTGTAGACAGTAAATTCTTTTCCAGACTCTGGTTGTATTAAGATAGGGGCTTCATTAGAACCTTCTTAAGTTTCTCAAAACTTTCTTGCTGCTTATCAGTCCAATTGAATGGTACCCCTTTACGCAGCAACTTAGTCGAGGTGCAGCAATTAATGAGAACCCCTTAACAAAATGTCTATAATACCCTGCCAACCCCAGAAAGCTTCAAATTTTTGATACGGTCTTAGGTGGTTTCCAGTCCAATACGGCTTTAATTTTTTGAGGATCCACCCTGATCCCCTCGGCAGACACCACGTGACCAAGAAATGTCACTTCTCGCAGCCAGAAATCACACTTGCTGAACTTAGCGTATAGTTACTTCTCCCTTAAAATCTATAGAACAATTTGGAGATATGCATCATGATCGACCTCGGTTCTCGAATACACCAAGATATCGTCTATAAATACCAACACTAACCGATCTAGGTAGGGCTGGAATACTTTGTTCATTAGGTCCATGAAAGTAGCTGGTGCATTCGTCAGCCCAAACGGCATCACTAGGAACTCGAAATGACCATACCGAGTCCTAAACGTAGTTTATACACATCAGCTTCCTTAACTCTAAGCTGATGGTACCCAGAGCGAAGATCTATTTTGGAGAAAACTGAAGCTCCTCGTATCTGATAAAAAAGATCGTCAATTCTTGGCAGGGGATACTTGTTCTTGATAGTTAGTTTGTTTAACTGCCGATAGTCGATGTACATATGCATAGACACATTTTTCTTCTTTACGAACAATACTGGTGCTCCTCATGGAGACACACTCGGTCGAATGAATCCTCGGTCTAGTAGCTTTTGAATTTGAGCCTTTAACTCTACCAGCTCCTTTGGTGCTATCCTATTTGGGGCGATGGACACTGGGGCTAATCTAGGTAAGATTCAATACCAAATTCGACCTCGCGGTTCGGAGGCAACCTAGTGAGCTCCTCAGGAAATACATCCAAAAAATCCTTAACAGTTCTAATATCTCCGACAGAAGGACCTTCAGCATTAGAAATACTAACGTAAGCTAAAAATGCCTCACTACCCTTGCGAATCAGTTTCTCGGCCCTTAATGTTGAGATCACGTTAGACAAATAATTCCTTCGCTCCCTAATCATAGCCACATCCTCATCCTCAGTATTCTTCAACACCATACGCTTAGCAGCACAGTCCAAACTAGCTCGGTGTTTCACCAGCCAATCCATACCCAAAATAAAGTTGAATTCACCAAACTACAGTTCCATCAATTTTGCTGGAAAAATTACTCATTGGACCTCAAAGGGCACATCTCTAAATAACTTATTTACCCTAATTGACTGTCCTAGTGGACTTATCAAAGTTATCTCACTAACATTATTTTCAAACTGAATACCCAAAGTTCCTGACACAGTGCATGCAACGTACGAATGTGTAGACCCAATATTAATTAAAGCAGTATAGGGTACATTATAAATTAAGAACATACCGATTATGCCGTCAAGGGCGTCACCATCCTCTTGGCGATGAGCAGCATATAACAGAGCTAGCTGCCTCGCTACAGTGTTACCAGTACCTCTATCTGGGGCTCTACAACCTCGTCCCTTACTGTTTCCACCTTTGGCCTACCCACGACCTTTCGGTGGCTGCTGACTACCTCTCACTGGCTGAACATGGCCCGGTCCTGTAGCTTGCATCTGAACCAGCCTGTGAGGACAATCCTTAACCTGATGATCCATGGACCCACATCTAAAGCATGACCCAGTCCTCTTCTAACACTTACCCTAGTGATATCCCCCACAATCAGAACAAGGTTGCCGTCTAGCAATAGTAATAGGAACTTCAGTCTAAACTGGCCCATCAAACCTGACCTTCTTAATAGGCCTACTAGAAGAACTTGAGGGCCTAAAATCCCTCTTATTTCTGCCCTTATCTTTTTCACGGTTCTGGTGCTTCAGTGCTTCATGTATTCAGTAATATTTTCCTTTTCTACAAGAGCAGCAAAATCTCACTCCCTCTACGGAGCTATCAATACCCTTAACTCGTCTCGAAGGCCATCCTCAAAATGCACACAGCGTTCATACTCAGTTACGACTATTCCCCTAGCATACCGACTCAACCGCAAGAATTTTGCCTCATATTCTACCACTGTCTTACTCCCCTGGGTTAGGCTCAAAATTTCTTTTGTCGGGCGTTCACATAACTTGTGCCCATGTACTTTCCTTGAAATGCCACCTTAAAGAAATCCCACATCACACGATCGGCCTGCGTACCCTCTCTCATAGTGAGCCACCATTGGTAAGCCTTGTCTCGCAGTAAGGACACTGCCCCTTTTAATTTCTACTCCGTAGTATAGTCAAGGTCATCCATTATTCATTCAATCGCTTCTAACCAGTACTCCGCCACATTTAGGGCTACTCCAGAAACACCTTTGAAAATTTTCGCTCTATTAGACCGGATTCATTCTGAAATTGACCATCAGCCCACTGTTCTGGTACTAGCTCCAGTAACCCTCTCTAGAACGTCGAGCATCACTTGGGATAGAGCGTCATCCCCAGCTACTCGATCATAAGACCTCGTCTTAGTTACTGGTGAGGCTGGTGCCTCCCTAGCAGAAATATGGCTCAATATCGATGATCCAAACAGAGCACTTCCTCGGCCTCTACCACAGCCCTGTACCCCTTTCGCGAGTACTTCTTGTGCTCATTTGGATATGCGCTTTATCGAATTAAAAAGTCTTATGTATCATATTAAAATTTCAGTAATTATTAACAAATATATAATGAAAAATAATCATTAGGGGTTTGTTTTCGCAGATCGAAGTCTCACTATAGTTTATAGTCTCCTACGGTCTCAATTTCCTCTATCTAGAGTTTCACAGTATAACAGTAATCAGAATTAGAGAACTTATAGATTTGGCGTCAGATACTCTGTATGCCACACTTGTACGTCTTTCAAAACATTTAAAATCTTCAAAATCTACTTTCAGAAAAACTTTTCAAACCCATTCCATAACTGAGTTTTGCAACCTAGCTCTGATACCACTAAATGTAACACCCCAAACCCGGTCTAGACGTTATGGTCGAATCTGATATGTCACATCAAAGTGTTTTTTGAAATCAAAGTTTGATGAGTGAAATCATTTGAGTAAAAATCCATTTAGTTCTTATTTCTTGGAAAACAATTGGTAAATTATAAAAACTACCACTTAGTAAAATGGTTACCAGGTTTGTTACTATGGGTTTAAATTTGTGGAAGCTACTCCATTTACGGTTATCTTAAAGTTGAAAATATGTGTTTGCCTTGTAAAATAGTTATTATTTGTGAAAACTTATTTATATTCGTTTAGCAGTTCAAAATAAGAGATTAAAAATCCGATGGAATGAAATTAAAAATTACTAGAGGCCTTGTTACAAAAATATCACCCCAATATAAAATATTTAATTAACTATGTTTAAATAGACATCCTCACTCGTGTGGCCCCCTCCGAGTCCCTCACAGCTCCAAATCCACTAAGTTTGGGGATTACCTGTACAGTTAAAAGAAAAGGGTGAGTTACGAGAACTTAGTGTGTAATCCCTTATCACTCAATCAGTAATACATGCGAATGATGCGGACCTAAGCCTTGTTCAAGAATAAGCAAAGGTGGTCCTCACCTAATCTGAGAACAAAGGTGGGCGTAAGCCCAATATAGTATTAGTATGGTGCAAGTATGCAATCCCACCCCAATCCAGCCAGCACACCACTCGTACCAACCCAACACACCATGTAGGGACAAAGTCGACCCACCTAGCCCTCACACCAATATTGCAGCATAGCTCGAGTAATAATAATGCAGCAGAGCTGCCAGTATGTGGCAAAGCCACCAGTAACAGTAATTGTGGCAGAGCCACCAGTAACAATACTTCCTCCATATTAGAATCCCAACCTCATGCAGTATGCCATGTCATCAATATTTCGTGTATGCAACATGTCCTACTCAGTATAGTTATACAATACATATTTTCATTTGTCAATCTATATCTAGGCGTAAAATAGTCATTTTTATGTAATAACGGTAAAATGATAATTTTGCCCTTTAGGGTATTTTGGTTAATTTACTCATTGGGGTATTTCAGTCATTTTACTACTTAGGGTCTTGGTGCAGTTAACGAACTTTCCACAGGTCTATAGTCACCTTGAGCGACACAGATAATCCATTTGGTCGAAATAATGTAAATGGGCTCATAGCCCAATATTCGGCCCAAATGGGCCCACACCTCGTGTGGCCCATTTGGCCCAGATTCAATCATGGCTATGTGATCCACATATCCCAATCCAGTTTTTTTCCACTATTCATAAATTTTATCCATGTGGGGCCCACGAGCCCATTAGGCCCACACGACCCATTTCGGCCTAACGAGACCCATAACGGCCCAAGTGACGAGAACGCTCATAGTGGGCTCTTCAGTCTACTGCCCTCGATTGTGGGCTAAATTTTTCCTCACGAGCGACCGCACACTCGAGAGGCCTCAAATGTCGAAGTTTCAGCTTTTGCCGATTCATAGCAGAGATAGTGTGATTACACACCTTCTTACGGTGTCATTCCAAGATCTACGAGCACCTAACCTAGAATCATCGAGATCCAATGTTAGTCCTTAATATGTTAGGGTAAATCACCCTCATATGGACACTTAATCCACACTTAATCAATCATCACCTACCACGGTTGTACGAAATATGGCCTACTCCTCTAAGATTGCTGGCTAAGCCGCGACTTCACATTCTTGATGATTACCTACTTAAACAACGATTCTTATTAGACAGAATTGTTCACGAGAATTTGATTTAAATACCCAACACCAAAATCACAGCATATTTGGCCCACCAAGCCAACTTACCCCCAATGATCACTCAGTTGATGAAGGAAAGATTTAGAGTTCCTCTACACACTAGAGAATCGCCTTTTTTTCTTCGAGAGATTTTAAAACCCAAAGAACAAACAAATAAGAGTGACTTAGGAACACAGACGAAATAACCTATTTGGAAAAGTTGAAAGACTTACCGAAATTGATGACTGCAAAAAGAGTTGTGTAGAGGAATTCAACCGATTGCCAGAGAGTAGTTAAGGGTTACGGTATCTGGCTTGGTACAAAAGGAAAGGGATGATGATGGAATCGGTTAGGAAAGATTACATATATTCGGCCAAGCATAATAGGGAGGAGATGATAAAGTGAAAGTACAAAAAGATCCTTTTGATGAAATCGGCTAAGATTGGGAGAGAGTGAGAAGCAAAGAAGAAGATGAAGAGAAGGTTCGATTTAGAAGGGAGACCGAAAGGACAAGAATTAAAGAGGAAGGGAAGAAGCAAAACAAAAGTGAGAGGGGAAAGACAATTTGGCAATGAAGAAAGGTGTAAAAGTCACACTAACCAGTTCCTCCAAATGCCCATTCGGTAGTACACTAATAACCAAAATAGAGAGTACGACTGAAAGCTATTTCTGCACTTCATGATTTTAGAGCAAAAAACCCAAAACGAAAAAAATGACCAAACTGAATCCTCAAAAAAAGTCTCAGCCAAAATTCTGAGTAGCTAAACACCCAATTCGGCACTCCTCTCCCCACAGTCAAACTTCTAATTTTTCTCCCCTAAATCCCTCCATAATCCACTCCTTGATATCCTCCTCAATTTTCTCAATAATCAACTTCTCAAATCCATCAGAGTTATACTGCACCACAAACTCTAGCCATCCTAGTTACAAAATAAATACCCCATGTATTGTGCCAACACTCGAACCTCAGACTCCTTGCCACACTTGTAACGCCACGACCACTCCACCAATAAACTTTTTGTGACTTAAGGTAAGCATAATAATTAATAAGACCTGGGTGCTAGCGTCCAGATCCTTTTAAGAGCAAAATTTAAAAATTCTGCAAAATCCAAGACTTGAACCCAGGCATCTCACACACCGCCATACACACCCAAATCACTTAGCCATTATAGCAAACAAGTAATTTGTGTCAGAACATGCAAACTTAAAGACCCTATATTTTTTTTTGCGTTACAGAGACTTGCCTTTCTCTCAAATTAAAACTTTTAATAACATCTCTTAAACAAACCTACGAGGCTTAATTCATGCTTTAAGAATAGTTCATGATCAAATCAAATTCTTTAAGAGATCCCTAAAAGTCTTAGAAAAATTATCATTAAACAATCCACACGCCCGTGTGGAAGAAGGGACACGCCCGTGTGGCATATCACATGCCCATGTTCCACACCGTGTGGAATTATTTCTCAATTTGAACCTACAAGGGTTTTCACACGACGGACACATGCCCGTGTCCCTCACATGGCCTCGACACGCCCGTGTCTTAGCCCGTGTACCAAATACCTTGGCATTCTGTTTCTGATGTTATCATCCCATAAATGTCACACGGCCTAGGCACACACCCATGTCCTTTGACCGTGTGGCAAACTAAATTCCCAATTTTAGATACAGACTTCACACGGCCTGGGCACACGCCAATGTCCATGGTCGTGCCTTCCACACGGCTAAGACACACAGCCGTGTCTATGCCCGTGTGTTTACTATTGAGCATACTGACTTGTGAGCCTTGCATGCAAGGGGACACACAGCCTAACCAAAACCCATATGGCTGACCGTATGTTACACACTGCCTAGAAACATGCTTGTGTGTCTACCCGTATGAACAAGAACAAGGCTATTTTCCAACCTTTTTTTTATCACCCTAACTCATACAAACTTAAATCACATTTAACCATCAATCTATTCATGAATGCTTAAATCAAGTAAATCAACATGCTACTTGCACAATCATGAATAATCTTATCTTTTCATAGATTAATAAGAAAGAGCCACCCAATATGGCCTTATACAAAAGGGTTCATCTTTGAATGAGCCAACACATTTGGCTAAAACAATATGACATTCAACTAAGCCTAGTCCCTATACATGCCATACTCAAAATGATAAGTCTAAATATACCAAGATGTGCTGATAGTGTGGGTGATCTTCTGATTATCTTTGTATCCTGAGCTGGCTCTTTGACACTATAAAATAAGGGAAAAGAAAGGTTGTAAGCTTTTAAGCTTAGTAAGTCTATAAGTAAACAATAAGCATCATATCATATGCTAATCAATCAAAAACATTACATATTATGTAAGAACAATTCACATTTTCATAATCATGCTTACTAATCTCAACTCTTACCACAACCCAACCATATATCATATACATTGCTCATATTTACTTGTACTTATGCCTTGCACTTATCACCACAAAGCCACACGAAATATTTACTTAAACAAGTTTCTCGATGAACCATTCGGAATGATACAAAGTACCCGATGGTTTCGTACATAGCCTACCATTAATCAATAATAAGGGGTATCGCACACAACCCTCCAACAATGACAATTTCGGTGGTATCGCACATAGACCACCAAATGATAATATAAATTATGGTATTGCACACAACCCATCGTGAATAAATAACAGGGTGGTGTTGCACACAACGCACCATCATTTACATATTTACAAATATTTATCCGTACCCACATTTCTATTCCGAGGTTCATTCGAGAATTACTCATTTTCTATCATTTCAAATCAATCTCACCAATAAGTATTTACATTCATACAATGCATCAATAGGTAAACAACATATGTATTAAAGATGTATCGTTTACACATAAACTTACCTCGATGCAAAATATGTTAATTTGCTGCTTAATTCGTAACCTTGCCTTTTCCCTGGTTAAGGTTGTTTCCACGTTCTTCTTGATCTAAAATAATCAAATTTACTCATTTAATCACTACATAAATCATTACACTTGAAAATTTCTACTTAGGCAAAAATGACCATTTTGCCCTTATACTTTGGCAAAATTATGATTTTGCCCCTAGACTCATAAATCATTTTTCATCATATTTTCTCATTAAACAAGCCTAGCTGAACACTTATTACTCTTATAACCTTTCACATTACCAATAATTTCATGCATTTACTACTCAATTTTCAACCTTTACAAATAGGTCCTTTTAGGTGTTTTCATGGAAACATCTTTCACAAAAGTTATTCTTTAACCCTCTCACATTTATCTTCTTCCATAAAAACTCAGCAAACAACATAAGTACTCTCATGAAAATTACCTAAACTTTCAACAATTTTGCAAAATAGTCCTTTCATCAGCTAGATCATGCTACAAGGGTCCCAAAAATACAAAAATTAGTAAGAAAGGACATAAAAATCACTTACTTGCAAGGAGAGAAGCTTGGCTCAAATTTTTGAGTTCTTAAACCCCTATTTTTGTTGGTAATTTTTGGTGGAGGAAGAAAATGAACAAGGATGATATCATCTTTTTTTTTTCTTTATTTCTTTCACTTTAGGCACCTAATTCACCAACTTTGACCAAATTTTGACATTTCTTGTCCCTTATGGCCGGCTACTCATTTCCTAAGGGTCTAATTGCACATTTAGGTCTTCCAATTAATATTCTACAGCTATTAGACACTATAGCCTATAAAATAGAACTTTTTCATTTTATGCAATTTAGTCATTTTTCGCAATTAAGCATACAATCGCTAAAATTAAAGCACCAAAATTTTCATACACCTATATAATTATGTCATAACACATAAAATAATATTAAAATAATTTTCTTTGACCTCGGATTAGTGGTCCTGAAACCACTGTTCCTACTAGCCCCAAAATTGGGCTGTTACAACTCCCCCTTTAGAGATTTTCATCCCCGAAAATCTTACTAGTAACAAGGTTTGGGTACTGTTCTCTCATAGCTTCTTCCGGTTCCCACGTAGCCTCTTCTACACCGTGTTTTTTCCATAACACTTTCACTAATGCTATGCTTTTATTCCTCAACTATTTAACCTCTCGAGCCAAAATCTTAATTGGTTCCTCTTCATAAGTCATGTCCGGTCATATCTCAATCTCAATGGGAGGGATCACATGTGAAGGATCGGAACGATATCGTCATAACATCGACACATGAAATACCTTGTGTATTCTCTCTAACTCTACTGGCAAAGGCAAGCGGTAAGCTACTGGCCCAATCCATTCAATAACCTCATACGGCCCAATGAATCGTGGACTCAATTTGCCCTTTCGACCAAATCTAAATACTTTCTTCCACAGGGATACTTTCAAGAATACTTTATTGCCCACCTGAAACTCGATTTCTTTCCTTTTCAAATCCACATATGACTTTTGCCGATCTGAAGCAGTTTTCAGACTATCACGGATCACTTTCACTTTTTCCTCGATTTCTTTAACTAGATCAACCCCGTAAATTTGCTTCTCACTAAGCTCTGTCCAATATAAGGTAGTCTGACACTTACGACCATATAAAGCTTTGTGTGGTGCCATCCATATACTCGAATGATAACTCTTGTTGTAGGTAAACTCAACCAAAGGTAGATATTTTTCCCAACTACCTTTGAACTCTAAAACACAACATCAAAGCATATCCTCAAGAACTTGAATCACTCTTTTGGATTGGCCATCGGTTTGAGGATGGAACATGGTACCAAAATTCAATTTTGTACCCAAGGCTTCTTGCAACTTCTTCCAAAACCTCAAAGTAAATCTTGGATCTCTATCCGAGATAATAGATATCGGCACCCCATGTAATCTTACCACATCAGCAATATATAGCTCGGCCAACTTATCAAGTGAGTAATCCACACGCACCCGTATAAAGCAAGCCGATTTTGTTAACCTATCCACAACAACCCACAAAACATCTTTCTTTTTCGAAGTCATAGGTAACCCCGTTACGAAATCCATTGTGATTCGGTCCCACTTCCACTCGGGAACCATCACTGGCTGAAGTAATCCCGAAAGTACTTGATGCTCGGCTTTTACTTGCTGACAGATCAAAGACTTTGTAACAAACTAGAGATGTCTCTTTTCATTCTCGGCCACCAATACAACTTCTTCAAATCATTGTACATTTTTGTGCTACCCGGATGTATTGACAAACAACCATTGTGTGCTTCATATAAAATTTTTCAGATCAACTCATCATCCTTTGGTACACAAACTCTATCATGAAACAACAAACAATCATCTGAACCAACCCAAAAATCAGAGTTATTCTCCAATTCGCACTAAGCTCTCTTAACTTGTATCTCACAATCATTCTTTTGAGCTTCACATATTTGCTGAAGAAATAAAGGTCTAGCCCTCAACTCGGTAAATATAGCACCATCATCAGACAATGCTAATCTCGTACTCATAGCTCTCAAAGCATACAGGGATTTTCTATTTAAGGCATCCGTAACCACATTTGCTTTGCTCGAGTGGTAATCGATTACTAGCACATAAACTTTCAGTAATTCGAGCCACCTTCATTGTTGCAAATTAAAGTCCTTCTGGTTTATCAGGTACTTCAAACTTTTGTGATCAGTAAAGATTCTACACTTCTCACCATACAAATAATTACGCCAAATCTTCAAAGCGAAAACGATCACAGCCAATTCCAAATCGTGAGTCAGATAATTTTTTCATGCAATTTTAGCTGTCTCGAGGCATAAGCTACTACTTTTCCTTCTTGAATCAACACATAGTCAAGACTATTTAAGGACACATCACTGTAGGCCACAAACTCCTTTCCCAGCTTTAGTTGCACTAAAATCGGTGCCTCAGTCAACAATACTTTCAATCTCTCGAAACTCTATTGGCACTTTTCTATCCACTCAAACTTAACATCTCTATGTAGCAGTCTTGTCATCGCTGTAACAATCGTGGAGAACCCTTTAACGAACCGTCTGTAGTAACCTGCTAAACCTAAAAAGCTTCTAATCTCTGACACATTCCTCAGTGGTTTCCACTCCACAATAGCCGAGATCTTACTCGGATCAACTCTAATTCCATCACCCGACACAATGTGTCCTAAGAATCTGACCTCTCAGAGCCAAAACTCACTATTACTGAAACACCCCACACCCGGCCCACGAGCCTGGACCAGATCTGGTATGTTCCTCGGTGTAAACTGGTTCAAAATTCTTTTGTTACTTTGAAAACTGTGTATTTTGAAGATAGTTCGTTTGTGGGTTGGGCTCGAGTTGAAAACAAGTGTATTTTTATATTGAAAACCCATTTATTTCAGGTGACAAAACATTTAAAGTTTATTTTTAATTAAATTGACTTAATCTTTAAATAACATAAATTCGTAACATAGTAATTAAAACAATAATAAAAACATCACTATGGCCTTATTACATAAAACAAAACCCAAAATAAAATTTGTAGAGTACTTAAATAAAATAAAATGTCCAAATTAAATAAAACTTTAAGCTGAGCATGGCCACCACAAGTTCTGCTGTCCCAGTCCATCATTGTTCATCACCTGAAACATGTTCCCACAATGGGGTGAGTCAACAGACTCAATGTGTAACCAACACTAAAATTTAATAGATTTAAGCATACTATACATATAATGTTCACATAATAATTCAAGACAATGATGCAATCCCGAACCCAAACCTAGATGCCATCCGCTACACATCCCCACATCAACCTACACACCATGGGGACTACTAAGTCAACCATCCATCCGCTACACACCATCGAAGGCAGTCGCTGCAGTCGACGTGCTCATCGCCCATATAAAATTCGTGGCATATCCACCAGATTAAATAATTGTGTCATGAGACACCACATTCAGATATTGTAACCAAAGTTACCACATTCATATAATATGACCGAAGTCACCACATTCAGATAGTGAGACCAAAGTCACCACTTTCACTTCCTCTTTTTCACATAACCCGAATGCCCCATATTATTCATATCATGCATATCATACTTAAATCCACATTTATGTCACTTTTCACATGTTAAATATAACATATTTCGTAATCCTAGTAGGAGTAGGAAACGTACCTGAGTACTTTGACCATAACATGGTACTTTAGCCACATTCTTACACTTTCATATTAACACATATATCAAGTTAAAGCCATAAATCTATTAAGATTAGTGTGGGGTACACACCTGATTCGCTTAACAACTTCACTGAAATCCCAAAATTTGATCTACTACCTTAGATCTCAAGTTCCTACATTTGATTAATCACTTACTAATTAGTAAAAGCCTATTTGGTCATAAGACTAAATCCCAAAGGATTATTGCAACCAAAACTTACCTTGTTGCCGATTGAATTAAAAATCAAATCCCGAAACTTGTATTCTTCCCCTTTGAAATCAGCTAATCACTAGATCCCTTGAATCAATTAGCTTTCGGTTAAAACAAATAGATCTAAGTACTTAAGATAGGGCCTTGGCCGAATATGTGAGTACACTTACCTTGAAATTCTCAAATCCCGAAAAGTATCCCTTGCCTCAGATGTCTGTCGAAATACCTATACACCTATGTTAGATTCGATTCCAATATTAAACCATCATAGATGGCCCTTGGTCGAATGTAAATCCTGACTTACCTTAGATCCTTGAATTTTGAAAGATCCCTCCTTGGAGTCGACAGTTGCAGAACCCCAAAACACTCTTTATAATTTCGGCCACAAAATAATAATGATATTAGTTCCTATGTTGCGGCTTAAAGAAGAGAATAAATTAATGACCATAGAATTCTTACCCTTAATATTGAATTCGACAACACCTAAGCTTGAAGCCACTTGAGATATTCGGCTATGGCCTTAAAAGGCTTACTTCCGGCTTTCGGAGGGATTAGAAGGAAAAGAGAAGGAAGAATAAAGATGGAGGATTCAGCTAGAACACAAGGTATTTCGACTTTAGCTAACAAAAAGAAGAATAAAACTGTAGGAAATTCGGCAGAGAGAGGAGAATCTGCTTAAGAAATTTGGCAAAGGAAGAGTGAATGAATGGCCTCTTTTCCTCTATTAGCCGAAATTACTAGCTAGAGTCCTTTACTTGGCCACCGCTCTTCCTTATTTTGATAGCTTTGTCCCTTGAATTATCACTTTATTCAGATTAAAAGAATTTAATCCAACAATTATCTCTTGAAAATAATGATAAATAAATCTCTTATTTATCCGTTATTTATCCACTAATTACAAAAGAATAAAAGCTCCTAGAATTTAGCCATGTGCCGTCCACTTCTCTACTCCTTGTAGCAAAATAAAACTTTTATTTTTTGCTTCCCAAGTGACTCGAACCCAGGCCCAATTGCACCTGCTTGTGGCGTCACTCACTGGGCTTTAAGTGGTATCTTCAGGCCACTTTTCCAAGCCTGTTTGTGTGTCAAATTCCTCCTATTAATTTTCTTAAGGCCACCTTGCCTTAGTTTCCTCTTTTCAAACTTAACATTTCCATACATTTCTAGGCTTCCAAAATGTTCACTTTCCTCTTTTAACTTAAGTTTCCAAAATGTTCACTTTCCTCTTTTAACTTAACATTTCCAAGTTTCCAAAATATTCACTTTCCTCTTTTTGAAACTTAACATTTCTAAATCATTTCTTACATTTCCAAGTTTCCAAAAATGTTCATAATACATTCATAACACATAAGACATGTCATTTCGTACAATTAAACCAAAAATGCATAGGCCCTTTTCAAGATGTTACAGTTCTACCCCTCTTAAAATAATTTCATCCTCGAAATTTCCTAGCTAAAATAATTGAGGGTATTGTTGTCGTATTGCCTCTTCTGGCTCCCACGAAGCTTCTTCCGATCCATGATTGTGCCACAACACTTTGACTAGAGGAACTGACTTCCTCCGTAATATTTTCACGTCTCATTCCAAGATTTGAATCGCCTCTTCCTCATAGGATAAATTTGGCCTTAGCTCCACTTCTTCAACTGGTACTACATGGGATGGATACGATCGGTAGAGACGTAGCATGGATACATGGAATACGTCGTGCATCCACTGCAACTCTGGTGGCAACTCTAGCTGATATGCCACTGGCCCAACTCGCTTTAGCACTTGATAGGGCCCTATAAACCTTGGGCTTAACTTCCCTTTTCGACCAAACCTCATCACCTTCTTCCAAGGCGAGACTTTCAGAAACACTTGGTCTCCCACTTCAAACTCTATTTCCTTCCGCTTGAGGTCGGCGTAATGATTCTACCTATCAGAGGCTTCCTTTAACCGTGCTCGAATTATCTCAACATTCTCTTCAGTTTCTGCCACCAACTCTAGTCCCAAAACTCGACGTTCTCCTAACTCAGTCCAACAAGTAGGAGTTCGACACTTCCGATCGTAAAATGCTTCATATGGTCTTTGTCCAAATGCTAGCTCGATAATCTGTTGTTGTAGGCGAACTCGCTAAAGGCAAGTAATCCTCCCAACTTTCTCTAAATCCATCACATAGCCTCTCAACATATCCTCCAACACTTAGATTACCTGCTCAGATCGCCTGTCGATTGTGGATGAAAAGTCATAGTGAAGTCCAACTTAGTGCCTAAAGCTTGATGAATTGCCCTCCAAAATCGAGACATGAACCTTGGGTCTCTATCCAAAATAATTGACACCGGCGGTTCGTGTAACCTTACAATCTCGCCACGATAATTTGGCTAACTTCAAGGGAATAATCCACTCTTACCGGATGAAGTGTGCGACTTAGTCAAACGGTCCACTATTACCCATACCAAGTTCTTCTTAGTAGGCGTAAGGGAAGCCCACTAACAAAGTCCATGGTAATTCTTTCCCACTTCCATCATGAATCTCGATTGATCAAGCAATCCGATGGAACTTGGTGTTCAAATTAACTTGCTAACATGTCGACATTTTCCCACTAATTTAGTAACTTCCCGCTTAAGATCGAAGCCACCAAAATTGTTCTCTTAGATCTCTATACAACTTAATGCCTCCGGGATGCATAGCATAAGGGCTACTATGCGCTTCCCGAAGAATCCTCTGTCTTAACTCCTCATCCTTCGACATATAGACTTTTCCTTTGTAGCATAATACTCTTCATCATTAACGCCATAATCCCCAACTCTCCATTCTGTACTTGCTGTAACTTAGCACTTAGGTCCTTATCAGTCAACTGTCCTCTTTTCACCTCATTCAGCCATGTGGGTTTGACTTGCAACTCTGCCAACAGGCTTCCATCATCATACAACTTAAGTGAGCGAACATAGCCCTTAGATCTGACACAACCTTCCGACTTAGGGCATCAGCTACCACATTCGCCTTGCCCGGGTGGTACTCTATCGAGCAATCGTAATCCTTCAATAACTCCACCCACATTCGCTTCCTCAAGTTTAACTCCTTCTGAGTCAACAAATACTTAAGGCTCTTGTGGTCTGTGTAGATCACTGACCTTTCTCCATAGAGATAGTGCCTCCACACCTTAAGGGCGAAAACCACTGCTGCTAATTCCAAGTCATGGGTTGGGTAGTTAACCTCATGCGGCCTTAACTGTCGAGATGCATATGCGACTACCTTTCCATCTTGCATCAATGCGTAACCCAAACCTGTATGGGAAGCGTCACAATACACCGTGAATTCTTTTCCTGCCTTTGGTGAATCAAGATCGAGCTTAGTTAAAACCTTCTTAAGCTTCTCAAAGCTCTCTTGCTGCTTATCCGACCATACAAAGGGTACTTCCTTCCTCAACAACTTTGTCAAAGGCATGGCTATAGACGAGAACCCTTCCACGAACCTTCTGTAATAGTCTGCCAAACCTAAGAAACTTCGAATCTCAGCCACGGACTTAGGTGGCTTCCAATCCAACACCATTTCGATCTTCCTAGGATCCACTCTTATTCCCTCTGCGGATACCACATGCCCTAAGAACGCCACCTCCTTGAGCCAAAATTCACACTTGCTGAATTTGGCATAGAGCTTCTTCTCTCTTAACACTTGCAGCACAACTCGGAGATGCTCATCATGCTCCTCTTCAGTCTTGGAGTACACCAAAATATCGTCGATGAACACGACAATGAACCTATCCAAGTAAGGTTGGAAAACTCGGTTTATCATATCCATGAACGCGGCTGGAGCGTTCGTCAACCCAAACGGCATTACTACAAACTCAAAATGGCCGTATCTTGTCCTAAAAGCTGTCTTATGGATATATGCCTCCCTCACCTTCAACTAATGATATCCTGACCTCAAGTCTATCTTTGAGAATACTGCGGCCCCTTTCAGCTGATCAAACAAGTCATCAATCCTTGGCAAAGGATACTTGTTCTTAATGGTAACTTATTTAACTGACGGTAATCTATGTACATATGCATTATTTCGTCCTTCTTCTTTACAAATAGGACCGGTGCTCCCAATGGAGACACACTGGGTGTCGAATGAACCCACGATCCAGCAATTCTTGGATTTGATCCTTGAGCTCCACTAACTCCTTTGGCGCCATTCGATATGGAGTGATTGATACAGGAGCTGTTCCCGATAGCAAGTCTATTCCAAATTCCACCTCCCCATCTGGGGGTATTCTTGGTAATTCCTCCGAAAACACATCTTCAAAGTCCTTTACCGTTCTAACTCCATTGACACCTTCTTCCTTTTCACCCAATGCACTTACGAAGGCTAAGAATGCCCTGCACCCTTTCCTAACCATTTTCTCAGCCTTCAACACCGAAACTATGTTAGACAGGTAGTTTCTTCTTTCTCTGATCATTACCACTATTTTATCCTCTGGGGTCCTTAGTTCCATTCGTTTAGCCGCATAATCCAACACGGCTCAGTGCTCTACTAGCCAGTCCATTCTAGGTATGAGTTCAAACTCCCCAAAGGGTAGTTCCATTAAGTCAGCCCGAAAGTTCACTCCTGAATCTCTAAAGGTACACTCGAAAGATCTTATCCACCACTACAGCTTTGGCCTAATGGGCTTACTACATCATCCGCCTATCGAAGGTTCGAGTCTAGGCCTAGTGTTTCCACTACACTACATGCAACATAAGAATGGGTCGAGCCCACATCAATTAAGGCACAATAAGGCTTGCCATAAATAAGGAACGCATCGTTATAACATCCGGTGGCCACCATCCTCCTCCGTGAATCGCATAAACTAAACCCGCTGCCTTGCCTCGAGTTAGCAAGACCTCGCCTTTGTGTTCCACGTCCTCTGCCAGTACCATTACCTCTGTTATTCGAACCATGACATCGTTGAGGCTGTTGTCCTCATCTACCAGCCTGATTAACAATCTGAGCTGCTGATCGACTTTCATCTGGTTTCTTAGGACAATCTTTGAGCATATGGTCCTTGGACCCACACCTAAAACATCCTCCCGTCTTTTTCCAACACTCCCCTAAGTGCTTCTTTCCACAATGATCACAAGGACGATACTGCCATCCTGTACCAGCTTGCTGATTTCGTGGCCCATCAACTCTAGGCCTCTTTTGAACCTTCCCAGACGATCCAAAACCTCTTTTTAGCCTATTCTGATCCATAGTATGCTTTGTAGCATCCTTAATTCCCTTAGCTACCTTGGCCTTTCCCACTAAAGCAGAAGACTCCCGCTCCTGATGCAGTGCTATCAACAATCTCAAATCATCCTTTAGTCCATCCTCAAAACGAACACAACGCCCAATCTCAGTTGCTACTACTCCTCGAGCATATCGGCTCAACCTCAGGAATTCAGCTTCATATTCTGCAACGGACTTGTTCCCTTGAACCAGCCCCAGAAAAGCCTTCCTTTGCTCATCAGTATACTTTGTGCCGACATATTTCTTCTGATATGCTTCCTTAACATAATCCAAGGTTAGATCCTCAACTGTGGCACCATCCCAGACAGTTAAGCACCATTGGTACGCTTCATCGCAGAAGAGGCCACCATTCCTTTAACTTCTCCTCGTGGGTCGATCAATCTCATCCATAATACGCCGGTCACCTCCAACCAAGATTCACCAGACTGGTGCCACACCGACACTCCACGGAACACCTCATCTCCGTTGGCTCGAGTCGCCAGTGCATGACTTTCGAGCTCCCATATTTCGCCCACTCCACCACTTTTTTAGAACTCAAAGCCAAACTGCGATACAAGATCATCCCCGTCGAGCTCACTGCCGACACCAACAAGAGGGGTGGTGGTGGCGGTGGTAACTCATTATCAGACCCTTGACCCGATCTAACGGGTTCTGACACAGCCATTCTTCCTCTACTGCGTCCATGACGATCGCGTCCTCTAGAACTCATATCTAACGATGCGCTTTAATCTGACTTAAGAAAGTTTTATGAATTAGTCCTTATTCCACTGATTACCCGCGAATAAGTTTTATGAAAGGAATTTTAGGAGTGGTTCTTTCATATTCATAATGCACACAGTCTTTACATTCATACATACCTCCATCAAACAATTATGAACTTTCGTTCATTCAGAGACATGTTGTAGTTCGCATTGTTGTTGTTTTTCCACTACCTAGGGGTATTTTCGTAATTTGTCCTACAGGGGTATTTTCATAATTTTTCAAAAAAAAAGTTCATTGGTGATTTTGTCAAAAAGTATTTTGGAAATTTTAAAATCCCGGGCTTTTCGGTAAATTTGAAAATTCCAAGGGTATTTCGGTAATTTTGAATTTCGGGGGTATCTTGGTAATAAACCAGGGTAAATTTGAAAAGTTTAATAATTCAGGGGTATTTCAAAAATTTGCAAAACTTGAGGGTTCTTTTTGAGAATTTGTTTTCCAAATTGGTGCTGTTGCAAAAATTTTGAAAATCAAGGTCGTTCTGGCAATTTTGTAACTTGGGGGCAATTTCGTAATTTTCCCAAAATCAAGGTATTTTGAAATTTTGCAAATTAGGGTTTTTGGACTTGTTATAAAATAATGAAAATGTTGATTAGAACTATGGGTATTTTAGACATTTTATAAACCAAGGGCATTTTTTGTAATTTTACCACTAGGGGTATTTTTGTAATTTTATAAATCAGAAATTTTTTTGGAAAATTGTGTGGGAAAAAATAGTTTTCACAAATTAAAGAAAAATGATTTTAAGAGTTTTAAAATTAGGGTTCTTTCAAAAAAAAAAAAAACATGGCTAGTTCCCTTTCGAATTTTAGTTACTAGGTTTAGCCTATGACCAAGTCTTCTTGGTCAAGGTGAACCAAAGCTACGCACTGTATGATTCGAGTGGAAAGGAGGTGAGTCACACTGACCGCTAAGTACCAAGCTCCCATCGAAACCATTCCTAGGCATGCATGCAGGGTTGCCACACCCACTAAGTCCTCTGGGTTAGGGTGAACCAAGCTACACACTGTAGGATTCTGCAAGAGGAGGTGAGTCACTAGGACTGCTTAAATACCAGGCTCTTCCGGATCCAATCCTAGACATGTGCACAAGAGTTACCACACCCTAACTCGGTTGACTTACCCATAAGTTTGTTTAGTTAGGCATTTAAGTCTTATGTAGTAGTTGGGTTAGACTAGTCCTAGGGTTCAAGTACCTATCATTCTATTCTACGCTCCATTCTTTTTCTACCCTTCTATAAATCACATAATCACACGATGGTTGGGGTACTTACACGGTGGATCATGGGTTTGAGACTTAGGTGCCATGCCATCAAACCCGCCTATTTTCGTAAATACTTCCATAAAACTCCTTTGGGCTCGATTTGAAAACATTTTGGGCCTTAGACCACAGGCTGAGAGTTTAAAATCGGGCTCGATACCAAATCGAAACACCCACACCCAAATTTACACGAGCCCGGACCGGATCTGGTATGTTCCTTGGTGTAAACCGATTAAAAATTCTTTTGTTACTTTGAAAACTGTGTGTTTTGAAGATAGTTCGTTTGTGGGTTGGGCTCGAGTTGAAAACAAGTTTATTTTTATATTGAAAACCCATTTATTTTAGGTGACAAAACATTTAAAGTTTATTTTTAATTAAATTGACTTAATTTTTAAATAACATAAATTTGTAACATAGTAATTAAAACAACAATAAAAACATCACAATGGCCTTATTACATAAAACAAAACCCAAAATAAAATTTGTAGAGTACTTAAATAAAATAAAATGTCCAAATTAAATAAAACTTTAAGCTGAGCATGGCCACCACAAGTTCTGCCATCCCGGTCCATCACTGCTCATCACCTGAAACATGTTCCCACAACGGGGTGAGTCAACAGACTCAATGTGTAACCAACACTAAAATTTAATAGATTTAAGCATACCATGCATATCATGTTCACATAATAATTCAAGATAATGATGCAATCCCGAACCCAAACCTAGATGCCATCTGCTACACATCCCCGTACCAACCTGTACACCGTGGGGCTACTAAGTCAACCCTCCATCCGCTACACACCATCGAAGGCAGTCGCTGCAGTCGACGTGCTCATCGCCCATATAAAATTCATGGCATAGCCACCAGATTAAATAATTGTGTCATGAGACACCACATTCAAATATTGTAACCGAAGTTACCACATTCAGATAATATGACCGAAGTCACCACATTCAGATAGTGAGACCGAAGTCACCACTTTCACTTCCCTTTTTCACATAACTCGAATGCCCCATATTATTCATATCATGCATATAATACTTAAATCCACATTTATGTCACTTTTCACATGTTAAATATAACATATTTCATAATCCTAGTAGGAGTAGGAAACGTACCTGAGTACTTTGTACCATAACATGGTACTTTAGCCACATTCTTACACTTTTATATTAACACATATATCAAGTTAAAGCCATAAATCTATTAAGATTAGTGTGGGGTACACACCTGATTCGCTTAACAACTTCACTAAAATCCCAAAATCTGATCTACTGCCTTAGACCTCAAGTTCCTACATTTGATTAATCACTTACTATTTAGTAAAAGCCTATTTGGTCATAAGACTAAATCCCAAAGGATTATTGCAACCAAAACTTACCTTGTTGCCGATTGAATTAAAAATCAAATCCCAGAAACTTGTATTCTTCCCCTTTGAAATCGGCTAATCACTAGATCCCTTGAATCAGTTAGCTTTCAGTTAAAACAAATAGATCTAAGTACTTAAGATAGGGCCTTGGCCGAATATGTGAGTACACTTACCTTGAAATTCTCAAATCCCGAAAAGTATCCCTTGCCTCGGATGTCCGTCAAATACCTATACACCTATGTTAGATTCGATTCCAACATTAACCCATCATAGATGGCCCTTGGCGAATGTAAATCTGACTTACCTTAGATCCTTGAATTTCAAAGATCCTCCTTGAGTCGACAGTTCAGAACCCTAAACACTCCTTATAATTTCTACCACAAAATAATAATGATATTAGTTCCTATGTTGCGACTTAAAGAAGAGAATAAATTAATGACCATAAAATTCTTACCCTTAATATTGAATTGACAAAGACCTAAGCTTGAAGCCACTTGAGATATTCGGCTATGGCCTTAAAAGGCTTACTTCCGGCTTTCAGAGGGTTTAGAAAGAAAAGAGAAGGAAGAATAAAGATGGAGGATTCGGCTAGAACACAAGGTATTTCGGCTTTGGCTAACAAAAAGAAGAATAAAATTGTAAGAAATTTGACAGAGAGAGGAGAATCTGCTTAAGAAATTCGGTAAAGGAAGAGTGAATGAATGAATGGCCTCTTTTCCTCTAGTAGCCGAAATTACTAGCTAGAGTCCTTTACTTGGCCACCACTCTTCCTTATTTTGATAGCTTTTTCCCTTGAATTATCACTTTATTCAGATTAAAAGAATTTAATCCAACAATTATCTCTTGAAAATAATGATAAATAAATCTCTTATTTATCCCTTATTTATCCACTAATTATAAAAGAATAAAAGCTCCTAGAATTTAGCCGTGTGCCGTCCACCTCTCTACTCCTTGTAGCAAAATAAAACTTTTATTTTAGCTTCCCAAGTGACTCGAACCCAGCCCAATTGCACTGCTTGTGGCGTCACTCACCCAGGGCTTTAAGTGGTATCTTCAGCCACTTTTCCAAGCTTTGTTTGTGTGTCAAATTCCTCCTATTAATTTTCTTAAGGCCACCTTGCCTTTGTTTCCTCTTTTAAACTTAACATTTCCATACATTTCAGTGTTTCCAAAATGTTCACTTTCCTCTTTTAACTTAAGTTTCCAAAATGTTCACTTTCCTCTTTTTAGAAATCTAAATCATTTCTTACATTTCCAAGTTTCCAAAAATGTTCATAATACATTCATAACACATAAGACATGTCATTTCGTACAATTAAACCAAAATGCATTGGCCCTTTTCAGGATGTTATAATTGCTAAATTTAGTATACAACTGCTTGTCTCTTAGAGTCTGCAAAATAGCTCTCAGGTGTTCTGCACGTTCACTCTCATCCTGAGAATAAATCAATATGTCATTGATAAAAACCACTACAAACTTATCCAAATACTGCCAGAAAATACGATTCATTAAATCCATAAAGATTGCAGGAGCATTTCTTAAGCCAAATGGCATGACAAGAAACTCATAATGGCCATATCTCGTCCAAAATGCAGTTTTCGGCACATCTTGCTCCTTAACCCTCAACTGGTAATAGCCAGACCTTAAGTCTATCTTAGAAAACACTGTAGCTCTCTTCATTTGGTCGAACAAATCATCTATCCTTGGCAAAGGATGATTCCTCTTCACTGTTACCTTGTTGAATTGTATGTAGTCTATACACAACCTCATCATCCTGTCTTTCTTCTTCACAAAAAGTACCGGAGCACCCCACGGTGAATAGCTCGGTCTTGCAAAACCCTTATCTGTTAACTCTTGCAATTGAACCTTTAACTCTTTTAACTTTAACGGTGCCATCCTATATGGGGCAACCAAAATAGGTGCTGTACCTGGAACTAACTCAATACCAAGCTCAACCTCTCTAACTGGAGGCAATCCGTGTAACTCTTCCAGGAACACGTTCGGATACTCGCACACCATAGGCACTGATTCAATCTTTACCTCTGACTCTTGAGTATTCAACACAAAGGCGAGATAGGACTCATACCCTTTTCTCATGTATTTCTCAGCTACCACAGATGAAATCATTACAGGCATATTATCCGATTTACCTAATTCAACCCGAATGACATCTCCATTTTCACATCTCAATTCAATAAACTTACTACCACAGTTTACTAAAACATTATGTGCAGTCAACCAATCCATACCCAGAATAAGTATAAATTCATCAAACGACAACAACATGAGATTTTCCAGAAAACAATGACCTCTAATTATCAAAGGACAATTCTTACACACTTTTTCAACTAGCACATGCTTGCCTAATGGGTTCGACACTTTTACCACAAATTCTGTAGACTCAACAATCATACTCATGCTAGATACCAATTTTATGAAAATATAAGAATGGGTAGACCTCGGATCAATCAAAGCAACAACAGAGATATCATGAAGAGAAAAAGTACCCGTTATCACATCTAGAGATGATGTCTTTTCGCGAACGCGAACGACATAAGTCCTTGCAGGTGCTCGACCCTCCGATCTCACAGTAGAGTCTCTAGGTGCACCTCTGCTACTAGTCCCACTCCTGGGTTCCTTTGTGGTCTACCCCTTGAAGGTACATTACTCGTTCTTGCTTCTTATTTTCTGTCTTTCTCATCCCTCTTTGGACAGTTCCGAATGAAGTGGTCGGGTGAACCACATTTGTAGAAATTACGGTTGTTTCCACAACATTCTCTAGTATGTTGCCTACCACAATTTGGACACTCTGGTTTATTTGACTTTGTATTGCCCACGCTTGCCATCGAAGTGGCTTGAACTCTCAAGCCCAAATATGTATTACCCCGATCTCGATGTGAATACCCAACTGAAGCAGTCGTTCGAGGGTTCATTTCTTTAGACCTCTTTGATTGAGTTTGGAATGATTTACTCATTGGCCTCTTCCTTGCATCTCAGGCCTCAATCATGGCTTTTCTCTTTTCCTTATTCAACTCTTCAGTCTTGCAGGCTCTACCGTCCAACACCATAAATTCCTTTAATTCCAAGATTCCAACTAACAATCTGATATCCTCATTCAACCCATCTTCGAACCTCTTGCACAAAATAGCTTCCGTAGATACACATTCTTATGCATACTTAATGAGCCTAACAAATTCGAGGTCATACTCTGCTACAGTCATCTTGCCTTGCTTTAATTCAAGGAACTCCTTCCGTTTCTAGTCAACAAATCGCTGACTTATGTACTTCTTTCGGAACTCTTCTAGGAAGAAGTCTCATGTTACTTTCTCCCTTGGTACTATGGATGTTAGCGTTTTCCACCAATGATATGTTGAGTCTCTTAGAAATGACACTACACATTTTAAGCTCTCCTTAGGCATGCAAGGGAGTTTATCGAATACCCTCATAGAGTTCTCAAGCCAAAACTTCGCTCTCTCAGGGTCATCATCTATGTTGGCTCTAAATTCCTTGGCCTTTTGTTTTTGAATCTTATCGACTGGGGGTTTGGTCATTCTTACCAAATCTATACTTTGACGAGCCACGGGGACTGGCCAAGGTATAGGTGGGGGTGGAGGAGGTTGAACATTAGGGTTTGCTCGCACAAATTCGGTGTACCAGTTACTCATCATGTGGAGAAAGGCTTCTTGAGCCTCTTCTCCTTAACCTAAAGTCTTGGGTCTACTTTCTATAGGCGCGGTCCCTCGCGTGGAATCCAACGCATTACTAGCAGCATCATCAAAAGTAGATCGGTCAGGATCCATTTACTATATGAAAACATAGTTTTAAAAAAATTGTCAGGAGTCACCACACTATCAATATACGTTATGGCATGTATAGCTAGACTTTTACACATGCTAGGTAGTCTGAGAACTGACTAAAACATAGCTTTGATACAACTAAATTTAACACCCCTTACCCATATTCAACGCCGAAATAGAGTACGAGGCATTACTAGGCTTATACGTAATCAATGATACAATTTCAAGACTTGACTTTCTCTCCAAATTAAAACTTTTGATAACACCTCTTAAACAAACCTACAAGGATTAAATCACGCTTTAAGAATAGTTCGGGATCAAATCGAACTCTTTAAGGGATCCCTAAAAGTTTTAGAAAAATTTTCATGAAACAGTCAACACGTCTGTGTGGAAGAAGGGACACGCCCGTGTGGCATATCACATGCCTATGTTCCAGACCCATGTGGAATTATTTCTCAATTTGAACCTACAAGGGTTTTCACACGGCCAGACACACGCTCGTGTCCTTGGCTCGTGTCCTCAACACGGCCTCGACACGCCCGTGTCTTAGCCCGTGTGCCAAAAGCCTTGGCATTCTATTTTTGACGTCATCATCCTATAAATGTCACATGGCCTAGGCATACACCCGTGTCCTTCGACCGTGTGGCGAATTAAATTCCAATTTCAGGTGCAGACTTCACACGGCCTGGGCACATGCCCATGTCCAAGGTCGTGCCTTCCACACGGATGAGACACACGGCCGTGTCTCTGCCCGTGTGTTTACTACTAAGCATACTGACTTGTGAACCTAGTATGCAAGGGGACACATGGCCTAACCACATGCCTATGAGGTTGACCGTGTGTCACACACGGCCTAGACACACACCCGTGTGTCTACCCGTGTGGACAAGAACAAGGCTATTTGCCAAGCTCTTTTTATCACCCTAACTCATACCAACTTAAATCACATTCAACCATCAACCATTCATGCATGCTTAAATTAAGTAAATCAACATGCTACTTGGAAAATCATGAATAATCTCATCTTTTCATAGATTTATAAGAAAAAGCTACCCAATATGACCTTATACAAAAGGGTTCATTGTTAAATGAGCCAACACATTTGGCCAAAACAATATGACATTCAACTAAGTCTAGTCCTTATACATGCCATACTCAAAATGCTAAGTCTAAATATACCAAGATGTGCTGATAGTGTGGGTGATCTTCTGATTATCTTTGTATCCCGAGCTGGCTCTTTGACACTATAAAACAAAGGAAAAGAATGGTTGTAAGCTTTTAAGCTTAGTAAGTCTATATGTAAACAATAAGCATCATATCATATGCTAATCAATCAACGACATTACATACTAAGTAAGAACAATTCACATTTTCATAATCATGCTTACTCATCTCAACTCTTATGCCTTGCACTTATCACCACAAAGCCACACGAAATATTTACTTAAACAAATTTCTCGATGAACCCTTTGGAATGATACAAAGTACCCAATGGTTTCGCACATAGCCCACCATTAATCAATAATACGATGGTATCACACACAGCCCACCAACAATGGTAATTTCAATGGTATCGCACATAGCCCTCCAAATGATAATATAAACAATGGTATTGCACAAAGCCCACCATCACTTACATATTTACAGATATTTATCCGTACCCACATTTCTATTATGAGGTTCATTCGAGAATTACTCATTTTCTATCATTTCAAATCAATCTCACTAATAAGTATTTACATTCATACAATGCATCAATAGGTAACAACATATGTATTAAAGATGTATCGTTTACACATAAACTTACCTCGGTGCAAAATATGTTAATTTGCGGCTTAATCCGTAACCTTGCCTTTTCCCCGGTCAAGGTTGTTTCCGTGTTCTTCTTGATCTAAAATAATAAAATTTACTCATTTAATCACTACATAAATCATTACACTTGAAAATTTTTACTTAAGCAAAAATAACCGTTTTGCCTTTATACTTTGACAAAATTACAATTTTGCCCCTAGGCTTGTAAATCGATTTTAATCATATTTTCTCATCAAAAAAGCCTAGCTGAACATTTATTACTCTTATAACCTTATTTCCTTAGTCTACTATCCATAAAAGAAGTCCAACCTTACCCTAATTAGAGTTGACCGACACATGCCATACACATGCAAAAATAAAAGTCACATTATTGCCATTCATGGGATTCGAACCTCTTCCCTCATGCAATTACTCATGCGCCAACACCACTTTACTACTAGCCCATTTATGCTAACATTAAACACTTAAATTAACTTAAGCATCATAATCACTTGATCCACTTCACTAAATTCTCCATTCTAAAAATTATTCTAAACCAATTAATTCCAAGCCTTCCTTTTTTTAATACTTAAAACCAAATTTTCTCCTATAGCTCAGCCTTCCTTAGCTTATAACTAGCACCTAAAATACCTCAATCAACACCACAATGACCACACTTATGCAAAATAATTTAATAAAATTTAACCCCTATTTCAGGATGTTACAATTCTACCTTCCTTAAAAATGATTTCGTCCTCAAAATTTCCAATCAACAACTAACACACTACTCAAATCACACCACTATGCTTTCGCTGCGCACTCTGCCCTTAAAAACTACAATGTACTTTTTAACATAATCTTGAATCTTTTTTTTTTAGAAAAAACCAAACATCTAACCACAACGGCAAACCGTTATCTACCACTTATACCAAAAATTTTTCTTATAGTCCGCAGACCCAACTCGAAGTGCTTCACCGATTCCTTTAACCTCCTCCAATACTTCCTTAACTATCTGAGTCAGCTCATCAATCCCAACTCGATCATGAGACCCCGTCTCAGCCACTAGCGATGCTAACACCTCCTTTCTGGAAATATGCCTCGGTGCCGAAGATCTAGCCCTAGCACCTCGGCCTTTACTACATCCACGACGACCACGTCCCCTAAAACTCATGTCTACGATCGCGATCTAATCTGCCTTAATAAGTTTTATGCATTAGTCTTTGTTCTGCTGATTACCCGCGAAGAAATTTTTATGAAAAGAGGTTTAATAGTGGTTTTTTCGATCAATCAAAGTTTCAGCTCAAGTTCACTATTCTAATTCAGAGAATCACATTCACATTCATCCAAAACATTCACTTCACTACTTTGGGCATTTTCGTCCATTCCCAACCCAAGGGTAATTTCGTCATTTGTCCTACAAGGGTATTTTAGTAAGAAATCGGGGTCATTTTGAAAATCTTTCCAAATCAAAGGCATTCCAAAATATACAAAACTCGAGGTTATTTTGAAAATCTTCCAAATTAATGGTATCGCAGAAATTTCTGAAATCAGGGTTATTTTGGTAATTTTGTAAGTTAGAGGTAATTTAGTAATTTTCAAATCTGGGTATCTTGCTATTTCAAAAATATGGATTTTGGTATTTTGTAAGGTAAGAAAATCTTAGTAACGATGAGGGTAGTATGGAAATTTTATAAACCAAGGGTATTGTAGTAATTTACAAACCAGGGGTAATTGGGTAATTTTGCAAATTGGGAATTTTTCAGAATTTTTTTTTCAAAGTCCAAAATGGTTTTTACAAATCAAAGGGGTAATTTGGTGATTTTAAAACTAAGGTTTTCATAAAACAGAGTAGCTAGTCCCTTTCGGGTTTGAATTATCGGGTTTAGCCGGTGAATAAGTCCTCTTGGTTAGGGTGAACCGTCACTACGCACCAGGTAGGATTCGAGTAAAGAGGAGGTGAGTCACTAGGACTGCTTAAATACCAAGCTCTTACCGAATCCACTCCTAGACATGCGTACAATGGTTGCCACACCCTAACTCGGTGACTTAGTCACATGTTTGTTTAGTTGTTCTTAAGTCTTATGCATGTGTTTGAGTGCACTAGTCCTAGGGTTGAATAGCCCTAATCTTCTAGTCTACGAGCCCAATTATGCCCATAACATTCACATATACAAATCACTTCAATAGTCGAGGTAGTTACCGACGGACTTGGCCTGAGATACAAAGCCATACCGAATAAACTGAAAAATTTATGAAAGCCCAAATCTTTGAAAAGCCCACCTTAAAAATAATGTTTTGGGCCCAAAACCCTCAAAGTCGAAGTTTTGATCCAGTGCTTTGATACCAAATCAGAACACCCCAAACCCGGCCCATTCGCTGACGTCCAATTTGAAATGCCATCTGCGAAAATGTTTGAAAAGATTTTAACTTAAAAGTAAAACATAAAAGTTAGTTTTCTTTACTAAAACATTGTATAATTAAAATTTCAAATAAGTTTAAGTTGTTACAAATTCTTCGATTTAAAAACTCTAACATATATTTTAAAATATAAGTTGCTAAAAAAACATTTTCAAATAATACTTTAATCGTGAATCCACTTTCAACATAATAATAAACCTCAAATACCTTAAAAGGCCCTTATTACAATAAACCTTACTTAAAAATACTGAAAATATAAATTACGTAAATAATTAAGAACATCTTCTCGCATGGGCCACCTCGCATCCACTCCAACCCAGGTCAAGCTTTATGCATCACCGCGATGTTGGTAAAATTGGGTGAGTCAAGCAGACTCAATGCATAGTTATTTCACATGTCTCCACATATGGGCTTGGCCCACATCCACACATCAATACATATCGATGATAAGGCAATATATCCACATAATTCCACATATTGGGCTTGGCCCTTATCCACATTGATCCACATAACCACCATGCAAAATGCATAAATATGCAACATGAAGCCCAACCCAACCTAATGTCCATCCGTCACACCTACCTTGGCAAACCCACGCCCAAGGTCGTGGCTAATCCACCGATCAACCAAGTGATCCACATATCTTACCTTGGCACTGCTTTGCCCAAGGCCGTGGTGAGCCACCAATCACATAAGTGATCCCACATATCAATCACCCACGGTGATGCACACGACTATCAACCGCCGAGATGTGGCACCTAGCTAACACCTCCTTGATGAGGCACATAGCCAACATCAAGCGCCAATGTAGCACAAGGCTAACATTAGACCACGTACATAAAGTACACCCTTTCCTTCGATAGTTGCATCCCAAGTCCCATGCATACATATATATCATGGCAACATATCACTTGAATAATTATACATCACATGCCATCACATTTCATGCATATATCAAATGTAAATCAACGTCATAAAATATCGACTGTTGAACGATTACCCATCATGGGTATCCACCATTTTAGCCATTACTTTGGCTACCATTCACATCATATCACATATACAAAAATATAACACATACACACAACAAGAGAACAGTGCGATAACTACGCACCTTTTCTTTGGCACAATCGATCAAATCCCGAAAGTTCCTCTTAATCACTGTCGATCTGTCCCTAAACATCCATAGTCCAAATCGGTCAACACAATAAACCTAATGGCCTATGGCTGAATATCACAAACCTCCTTACCTTACTAATCTAAATCCCGACTCACCACTTGCCCCTTGAATAGTCGAAATCTCTACTTAACAACCATTAGAATCGGCTTAGCACCTGAAAACTATAAAGATGGCCCTTGGCCGAATACCTTTTTGACTTACCTTAGCTTACCTTGATTACTTCCAATCCCGAAAGACTCCTTTGATGCTCCCTAATGTCAGCACTATACAAACACCCTCAGAGAAACGACTTCTAGATCCCAAAGAGAAAAAGTTTCGGCACTTAATGGTGAAGAGAGAAAACAAAACAATGGAGAGGGTTTAATGTTTAGAGGATTCAACTATGGTGTTTCCAAATGAAGATGTAATATTCGGCAATGGCAACCTTAAAGTAGATTTCGATTTAAGCAAAATAAAAGAAAAGAAAGAGATGTGAAAGAAGAAAGAAAATACATGCACAAATGGTTCTAACTTTCGGCTCTTGTCAAAGGAAAATAAGGTGCAAATTTCGGCAACACACCAAGATGAAAAGAAAGTTTGAAAGAGAGAATTCTATGGCCAACAATTTCGACAAAAAGAAAATGAAGAAAAAGAATTGCCAAGAACTGATCACCCCTATTTATATTACCCAATTTTGGCACACCTATTTCCTATCATATCCCTTAATTCTTCCCTATCATATCCCTTATTCTTTCCTCATTTATCTCTTATCCTATCATGTAAAATAAAGCCACAATTTTCTCCTAATCTTCCTCCTATCCCTTTCAAAATTCAACCAACCCCTCTAGCCCCAAAAACAGACTAGGTTCATGGCCAAGAGAGTCAACCTTTGCCAACTATTCTATCCATAACACATTCCTCAATTCAAGCCTTATGTCCCCTTATCATTCCAAATTTTCTTGATTCCATACCTTAAGTTAACACTTACCTTATTTCCTTAGTCTACTATCCATAAAAGATAAAGTCCAACCTTACCTTAATTAGAGTTGACCGACACATGCCATACACATGCAAAATAAAAGTCACCTTATTGCCATTCATGGGATTCAACCTCTTCCTCATGCAATTACTCATGCGCCAACACCACTTTACTACTAGCTCATTTATGCTAACATTAAACACTTAAATTAACTTAAGCATCATAATCACTTGATCCACTTCACTAAATTATCCATTCTAAAATTATTCTAAACCAATTAATTCCAAGCCTTCCTTTTTTTTTTAATACTTAAAACCAAATTTTCTCCTATAGCTCAGCCTTCCTTAGGTTATAACTAGCACCTAAAATACCTCAACCAACACCGCAATGACCACACTTATGCAAAATAATTTAATAAAATTTAACCCCTATTTTAGGATGTTACAATTCTACCCTCCTTAAAAATAATTTTGGCCTCGAAATTTCCAATCAACAACTAACACACTACTCAAATCACACCACTATGCTTTCGCTGCGCACTCTGCCCTTAAAAACTACAATGTACTTTTTAACATAATCTTGAATCTTTTTTTTTTAAAAACAAACATCTAACCACAACGGCAAACCGTTATCTACCACTTATACCAAAAATTTTCTTACAGTCCACAGACCCAACTCGAAGTGCTTCACCGATTCCTTTAACCTCCTCCAATACTTCCTTAACTATCTGAGTTAGCTCATCAATCCCAACTCGATCATGAGACCCCGTCTCAGCCACTAGCGATGCTAACGCCTCCTTTTCAGAAATATGCCTCGGTGCCGAAGATCTAGCCCTAGCACCTCGGCCTTTACTACATCCACGATGACCATGTCCCCTAGAACTCATGTCTACGATCGCGATCTAATCTGCCTTAATAAGTTTTATGCATTAGTCTTTGTTCCGCTGATTATCCGCGAAGAAATTTTTATGAAAAGAGGTTTAATAGTAGTTCTTTCGATCAATCAAAGTTTCAGCTCAAATTCACTATTCTAATTAAGAGAATCACATTCACATTCATCCATAACATTCACTTCACTACTTTGGGCATTTTCGTCCATTCCCAACCCAAGGATAATTTCGTCATTTATCCTACAAGGGTATTTTAGTAAGAAATCGGGGTCATTTTGAAAATCTTTCCAAATCAAAGGCATTCCAAAATATACAAAACTCGAGGTTATTTTGAAAATTTTCCAAATTAATGGTATCACAGAAATTTCTGAAATCGGGGTTATTTTGGTAATTTTGTAAGTCAGGGGTAATTTAGTAATTTTCAAATTTGGGTATCTTGCTATTTCACAAAATATGGATTTTTGGTATTTTTGTAAGGTAAGAAAATCTTAGTAACAGTCGAGGGTAGTATGGAAATTTTATAAACCAAGGGTATTGTAGTAATTTTCAAACCAGGGGTAATTGGGTAATTTTGCAAATTGGGAATTTTTCAGAATTTTTTTTTCAAAGTCCAAAATGGTTTTTACAAATCAAAGGGGTAATTTGGTGATTTTAAAACTAAGGTTTTTATAAAACAGTGTAGCTAGTCCCTTTCGGGTTTGAATTATCGGGTTTAGCCGGTGAATAGGTCCTCTTGGTTAGGGTGAACCATCACTACGCACCAGGTAGGATTCGAGTAAAGAGGAGGTGAGTCACTAGGACTACTTAAATACCAAGCTCTTATCGAATCCACTCCTAGACATGCGTACAATGGTTGCCACACCCTAACTCGGTGACTTAGTCACAGGTTTGTTTAGTTGTTCTTAAGTCTTATGCATGTGTTTGAGTGTACTAGTTCTAGGGTTGAATAGCCCTAATATTCTAGTCTACGAGCCCAATTATGCCCATAACATTCACATATACAAATCACTTCAATAGTCAGAGGTACTTACCTGGCGGACTTCGGGTCGAAGATACAAAAGCCATACCGAATAAACTGAAAAATTTATGAAAGCCCAAATCTTTGAAAAGCCCACCTTAAAAATAATGTTTTAGGCCCAAAACCCTCAAAGTCGAAGTTTTGAACTGTGCTCGATACCAAATCAGAACACCCCAAACCCGACCCATTTGCTACGTCCGAATTTGAAATGCCACTACGAAAAACGTTTGAAAAGATTTTAACTTAAAAGTAAAACATAAAAGTTAGTTTTCTTTACTAAAACATTGTATAATTAAAATTTCAAATAAGTTTAAGTTGTTACAAATTCTTCGATTTAAAAACTCTAACATATATTTTAAAATATAAGTTGCTAAAAAAAATAAAACATTTTCAAATAATACTTTAATCGTCAATCCACTTTCAACATAATAATAAACCTCAAATCCCTTAAAAGGCCCTTATTACAATAAACCTTACTTAAAAATACTGAAAATATAAATTACGTAAATAATTAAGAACATCTTCTGCATGGGCCACCTCGTATCCACTCCAACCCAGTCCAAGCTTTATGCATCACCTGCGATGTTGGTAAAAATTGGGTGAGTCAAACAGACTCAGTGCATAGTTATTTCACATGTCTCCACATATGGGCTTGGCCCACATCCACACATCATTACATATCAGATGATAAGGCAATATATCCACATAATTCCACATATTGGGCTTGGCCCTTATCCACATTGATCCACATAATCAGTCATGCAAAATGCATAAATATGCAACATGAAGCCCAACCCAACCTAATGTCCATCCGTCACACCTACCTTGGCAAACCCGCTGCCCAAGGCCGTGGCTAATCCACCGATCAACCAAGTGATCCACATATCTTTCCTTGGTAGACCTGCTTGCTTCAAGGCCGTGGCTGAGCCACCAATCACATAAGTGATCCCACATATCAATCACCCACGGTGATGCACACACTATCAACCGCGAGATGTGGCACCTAGCCAACACCTCCCTTGATGAGGCACATAGCCAACATCAAGCGCCAATGTAGCACAAGGCTCACATTAGACCACGTACATAGAGTACACCCTTTCCTTCGATAGTTGCATCCCAAGTCCCATGCATACATATATATCATGGCAACATATCACTTGAACAATTATACATCACATGCCATCACATTTCATGCATATATCAAATATAAATCAACGTCACAAAATATCGACTGGTTGAACGATTACCCATCATGGGTATCCACCATTTTAGCCCTTACTATACCATTCACATCATATCACATATACAAAATATAACACATACACACAACAAGAGAACGGTCGATAACCACGCACCTTTTCTTTGGCACAATCGATCAAATCCGAAAGTTCCTCTTAATCACCGCCGATCGTCCCTAAACATCCATAGTCCGAATCGGTCAACACAATAAACCTAATGGCCTATGGCTGAATATCACAAACCTCCTTACCTTACTAATCTAAATCTCGACTCACCACTTGCCTCTTGAATAGTCAAAATCTCTACTTAACAACCATTAGAATCGACAGCACATGAAAACTATAAAGATGGCCCTTGGCCGAATACCTTTTGACTTACCTTAGCTTACCTTGATTACTTCCAATCCCGAAGACTCATTTGATGCTCCCTAATGTCGACACTATACAAACACCCTCGTGAGAAATGACTTCTAGATCCCAAAGAGAAAAGTTTGAGACTTAATGATGAAGAGAGAAACAAAACAATGGAGAGGGTTTAATGTTTAGAGGATTCAGCTATGGTGTTTCCAAATGAAGATGTAATATTCGCAATGGCAACCTTAAAGTAGATTTCGATTTAAGCAAAATAAAAGAAAAGAAAGAGATGTGAAAGAAGAAAGAAAACACATGCACAAATGGTTCTAACTTTTGGCTCTTGTCAAAGGAAAATAAGGTGCAAATTTCTAAGAACACACCAAGATGAAAAGAAAGTTTGAAAGAGAGAATTCTATGGCCAACAATTTCGGCAAAAGAAAATGAAGAAAAGAATTGCCAAGAACCCATCACCCCTATTTATATTACCCAATTTTGACACCTATTTCCTATCATATCCCTTAATTCTTCCCTATCATATCCCTTATTCTCTCCTCATTTATCTCTTATCCTATCATGTAAAATAAAGCCACAATTTTCTCCTAATCTTCCTCCTATCCCTTTCAAAATTCAACCAACCCTCTAGCCCCAAAAATGCACCAGGTTCATGGCCAAGAGAGCCAACCTTTGCCAACTATTCTATCCATAACACATTCCTCAATTCAAGCCTTATGTCCCCTTATCATTCCAAATTCTCTTGATTCCATACCTTAAGTTAACACTTACCTTATTTCCTTAGTCTACTATCCATAAAAGATAAAGTCCAACCTTACCTTAATTAGAGTTGACCACACATGCCATACACATGCAAAATAAAAGTCACCTTATTGCCATTCATGGATTCAACCTCTTCCTTATGCAATTACTCATGCGCCAACACCACTTTACTACTAGCTCATTTATGCTAACATTAAACACTTAAATTAACTTAAGCATCATAATCACTTGATCCACTTCACTAAATTATCCATTCTAAAAATTATTCTAAACCAATTAATTCCAAGCCTTCCCTTTTTTTTTAATACTTAAAACCAAATTTTCTCCTATAGCTCAGGCCTTCCCTTAGCTTATAACTAGCACCTAAAATACCTCAATCAACACCACAATGACCACACTTATGCAAAATAATTTAATAAAATTTAACCCCTATTTTAGGATGTTACAATTCTACCCTCCTTAAAAATAATTTCGGCCTCAAAATTTCCAATCAACAACTAACACACTACTCAAATCACACCACTACGCTTTCACAAGACTCTCTGCAATTAAAAACTACAATGTACTTTTTAACATAATCTTGAATCTTTTTTTTTTAAAAAACCAAACATCTAACCACAACGGCAAACCGTTATCTACCACTTATACCAAAAAATTTTCTTACAGTCCACAGACCCAACTCAAGTGCTTCACCGATTCCTTTAACCTCCTCCAATACTTCCTCAACTATCCGAGTCACTCATCAATCCCAACTCGATCATGAGACCCGTCTCACCACTAGCGATGCTAACCCTCCTTTCAAAAATATGCCTCGATGTCAAGATCTAGCCCTAGCACCTCGGCCTTTACTACATCCACGATGACCACGTCCCTTAGAACTCATGTCTACTATCGCGATCTAATCTGCCTTAATAAGTTTTATGCATTAGTCTTTGTTCCGCTGATTATCCGCGAAGAAATTTTTATGAAAAGAGGTTTAATAGTGGTTCTTTCGATCAATCAAAGTTTCAGCTCAAGTTCACTATTCTAATTAAGAGAATCACATTCACATTCATCCATAACATTCACTTCACTACTTTGGGCATTTTCGTCCATTCCCAACCCAAGGATAATTTCGTCATTTATCCTACAAGGGTATTTTAGTAAGAAATCGGGGTCATTTTGAAAATCTTTCCAAATCAAAGGCATTCCAAAATATACAAAACTCGAGGTTATTTTGAAAATTTTCCAAATTAATGGTATTGCAGAAATTTTTGAAATCGGGTTATTTTGGTAATTTTGTAAGTCAGGGGTAATTTAGTAATTTTCAAATCTGGGTATCTTGCTATTTCACAAAATATGGATTTTTGGTATTTTTGTAAGGTAAGAAAATCTTAGTAATATTCGAGGGTAGTATGGAAATTTTATAAACCAAGGGTATTGTAGTAATTTTCAAACCAGGGGTAATTGGGTAATTTTGCAAATTGGGAATTTTTCAGAATTTTTTTTTCAAAGTCCAAAATGGTTTTACAAATCAAAGGCGTAATTTGGTGATTTTAAAACTAAGGTTTTTATAAAACAGTGTAGCTAGTCCCTTTCAGGTTTGAATTATCGGGTTTAGCCGGTGAATAGGTCCTCTTGGTTAGGGTGAACCGTCACTACGCACCAGGTAGGATTCGAGTAAAGAGGAGGTGAGTCACTAGGACTACTTAAATACCAAGCTCTTATCGAATCCACTCCTAGACATGCGTACAATGGTTGCCACACCCTAACTCGGCGACTTAGTCACAGGTTTGTTTAGTTGTTCTTAAGTCTTATGCATGTGTTTGAGTGTACTAGTCCTAGGGTTCAATAGCCCTAATCTTCTAGTCTATGAGCCCAATTATGCCCATAACATTCACATATACAAATCACTTCAATAGTCAGAGGTACTTACCTTGCGGACTTCGGGTCGAAGATACAGGTGCCATACCAGAATAAACCTGAAAAATTTATGAAAGCCCAAATCTTTGAAAAGCCCACCTTAAAAATAATGTTTTTGGGCCCAAAACCCTCAAAGTCGAGTTTTGAACCAGGCTCTGATACCAAACTGTAACACCCCAACCCGGCCCATTCGCTACGTCCGAATTTGAAATGCCACTGTGGAAAATGTTTGAAAAGATTTTAACTTACAAGTAAAACATAAAAGTTAGTTTTCTTTACTAAAACATTGTATAATTAAAATTTCAAATAAGTTTAAGTTGTTACAAATTCTTCGATTTAAAAACTCTAACATATATTTTAAAATATAAGTTGCTAAAAAAAATAAACATTTTCAAATAATACTTTAATCGTCAATCCACTTTCAACATAATAATAAACCTCAAATCCCTTAAAAGGCCCTTATTACAATAAACCTTACTTAAAAATATTGAAAATATAAATTACGTAAATAATTAAGAACATCTTTGCATGGGCCACCTCGTATCCACTCCAACCCAGTCCAAGCTTTATGCATCACCTGCGATGTTGGTAAAAATTGGGTGAGTCAAATAGACTCAGTGCATAGTTATTTCACATGTCTCCACATATGGGCTTGGCCCACATCCACACATCATTACATATCAGATGATAAGGAAATATATCCACATAATTCCACATATTGGGCTTGGCCCTTATCCACATTGATCCACATAATCAGTCATGCAAAATGCATAAATATACAACATGAAGCCCAACCCAACCTAATGTCCATCCGTCACACCTACCTTGGCAAACCCACTGCCCAAGGCCGTGGCTAATCCACCGATCAACCAAGTGATCCACATATCTTACCTTGGCAGACCTGCTACCCAAGGCCGTGGCTGAGCCACCAATCACATAAGTGATCCCACATATCAATCAGTCCACGGTGATGCACACAGCTATCAACCGCCGAGATGTGGCACCTAGCCAACACCTCCCTTGATGAGGCACATAGCCAACATCAAGCACCAATGTAGCACAAGGCTAACATTAGACCACATACATAAAGTACACCCTTTCCTTCGATAGTCGCATCCCAAGTCCCATGCATACATATATATCATGGCAACATATCACTTGAACAATTATACATCACATGCCATCACATTTCATACATATATCAAATGTAAATCAACGTCATAAAATACTGACCTGGTTGAACGATTACCCATCATGGGTATCCACCATTTTAGCCCTTACTATACAAAAATATAACACATACACACAACAAGAGAACAGTGCGATAACCACGCACCTTTTCTTTGGCACAATCGATCAAATCCCGAAAGTTCCTCTTAATCACTGTCGATCTGTCCCTAAACATCCATAGTCCAAATTGGTCAACATAATAAACCTAATGGCCTATGGCTGAATATCACAAACCTCCTTACCTTACTAATCTAAATCCCGAATCACCACTTGCCCCTTGAATAGTCGAAATCCCTGCAAAAACAACCATTAGAATCGACTTAGCACATGAAAACTCTAAAGATGGCCCTTGGCCGAATACCTTTTTGACTTACCTTGGCTTACCTTGATTACTTCCAATCCCGAAAGACTCTTTTGATGCTCCCTAATGTCGACACTATACAAACACCCTCAGAGAAATGGCTTCTAGATCCCAAAGAGAAAGAGTTTTGGCACTTAATGGTGAAGAGAGAAAACACAACAATGGAGAAGGTTTAATGTTTAGAGGATTCGCTATGGTGTTTCCAAATGAAGATGTAATATTCTAAAATGGCAACCTTAAAGGAGATTTCGATTTAAGCAAAATAAAAGAAAAGAAAGAGATGTGAAAGAAGAAAGAAAATACATGCACAAATGGTTCTAACTTTCTATCTTGTCAAAGGAAAATAAGGTGCAAATTTCAAGAACACACCAAGATGAAAAGAAAGTTTGAAAGAGAGAATTCTATGGCTAACAATTTGACAAAAAGAAAATGAAGAAAAAGAATTGCCAAGAACTGATCACCCTATTTATATTACCCAATTTCGGCACACCTATTTCCTATCATATCCCTTAATTCTTCCCTATCATATCCCTTATTCTCTCCTCATTTATCTCTTATCCTATCATATAAAATAAAGCCACAATTTTCTCCTAATCTTCCTCCTATCCCTTTCAAAATTCAACCAACCCCTCTAGCCCCAAAAACTGACTAGGTTCATGGCCAAGAGAGTCAACCTTTGCCAACTATTCTATCCATAACACATTCCTCAATTCGAGCCTTATGTCCCCTTATCATTCCAAATTTTCTTGATTCCATACCTTAAGTTAACACTTACCTTATTTCCTTAGTCTACTATCCATAAAAGATAAAGTCCAACCTTACCTTAATTAGAGTTGACCGACACATGCCATACACATGCAAAATAAAAGTCACCTTATTGCCATTCATGGATTCAACCTCTTCCCTCATGCAATTACTCATGCGCCAACACCACTTTACTACTAGCTCATTTATGCTAAAATTAAACACTTAAATTAACTTAAGCATCATAATCACTTGATCCACTTCACTAAATTATCCATTCTAAAAATTATTCTAAACCAATTAATTCCAAGCCTTCCTTTTTTTAATACTTAAAACCAAATTTTCTCCTATAGCTCAGCCTTCCTTAGCTTATAACTAGCACCTAAAATACCTCAATCAACACCACAATGACCACACTTATGCAAAATAATTTAATAAAATTTAACCCCTATTTCAGGATGTTACAATTCTACACTCCTTAAAAATAATTTCGTCCTCAAAATTTCCAATCAACAACTAACACACTACTCAAATCACACCACTATGCTTTCGCTGCGCACTCTGCCCTTAAAAACTACAATGTACTTTTTAACATAATCTTGAATCTTTTTTTTTTAAAAAACCAAACATCTAACCACAACGGCAAATCGTTATCTACCACTTATACCAAAAATTTTTCTTACAGTCCACAGACCCAACTCGAAGTGCTTCACCGATTCCTTTAACCTCCTCCAATACTTCCTTAACTATCTGAGTCAGCTCATCAATCCCAACTCGATCATGAGACCCCGTCTCAGCCACTAGCGATGCAAACCCTCCTTTCCGAAAATATGCCTCGATGCCGAAGATCTAGCCCTAGCACCTCGGCCTTTACTACATCCACGACGACCACGTCCCCTAGAACTCATGTCTACGATCGCGATCTAATCTGCCTTAATAAGTTTTATGCATTAGTCTTTGTTCCGTTGATTACCCGCGAAGAAATTTTTATGAAAAGAGGTTTAATAGTGGTTCTTTCGATCAATCAAAGTTTCAGCTCAAGTTCACTATTCTAATTCAGAGAATCACATTCACATTCATCCATAACATTCACTTCACTACTTTGGGCATTTTCGTCCATTCCCAACCCAAGGGTAATTTCGTCATTTATCCTACAAGGGTATTTTAGTAAGAAATCGGGGTCATTTTGAAAATCTTTCCAAATCAAAGGCATTCCAAGATATACAAAAATCGAGGTTATTTTGAAAATTTTCCAAATTAATGGTATCGCAAAAATTTCTGAAATCGGGGTTATTTTGGTAATTTTGTAAGTCAGGGGTAATTTATTAATTTTCAAATCTGGGTATCTTGCTATTTCGCAAAATATGGATTTTTGGTATTTTTGTAAGGTAAGAAAATCTTAGTAACAGTCGAGGGTAGTATGGAAATTTTATAAACCAAGGGTATTGTAGTAATTTAATAAACCAGGGGTAATTGGGTAATTTTGCAAATTGAGAATTTTTCATATTTTTTTTTCAAAGTCCAAAATGGTTTTACAAATCAAAGGCGTAATTTGGTGATTTTAAAACTAAGGTTTTTATAAAACAGTCTAGCTAGTCCCTTTCGAGTTTGAATTATCGGGTTTAGTCGGTGAATAGGTCCTCTTGGTTAGGGTGAACCGTCACTACGCACCAGGTAAGATTCGAGTAAAGAGGAGGTGAGTCACTAGGACTGCTTAAATACCAAGCTCTTACCGAATCCACTCCTAGACATGTGTGCAATGGTTGCCACTCCCTAACTCGGCGACTTAGTCACAGGTTTGTTTAGTTGTTCTTAAGTCTTATGCATGTGTTTGAGTGTACTAGTCCTAGGGTTGAATAGCCCTAATCTTCTAGTCTACGAGCCAATTATGCCCATAACATTCACATATACAAATCACTTCAATAGTCAGAGGTACTTAACTGGCGGACTTCGGGTCGGAGATACAGGTGCCATACCAAAATCAACCTGAAAAATTTATGAAAGCCCAAATCTTTGAAAAGCCCACCTTAAAATAATGTTTTTGGGCCCAAAACCCTTAAAGCTGAGTTTTGAACCAGGCTTTGATACCAAACTGTAACACCCTAAACCTGGCCCATTCGCTACGTCCGAATTTGAAATGCCACTGCCGAAAACGTTTGAAAAGATTTTAACTTAAAAGTAAAACATAAAAGTTAGTTTTCTTTACTAAAACATTGTATAATTAAAATTTCAAATAAGTTTAAGTTGTTACAAATTCTTCGATTTAAAAACTCTAACATATATTTTAAAATATAAGTTGCTAAAAAAAATAAAACATTTTCAAATAATACTTTAATCGTCAATCCACTTTCAACATAATAATAAACCTCAAATCCCTTAAAAGGCCCTTATTACAATAAACCTTACTTAAAAATACTGAAAATATAAATTACGTAAATAATTAAGAACATCTTTTGCGTGGGCCACCTCGTATCCACTCCAACCCAGTCCAAGCTTTATGCATCACCTGCGATGTTGGTAAAAATTGGGTGAGTCAAACAGACTCAGTGCATAGTTATTTCACATGTCTCCACATATGGGTTGGCCCACATCCACACATCATTACATATCAGATGATAAGGCAATATATCCACATAATTCCACATATTGGGCTTGGCCCTTATCCACATTGATCCACATAATCAGTCATGCAAAATGCATAAATATGCAACATGAAGCCCAACCCAACCTAATGTCCATCCGTCACACCTACCTTGGCAAACCCGCTGCCCAAGGCCGTGGCACCAATCAACCAAGTGATCCACATATCTTACCTTGGCAGACCTACTGCCCAAGGCCGTGGCTGAGCCACCGATCACATAAGTGATCCCACATATCAATCAGTCCACGGTGATGCACACAGCTATCAACCGCCGAGATGTGGCACCTAGCCAACACCTCCCTTGATGAGGCACATAGCCAACATCAAGCGCCAATGTAGCACAAGGCTAACATTAGACCACGTCCATAAAGTACACCCTTTCCTTCGATAGTCGCATCCCAAGTCCCATGCATACATATATATCATGGCAACATATCACTTGAACAATTATACATCACATGCCATCACATTTCATACATATATCAAATGTAAATCAACATCATAAAATACTGACCTGGTTGAACAATTACCCATCATGGGTATCCCCCATTTTAGCCCTTACTTCGGCTACCATTCACATCATATCACATATACAAAAATATAACACATACACACAACAAGAGAACAATGCGATAACTACGCACCTTTTCTTTGGCTCAATTGATCAAATCTCGAAAGTTCCTCTTAATCACTGTCGATCTGTCCCTAAACATCCATAGTCCAAATCGGTCAACACAATAAACCTAATGGCCTATGGCTGAATATCACAAACCTCCTTACCTTACTAATCTAAATCCCAAATCACCACTTGCCCCTTAAATAGTCGAAATCCCTGCTTAACAACCATTAGAATCGGCTTAGCACATGAAAACTCTAAAGATGGCCCTTGGCCGAATACCTTTTTGACTTACCTTGGCTTACCTTGATTACTTCCAATCCCGAAGACTCGCTGATGCTCCCTAATGTCGGCACTATACAAACACCCTCGAGAAACGGCTTCAGATCCCAAAGAGAAAGAGTTTCAAAGACTTAATGGTGAAGAGAGAAAATGCAACAATGGAGAGGGTTTAATGTTTAGAGGATTCGCTATGGTGTTTCCAAATGAAGATGTAATATTCGGAAATGGCAACCTTAAAGGAGATTTCGATTTAAGCAAAATAAAAGAAAAGAAAGAGATGTAAAAGAAGAAAAAAATATATGCACAAATGGTTCTAACTTTCGGCTCTTGTCAAAGGAAAATAAGGTGCAAATTTCGCAACACACCAAGATGAAAAGAAAGTTTGAAAGAGAGAATTCTATGGCCAACAATTTCAAAAAAGAAAATGAAGAAAAGAATTACCAAGAACCGATCACCCTATTTATATTACCCAATTTTGGCACACCTATTTCTTATCATATCCCTTAATTCTTCCCTATCATATCCCTTATTCTCTCCTCATTTATCTCTTATCCTATCATATAAAATAAAGCCACAATTTTCTCCCAATCTTCCTCCTATCCCTTTTAAAATTCAACCAACCCCTCTAGCCCCAAAAAACGACTAGGTTCATGGCCAAGAGAGTCAACCTTTGCCAACTATTCTATCCATAACACATTCCTCAATTCAAGCCTTACGTCCCCTTATCATTCCAAATTTTCTTGATTCCATACCTTAAGTTAACACTTACCTTATTTCCTTAGTCTACTATCCATAAAAGCTAAAGTCCAACCTTACCTTAATTAGAGTTGACCGACACATGCCATACACATGCAAAATAAAAGTCACCTTATTGCCATTCATGGATTCAACCACTTCCTCATGCAATTACTCATGCGCCAACACCACTTTACTACTAGCTCATTTATGCTAACATTAAACACTTAAATTAACTTAAGCATCATAATCACTTGATCCACTTCACTAAATTCTCCATTCTAAAAATTATTCTAAACTAATTAATTCCAAGCCTTCCCTTTTTTTTTTTTTAATACTTAAAACCAAATTTTCTCCTATAGCTCAGGCCTTCCCTTAGCTTATAACTAGCACCTAAAATACCTCAATCAACACCACAATGACCACACTTATGCAAAATAATTTAATAAAATTTAACCCCTATTTCAGGATGTTACACTCTCACATTCATTTTCTTCCATAAAAACTCAAAAAACAACATAAGTACTCTCATAACATGTTTCTAAACTTTCAACCATTTTGCAAAATAGTCCCCTCATTAGCTGGATCATGCTCAAAGGTCCCAAAAGTACAAAAATTATTAAGAAAGGACTCCAAAATCACTTACTTGCAAGGAGAGAAGCTTGGTTGAAAATTTTGAGTTCTCAAACCCCTATTTTTGCTGGTAATTTTGGTGGAGGAAGAAAATGAACAAGGATGATATCATCTTTTCTTTATTTTTATTTATTTCCTTCACTTTAGTCACCTAATTCACCCACTTTGACCAAATTTTGACATTTCTTGTCCCCTATGGCCAACCACTCATTTCTTAAGGGTCTAATTGCAGATTTAGGGCTTCTAATTAATATTTTACAGCTATTAGACCCGAGTCCGTGTGACTCACCCAATTATTTATCCAACATCGCAGACATGTTGATCGGACCAGTTCGAGAGGATGCAAGGTGGCCCATGCGAAGGAGATTAATTTAATTATTTTAAGCAATTTTAATACTAAGTGTTTTGTTTAATATTGGTTGTAATAAGGCCACTTTTGTTTAAAGTACTCTTTTTATGGATGATGAATTTATATCGTACTTAGAAATATTTTTACAAATGGTTTATCTTTTAATAAAATATAATAAAGTTTTAATTCAAACCAAGCTTATTATTTAATAATTTTAATGGAATTACTTCCAAAATAAACAAAATTTTCAAGTTTTATTCTAAAGACAAAGATTTTCAATCGCATTCCGCAGAGGACATAACCAGATCCGGCCAAGGCTCGTGGGCCGGGTTTGGGGATGTTATGATTGGTATCGAGCTGTGTTCAAAACTCTTTTGAGGGTTTTGAGCCCAAAACATTTTCAAATGGGATTTTCAAAATATGGGCTTTTATTTCGTGTTTTTCTCGGCATGGCACTGCATTCCTACCAGTCCACTGTAAGTACTTGGACTTGTGAAGTAATTTGTTATATGAACTGTTATGGGCTTTGTTGGGCTCAGAGATTAGTGAATTAGGATCTGCTTGAACCTTAAGGCTAGTCTACTCAAACATGTGCATAAGACTTAAGGTTACTAAACAAACTCGTGAAGTAAGTCACCGTGTTAAGGTGTGGCAACTGTGCACATGTCTAGGAGTGGAATTCAAGGGAGCTTGGTACTTAAGCAGCCCACGACTCACCTCCTCTCCACTTGAATCCTACAGTGCGTAGCTACTTCACCTTAACCAAGAGGACTCGCTCACAGTCAACCAATTATTAAAACATGGAAGGATTAGCCTCATTGCTTTAAAATTCTTGGTTTTAAAAAAAATTTCTCAAACTTACCTCTTTGGGTTGTAAACCCTAAATCTGGTTTTGAAAAACATTTTCTCGATTTACCAAAATTACCAAAATGCCCTAACTAAAATTACAAAAAATGCCCCATTGTAAAATTACCACACTACCCTCAACTTTTGTTAAAATGATTTTTACTTTGCAAAATACCAAAATCTCTAGTTTCCAAAATATCAATATATCCGATTTGAAAATTTCTTAAAACACCCCGTGTTAAAAATTACTAAAAAGCCCTGACTTTCAAAATTTCCGAGATAACCCCAACTTTAATAAAATTCTCTCACTTTGCAAAAGTATCCAAATTTTGTATTTCAAAATAATACCCACTCTTGAAATTTACAAAATTACCCTCGTTGACAAAATTACTAAAATACCCCCGGGTTCCAAAATTCATCAGATTCTAATTTGACAAATTTTTCAGAAATATCCTCCCGATGTGGAAATTTCAAAATGTTCTGGTTTGTTAAGTTTTAAAATTTCCCTGGTTTATTACGGAAATGTCCCTGTAGGACAAAATGATGGAAATACCGGGTAGAAACGGCAGAAGGTCCGAATAGTGAATGTGTGGTAGATACCATCGAGTGTGCTCTCATTGATGAATGAATGTGTTGTGATGATGAATTAATGTGTCTTCATTGAGAAATGAAGGTGTCTCTATTGATGAATGTGAAAGTGATTCTCTAAATTAGAGTAGTAAAACTTGAATCGAACCTTGTGTGATCGAAAGAACTACTTCTAAAATCTTTCATTCATAAAATATGATCGCGTTAAATAATGGAACAATTACTAATGCATAAAACTTCTAATCGGATAAATCATGACGATAGAGATGAGTTCTAGGGACGCAGAGAGGTAGAATGGCAAGATTTTAACCGATAGGGTCTCGCCATGGGTCGAAAATGAAGTGCGCCAGAAGGGACGTGGAGGAGCAAGATCGCAGACAGAGAAGATGACGCAAGATTCTGCCATGTTATGCAGTGCTAGAGCGAGTAGCGGGAGTTAGTAGAGGAAATGGAACTCAAAAGTCAGATTTGAAAGGTTTAGATCGAACGAGATTAGATCTTTAGGAGTGTTTGGAGTAGCTCCTAACGAATGGAGTATTGGCTAGAAGCATTGAAAGAATCATGGACGATTTGGATTGTACCAATGAAGAAAAGTGAAGGGCGCTGCTTTGCTTCATGACGGCTTATCGTTGGTGGCTCACCGTCAAACAAGGTGTACCGCGGATCGACCGGATTGGGATTTCTTTAAGGCCAAGTTTGAAGGGAAGTACGAGGAGCCGCTTATTTGGACTCGCAGAGGAAAGCGTTCTAAATCTAGTACAAGGAAGTAAGTCGATAGCTGAGTACGGTTGAATTTAAAGTGGTTAAGCCAATATGCTAAGGAATTGGCCAACGATTATGAGAGGTGCGTCCGGTTTGAGGACGGATTGCTAGATGAACTTGAACGCGATTGCTCGCAAAGGAGAGAGACTTCATGCGGTGCTAGTGGAGAAAGCTTCGGATTGTCAAGAGGTTAAGAAGACTATCAAGGAGAACCGAGAAAAGAATAGGAACGAGAATAAGAGAAGGGTTGGACCGTCAAAGATCGCTTGAGATGCTCGAAAAGACCGAGTTGAGAATACAGTGACGTCCAACGTATGCCGCTTGCCGAGAATCGAATCGTTTTGTGCTCGGTGTGAAGACCTCACACGTGAGAGTGTTGGGGAAATAGTAAAGAATGCTTTCTAAGCGGATCTAAGGCACATTTGGTTAAGAATTGTCCTCGAGCGACGAGGGTCGTGAGTCCAAGCCATGGAAGGAATGGTTCTAGTCGTAGTCAACCAAGGATGTGATAGCGGTAAGCTCTTTGCTTTGGTACATGCTTTGATTGCTTTGCTTGCTTGTGAATTAGCCTTTTTCGTGTTGCTAAGAGGTGTTTTGAATTTTGAGTGCTAACTTAGAAACCTGTGTTGGAAGGTATGATAGCCTTAGTAAGATCGTGAGTGCGTAGCATAAGCGTAAGGTGGAAAGATAGGTTGTACTGACGTTCGTTAGTAAAGTAATTTCGAGGACGAAATTATTTTAAGGAGGGTAGAATTGTAACACCCTGGTTTAGGGGGCTAGGCATGTTGGGTATAATTTAAGTTCTAGTAGGTTTGGGTATGCTTGGTTGTGGTTTGAGGTGTTGAGAACGCTCGAGTAAACGGGAATGCTTTGGAAAAAAATTGATTTACGTAAAAAGGGAAATCAAGAAGGCCTTAAAATAATTTTACGGGTTTAAGACACAAGAAAGGCATTGAAAAAGTGGCTTCATGCTACCGCTAAGGGTGGAAGTGAGCCTAAGAGAGCAGGGTTCGAGTCATTGGGGCAATTTTGTTTTATTTTTGTGCGGCCAAGGACCGGGCTAAGTATGCCTTAAAATTAATGGTGTGGCTTGGTGGACATGGAAGTCCAGCTGGTAAAGTGGCACTCATGCGCCACTTAGGCGCCTGAAGGATAGCAAGGGCATACCGGTTCGAGTGGGGTGCAAGCAGATTTGGCATTTTAATTTTTGTTATTCGGTGATGGGTGATGAGTGAAGAAGGTTCAAAGAATTTTGGGGCGTTAGTGGACAAGAAAGATGGGTCAGTAAAGTGGCTTGGGGCATTGTAAGGAGGGCTTGGTGCAGGTCGAGAGTTCGAGGCACAAAGGAAGCGAATTTGGATAGTTATTTTGTTAGTCATGGCGTTAAAGGCGAGAAGGCTTAAAAGAATTTGGTGGCGATTTAGGATGTAATTAACGCTTTTTAATGGTCTGGGCGTTGCTTGAGCGCTTGTTCCACTAGGTCCCACGCTCGAACCATGGAGGCCGCAAGTGAGGTTTTCTTTCTTTGTTGGCGAAGTGGCGTGAAGGTGGAGGGCACATGAGTCTTCAATGGATAAAGATTAAACTCGCTGTAGTTTAGTCCTTTTGATTTCACGGAAGGTAAGTGAGAAGGGTTGGTTTTTTTTTTAATTATTTTAGATAGTGGTAGGATAATTGTAGGACTATTTTATTTAGTTTAAAGTAGTTTTATTGGTTTATTTTGATTGTGATAAGGAGGAATTTTATTAGGATTAAATGGTGGTAAATTGACTTTTGAAAGTGCCATTCGCCTTAAAGCTTATAAGGAGAAGTCTACCGAAAATTGGTTTTTCTTTTTACCTTGTGTGTGCCGAAATTCCTTTTAATAAAGCATTCATCTCTTTATTTTTTCTTCCCTTAAGTTACTTTGCCGAATTTGCACCTTATTTTCTCTTTGACAAAGCCGAATTCTCCTAAGCCTTCTCCATTCTTCTATTTCTTCTTTCTTCAAACTCCAAAGCTATTCTTTGTGTTAGCCGAATGTGCCATCACCATTTGATTGAGCCATAGCCGAATATTTATTTGGAATCCCTTGTCACCCCTTTTCTTCTTTTGTTCTCTTCAAAGCCAAAAGTTGGAGATATCACTCTATTTCTTGGTTGTGGTCGAACCTGGAGGGTGGTTCTGAAGTTGTTCATACGTGATAAGCAACGCAGCAGTGCATTAAGGGAAATCTCTGGATTCGATTCCTCAAGGTAAGTTTATGCAGCTTTTGGCCAAGGGCCAATTTATGGACTAATGCTTAAGCCGATTTCAATGTGGTTTCATTTAGGATTTCGACAAGGGTAATCAAGCTTCCGGACTCAATTCGTTGGTAAGAATATTTAGTAAGTGTAGTTAAAATTTGGTATATTTAGGGCTTCTAATTAATATTTTACAGCTATTAGACACCTTTAGCCTACAAAATAGAACTTTCATACTTTATGCGATTTAGCCCTTTTTCGCAATTAAGCATAGAATTGTTAAAATTAAAGCACCAAAATTTTCATACACCCATATAATTATGCCATAACACATAAAATAATATTAAAAAGTTTACTTTGACCTCGGATTAGTGGTCCCAAAACCATTGTTCTGACTAGCCCAAAATTAGGATGTTACATAAGTGATTTATTAACTAGCATTTATAAATCTTCTCAATATGTTCTCAAGATATACAATCATAATTGCACATAGTTTCACTATTTATTCATGTTCATCTCAAGCTGTCTACTCGAGTCACAGTCACTAAATTATTTATATCTCAAGCTAAAAAAATCCAAATTAAGATCCGTTAATTTTCCTTGAAATTAGACTTACATATCCTATTACCATAAAAATTTTCAAAATTTTTCATTTATCCAATAAGTACAGTTTATTCTTTAAAATCTCCCCTATTCTGCTATCTGACAGTTTTGACCCTTCTTCACTAAAAATTAATTATCTCTTCGTACGAGATTCGAATGATGTTACCATTTGTTTCTATTGACGATATACTCATTATTAAATTTAAGAAAATAAATTATAAACTATAATTATTTTTATACAATTTTTAGTGATTTTCTAAAGTCAGAATAGGGGATTCCAAAATCATTCTGACCCTGTCTTACAAAAAATCGAATATTATAGAATACAAAATTATTTTGTTTACACCTTTTCTTTTATGTTAAACTAGACTCAATAAGCTTTAATTTCATATCTTATTAAATCTCTAATTCGATTTCCACCATTTTTGGAGATTTTTCAAAGTCACACAACTGTTGCTGTCCAAAACTGTTTTGTTGCTAAATTTACTCTTTCATAATTTCACTTACTCCATTTCATCTCACCGAAGGTTTGATCAAATATCGAGCACATTGTTCATAAATTTTCACACTTATACCTGTACTTATTCATCACATAGTCATATTCAATTACTCTTAGGTGTTTCATGATCACATGTATTTTCACTTAGTCAATTTCCCATTGAACTCATCGGAATAATAACAAATACATGGTGGCCTGCACATAGTACCACCCTTGTAGCCGAAGCTATCTGGTGCACATAGTAACCTGCACTTATTACTACACATGTGACCAAAACCATCACTTACACATAATGGCTTGCACTTAGTACCACACATGTGATCGAAGCTATCGGGTACGCATAGTAGCCTGCACTTAGTCCTACACATGGAACCTATCCGTCTGGTACACGTAGTAGCTTGCACTTAGTACTACACAGGTGACCTAAAATCATCTCATAGCTCTCTTGTACACATAGTGGCCTACACTTAGTACCACACATGTGACCTAGCTACCTCATCCGTATCTTTTCTATTCCGAAGGTTCAACCGGGAATTCTCACTTTTCAACATTTTACCAATTCATCCATAATCAATTACAATTCATAATTTACATCAAATAAATACTCCATATTCAAACATATCTCATATAATATAACAAAATATTAAAACATAAATAAAAAATGATGTATTATTTACATACAAACTTACCTCGAAAGCAAAATCGGTGAAAAGGACTTATTCGTCAATTACTCATTTTTCTCTCGTTCTAGTTTCAAACCTCGTTTTCCTTGATCTATAAAAACACATTTAATTTATTTATTCATCCTTATACTCAAATTAGCCTAAATTCACATTTTGGAAAATTTACATTTTTACCTCTAAACTTTGTCATATTTACACTTTTGCCCCTAGGCTCGTAAAATGATTTTTATTCAATTTCCTTGTATTTTAAGCCTAGCCAGACCATTTTCATAACTACAACAGCCCATAATTTCCATTAATTCACACTTTTATGATAAAGTTCATAACTTTTATAAATTAGTCCTTTTAGGCATTTTTACCAAAAATCACCTAGTAAAAGTCGTTTCTCTAACCATAAACATGCATTTTCTACCATTAAATAAAAAAATACACACATATTCATCTTGGGTCAAAACCATATACTTTAACCATATCTCAAATTACTGGTAGAAATAGATAGATCTTGTTATGAGGATTTCAAAAACGTAAAAATCATTAAAAACAAGGCAGGAACGGACTTACAATCGAGCTTGAAAGCTTGAAAAACCCTAGCCATGGTTTCCCCTTGTGAAATTCGGCCATGGGGTTGAAGATGGAGAAAAATTGGCTTTTAATTTTGTTTTTAATTCATTTTAATTACTAAATTACCAAAATAGCCCTAACTTAAAAATATTCTATTTCACCCATTTCATGTCCATTTTGTCAAAAAAATAACCAATTGTCTAATTTCCATTTAAGGGCTTCCAATTTAAAATTTCATAGCGATTTGACACCTCTAGCTTTTAGAACTCAAGTTTTCACTTTTTACAATTTAGTCCTTTTGACTAAATTGAGTGCCCAAACGTCGAAATTTTTGAACCAAATTTTCACAAAATCATTCTGTGAAATTGTAGACCATAAAAATATAATAAAAATAAATTTTATTACGTCATGTTTGTGGTCTCGAAACCACTATTCTGACTAGGCCCAAAATCGGGCTGTTACAATAATTCTAGACCTCAAAATAACCCATATAGCAATAGTTATAATATAGGATGGAGGAATCATCCAATTTTTCTTGGGGTGGTCAAGGAAATCAAAGGTCACAACCCCTTACGGGTTTTCAGCAACCTTATTAGCAAGAAAAGAAACCAAACCTTGAGGAGATGTTAGCTAAATTTATTTCGATGTTAGAAACTTGATTTCAAAACACTGAGTCAACTTTGAAAAATCAGCAAGCATCAATTCATGAACTAAAAAATTAGATTGGGTAGCTTGTTAAACTGGTCTTGGAAAGACAGCAAGGTAGCTTACCTAGTAACACTGAACCTAACCCAAAACATCATGTGAAGGCTGTTACATTAAAGAATGGGAAAGTGTTGTCTGAACTTGAAATGAAGCTGAAACAAGAAACTGATGAGAAAGATGATGGGGAGGCAAAAATAAAAAAAAAATTTAAACATTGGTACTTAATGAATACAAACCACCGATCGCATACCCAACAAAGTTGAAGAAAAACTGCTGATAAACCATAGTTTATACATATTTTAAACCCATGCTTGACTTATTTTTGGATGAATTTTCATTAGATTTGATGAATTCGATGCTCATAATCCTTTAATTTCATGTTTTATACTCATGAGAGCTTAGGGAGTCGAAAAGAACAATAAACGGGCCAAAACAGGACAAAATGGGCCTACCTTAGGAATCAACACGGCCAAGGCTATCAAACACGGCCGTGTGATGGGAGCAGGATCAGACACGGCCTGGACCAATGTATACGGGCAGACCACACGGCCGTCGTGTGTGGCGAGTAGAATCGAGCACGATCTAAGGAATCGAACACGAGCGTGTCACACGGGCATGTCCCTGCTGTATCAAAGTAATTTTATTCTGAATAGGCCACTTATGGGCCAAGAGAGGTGTTCCAAAGCCTATATAAATACCCTAAGGGACAACCTAAATAAGGATGCCAGATAGAAGGCAGAAAATACTCGAAGACAGCCGTCGGGAGCAGCTCGGAAGAAGGATCTCCATCAAGACTGAATATTTCCAATCAAGTTCTATAGAAGTTTTTGGGATTTATTATGTTTTGTTGTTTTCCTTATTTTAATATGTTTCCCCCCATTAGTATGAACTAAATCCCTTAGATACCTAAGGGGATGAAACCTAAGACGGATCTTATTATTGTTTGATTTATAAGATAAATACTTGTTCTTATTCTTAATTGTGGGTTCTTATTCTTGTTTTGATAATTCACGTAATTGATTCAAGTCGAATGTGCTTATTCAGTGGAGAAAAAGTCACAGTTTAAGAGTAGATCAACACAATTAAGCGGAGTTGATTGCAACCCTAGAACTAGGGTGATGAAAATCTGCCAGATTAGAGTCAAATCTAATAAGGGAATCCATAGATCGAGTTAATGCAACAATAGTGGTTTTAATTAGAAAGAAATTTCAATTAATCAACCTAGAGTTAGTTGTTTTTAGTCTTGAAAGAGATATTAACATAAATCAGGGATTTCTATGGATTAAGTCAAGTGAATAAATCATATTAATCAAAAGTAATAAGTGCAGTCTAGGTGGATTCTTCCTTAGGTATTGCCTATCTCATATAAGTTGTCTAAAAGTATTTTCCTAATTCTTTCGTTGTCGTTTTTAATTAGTTTCTTTTAGTTTAAAAGAAATCACTCAATTCTTAGGCTAGATAATAAAAAGATAGTAATTACTAGAACTTTTGGTCCTTGTGGATACAATATTACCAGTCTTACCATAACTATACTATTAAACAATAGGTCCGCTTGACTTTATTGTGATCGTAGTTAGTTAGAGACACATCAAGTTTTTGGCGCCGTTGACGGGGGGTAAGATATTAGGAACGCTAAATTTTTATTACTTTAGCCATTTGTACTTTATTTGCAATTTATTTATTTATTTATTAGTTTCTTTAGTAATTATTCCTTTTATTTGCTTCTGGCATGTAACACCCCTAACCCGTATCCGTCGCTGGATTAGAGTTACGGGCATTACCAAAAAAGCCACAACCCTTATTCAGTTAATCAGCCTTAGTTAATCATGCTTATCAATAGACACGATCATAAACAAGTTATCACAAAGGTGTAAAGCATACTTAATATATTAAATTAAGCTATGTATATATATATATATATTATAGTCATTGATGAACATAATTAGTTACACCAAATACATATTGTTATTACATACCAATAATAAAATACTATAAACCTTAATTGTCATATCTTTAAAATTATACCATACCGAGCTATTAAACTATTCGTCTAATAGAAAAAATAAGCATGATTTAAATGTCATCTCATAATAACTTCCTATTATGACAGAATTCATATGGTTTGAAACTCATTTCCACATTATCAAATATATACAAACTCATTGCACATTACTTACACATTTATTTATTTGGCCGCATAAACAAAGTGTCATATATATAAAATTTCCTATTCGTTACAACACAAACCAAGTTTGATAATTCCATACACTCAATCAATTTAAGGAAATCTCACAAGCCAAATACATATATGTATATATATAAAAGTATACATCATAATTCAACACATTTTCCATATTCGAATGTGAGCCTAAACAACTAATTCTTTAAGCATGTTAACCACATTTGAATATATCACAAAGGCTTGGCAGAATATACATACATGCAATGCACAATATAATTCACACTTCGTAATTCAACTAAAGTTGGCACACACACATAAAATTCAAATGATGCTCGACTAACACATACCTACCTTGACTTATATATTTAACCTTTATTAATGCTCTAGTTTACCTAATGACATTATATGATGCACATTCGAAAGTCTTACATATCAAAACTCATGTACACTTTTCAAAAGTTAACAAAACATATGCTAAAAGACCTCATGACAATTACCGTATACAAACATAGCTTTTTAGCATGAACATTCATACTACATCCTCAATTATCGTCCAAGCCAAGCATACGCAAATTACATCAAAGATAAAGTATGCCATCGAACATTATTAATTAACAACTAGCCACTTTCGCATGGTTTAAATACATTATCAACAAATCATTCAAGAACTTAGCTAGCCTATACATGCTTTAAGAACAAAAGTCTAAACATTATAAGTACCAACATGAGCCGATAGTGTGAATGACTTCAGTGATGGTCCCCAGAGTTTGAAGCTTGATTAGAATCTGTAAAATGAACAATAAACACACACAAAGTAAGCTCACTAGCTTAGTAAGTCTTAAGCAATCACATTATATAATTCAATTAACCAGGCATCTTAAACAACCAATTCATGACATTGAATAACATGGCTTAAATTATAAATGCATCATAGCAGAATATCCTACCTCACTTAACCTGTCAACTTTCATTTATTTACCAAAATACAACATTACAGAATATTTATATATAGCACAAAATCATACATATCAATGTGCCTATTCGAATACCTTTAACCACTTATGCTTTCATATGACAAAATTTTCTCATAGCATAGTTCATATTTCTTTTCCCATCTATCAATTCTATATCACATTTCTCTCATCATTTCATTTACTTAATAGCATCACACACACACACACACACACACACACACACACACATACATATATACATATAACACATGTATATATATAACACATACCTTATAGCCGAATTAACGGATTCACTTCCACATGATTAGGCATATATGATTTATTTCTTGACTTTATTAGCACATAATCTATGCTTGAAATGGCAACCCACCGGTTTAGAACCTGCTAGACATTAGCCCGAATCTCACACACCGGCACTAGGCCTGCTAGACTCAAGGTCCAAAGTTTAAACACCGGCATTAAGCCTACTAGGCAATAAGCCTGAAATAATTCACCGACACGAGGCCTGCTAGGCATAAAGCCCAAAATAATTCACCGGTACGAGGCCTATTAGGCATAAAGCCCAAAATAATTCACCGGCACGAGGCCTGTTAGGCATAAAGCCCGATATAGATCACCGATACAAGGCCTGCTAGGCTCGAAGCCCGAATATCAACACAATTAACCATTCAATACACATTGCTTAATGCTAAAATCACAAACATCACATATACTTCATTTTACTTCCACATATCAAACCGAACATGCTAAATCACATTTCATTGAACAAAAATTAATTAATTTCAATACTATACTACCACATTCGACAATCTCATATATTTCTTTCTTAAAATTTCCAATTTCAACTTTGGTTAACTTCATAAATAAGTCTTTGACATATATTTTCTTAAGGACTTACCTCGGGTATCATCGGACGTCAAGAACCATCTATTCGTTAACCTTCGCCTTTCCCCGATCCAAGTCCGTTTTTCTTTGTTCTTGATCTAAACATATTAAATTTAAGCTCATTCAAATATATTTCATTTCAATTTAATCCAAAAACAACTAAATGGGCAAATTACCATTTTGCCCCTAATGTTTCACATTTTTACAAATTAGTCCTTTTTGCACAAAACACAAAATATGCAAAATCTCCCAACAATATAGCGAGGCTGAATCTTCCACATAGCCATATAAGTCCTTGCATTTCATTTATTTTTCATTTTAACCCCTCAAAAAATTATTTTCTCAATTTAGCCCTATTTACTCAAAATCACCAAAAATCTCAATACAAAACATATTAATCTAACATATATCTTCCATAATTCATCAACTACCATCATAAAACTCATGAACTCATCAATGGCACATTTCAAAATATTCATCAAAATAAAAAATTTAAGCATGGGTCTTGAAGTATTCGAAGCAACGGTTACAAAAATATAAAAATTATCGAAAATCGAGCTAGAATCATACCTTGATTAAGCTTAACAATGGTGAAAGTTTGCTTGGGTTTCTTCTTTTCTTCTTTTCTTTAGTTTCAGCTTTTTAATGGTGAAATAAAAATTATGAACACATGTTTCCTTATTATAATATTGACTTATTTTATAATATAACCTTTTAACATATAATATAATGTATATAAAAACATATCATTATAATATTAAAGCCAAATGCTGTCCACTTATAAGCAATTTGGCTAATTTACAACTTAAGTCCTCATACATAAGAAGACAAATCAAATTAACCATAGTAATATAATAAAAACTACTTTTACCACTTATGCAATCCAGTCCTTTTCCTTAAATTAACCACACAAATAGGCAAATTAACTCACGAAATTTTAACACATCCTCTATCATAGATCATAGACTTAATATAAAATATTAAAATATTCTATTGACTCGGATTCATGGTTTCGATTAAGGTCAAAATTGGGTTGTTACATTTGTTTTATATAATATAACTTATATTATAATATTTATTATATAATAAACCATTACCAAATAAAATAAGCCATTCATCACATTAATGTGCAGTCCACTACATGTCAAAAAGGCTAATTTACAATATAAGGCCTCCACCTTAAAAAGCCACGTCAATTTAGCCATTAATCAAATAAGAGGCCACTTTTACTAATTATGCAATTTAGCCCTTTTGTCAAATTAAACACACAGACAGTCAATTTAACTCACATAAATTTAGCACATGCTAATTCACATATCAACGGCATAGAATATAATATTAAAATATTATACGGACTTGGATTTGTGGTCCCGAAATAACTGTTCCGTCTAGGGTGTAAACCGGACTATTACATGGTAGGTAACTCTAGTTTATGACTAGAAGAAACCCGTCAGGACCATTACTTCACGACAGTGATATAGAAGGTACCGCTCGCAAAAACTGAAGAGAAATAAGGTGAATCTTACAATACATAGAAAAAGAGCAAGAAAACGAAACCAGTAATACTGAATAGATAACTGATAATAATCCACTGCCCCCTGTGGTTGTCGCAAACTCGGTGAATCAAAATCCTACTCCTCGTACAATGTATGATTATGCTAAATCTAATTTAACAGGAACTGAATCAAGTATTGTTAGACATGCTGTTGCTACAAATAATTTTGAACTAAAACCTAACATTATTCAGATGATTCAGCAATTTGTTCAGTTTGATGGTTTGTAGGATGAGGATCCAAACAATCACTTGACAAATTTTTTAGAATTCTGCGACACTTTCAAAATAAATGGCATTTCTGATGATGCCATTTGCCTTTGGTTGTTTCCCTTCTCGTTGAGGAATAAAGAAAAATAGTGGTTGAACTCGTTACCACGAGGATCAATCACTACATGGGAGCAAATGACTAAATTTTTTTTACTTAAATACTTTTCACCGGTGAAAATGACTAAGTTGAGGAATGATATCTCTTCTTTTGTGTAGATCGATTTAGAAACACTTTATGATTTATGGGAGAGATATAAGGATCTACTGAGAAGATGCCCTCACCATGGGTTACCTTTATGGCTACAGGTTCAAACCTTTTACAATGATGTGAACCCTTCAACTAGGCAGTTGATTGATTCAACCGCCGGTGGAACCTAAATAACAAGACCCCTGAAGCGGCTTATGAGTTCATAGAGGAGTTGGCACTGAATAGCTATCAGTGGCAAGTTATAAGGATAATGCCAACAAAAGCGGCCAGTGTTTTCAACCTCGACGCAGTGACCATGCTATCAAACCAGGTAGAACTGTTAAATAAAAAGATTGATGGTTTGTGTGGTTCTTCGCAGGTACATCCAGTGATACAGTGCGATACAAACGGAGAAGGGACGAACAATACAGAATATCCACCCTACAACCCTGGCATAGAAAATGAACAGATGAACTATATGGGTAACAATTCTAGACCTCAAAATAACCCTTATAGTAACACTTACAATCCAGGTTGGAGGAACCACCCAAACTTTTCATGGGGTGGCCAAGGAAATCAGAGACAACAACCCCCTCTAGGCTTTCAACAACAACTCTACCCACAAAAGAAAAAGTCAAACCTTGAGGAGATGCTAACAAAATTTATCACGGTGTCAGAAACCCATTTCCAAAACACTGAAACAGCACTAAAAAATTAGCAAGCATCGATTCAAGGGCTTGAGAACCAATTAAGACAACTTGCCAAGCTCATATCTGAACGGCCACAAGGTAGCTTGCCAAGTAACACTGAAACTAACCCAAAGGAGCAACTTCATGCCATTATTGATTATGATAGTGAAGGGTTAGATGAATCAAAATTGAGGCAAGAGAATGTGGTAGAGGAAGGTAAGGTTGAGATAAGACATGAGAAACCAAAACTGGTAAGTACAGAATACCAACCTTGTGTGCCATATCCCAATGCGACAAAGAAAGACCGCACAGATGAACAATTCGGTAAATTTCTTAAACTCTTAAAAAAATTACATATTAACTTACCGTTTATTGAAGCTCTTTCACAGATGCCCAATTAAAAAAAATTAAGAGAGCTTTTGACAAACAAATGGAAGTTAGACAAGGCATCGCATGTGGAGCTAAATGCAGTGTGCTCAGTAATCTTACAAAATAGACTACCGCAAAAGTTAAAAAATCAAGGGAGTTTAATGATTCCTCACTTAATTGATAGTTTATCTGTTAATAATGCTTTAGCAGATTTAGGGGCAAGCATCAATGTTATGCCTTAAAAATGTTTAAACAGTTAGGTCTCAGAAAACTGAAATAAACTAGGATGAGCATTCAATTAGCTGATAAAACTATCAAAGTTCCTAGGGGTATAATTGAGGACATACGAGTGAAAATTGATAAATTCATATTCCCAGTAGAATTTGTTGTTTTAGACATGGATGAGGATAATAATGTTCCTTTAATTTTAGAAACTTTTTTAGCAACTGCTAAAACTAGAATTGATGTTGGTACAGGTGAACTCACACTTCATGTAGGTGACAAAATGATCAATCTTCAGGCTCTTGATTCGGCTAGAACATCGAGTAATAAAAGTGAGAACATAAATTCTATTAATGACCATTTGGTTCAACCTTCTTTTCAGGAAGCACCAAGAAATTATACAACTAAGCCATATCTTAGACCTCGTGCCAACAAAGAAATAACCCATGAGGAGCGAAGGCTTCAGATCGATGACCTAGACGAGTGGAAGACACATGTCAAGGAGAAACCAAGAACACATGAAGCAGAAATGAGGCAACTACATAACGAACTTAAAGATGAAGCAAATTACTTCAAGGTTGGAGACTAAGTTCTAATGGATAATACAGATCCTCGTGTTGCCACTTCTGAACCTAATGGAATAATTCCTCTCACAATACTTAATACTTTCCCATACAGTACAGTCGAGGTAACTCATTCTCAATTTGGCACCTTCAAGGTAAATCGTACTCGTCTAAAACCTTACTTTAATATAATTGATAGAAAAAATGAGGAGTTTTAACTCCTCAAACCACCATGATTATGCGAATGAAAGTAAGTCTAGCTTAAGACTTTAAACGAACGCTTATCGGGAGGCAACCCGAGCACTAACCCCATTAATTTTCATATTTTTGAATTTTAACCAAAAACTAACCAAATCAATAAAGCACAGGCTTCCCTACCACAAGGCCTTGCACACGGCGTGGCTGTGGCCTTGTGGACACCATGAATAGGCACATCGGCGTAGCAAAGATCGTGCAAACCAAGGACAAAATTTTCCCCAAAACACAGGCTGCGATAAAATGCCACGACTATGCGATATGGTCGTGGTCGACACTGAGAAAGTAACACGGGAGTGAGACACGCCAGTGCGGTTAGGTCGTGGTCAACACTGATTAAGCAACATAGGCATGGGAACCTCTACACAGGCATGGGAGAATGAACGAGACACCACACGGCTCGTGCAATACGGCCATGTGACCTAACACGCACATGGCACATGGGCATGGGTAGCAATCAGGTGCCCTGATTTCTATTTAAACCCTCTTCTTCTCACCTTTTCCCCAATTCTTCTTCTCCCAAACCCTACCTAACACACCCCTTTCTTTTTTTTCCATTATTTTTCTCCCTTCATTTTCCTTTCCTCATTTCCTTCATTCTTTCTTTACACCACCACCACACTAACCACCATCCTTGCCATCGTACACAATGAATAATACTAGAGGCAAGACCAAGACCACCATCCCCATGTCAAAAAAGTGAAAGGATCCTAGCACGGTTTCCCCGTGCGTGACCAGTCTACATAAGTTCATGCCGGCCGCTTCATTCCTTCGACAAGACAAGGACCTTTGAGTCCATTTATTTTTTCTTTTTCTTTTATTTTCATTTTTAAATTCTCTCCCTTTACCTTTCTTGTCGTTAATTTATATTATTATATTTTGATTTCTTTAATTTAGGTTCAATGGGCTGTTAAGGAACGACCACACCACCACCGGAGTATCCACCTCCTTTGTCCAACTTTACACCGTTTCTTTTCTTTGACTCCATCCAAAAATTCAAGAAGTTTCACTTCTCTCCCTATCTCGTGATTTTCTTATTATATTTTCCTTATCTATTTTTTTACATTGAGTACAATGTACACCTTAAGTGTGGCGAGGTGTCAACAATACTGAATTATGCCTTTTTCTTAAGTAACTTTCTCATATTACTATTAGAATGAAACTTCTATTGATTTATGATTTGTGTTGATATGTTTTGGAGTAAGTCATAGATAATTGTGCATTGATGGTTTAAACTTTAAGACATTAGAGAATCAAGCATGATAAGTCTATTTTCAGAAATAAAAATTTGATTAGGTTGTTTCCCTAAATTTAAATATTACTTTGAAGTTTAAAATTTGCAAGGTTGACATCAAAAACTATAATTTTTGTGAGATTTTGAGCCTTCAGAGCATACATTTTTTTTCATGCTCACTTTATTGATTATGAGTGTGTCAACATTGATTTGTTATTCTAGAATTTGCTTTGATTAGGCATGTCGATACCACACTTTTGATTTGATATACTGAGATGATAAAAGGCACCTAGGATTTAACCCACTCACTCCACAAAAAGCCTACCTTCATAATTAACCCCTAGTGAGCCCTTTTCAATCCTAATAAATCGGTTTTGATTTAACCTTAATATTAACCTAAAACTCACTTTTTTTGATTCATTAAGAATTTTCCCTATTGAATTAACCCGTTTTTATCGAGATTTGATTTGAGCAGTTGTCTAATTTGTTCTCTATTTCAGTTATTAAGTTCTTTCTCATTATCTATTTCAGTTATTAGGTTCTTTCTCATTATTGTATACTCTTAAAAAAAGTGGAAATTCATTATTAGTTCTATATTATTTGAGCTTAAAACGGTTAAATTCACATCTTTAGAAGAAGCTCGTGTTATTATGATAAGTTTTCAATTGATGTAATTATTCAGTATTAGTTTATTCTTTCTAGTTAGGTAATTTGACAATTCAATCTCAATTTTAACCTTTTAATTCAGCATGTATCCACACCTTTAACCTAAGCCCCGTTACAACCCTTTTAAAGACCTTTTGATTTGTGTATCATCTCATTTTATAGTGGTGGAGATTTGATTTTCATGCAAGCCTATGGTAATAACTTTTCATGTTTGACTTGTGAATGTTTTATCTTGAACCTTAAACACTTTGAGTGATTTGAGTGAATACTTTGTGAGGATGTCAATTCTTGTCGATTTTGGATCAAAGGTAATTATTTAGATAAAGGGAGACACCTATGTTTTCGTGCTACAAAAATTTGTGACTTAGATTGTTTGACTCTTTAGGACTCTTTAAGTTAAATTATCAATGTATGAATTATTTATGAATTATGATGAGATACTATTGATGAGAATTATAATTTGATAAAGTTAATTTTAATTGTGAGTTGAGAATTTTGCTTGAGGACAAGCAAATGCTTAAGTGTGGGGATGTTTGATAAACCATACTTTATACATATTTTAACCCCATGCTTGGCTTATTTTTGGATGAATTTTCATTAAATTTGATGAATTTGATGCTCCTAATCCTTTAATTTCATGTTTTATAATCAAGAGAGCTTAGAGAGTTGAAAAGAATGATAAACGGGCCAAAACGGGACAAAATAAGCCTACCTTAGGAATCAACACAGCCTGGAGCAACGTACACGGGTAGACCACACGGCCGTATGTGGCGTGCAGAAGAGAGCATGGTCTAAGGAATCAAACATGGGCGTGTCACACGGGCATGTCCTGCCGTATCAAAGTTTAATTCTATTCGGAATAGGCCACTTGTGGGCCAAGAGAGGTGTTCCAAAGCCTATATAAACACCCTAGGGGATAACCTAAATAAGGACTCCGGATAGAAGGCAGAAAATACTCGAAAAAAATCGTCGGGAGTAGCTCGGAAGAAGGATCTCCATCAAGACTAAAGATCTCCCATCAAGTTCTTTAGAAGTTGTTGGGTTTTCTTATGTTTTGTTGTTTTTCTTATTTTAAGATGTTTCCCCCCATTAGTATGAACTAAATCCCTTAGATACCTAAGGGGATGAAACCTAAGATGGATCTTATTATTGTTTGATTTATAAGATAAATACTTGTTCTTATTCTTAATTGTGGGTTCTTATTCTTGTTTTGATAATTCAGGTTATTGATTCAAGTCGAATGTGCTTATTCAGTGGAGCAAAAGTCACTGTTTAAGAGTAGATGAACACAATTAAGCAGAGTTGATTGCAACCCTAGAAATAGGGTGATGAAAATCTGCCAGATTAGAGTCAAATCTAATAAGGGAATCCATAGATCAAGTTAATGTGACAATAGGGTTGTTAATTAGAAAGAAATTTCAATTCATCAACCTAGAGTTAGTTGTTTTTAGTCTTGAAAAAGATATTAACATAAATCAAGGATTTTTACGGATTACGTCAAGTGAATAAATCATATGAATCAAAAGTAATAAGTGCAGTCTAGGTGGATTCTTCCTTAGGTATTGCCTATCTCATATAAGTTGTCTAAAATTATTTTCCTAATTCTTTCGTTGTCGTTTTTAATTAGTTTCTTTTAGTTTAAAAGAAATCACTCCAATTCTTAGGCTATGTAACATCTTAAATTAATAGGCCTATGCGTTTAATGTGTGGTTATGTGTAATGTGTTAATTAGAGTGTTAGGGGTCCAGATTGGGCCCGGGATAGGGTCGAGGCCTTGGTTAAATTTTCTGTTTGGACACTATAGGGTTTAAAAGATGGTATCTGTGGTTTAAATTACAAAATGGGCTTGTGGCCCAGTAGTAAGGGGCACTACAAAGGAACTATAAGGTGGTGCCATTAGCAGGTGAAGAGGCCCATGTTATGGCTGCTTGGAGTCCATGTATTTGGGCCATTTTTGACACTTAAAGGAGGAGCAAGTGGGATGGCAATAAGGCTTTAAATTAGGAGGGATTAAATGACTTGGATAATATGGATAATATGCTGATAAAGGAAGGAAGAGGTGGTGTTATTTAGGCCTCTTTTGGAGGTGTGAATGGATAAAGATAAGGGAGAAAGAATAGGAGTTATCTACTAAACAGCCAGTAGTGGCCAGATTTCCATCTCTTGGGGGGGGGAAGAAATTGGTTTCAATATGCCAGAGGGATGCCGAAATTTCCCTCATTAATTGATTAGTTTTTAGTTCGAGGAAGGGGTATTTTTGGCTTTTGTGAGGTAGGTGCTAAAATTCTCTTTAATTAGGGGGATATCTCTTCAATTCTTGCATTTGAACCCCATTCTCTTAATCTTTTCTCTCATTCTCTATTCTCTTCTACAAGCTGAAACCCCAGTCAATCTCTACAATCTTTTTTTTATTTCTTTAAAAGCCGAAACCTCTTATTTCACTCTCTTCTTCATTTTTTTCCTCTTGTGCCAATTTCTCCATTAAGCTGAAATCTTCAAGGGGTTGCCAAATTTTCTGTAAAGGTAGGTGCTGATTTCTTCTAATCTATTTTCTTTCTTTTTTCATTCTCTTTCGATTTTTAGAAGACAAAGCCGAAAGGCTAATGGATTGTTGGTTTCTTGTGTCTACGTGTTGTCGACATTCGAGAAGTGAAGTAGATCGTTTAGATCTAAAAGCCAATACCATTAGTCTCTGAACCTCATATCTCTCTTTTCAAGATTTTAAGGCAAGGGGTTTTCTTTAAATTTCTGTTAGATTCGCTATCATAATTGTGATCTTAACCATATGTTATGATAGTAGCAACTGATAAGGTCTTTTGATGGAATCAAATATCGATCAGGCGAAGGAGGGGATTGGATCTGTTAAACCAATCCCTAAGTTTAAGAAGCGAGCAGTCTCAGTAGTTTGGGATTGGCCACCGGGTTGTGGATCGGCTTCAGAACAAAACCTTAGACTATTAGCAGTCATAGCGGCTACTGATAGTGTCGACTTAGACAGTATCGTCTTGTCAGTAATCAGGTGTGTAGATCTCTATCACACTAGTTAATCTGTATTATATGTATGTTATGGGCTAAAAGCCAGAAAATAAGGCTGTATGAATAGTCGTATTACCCAAAAAGGGTAGGCAAGGGATGCCAGGTACGTAATCATAGAAACTTCTCTATGTGAATCAAAGTATGTGAATGTATGTGATCTGTTTAGATAGTTTAATGTTCTGATTCTTGCATGTATGTATGCATGGGATGGGATTGATATGATGAAGGGTAGCGATCGGTGGCTTTGCCACATAGGTTACATAGTGATCGGTCTTTATGACAGGCAGCTCAGCTGTTGATATATTATTAAGGTCGCATAGCGATCGGTGGCTTTGCCACATAGGTTACATAGTGATCGGTCTTTATGACAAGCAGCACAGCTGTCGATATGGTGTGTAGTGGATGAAGGGTTGATTGTAGAAATCCCCACGGTGTGATGGTTGGTACGGCTGGTGTGTAGAGGATGGACTCTTAGGTTTGGGATAGGACATGTTGCATGTACATATTCTGTTGCCATTGTGTATGGGCCAAGGACCATAATGTGTTTGTGGGCCTCAAGGCTTTTATGTGTTTTTGGCATTTGCACACTGAGTCTTGGTGACTCACCATTTTATTTTTCCCAACTTTTTAGATGAGCAGTAGATCGTGGACATGGGAGCCGAGGTAGACTCGAGGGGCCATCAAGTCTTTTATCTTCATAGACTATTTTTAGTTTTTATTTACGTTTCAATTCTGGGATTATTTTTGTAATAAGGCCTCCATAACTTAGGTGACTGAACTATATTTTTTTTTTTATGTTACGTCTTATAAACTTATGTTTTCAAAGTCTTAATTATAAAGTGAAAGAAAAATGGGTTTTTCTAGCATGTTCAACGCAAATGTTAAAGTTTCTTCAAAAATGTCACAACTAATGATTAATCGGTTAAAACAAACTGAGATTTTCAAAACCCTTCAAAGTAAAATTTTCAACATTCAAACCGTAGCATACCAGATCCGGTCATGATGTATGGGCCGGGTTTGGGGTGTTACATATTTGACATCAGAGCCCAATTCAAAACTCGGGCTGTGAAATGGGTCTAATAGTGATTTGTAAAAGTGATGTAACTTTGAGAAAAGTCCGGTAAAGATATGGCCTTTGAGTCTACCGGTACTAGATCCACGCAGGTAAGTATTCTAAACTCATTATGTGATATGCATGTTGGGCTTGATGGGCTCTTCAGGGATGTAGGCTAGTATGATAGAGTTTATGGACTATAGGTTTAGTATAAACAATTCTTCAAATCTCATAAGACTTAATTTCTAATTAAACCGGTCTGTGAACAAGTCACAGGGTTAGGGTGTGGTAACAGGTATACGCATGTCTAGGATTGGATCCAGGGAGAGCTTGGTATTTAAGCGGCCCTAGAGGCTCACCTCCTCTTCGCTGGAATCCTACCTGGTGTGTAGTGACTGTTCACCTTAGCCATGAGGACTTGTTGACGGGCCAAAATTTATAACTAAAATTGAAAGGGACCAGCCACCCTATTTCGCAAGATTGGTAAAATACCCCTAGTTTTGTAAAATTTCTGTAATACCCTTGATTTGTTAAAATTATCGAAATATCCCTGGTTTGCAAAATTATTGAAATACCCCCAGATTGCAAAATTACCAAAATACCCCTATTTTGTAAAATCACCAAGATACCCTATTTTGGAAAATTACAAAAATACCCCTGTAGGATAAAAGTACGAAAGTACCTCTGGGTAGTGAAATGACAAAAATACCCTTATGTGATGAATGTGTGTTCATGGATGCTACTTGTATGTTGATGTGTGATGGTTGAATTTATGTAGATTCTAGAGCTAGAAAATACAGACCTGAGAACTAAACCTTGTAGATAGAGTTCGAATTCGAAAGAACTACTGTTAAAACTACTTTCCATAAGATTGATCGTTGTTAATCAGTGGAAGAAATTAATAATTCATAAAATTCCTAATCAGATAAACGCAAATTGGTAGAATGAGCACTAGGGGATGTGGTGTGCGTAGCCGAGGTAGAGGCAGGATTACTGTGTCGGAACCGGTAGGGTCTGGTCACGATTCGGGAAATGAGGTACCAGTGCCACCAGCTGTGGAGGTGGAATTTTAGGATCAGACGGCCAGAGATAATGCGGTATCTTAAGTAATGTTGAGGGTTTTAGAGAGGGTTGCTAGGGCAGGCATGGGCACAGGAGCCTGAAAATCTATGTCGAGCGACTTAGAGCTAATAGGGCAGAAGTGTTTAGGGGAATTTCTAGGGTAGCCCCGAGTACAGCTGGGTATTGGTTGGAGGCGATTGAATGCATAATGGATGATCTGGATTTTATGGAAGAAGAGAAGATGAGAAGAGTAGTGTCCCTTCTTTGGGACAGCTTATCAATGGTGGCTTACGGCTAAGGATGGTGCAATGGCTGACTGTATCACTTGGGATTACTTCAGAACGGCGTTCCAGAGTAAGTACATTGGAACGAGTTATGTGGATGTGCAGCGTAGAGTATTTCTGAATCTGGTTTAGGGAAGTAGGTCGGTGGTGGCGTATGAAGCAGAATTCTTACGCTTGAGTCATTGTGCTCGAGGGATAGTGGCCACAGAACATGAACAGTGTGTTCGATTTGAAGATGGCCTGAAGGGTGATTTACGTGTTTTGATAGCTCCACAGCTGGAGAGGGAATTTGCTGTGCATGTGGAGAAGGCTAAGATAGCTGAGGAGGTAAAGTGAACAGAAAAGCTGAATCGGGATAAAGATAGAAGTGGAAGTAGGAGGAATTTTAGATCGTCAAGAGTAGCTGGGCGCACTCAGAAAAGACCTAGGTCGGATGGGCTGAACGGAGTGGAGAGACCTACTGCTAACCAGACACAGAGGTGTGTCCGCTGTGGTAAAATCCATGTAGGTGAGTGTTGGGCAGACAGTGGAAAGTGCTTTAGGTGTGGATCGTTGGACCATCAGATTAGAGACTGTCCGTAGCCACAGAGCGATGTAGGACTCGCAGGGCAAGGAAATGCTCAGCCAGGTAGAGGAGGTCAGTTACCGTAGAGGGATCATGGTCCAGCTAGAAGTGGTAACGATTTTGGTCGGGGCCGTGGAGCACCAGGCCGAGGGGCAGGAAACACTGAGCGAGACAGCCAGGGTTAGTCTATGTTGCCAAATGTTGAGAGGAGGCTAACGCACCGAATGTTATAACCGGTACGTTTTTAATATTTGGTTTCCTTACATTGCATTGATTGACATTGGGTCAACACATTCATATGTTGCTAGTAGTGTGTCTGGAACTTTAAGTTTAGATTTCGAGAGTACCCCTAGGGTGATGACTATAATTAGCCCATTAGGACAATCTGTGGTAGTAAATAAACTCTATCGAGAAGTACCCTTAAAAGTTTAGGGAATAGTTTTTCAGACGGATCTGATGGAATTACTGTTCGGGGAGTTTGACTTAATATTAGGCATGGACTAGCTGGTGAAGTATCAAGCTAATTTAGATTGTGGAGCCAAGTGTATGGTGTTGAAAACCCCCGAGGGTGGTGAAGTGTTGGTGATAGGAGAAAGGGGGAACTGTCTGTCGAATGTAGTAACTGCCCTAAGAGCAGAAAGGATGCTAAGAAAAGGATGCGAGGCAGCTTTAATGTTTATTCGGGCTCTGTAAGCCAAGGACCTAACTAATGGGGACATTAGGACGGTGAAGGAATTTCCTGATGTTTTCCCAGAAAAGCTTTCGGGATTACCTCCGGATCGTGAAGTGGAGTTTGGTATCGATCTTCTTCCGAGAACAGTGTAACATCCAGGGTTTAGGGGTCTTGCATCACTTCTTAAGTTATATGTATGTGGTAGTGTGCTTTATATGCTGTTTGTATATGTTTGGGGGTTTCGGGAAATCTTGGGGCTAAGTTTGAACCTTAGGTAAATTTTTGGTTTAGAGCCTTTAGGGGAGAGCTAGGAGAGTTAGGAATTAAGGGTTCTTATGTTGAGTTTAAGACACAAGAGATCAGGTGGTAGAATGGCAAGGGAGGCACCACTTAGTGCATAGGGGAGTGACGCCTCAGGGAGCTAGTGGGGCAAGGTTTGAGCTGCAGAGGAAGCATTTTGGGGTTGCTTTTTGCGTCAAGGGAGTGGGAGAGTTGGGCGGCATTTGAACTCTGGAAGGATGGGAGGAAGACTTGGTCAAGATGTTGAATGAATGGTGGAGAGCTTTTGGAGAGGTTTGAAACATTTAAATTCGTTTGAATGAGAGGTGGAGAGGAAAAATAGGAGGAAAAGAAAGGATTTGGGAGAGAAAGGAGGAGTTGGCCGAATATTGAATGTTAGGGGTGACATTTTCGGTTATATAGAGGGGGGATAGGTGTCGAATGTGCCTTAGCTATTTAGGGTTCATTTTACTTTTGGGTTTCTTTTCTTTTCTTTTAGCTCTTTGCCGGAAAGTGGTGTACCAAAAGCTAGTAATTGTGTGTTTCTTTTCTCCCTGTTTCTTAGAGTCCAAAATCGAAAGTAAGATTTTCCATTTGGGGCATTCATCGTTTTCTTTTTCTCTTGGAATTGTTCACTCCCTCAGTCCCTAAAGCTGAACCTTTCTCTTTACTTCCACCATAGCCAAAACACCCATAAACCTTCAACCCTCTCTTTTCTTTTCATTTGCTAGAAGCCGAATAACCTTTCTACTTCTTTGAATCTTGGCCAAATCTCTCATTCATATTTCCTTCTCTCTTTGTAGTTATATTCTTTTCTTCTCTTCTACCATTCCATTTTGTTCTTCAAAATTGATCTCTAGGCCGAATCTGTCAGACTCTGTTCCAATCGGATCTAATAGTTGGTAAGGGTTCTCTTCTTTTCGATTTGTTTCTTTTTCTTTTGATTGCCGAAAGTATATGCCTAACTTTGAATAGGTGTGGCCGAATCTATTCAAGGTTTTGACCTTGTGTCCATTTTTGGAAGCCGGCGTTGGGAGTATCTAAGAGCTTTCGGGATTTGATCAAGCAAGGTAAGGGGGTGTACTTTTGGTTCGTCCAAAGGCCACATCTTTGACTTTATGCAGTTTAGCCGATTCTAACTAAGACTGATGTAGGGGGAGTTTCGACAGAGGTTGAGAAGGAGCCTTCGGGATTTGGATCTATTTCGGTAAGCATATTCGATTAAGATTTGGTGTTGTTTCGTTTAAGTTTTGATTTAAAGTTTAACTGGGTCTTCTGATAAGTACTATTCAATAGATGCGAGTACCAGTCAAGGAGAGAAATGGGTTGTCCCTACCCCTAAGCTCAAGAAACGTTCGATTTCTATAGTTTGGGATTGGCCACCGGGGTGTGGGCCAGTGTCGGAGTAGGATCGTAGGCAGATAGCAGAAGTTTCATTTAAGGATAGTGTCGACGTCGAGAGTCTAGTGCTTCAGGTTATCAGGTGTATGGTTAATTCGCTGTTTCCCTATTAGTCAATTAATTATATGTGATATGTGTGTGATAAATGGTTCAGTGGTTGTGGTGGAATTGTTACCTTTAATTGAGTATTTCGATAACCAGGTTAGTACCCTATCTAAAGTGTAGTTGTGGTTGATTACTGTGGATACTTGTGATCATGCTGTATGCCTACCTAATATGTCCATGCATTATTCTATCATATCATTATAACATGTTGCATATGCATGGGATCGGGATATATATATTAAATGAAGGACAGGGTGTACGTTTATGTACGTGGTGATGATTGGCTATGTGCCACATTGTGGGATGATGTTAGCTTCGTGCTTCATCGTGGTTGATGATGACCATGGGTCACATAGTGATCGGTGGCTAGGCCACGTTATATTTTGGTCACATGGTGATCGGTGGCTAGGCCACGTTATATTGACTTTGAGTAGCATGACTGCCAAAGAGGTGTGTAGTAGATGGAGGGTTGATTTAGTAATCCCTAGGTGTGTGGTGGCAGGATACGGGGGTGTGTAGTGGATGGATATTAGGTTGGGATGGTTAACATTTTGCATCATCATGTATGGTATGTGGATTGTGTGGTTTTGGGCCAAGCCCATTTGGGAAACATGTGGAATAATTACACATGGAGTCTATTCGACTCACCCTATTTTCTTATACAACGTAGGTGATACGTGATACATGGACCGTGCTGGAGTAGATTCGAGGTGGCCATGCAGAAGTTGTTTTAATTCTTTATGCACTTGGATTCTTAATTACTTTTGGGTTAATTTCTCTTTCTTGTAATAAGGCCATTTTAAATATTTGGGGATTTTTACTATATTGAGTTAGTTTGACTATCAGTTAATAATTGGAAACAGTTTTGGGAATAATTTACAACATAAAGACTTAAATTTAAGTTTTGAACCCGGACACTTTTAGCAACTCGATTACTCTTGAATTACCAAATGTACAATGTTTTAAACTACACACGACCTTCAAAGTTTTCGTTCTTTTATAAACTAAGGAAAATATTTTAAACTCAAATTGTGTTTTCATCCTTAGATCAAATTCTTTTCAAACATTTTTCCTAGTAGCATTTCAAATTCAGCCGTGGTGTTTTGGGCCGGGTTTGGGGTGTTACAAATAGCACCAGTGTCTATCGCTCCATATAGGATGACGCCAAAGGAGTTGGTAGAGTTGAAAGCACAAATACAAGAGTTGTTAGATAAAGTATTTATTCGACCAAGTGTGTCGCCTTGAAGAGCGCCGGTGTTATTTGTTAAGAAGAAGGATGGATCAATGTGTATGTGCATTGACTACCGTCAGCGAACAAGTTGACAATCAAGAACAAATACCCATTGCCGAGGATCAATGACTTGTTCGATCAGTTGAAGGGAGCCTCGGTCTTTTCAAAAATAGATCTGAGGTTAGGATACCATCAACTTAAGGTCAAGGAGGTAGATGTTCATAAAACGGCTTTTAGGACTCGCTATGGTCATTACGTGTTTATGGTAATGCCATTCGGTTTGACCAATGCGCCAGCAACATTTATGGACATGATGAACCGAATATTCCAACCCTACTTGGATTGGTTTGTCGTGGTATTCATAGATGATATCCTGGTTTATTCAATATCAGAGGAGGAACATGACTCACACCTTCGAGTGGTTTTGCAGATCTTGAGGAGAAAGCAGCTGTATCCCAAATTCAATAAGTGTGAATTTTGGCTAAGGGAAGTTATGTTTTTAGGCCATGTTGTGTCGGTAGAGGGGATTAGGGTTAACCCTCAAAAAATTGAAGCGGTATTGGATTGGAAGCCGCCTAAGTCTGTGGCAAAAATTCAGAGTTTTCTTGGACTGGCCAGGTATTATCGAAGGTTTGTTGGAGGATTTTCCTTAATAGCGGCACCATTGACTAAGTTATTATAGAAATGAGTTCCATTTGTTTGGTCCAATAAGCAGCAAGAGAGTTTCGAGAAGTTGAAAAAGATTCAGCCGGAGGCCTGGAAGGAATTCGTGATTTACTGTGATGCATCATACACGGACTAGGATGCGTGTTGATGCAAGATGGAAAGGTTGTTGCTATGCATCTCGGCAGTTAAGACCGCACGAAGCAAATTATCCCACCCATGATTTAGAGTTGGCGGCGGTGGTTTTTGCTTTAAAGATTTGGAGACATTATCTGTGCGGGGAGAAATCTATTATTTATACAGATCATAAAAGTCTAAAATACCTTTTGACCTAGAAGGAGTTGAATTTAAGGCAAAGGAGGTGGATCGAGTTGTTAAAGGATTATGATTGCTCGATCGAGTACCATCTAGGTAAAGCTAATGTGGTGGCGAATGCCTTAAGATGTAAAGTAATCTCTGACTTGAGGGCAATGTTTGCTCAACTTAGTCTGTATGATGATGGGAGCTTATTGGCTAAACTTCAAGTGAAACCCTCTTGGGTCAGTTAGGTTAAGGAGAAGCAGCAGACCGATGAGTTACTAAAGGAGAAGTTTCATGTTGGATCAAGTGATGGATCGATGGACTTCAGTATGAATGAGGAAGGACTGCTATGTTTTCAATGGAGAGTTTACATGCCAAGAGATCCAGAATTGAGGCATAGGATTTTGCAAGAAGCACATGGAAGTTCATACGCTATGCACCCCGGAGGGAGTAAGATGTATTGGGATTTGCGGGATCAGTTCTGGTGGCTGGCCTTGAAGCGTGAGGTAACTGAATTGGTGAGTAAGTGTTTGACCTATCAGCAGGTAAAGGCGGAGCATTAGTTACCATCAGGGTTGTTGCAGCCAGTGAAGATTCCACAATGGAAGTGGGAAAGGATCACAATGGACTTTGTTAGTGGGCTACCCCTCACGCCTACTAAGAAAGATTCAGTCTGGGTAATTGTTGATCGCTTGACAAAATCTGCTCATTTCATACCAGTACGGGTCGATTACTCTCTGCAGAAGCTGGCTAGGTTATATAGAGCGGAGGTAATGAGGTTGCATAGGGTACCAGTATCAATCATATCGGATAGGGACCCAAGGTTCACGTCGCGACTCTGGAAGGCTTTTTGCATCAAGCGTTGGGTACAAGTTAGATTTCATACAGCATTTCATCCTCAGACAGATGGACAGTCTGAGCGGGTAATTTAGATCTTTGAGGACATGTTAAAGGGATGTGTCATTGATTTCGGAGGTAGTTGGGAAGAGTTTTTACCGTTGGCGAGTTTACTTACAACAATAGCTACCAGTCTAGTATTCAGATGGTACCCTATGAAGCATTGTAAGGGTGGAAGTGTCGTACTCCTACCTGTTGGACGGAATTAAAGGAACGTCAGATTTTGGGTCTGGAGTTGGTTACCGAGACAGAAGAGAATGTTGAGTTAATTCAAGCTCGACTAAAGGAAGCCTCGGACCGACAGAAGTCCTATGTAGACTTGAAGCGTAAGGACATAGAGTTTACGGTGGGTGACAAGGTGTTCTTGAAGGTGTCGCCATGGAATAAAGTACTGAGGTTTGGACGGAAGGGTAAATTGAGTCCCAGATTTATCGGACCTTATCGGGTGTTGAAACGAGTGGGGCCGATAGCCTATCAGCTAAAGCTACCTTCTGAGCTAAGCCAGATTCACAATGTATTCCACATTTCTATGTTGAGACGATATCGTTCAGATCCGTCTCATGCGGTGCCTGTGTAGGAAATCGAGGTAAGACCTAATCTATCCTTTGAAGAGGAACCAGTGGAAATCTTGGATCGTGATGTCAAAGTGTTACGAAGGAAGATGGTTCCATTGGTTAAGGTTCTATGGCTGAATCACAGTTCTGAGGAGGCTACATGGGAACCAAAGGAGACAATGCGGCAGCAGTACCCGCATCTATTCTGATCAGGTAATTTTAAGGTGAAATTTCTTTAAGGGGGTAGAACTGTAACATCCTAAATTAATGGGCCTATGCATTTAATGTGTGGTTATGTGTAATGTGTTAATTAGAGTGTTAGGGGTCCAGATTGGGCTCAGGATATGGCTGAGGGCTTGGTTAAATTTTTTGTTTGGACACTATAGGGTTTAAAAGATGGTATCTATGGTTTAAATTACAAAATGGGCTTGTGGCCCAGTAGCAAGGGGCGCTGCAAAGGAACTATAATGTGGCGTCATTAGCAAGTGAAGAGGCCCAAGTTATGGCCGCTTGGAGCCCGTGTATTTGGGCCATTTTCGGCTCTTAAAAGAGGAGCAAGTGGGACGACAATAAGGCATAAAATTAGGAGGGATTAAATGATTTGGATAATGTGGATAATGTGCTGATAAAGGAAGGAAGAGGTGGTGTTATTTAGGCCTCTTTTGAAGGTGTGAATGGATAAAGATAAGGGAGAAAGAATAGGAGTTATCTGCTGAACAGCCAGTGGTGGCTGAATTTCCATCTCTTGGAGAGGGGAAGAAATCGGTTTTAATATGCCAGAGGGGTGCCGAAATTTCCCTCATTAATTGATTAGGTTTTAGTTCGAGGAAGGGGTATTTTTGGCTTTTGAGAGGTAGGTACCAAATTCTCTTTAATTTGGGGGATATCTCTTCAATTCGACATTTAAACCCGACATTTAAACCCGATTCTCTTAATCTTTTCTCTCATTCTCTGTTCTCTTCTACAAGCCGAAACCCCAGTCAATCTCTATAATCTTTTTTTTGATTTCTTCAGAAGCCGAAACCTCTTATTTCACTCCTCCATTAAGCTGAAATCTTCAAGGGGTTGCCGAATTCTCTGTAAATGTAGGTGCTAATCTCTTCTGATCTATTTTCTTTCTTTTTTCTTTCTCTTTCGATTTTTAGAAGACAAGGCCCAAAGGCTAATGGATTGTTGGTTTCATGTGTCTACGTGTTGGGCAACATTCGAGAAGTGAAGTAGATCGCGTAGATCTAAAAGCCGGAACTATTAGTCTTTGAACCTCATATCTCTCTTTTCGGGATTTCAAGGTAAGGGGTTCTCTTTAGATTTCCGTTAGATGGGCTATCGTAATTGTGATCTTAACCATATGTTATGATGGTAGCAACTGAAAAGGTCTTTTGATGGAATCAAATATCGATCGAGCAAGGAGGATTGGATCATTAAACCAATCCCTAAGTTTAAGCGGCGGTCTCGATGGTTTGGGATTGGCCACCGGTTGTGGACCGCTTGAACAAAACCTTAGACTATTAGCGTCATAGTAGCTCTTGATAGTGTCGACTTAGACGAGATCGTCTTGTCGATGTCGTGTGTAGATCTCTATCACACTAGTTAATCTATATTATATGTATGTTATGGGCTAAAAGCCAAAAATGAAATCAGTATGAATAGTCGTATTACCCAAAAGGGTAGGCAAGGGATGCCAGGTACGTAATCATAGAAACTTCTCTATGTGAATCAAAGTATGTGAATGTATGTGATCTGTTTAGATAGTTTAATGTTCTGATTCTTGCATGTATGTATGCATGGGATGGGATTGATATGATGAAGGGTAGCGATCGGTGGCTTTTCCACATAGGTTATATAGTGATCGGTCTTTATGACAGGCAGCTCAGCTGTCGATATATTATTAAGGTCGCATAGCGATCGGTGGCTTTCCCACATAGGTCACATAGTGATCGGTCTTTATGACAGGTAGCACAGCTGTCGATATGGTGTGTAGCGGATGGAGGGTTCATTGTAGAAATCCCCACTGTGTGATGGTTGGTACGGGCTGGTGTGTAAAGGATGGACTCTTAGGTTTGGGATAGGACATGTTGCATGTAAATATTCTGTTGCCATTGTGTATGGGCCAAGGACCATAATGTGTTTGTGGGCCTCAAAGCTTTTATGTGTTTTCGGGATTTGCACACTGAGTCTTGGTGACTCACCCTTTTATTTTTCCCAACTTTTCAGATGAGCAGTAGATCGTTAACATGGGAACCGAGGTGGACTCGAGGGGCCATCAAGTATTTTATCTTCATAGACTATTTTCGATTTTTTCTTCATGTTTCAATTTTGGGATTATTTTTGTAATAAGGCCTCCATAACTTAGGTGACCGAACTATATTTTTTTATGGTACGTCTTATAAACTTATGTTTTCAAAGTCTTAATTATAAAGTGAAAGGAAAATGGGTTTTTCTAGCATGTTCAACGCAAATGTTAAAGTTTCTTCAAAACTGTCACAACTAATGATTAATTGGTTAAAATAAACTAAGAATTTCAAAACCCATCAAAGTAAAGTTTTCAACATTCAACCCATAGCATACCAGATTCGGTCATGATGTATGGGCCGGGTTTGGGGTGTTACAGGCTAGATAATAAAAAGATATTAATTACTTGTACTCTTAGTTCTTGTGGATATGATATTATCGGTCTTACCATAACTATACTATTAAATGATAGTTGCGCTTACCTTTATTGTGATCGTAGTTAGTTAGAGACACATCAACCGCATGGATGAACAATTCGGTAAATTTCTTGAACTTTTGAAACAATTATATATTAACTTACCTTTTTTTTTTTGAAGCTCTCTTACAGATGCCCAAATATGCAAAATTTTTAAAAGAGCTATTGACAAATAAAAAGAAGTTAGAATAGTTATCCATTGTGGAACTGAATGAGAAGTGTTTAATCATTCTCCAAAATAAATTGCCCTTTACGCTGAAAGATTCAGGAAGTTTTACTATCCCTTGTTTTATTGGTAGTTTAAACATTTAAAAAGCATTGATTGATTTAGGTGCTAGTATAAATTTAATGCCTTATAAAATGTTTAAGCAACTTGGTCTTGGGAAACCAAAATCCACTAGGATGAGTATTCAATTAGCTAATAGATCTGTTAAGTATCATAGGGGCATTATTGAAGATGTACTTGTGAAAGTAGATAAATTCATATTCCCTATTGATTTGTTATACTTGACTTAAATGGGGTAATGGTAAAACTTCCTGGAAGTGGTTAACTAGAGCTTTTTCAATTTTTAAACTAGTGCTTAAAATGGTAAACTAGAGTTTTACTATAGCTTTACATGGCATCATATGTTTGACTTGGGTAATGGTAAATTAGTGCTTAAGATAGGTGATGATGAGATCGTTTTTCAAATATATGATGCCATGTGACTTTCTAGCAAGTAAGATGATTCTTGCTATTTTATTGATTCTATTGAGCATCTTATTCAAGAGCCATTATAGGAAATTGTTCATAAGGACACATTGGAATTGCGTATTGTTCAAGGAGAGGAGGTTGATAGAGATAATTCTGTGTTAAGTGAAATGAAAACTGATCAATATGCTAATGAGTCTCCACTGAGACATAAAGATTTTGATACCATTGAGGTAAGTAAGGAACTGAAGTTGAAACCCTCTATTGAAGAACCTCCCGAATTGGAACTGAAGCAATTGCCAAATCATTTGGAGTATGCCTTTTTTTGGAAACAATTCTGCACTGCCAGTGATTTTTGCTTTGGATTTAAATCTAAATGAGAAGGATGAGTTACTGCAAGTCCTGAAGGAACACAAAAGAGCTATAGCCTGGAAAATTTCTGATATTAGAGGGATCAGTTCTTCTTTTTGCACCCACAAAATTTTAATGGAAGGAGAATATGTAACACCCTTAACCCGTAACCATTATCGGTTTAGGGTTAAGAGGCATTACCAGACAAATAAAAACTTTTACTAGCATTTCACATCACAAAGTATATCATCATCATATCATAGCAAAATACAAGCATATAGTCCCTTAATGAGGTCTACGAGACCTTTAACATGCATTAGGATGAGGTCGTGACTAAATCGAACACGTACAAAAATTTCTAAAAATTTAACATTTTTCAAAGTTACAGAGGTCACACACTCGTGTGGGCAGGCAGTGTGCCTCACATGGTCTCAGACACACCCGTGTGTCTAAGCTATGGCAAAACAGGGCATACATACTGACTTTTCCACACGGCCTGAGACACGCCCTTGTGCCTCACCTATGGTCGAGATTGACTTGCACCACACGGCCAGTCACACGACCATGTGTCCAGCCTGTGGTCGAAACTGACTTGTTTCGCTCGACCAATCACACGCCCGTATGTCTACCCCCTGTGGGAGCTTGACTTGTACCAACTTACAAATTCAAGGGGCACCACACGCCCGTGTGCTTAACCATGTGGGAAAATATAGGCCAATTTGCCACACATTTAGGGCCAAACCTACAAGCAAAAATAAACATATTTCATGCCCTCAAAATACAACCTGATCATACCAATAATGTCCATATTTTCTAACCATTCAACGCATATCAAACTTACCAACTTATGACCCTTTTATCTCATTCTAATCACAAGCATTTCTAGGCAAAATCCATCCACATAACTTACCAATTCAATATACTAATCATTCACCAAAACATACCAACATTGTATCACAAACATAATTGAGATTTACCATACTCACTTCCTATTTACAAGCCATATCACATAGCTTATATATACAACTCAAAACATCATCTAATTCAACTAGACTATACATGCCATACTTAGCTACAAACACATTCAAAAGGTACCAAAATATGATTTGATAGTGTGATTACAATCCTCAGCAATCCCCGAGCTCTCCGTAGCTTTAACGATCTATAAAATAATGTAAACATACACAAAGTAAGCTTTCAAAAGCTTAGTAAGCCATATACAAATAAACTTAACATATAACATTAATAATCATATCTAAAACAAGATCATTAATGTTTCAATTTCAAATTCACAAATTCTTCTTTGGCTCATTTATTTAGTCATTACTTACCAACAAATCATAACGTCAAGTATCTCTTTTGAACATAGCACATTCATACACATACCACATTTTGTCTCATTAAACCTATACACATATCTCACTTGTGCACATTCACATATACTTACCTTTCATACTCAATAATAGTATTCATTTCCATCATACCTGAATCGATTACCCATTTCACATAATCTTTCATTTCTCAGAATTGCTCGTTGAACCATTCGGAATCAAATAGGATACTCAAATAACTCAGAATACTCGTACAATGCCAACGTCCCAGACATGATCTTACATGTAATCAAATATCGATGCCACTGTCCCAGACAGGGTTTTACGCAAATAAAATACGATGCCAATATCCCAGACATGGTCTTGCACGTAAATCTCAAATCAACACCAACGTCCCAGACGTGGTCTTACATGATATCACACATCGGAATCCCTATGTCATGACATATGAATCCTATCTATTCCTAATGTTCGTACAGGACTTTTCGGACTTTGACAAATTGTCGATACTTTCTCATATTTCACACGTATATCATCCAAAGCCATTTAGCACAATTCAATATCAAATGAACATTAATAATTCAACCTAAATACATTTATTTGTATATAGACTTACCTCGTATTCGGGTTAAACGAACAGATTCGACTACTCGATCACTTTTGACTTTTCTCAGTCTAAATCTATTTTCTTTGGTTCTTGATCTATACATATTCAAATTTAACTCATTTATTCATCAATTCATTCAATTCAATCCAAAAACACACATTTAGGGCAATTTACAAATTAGCCCTCATATTTTCATATTTTGACATTTAAGTCCCTATTTCACAAAATCACAAAATACACATATTTTCTTTGTACCCATACTTAGCCAAATTTTCAACATGATCATACAAGTCCATACATTTCATTTATTTCACATTTTAGTCCCTTAAAATATTATTTTCACAATTTAGTCCAAATTACTCAAATTCACCAAAAATCCAAAGATAAAACATGTTAATCTAACACATATATTCCATATTTCATCATCAACTATCACAAAGCTCAAGCATTCATCAATGGAACATTTCAAAATTATCATCAAATTCCAAAATTAAAGCATGGGCTTGATAGTACTCGAAGCAACGATCACAAAAACGTAGAAATTATCAAAAACCGAACAAAACTCACACCTTAATTTTGCTTGAACATAGCTGGACCCTTAAAGCTATTCTTCTTTCTTTTTTTTTTCTTTGATATTTTCGGCAAACAAGATGAAAAAAAAAATAGCTTATTTTAAGCTTTTGTTTTATTTAACTTACTTAATTAACTAATTTACATATTTAACCTTTAATAAAAACAAATAATAATACATAATGGATGGTAATTAATGTCCATTAACCATGTAATTGGTCCATTTACAACATAATGACCTCACGTTTAGAAAGACTCATTAATTAGGCACTTAATCAAATAGAAAGCTACTTTTACATTTTATGCGATTTACTCCTTTTCTCAAATTAAGCACACAAACAACAAAATTAATTTACAAAACTTTCAAACATGCTCAATCATATCTGTATGCTCATAAAATAATATTAAAATATTTTTTTGACTCAGATCTGTGGTCCCGAAACCACTATTCTGACTAGGGTATAAATCGAATTGTTACAATTCTCCCCCTTAGGGATTTTCGTCCCCAAAAATCTTAGTGTTAAATAGATTTGGATATTGTTGTCTCATAGTATCTTCGGGCTCCCACGTAGCCTCTTCAACTCCATGTCGATGCCATAAGACTTTTACTAACAGAATTCTCTTATTCCGTAATTCTTTAATTTTGTGAGCTAAGATACGAATTGTGAAACACCCCAAACCCAACCCATGCGTTATGACCGGATTTGACATGTCACATGAGGAAAACGTATAAAGTCCTTGGGATTTGTACTAAAATAAGTGTTATTTGGTTATGGTTAAGAAAACAAGTTTGGATGTAAATATTTGATAAAATACAACTATTTTTTAGAAGTTGATTGATGAATAAAAAATCGAGGTAGTGAACGTTAAAATCGTGACTTTTGAAAATGTCATTGGTAATTTGAAAGAGAATTCAAGTTAAAATATTTGTACATGTTTATAAAAAAACCTTTTGTTAATCAATTTTGGAAATCGTTATTTATGACTTTTTAGAAAATTCATATTTAAAATAAATCAAGCAAGATAATAAGTATGTCAAACATAAAGCAAAAATAAAATATTTCAGAGGCCTTATTACAACTTAAAAACCCAAAATAGTACCCAAAATAGTAAAAGTAATAAAGTAACGTAAATAGAAATCTAAAGTTCAAAAACACCATTTCTGAAGTATGGCCTTCATCGAGTCATCCATGGCCCAAGTCCACATCACTGAGCATTACCTGCAAGGGGTAATGAAAAGGGATGAGTTACTAGAACTCAGTGCATAATCCCCTTACCGTCATCCACTAGGTCTGAACCCGTAAAGCAACATCTTGGGCCTGAGCCCATATAGCATAATATTGGGTCGAAGCCCATTTACATAATAGTATGTAACATCCTGAACTAGGGGTTGTTTACAATTTAATTATTTTTCCCATGTGTGTGCTTGAAGAAATATGTATGCTTGAATGCTTGACATATTCTAGGGTCTAGTCATAACCCCTGCTAGGTCGACTTAGGATGAAAATTTTTTTAGTGCTTAAAAGGAAGGAGCTAGGTGAGTTAGGGGTTAAGAGAAATTGTGGGAGAAGTTGGACATAAGAAGTCAAGCAGAAGAGTGGCAAGGGACGCAACCTTAAGGGCATGGAAGGTGGCATCAAAGGGGAGCTTCAAGGGAAGAGGTTCGAATCTTGGTAGTCACAAGGGGGTGTGTTTTATTTTGGGCTTTTTGGCGTTAAAGGAAAGGGCTAAGTTAAGGAGGTTTCAAAAGATTTTGTGGGTGATGTTGGACATGAAAGTCGGATTGGCATAGTGGCTTAAGGTGCCACTTAAGGGCCTTGGGGGAATGCCGCCCAAGCAGGAGGGAGGACTCACGTTCGAGTTCTGATGGAAGCGCAAGGATGTTTTATATTTTTTTCCTTTGGCGTTAAGGTAAGGGGGAGCTAAGGAAGGAGCGCTTAAAAGGGATTGTAAGGGGGTTTATGTCATGAAATGAATCAGTAGCAAAGTGGCTTGGGGCGTTGTAAGGGGTTACGGAAGTGAGGTCCCATGTTCGAGTAGCATGGGCAGCAATGGGTGTTTTTTTTTTTATGCATGCTGGCGTGAAGGGAGTGAGCTAATGGCCTGCATATGGGACTCTTAATTTGATAAGGATAAGCTTAATTTTTTCTCTTAAATTCGGCTGGAAGAGTAAGTATTATTATCATTTTATTTTATTTTTGAAGAGGTGATAAAGGAGGGGATAGAAGATAGGTGTTGTGTTAATTCAATTCAAATGGGTGATAATCAAAAGATAAGATTTATCACTTTAGGGAGCAATGGTCGAATGTAGGACTCCTTAGGGCCATCCACAATCGGTTTTGAGTACAGTAGAGAGGTGCCGAAATTCATTTGGTTTTTCTTTTTCTCCTTAATTTGTTCTTGGCTGAATTCTCTCTAGCCCCATTGCTCAAAATTCTTCCAAATCCTTCTCTTCTTTTGTTCCTATTTGGCCGAATCTATCACCCCTCTTCTACTCAAACTCTATCCCTTCCATCTTGTGTAAGCCAAATCTACTTCATTCTTTGCCTAAATCTCCCTTCTCCTATTAGATCCACTTTGGCTGAATCCCCCTAAGGAAGGTGCTGTCGATTTCAAAGGTTGGTAAGTGTCTCTCTTTAGCATTCGATTTCTCTTCTCTTCCTTTTAGTGTGCCGAAAGTTTGAGAATAGGCCTTGGTAAGGTTGGCCGAATGTGTTCTTAAAACAAAGGTGATGTGTTCTCTTGTGTGTAGTTAACGTTAAGGGGCTTTGACGGAGTCTTTCGGGATTTCAATCCGTTCTGGTAAGTAATAGATAGTTTCGGCCAAAGGCCATTTGTTAAGAATTTACGCCTAATGCCAAAACTAATATGTGCCATGTAAGGATCTCAATGATTTCAGGAATAAGTGCAGTTTCGGGATTTGGTAGGAGACCAAATCAGCAACCAAGGTGAGTGTTATTTCGAGTACGACATATCCTTCGGGATTATTAGTATAGCAGAATGGCTATTAGATCTAAAGGGTTGGGTGTTTACCGATTGTAGGAGCAATACGAGATTACTTTCGGGATTTTGTGATATCGCATAGATTCGGGATTTCCCCTTAGATCTACGGTTAAACAGGTGTGTAAATCTCTTACACACTTTATTAGTTAGCATTGCTATTATGTTACGATTTAATCATTGTGGTAGTGATTTGCTTATGGACATGAGCATGGATTCCGTAAGTCACTTGTGTTTTAAATCTGTTATGGATGACAAGATGGGTTGGCCCATCAGATTAATTGTGACCTCGATCACCAGTGGTTTTGACCACACCGTTGATAAATTGTGACTAAGTCCGGTGGTTTGGTACCACGATGGTTTTGACCACATATTGATAATTGTAACCTATGGTCATCGATGGTTTTGACCACACGATGGGTTGGCCCCATCACTTGATTTGTGACTCTAGTCACCGGTGGTTTTGACCACGGTGGTTTTGACCACACGGGGTAGTTAAAGGAGTATTAGTTGCACTTCCGGGTTAGGGATTTATACACTGAGTCTTGGTGACTCACCCCTTCCCATATTATTTTGCGAGATGAGTAGATCGCGGAGATGGAACCGGAGAGGACTCGAGGCCCATGCTTGTTCCTTGGATTTGGGATTTTATTTAATACTGATTTAAGTTTGTTTATTTACTAAATTTTTATTTGGGTTGTAATAAGGCCGCTAGTTTATTATTTTGGACGTTTACATAGTTGTTTTACTTTACTTATACTATGTTACAAATGAAACTATAAAATGTTAAGTGTATCGTTTAAAAGTAACATTTTCAAGTTAAGTAACTTCTACGAGTTTTCAAAGATGTTACCATCGGGTAGCAAAATTCACCAAGTTAACAATAACTCTGATGACTTTAAAATTTTAATGATCAAATGTTTTCAAAGGTTTTCAACACAACCATGTTTATAAAAAAAAACCAATCCCTCCTGAGTTTTATCAAACACTGTTTTATAACCTTAATAGTACTTTCAAAATTTTCACCAGTTAATCAGAACCTTTCAAAACGTTTTACTCTGTGACATACAAGATCCGGTCGAGGCTCATGGGCCGGGTTTGGGGTGTTACACAGTATATATATATGTGTAATGTATGCAACCCAACCCATCCATCCATCACACCCTCGACCAGCCAATCACACCTGTAGGGATCAAGTCAACCCACCCCGCCGCTCACACCAATTCGCAGGCAAGTTGCCATTTATAATATTTTTGCTGTGGCCAAGCCACCGAAATCATAATTAAGCATATTAGTGAACAATTTGTGGCAATGCCACCAGGCTACACTGCTCTTCATACTTTTTTCCCAACCCATGCAATATGTAACATGCAATATACATAATAAAGCATAATATCCACATATATGAACAACACTCATTAATCTAGTAATTTATTACGGTGAATCGTCCCATTATAGAACTTTGTAATTTGGCCCACTAAGGCATTCTAGCAAATCGACCTATAGGGGCATTTTGGTAAATAGGCTCGTAGGGGCATTTTCGTAAATCGACCCATAAGGGCATTTTCATAAATTAGCCCATAGGGGCATTTTTGTAATTTTAACAATTTTAATACCGATTTTGACAAATCTATAGAAATAATGTAATTTAAGCAAATTTCTCGATTTGTGCCATATTACGATTTTTAGCCATATAAATAATAACGATCTATTTTCCAACATAATATCGAATCATGAATCTATGGGATTTCGGTGGGAGATTACACACCTGATTACGGTAAGGATTAATCCTTCTTGATCGTTGGCACCTAAATCACCATTACACTCGATTAATCCAACAAACGAGATTTTATTAATCTAAATCTAAATCAAACGATCTATTGAAATGCTTACCCTTAGTATCGTGAACGACCACAATTTGTCTATTTTCACCGGATGATGGTTCACAACCCGGTAGAAAATCCCAAACCGTCGATACCACCCTTCGTTTGAACTCAGGAGTAGGAATTGCAAATCCACTCCTTTTGTCTCCTACTATCGCTTTTCCTTTCAAATCGTTACCACTTGCCTCCATTGAAAAGATCTTGGTTAGAAAGTACTATGATGAGAGAATGTATTTGTTTCGGAATAGGATTTGGCTTACCACTTCTTTTAAAGAAACAATGAGTGGATGAAATGAGCGATTTAATCCCTTGACAATAATAGATCCAACTTCCACCGATTGGACTTATGACTAGAGATGAATCGAAAAGGATGTGGTATTTGGTCGCCCACTAACACACTACGAAAAAAGAGTATATTACGATAAGAGGGAGTAGTAGAGAGATTGATATTTTGATTTAGAACATTGTGAAATAACCGAATGATAATAAACATAATCGAATGATAATAAACATCCATTCGATTAGGGATAAAAGAAAATAAAAAAAGAGAAGAATAAGACCACTTGCCTATTCGATCAAAGAAGTGAGTGTCAACACGAATTAGAAAGAAATAATGAAGAAGGGATGACGGGTTCAAAAGTTCAGCTATGGAGGAAAAATGAGCAAGAAGATTCGGCCACAAGGTAATGTTATTTTAAGAGAAAGAGAGAAAGTTGAGGAAATGGCAAAAAGAAAAGAAGAGATAGAGAGAAGAGTTCTAGGTTGTTTCGGCTAACCAAAGGAAATGAGCAACAAGGTGAGTGTTTTTGAAACACCCCACACCCGGCCCACGAGCCTGAACCGGATCTGGTATGTTCCTAAAGTAAACCGATTTCAAAAATCATTTCGATACTTAGAGAAAATTGTAAATTTTATTGAAAAGCTATTATTTTGAGTTGGGCTTAGATTGGAAACCCATTTATTTGATTTTGTAAGCCCTTTTAATTAAATATATTCAATAAAGTTCTTAGCATGAAACGTAACAATAAGCAAGCATAAAGTATAATCCACTGGGCCTTAAGGCCTTATTACATCAAATAAAACCCAAAATAGAACAAACGTAACTAAAATAAAATTTAAGTCCAAAATAAATGAAATTTTCGCATGTAGCATGGCCTCCTCATGGTCCACCGGCCCGGTCCGTCACTGCTCATCACCTGAAAAATAATTCCCACAATGGGGTGAGTCAACAGACTCAATGTGCACACAATACTATCACTCAATAAATCAGGCATTCATGTTTGAATCATCAAATCCATAAAAAAAAATGAAATTATGATGCAACCCAAACCCAATCCTAATGGTCCATCCGCTACTCTCCACCCGTACCTGCCATTCACACCGTGGGGACTACTAAGTCAACCCTCCATCCGCTACTCTCCACGTTGTGTCTTTTGACACTATAATCAAATTTAAACGTTGTGTCATTAGACACTGTTGTAACCGAAGTTACCAAAATTTCGCAATGTGACCGTAGTCAACATTTTTCGTTGGTGAGACCGAAGTCAACACCTTCGTTGGTGAGACCGAAGTCAACACCTGTTCTCCCCCTTTCACATAAATCCCGAATGCCCCAAAAATATATAAATTTCATAACTTAAATTCATGTTCATAATCATATATTCGCATGTTATTAAATAACATTTTTCACAATCCTATCGGAAGTAGGAAACGTACCTGGGTACTTTTTGCCACATTTGTGGTACATAGCCACATTCACATTATTATTCATATATATTTAAATAATTAGCCATATAATATTGAAGGATAGTAAGGGTACACACTGCTTAAGCTTAATAGATTCCTTGAGATCTCTAAATCCTGATCTAATTTTAGATCTATTAATTCTTATATTCGCCCAATGCCGAATAAATACATTAATAAACCTATTTTGGCTTAAAACGAAACCAAATCCTAGTAGGATTTGTAAGGAAAAACTTACCTTTGCCGATTTGGTGATTATATAAATCCAAAGTTTGGTTTTCCTCTACTTGATATTCGACCAACCTTGTAGTTCAATATGGTTAGTTTTTCGCTTTTCAAAATTAAGGAATGGATTTAGATACTCACACAACCCTTAGCCGAATATTTTAGAGGCTTACCTTAGAGATTCCAAATCCGAAAGTTCCTTTTGTCTTGAATATCTGTCGAAATCCCTAAAGATCATAGGTTAGATTTGATCTAACTTTAATAAGTGGTAGTTGGCCTTTAGCCAATGTGTCTTACCTTAATTTTCCTCGAATCAAATCCCAAACTCCTCCTCGACATTCTACCATAGACAAAAGAGAGGTTATTTTCTTAAGCCTTGATTTAAACGATTTAAAAGAACAAGAATCAACTGTTCTTACCTTGGATCCTTGATCTTTATGTTTAACGATTGTGGAAACCCGAGATCCCTTGTATATTCGGCCATGATCAAAGAGAATAGGAATTAGGCCTTTTACTTTCTAAGAACTAGAATGAAAGGAAATTGAATGGCTTAACTTACCTTGAAACCTTTAATCACTTGTTTCCTTGTCTTGGGTTCTTGAGATCCCAAGCTATGGAGATCTAACCGAGATTTGGAAGAGAAAAGTTTTGACTAGGCAATGGCAAAGGGAGGAAAGAAAAGATGGAGTCCTTGCTTAGGGAATTTCGACAATGAGAGGGAGAAGAGAGAGCAAAATTTCTCGCAAAGAGAGTGAATGGGAGAAAAGTCTCTATTTTCCTCTTTTAACTGGCTCGCTAGACCAAGAGTCCAAAACTTGGCCACTACTCTCCCAAGTGATAATTTAATCTCTATTAATTATCACTTAATTAAATTAAAAGTCTTTAATCCATCCTTTAATTCCTCATTTATCTTAGAAGAATAAACTCCTTTATTTATCACTTAATTTAACAGTTTTATTAAAAATAAAACTCTCTCCTTTTAGCTACCAAGTGCCGTCCACCCCTAGCCTTGGGAGGCAAAATTAAACCTTCAAAATTGCTTTCCAAGTGACCCAAACTCATGCCATTCCCATAAACCCTAAGTGACACCTCGTGCCACTTTTCCAAGCTCGATTGTATGACAAAATTCACCAACTTTTTCTTTTAAGGCCCTCTTGCCCTTATCTCCTATTTTGGGCTTTAAAATTTGTCATTCCTACTTATTTCTAAGTTTCCTAAAATTTTCATGGCTCAGAATCTTGCCATTTTCCTTACATCTTCGTGTTTCCAAAATGTTTAGGTTTCCAAAATGTTTTAGGTTTCCAAAATGTTCGGGTTTCCAAAATGTTTAGGTTTCCAAAATGTTCAGGTTTCCAAAATGTTTAGGTTTCCAAAATGTCTAAGTTTCCAAAACGCCTAAGTTTCCAAAATGTCTAAGTTTCCAAAATGTCTAAGTTTCCAAAATGTCTAAGTTTCCAAAATGTCCATTTCCATTTCCATTTTCATTTTTATTTCCATTTCCATGCATTTCTAGGTTTCCAAAAGTATCAAAATTTATTCATAGTACTTGAAACTTATTATTGCATACAATTAAACCGAAATGCATAGGCCTATTCGTGATGTTACGCTTCTACCCCCTTAAACAAAATTTCGTCCCCAAAATTTTCTAACTAAAATAGTTGAGGGTATTGCTTTGTCTCATCGCCTCTTCCGCTCCCACGAAGCTTCTTCCGCTCCATGATTGCGCCATAGCACTTTGACTAGAGGAACCGCCTTCTTTTAGTAGTACTTTCACATCACGCTCCAAGATCCGAATCGGTTCTTCCTCATAGGATAAGTCCGCCTTAGTTCCACCTCTTCAACCGCACCACATGAGATGGATCCGATCGATAGCGACGTAACATGGACAAATGAAATACGTCATGCATCTGCCGCAATTCTAGTGGCAACTCTAGTTGGTAAGCCATCGCCCAACTTCGCTTCAAGATTTGATAAGGCCCTATAAGTCTTGGGCTTAGCTTCCTTTACTACCAACCTCATAACCTTCTTCCAAGGTGAGACTTTCAAGAACACTTGATCTCCCACTTCAAACTCTATTTCTTTTCGCTTAAGGTCTGCAGACGACTTTTGCCTATCGAGGCTTCCTTCAACCGTGCAGAATTAACTCAACCTTCTCTTGATTTACGCCACCAACTCGACCCAAAACTCTGCGTTCTCCTAACTCGGTCCAACAAGTAGGTGTTCTACACTTCCTTCCATACAATGCCTCGTATGGTGCCATCCGAATCTTCGGCTTGATAGCTATTGTTGTAGGCGAACTCACTAAATGCAAGTAATCTTCCCAACTTCCTCGAAAATCCATTACACGCCTCTCAACATATCCTCCAACACTTGTATAACTCGTTCAGACTGCCCGTCTGATTGTGGATGAAAAGCCATAGTGAAGTCTAGCTTAGTGCCTAAAGCTTGATGAAGTGCTTTCCAAAATCGAGACGTAAACCTTGGGTCTCTATCAGAGATGATCGACATTGGTACACCATGTAACCTCACAATTTCCGCCACATACAACTTAGCCAACTTCTGAAGGGAATAATCCATTCTGACTGGGATAAAGTGTGCGGACTTGGTCAAACGGTCCACTATCACCCATACCGAGTCCTTCTTAGTAGGCGTAAGGGGAAGCCCACTAACGAAGTCCATGGTAATTCTTTCCCACTTCCATTGGGGAATTTCGATTGGTTGGAGCAATCCTGATGGGACTTGGTGTTCAAATTTTAACTTGTCGACACGCCAAACACTTCCCCACTAATTCAGCCACCTCTCATTTCGATCGGACCACCAAAATCGCTCCTTAGATCTCTATACAACTTGATGCCTCCGGGATGCATAGCATAAGGGCTACCATGCGCTTCCCGAAGAATCCTTTGTCTCAACTCCTTATTCCTCGGCATACAGACTTTCCCCTTGTAGCACAATACTCCTTCATTGTTGACACCATAATCCTCTAATCCCCTCTTTGTATTTCATCGATCTTAGTACTTAAGTCATTATCAGCCAACTGCCTCCTTCACTTCCTTTAGCCATGTGGGCCTGACTTGCAACTCTGCCAACAGGTTTCCATCATCATACAGACTTATATGAGCGAACAAAGCCCGTAGATCCGATACAACCTTCCGACTTAGGGCATCGGCTACTACGCTTGCCTTGCGGATGATACTCTATTGAACAATCGTAGTCCTTTAGCAATTCCACCCACCTTCGTTGCCTCAAGTTCAACTCCTTCTGAGTTAATAAATACTTAAGGCTCTTGTGGTCTGTGTAGATAACCGACCTTTCTCCATAAAGGTAGTGCCTCCAAACCTTAAGGGCGAAAACCACCGCGGCTAGTTCTAAGTCATGAGTTGGGTAGTTAAGCTCATGAGGCCTTAGTCTGTAGACGCATAAGCAACCACTTTGCCATCTTGCATTAGCACACGCCTAACCCCGAATGTGAAGCATCACAGTACACCACAAATTCCTTTCCTGCCTCCGGCTGAATTAACACTGGAGCCTCTGTCAGCACCTTCTTAAGCTTTTCAAAGCTCTCTTGCCGCTTATTAGTCCATTCAAGGGTACTTCCTTCCTTAGTAATTGGTTAAAGGCGCGGCTATTGATGAGAATCCTTCCACAACCTTCAGTAATAGCCGTAAGCCTAAGAAACTTCAATTTCAGCCACGGACCTAGGTGGCTTCCAATCCAATACTACTGATCTTCCTAGGTCCACTCTTATTCCTTCTGCGGATACCACATGCCCTAGAATGCTACCTCCTTAAGCCAAAATTCGCACTTGCTGAATTTGGCATAGAGCTCTTCTCCCTTAACACTTCCAACACGACTCAAGATGCTCATCATGCTCCTCCTCCGACTTCAATACACCAAAATATCATCGATGAACACAACGACGAATCTATCCAAGTAGGGTTGGAAAATTTGATTCATCATATCCATGAACGCAGTGGAGCGTTCACAACCCAAACGGCATCACCACAAACTCAAGTGACCATATCTTGTCCTAAAAGCGGTCTTATGGATATCGCCTCCTTTACCTTCAACGATGGTATCCCGACCGTAAATCGATCTTCAAAACATCATGCTTCTTCACCGGTGATCAAACAAGTCCTCGATCCTTGGCAAGGGATACTTGTTCTTAATGGTCACTTATTTAATCGACAGTAGTCTATGCACATACGCATAGTTCCGCCCTTCTTCTTCACAATAAGACCAGTGCTCCCCACGGAGACACACTGGCCGGATAAACCCACGGTCCAACAGCTTCTTGTATCCGAGCCTTGAGCTCCACTAACTCCTTTGGTGCCATTCGGTATGGAGCGATTGACACAGAGCTGTCCCCTAGAGCAAATCAATCCCAAATTCCACCTCTCTGTCTGGGGTATTCACGGTAACTCTTCCGAAACACATCCACAAAGTCCTTACCGCCCTAACTCCATTAACACCTTCCTCCTTTCCACCTATCGCACTTACAAAAGCTAAGAACGCTTTGCAACCTTTCTTAACCATCTTCTCAAATTTTTAGTGCAAAACTACATTAGATAAATAGTTCCTCCTTTCTCCCATCATTATTACCACTTCATCTTTCGGGTTCTTAGTTCCATCGCTTTACACAGACAATCCAACACGGCTCGGTGCTCTACTAACCAATCCATTCCAAGTATAAGCTCAAACTCTCAAGGGTAACTCCATTAAGTCCGCCGAAAGTTCACTCCCTAATCTCTAGGGGTACATTTCAAAGATCTTGTCTACCACTATAGTTTGGCCTAATGGGCTTACTACACCATCCGCCTATTAGAGAGTTCGAGTCTAGGCCTAGTGTTTTCACTACATTACTTGCAACATAGGAATGGGTCGAGCCCACATCAATCAAAGCAAAGTAGGGTTTGTCAAAATAAAGAACGCATCGGTTATTACGTCCGGTCGTCTCCATCTTCCCTTCTACGAACCGCATAAACCAAACCCTATTGTCTTGCACCAAGATTAGCATTAGTACTCGACCACATTGCCACGGCTCGCTGCATACTACTACCACGGTTACTCGAACCACGACCCGTTGAGGCTGCGTCCGCCCTTCCTGGCCGACTAACATTCTCGAACTACCTAGGTCGGTTCTCGTCCGATTGTTTGGGGTAATCCTTAAACATATGGTCCTTGGACCCACACCCAAGACATGCTCCTAACTTTTCTAACACTCCCTAGATGCCTCTTTCCACAATACTCACAAGGTCGAATCTGCATGCTGAACCAACTTGTTGATTTCGTGGCAAATCAACCCGAGGCCTCTTGTAACCCTTTCCTCGATGACCAACCCCTTTTGCCCTTATTCTTATCCACGGTCCGCTTAGTAGCATCCTTAATCCCTCACCACCTTGGCCTTTTCTACCAAAATAGAGAATTCCCGCCCCGATGCGGTGCTATTAATGATCTTAGATCATCTCTCACCGCCCTCAAAACGGACACGGCGTTCATGCTCGGGTTGCCACTACCCTCGAGCATAGCGGCTCAACCTCGAAATTCGCCTCATATTTTATGACGGACTTACTTGCAGCACCAACCCTAGAAAAGCCTTCCTCTGCATCTCAGATACGGTTCCCATACTTCTTCCTAAAAGCCTCTTTAACAAATTCCCAAGTCGATTTTCACTATGGCACCATCACGAGCAATAACCACCATTGATACGCTTCATCGCAGAATAACGCCACCATCCCTTTTAACTTTTCCTCTAGAGTCAAATCAAGCTCATCCATGATACGCCCGCTGCTTCTAACCAATACTCAACAGACTTTGGGTGCCACATTGGATACTCCTCGAAACATTTTTGCTCCATTAGCTCTGAGAGCCGCTCAGTACCGACTTTCGATTTCCTCCATTTCCACCGCACCGCCACCAATTCCAAAACTCATGAGCGACTGCGACATGACCTCTTCCCCATCTCGAGCCTCGCCACTCAACATTAACAAATGGGGTGGTGGTGGCGGTGGCATCTCATTGTCGGACCTTGACCCGACCTAACGGGTTTCGACACGGTCATCCTTCCTTTTCTCGACCACGACGACCATGTCCTCTAGAGCTCATTTTCTAGCGTTAATCTGGTTAAGAAATTTTATGGATTAGTTATTTGTTCCACTTATTTATCAACGAAGGAGTTTTATGAAAAGGATTTTAGAGTGGTTCTTTCGTATCATACAAACACACGTCTTTTCCATTCATTCATCATCCATCAAACAAATATGAACTTCCGCTCATTCGGAGAAACGTTGTATTTTTGTTATTTGTTGTTGTTTTCCACTACCCTGGGGTATTTTCGTAATTTTGTCCTCGTAGTATTTTCGTAATTTTTCGTAAGAAAATGTTTCTTGGTGTTTTGTTAAAAAATATTTTGAAGATTTCAAGTCTTGGTAATTTTGGAAAATTTCAAAATTTGGGGTATTTTGGTAATTTTTGACCTCAGGGGTATTTTGGTAATTTTTCACAAATCTTGGTAAATTTGAAAATTTTAATAAATTTGGGGTATTTCAAAAGTTGTAAAACTTTGAGGGTTCTTTTCGAAAAGTGGTTCTTCAAAAATGGGGATGTTGCAAAAATTTTGAAAATTAGGGTCATTTTGGTAATTTTGTAAGTTAGGGGTAATTTTGTAATTTTTTTCCAAAATCATGGTATTTTGATATTTTACAAATTAGGGTTTTTGAATGTTTATGAAATCATGAAATGTTGATAAAGTTGTTGAGTAGTTGAACATTTTATAAACCAATGGCGTTTTGGTAATTTCACCCCTAAGGGCATTTTTGTAATTTTTGCAAATCAGGAGTTTTTCAGAAAATGTTGTAAAAAAATAATTTTCTCAGATTTTTTTTAAAGGAAGTTTTAAAAGTTTGGAAAAACTAGGGTTTGTTGTTTTGTTCTCTCTTTTTTTTAAAACATGGCTAGTTCCTTTCTGGTTTTAGTCATTATGTTTAGCCTATGACCGAGCCCTCTTGGTCGTGGTGAACCAAAGCTACGCACAGTGCAGATTCGTGTAGAGAGGAGGTGAGTCACGGATCGCTTAAATACCAAGCTCCCAATCAAACCATTCCTAGACATGCGCAGAGGGTTGCCACACCACCGAGCCTCCGAGTTATGGTGAACTGGCTACGCACTGTAGGATTCTGCGAAGAGGAGGTGAGTCACTAGGACTGCTTAAATACCAAGCTCTTCCTGATCCAATCCTAGACATGCGTATAAGGGTTACCACACCACTAGCTCAATGACTTAGCCATAGGTTTGGTTCAGTGTATTAAGTCTTATGTATCTCGTGTTTGAGTAGACTAATCACGGGGTTCAAGTTCCTATCATTCTATTCTACGCTCCATGCCATTTCTACCCTTATATAAATCACGTAATCACACATATAGTTAGGGTACTTACCCGGTGGATCATGGTTTGAGACTTAGGGCCATGCCAAAAGCCCGCTTATTTTTAAAGAAAATCATTTGGCTCGCTTTGAAAACGTTTTGGGCCTTAGCCCACAGTGAGAGTTTAAAATGGCTCGATACCAAACTAAAACACCCCACACCCTACCCACGAGCCCAACCGGATCTCGTATGTTCCTAAAGTAAACTGATTTCAAAAATCATTTCGATACTTAGAAAATTGTAAATTTTATTGAAAAGCTATTATTTTGAGTTGGGCTTAGATTGAAACCCATTTATTTGATTTTGTAAGCCCTTTTAATTAAATATATTCAATAAAGTTCTTAGCATGAAACGTAACAATAAGCAAGCATAAAGTATAATCCATCGGGCCTTAAGGCCTTATTACATCAAATAAAACCCAAAATAGAACAAACGTAACTAAAATAAAATTTAAGTCCAAAATAAATGAAATTTTCGCATGTAGCATGGCCTCCTCATGGTCCACCTACCCCGGTCACACCGCTCATCACCGAAAAATAATTCCCACAATGGGGTGAGTCAATGCACTCAATGTGCACACAATACTATCACTCAATAAATCAGGCATTCATGTTTGAATCATCAAATCCATAAAAAAATGAAATTATGATGCAACCCAAACCCAATCCTAATGGTCCATCCGCTACTCTCCACCCGTACATGCCATTCACACCGTGGGGACTACTAAGTCAACCCTCCATCCGCTACTCTCCACGTTGTGTCTTTTGACACTATAATCAAATTTAAACGTTGTGTCATTAGACACCTTTGTAACCGGTTACCAAAATTTCGCAATGTGACCGTAGTCAACACCTTCGTTGGTGAGACCAAGTCAACACCGCTTCTCCCCTTTCACATAAATCCGAATGCCCCAAAATATATAAATTTCATAACTTAAATTCATGTTCATAATCATATATTCGCATGTTATTAAATAACATTTTCACAATCCTATCGAAGTAGGAAACGCACAGGTACTTTTTGCCACATTTGTGGTACATAGCCACATTCACATTATTATTCATATATATTTAAATAATTAGCCATATAATATTGAAGGATAGTAAAGGTACACAACTGTTTCGCTTAATAGATTCCTTGAGATCTCGAAAATCCCGATCTAATTTTAGATCTATTAATTCCTATATTCGGCCCACCAAATAAATACATTAATAAACCTATTTTGGCTTAAAACGAAACCAAATCCTAGTAGGATTTGTAAGGAAAAACTTACCTTTGCCGATTTGGTGATTATATAAACCCAAAGTTTGGTTTTTCCTCTACTTGATATTCGCCAACCTTGTAGTTCAATATGGTTAGTTTTTCGCTTTTCAAAATTAAGGAATGGATTTAGATACTACACAACCCTTAGTCAATATTTTAGAGGCTTACCTTAGAGATTCCAAATCCGAAAGTTCCTTTTGTCTTGAATATCTGTCAAATCCTTTAAAGATCATAAGTTAGATTTGATCTAACTTTAATAAGTGGTAGTTGGCCTTTAGCCGAATGTGTCTTACCTTAATTTTCCTCGAATCAAATCCCAAACTCCTCCTCCGACATTCGCCATAGACAAAAGAGAGGTTATTTTCTTAAGCCTTGATTTAGACGATTTAAAAGAACAAGAATCAATTGTTCTTACCTTGGATCCTTGATCTTTATGTTTAACGATTGTGGAAACCCGAGATCCCTTGTATATTCGGCCATGATCAAAGAGAATAGGAATTAGGCCTTTACTTTCAAGCAACTAGAATGAAAGGAAATTGAATGGCTTAACTTACCTTGAAACCTTTAATCACTTGTTTCCTTGTCTTGAGTTATCAAATCCGCTATGGAGATCTAACCGAGATTTGGAAGAGAAAAGTTTTGACTAGGCAATGGCAAAGGGAGGGAAAGAAAAGATGGAGTCCTTGCTTAGGGAATTTCGGAATGAGAGGGAGAAGAGAGAGCAAAATTTCTAAGAAAGAGAGTGAATGGGAGAAAAGTCTCTATTTTCCTCTTTTAACTGAAATCTAGACCAAGAGTCCAAAACTTGGCCACTACTCTCCAAAGTGATAATTTAATCTCTATTAATTATCACTTAATTAAATTAAAAGTCTTTAATCCATCCTTTAATTCCTCATTTATCTTAGAAGAATAAATCCTTTATTTATCACTTAATTTAATGCTTTTATTAAAATAAAACTCTCTCCTTTTTAGCTACCAAGTGTCGCCCACCCCTAGCCTTGGGAAGCAAAATTAACCTTCAAAATTGCTTTCAAGTGACTCAACTCATGCCATTCCCATAAACCCTAAGTGACACCTCGTGCCACTTTTCCAAGCTCGATTGTATGACAAAATTCACCAACTTTTTCTTTTAAGGCCCTCTTGCCCTTATCTCCTATTTTGGGCTTTAAAATTTGTCATTCTACCTTATTTCTAAGTTTCCTAAAATTTTCATGGCTCAGAATCTTGCCATTTTCCTTACATCTTCGTGTTTCCAAAATGTTTAGGTTTCCAAAATGTTTTAGGTTTCCAAAATGTTCGTGTTTCCAAAATGTTTAGGTTTCCAAAATGTTCGTGTTTCCAAAATGTTTAGGTTTCCAAAATGTCTAGGTTTCCAAAACGCCTAAGTTTCCAAAATGTCTAAGTTTCCAAAATGTCTAAGTTTCCAAAATGTCTAAGTTTCCAAAATGTCTAAGTTTCCAAAATGTCCATTTCATATCCATTTTCATTTTATTTCCATTTCCATGCATTTCTAGGTTTCCAAAAGTATCAAAATTTATTCATAGTACTTGAAACTTATTATTTCATACAATTAAACTGAAATGCATAGGCCCTATTCAGATGTTACGCTTTGGCATCAGAGGAGAAAAGTGAACAAATCTTTGGCTTTAGAGTTTTCAGCAAGTGAAGGGAAAGAATTAGAAAAGAAGGCACCAAAATGCTAAGAAGAAAATAACCTCTAATGCACCAAAATTTGCCAAAAGCCTAAAGAAATTTGGCTCCTCCTTTCTCCCAACAAAACCGTGAATCACTTTTCCAAAAGGATGAATGTTGACCAAAATTCTATCCTAAGTACCTTCCAAATATTCAGCCAACATATCCCCCTTCTTACTCCTTTCCTGTACTTCTTTTCTTCATTTTCCTTGTTTTCCTCCTTACCTTATTTTCTTAGTCTTCTTTCCATGATTTGAAAAGTCTTCCTTTCCTTTAATAATTCCATGGCCGACACTTGGAAGACAAACACAAAAATAAATCCAAAATTTGTAAAAGATGGGATTTGAACCCCTTCCCTCTATGCTCTCCACTTGACGCCACAACCTCCTTGCCATTTGCTCATTTATGCTAGCAAAATACACACTTATTTCCTTAAGCATTGATGCCACTTACCATCTCTCCTTAAAGTGCCTAAACACAAAAATTTTACTAAGGCCCAGCTTAACCCCAAGCCTTCTTAGGACCCCTAAACATACACAATTAACACTATCGACTAGTCTATCGCATAGTATAATGAAAAACATAAAATCTCAAATTTCAGGATGTTACAAATGCCGTTCTCATATTCTCAAAAAAATTTTAAATCATTTCTACGCTCAAGGTCTAATGGGCCCAATTCTACTAGGCCCAATTTCGGGGCGTTACAAATCTGTTCTTCCTCGTAAGTCATATCAAATTGAATTTCAATCTCAGACGGAGAAATCACATGTAATGGATCAGATCTGCATCGACGAAGCATTGATACGTAAAATACATTATGAATCTTTTCTAGTTCTAGTGGCAACAACAATCTGTATGCAACATGTCCAATACACTCAATAATTTCACTGCGACCGATGAACCTCGAGCTCAATTTGCCTTTCTTGCCAAATCGAAGTATTTTCTTCCACAGAGACACTTTTAAAAACACTTTGTCACCAATTTCAAATTCAGTATCCTTTCGTTTCAAGTCTGTGTAAGATTTTTGACGATCTGACGCTATTTTCAGACTATTACGGATTACTTTTACTTTCTGTTCTGTTTCTTTGATGAAATTGACCCCGTGTATCTTATTTTCACTTACCTCAATCCAATACAAAGGTGTTCAACATTTATGTCCGTACAAAGCTTCATAAGGTGCCATTTTGATGCTTGACTGAAAACTATTATTGTACGCAAACTCAATCAATGGCAAATATTGCTCCAACTTACCATCAAACTCAAGAATGCAACATCTCAACATATCATCGAGTATCTGAATGATCCGCTCGGATTGACCATCCGTCAGCGGGTGAAAAGCTGTACTGAAATGCAATTTAGTACCCAAAGCCTCTTGCAATTTCTTCTAGAATCATGAAGTAAACCTTGAATCTCTGTCAAACACAATAGATAGTGGCACTCCGAGCAATCTCACTGTAATAGCCCAGATGTTAGTGATGTCAGAAATAGTGGTTCGAGACCACCAAATCTGAAAAATGATCTCGTAGATTATATTATTTAATATTTACGAGCCAAATATAGCTTTTAAAAGATTTTTAAAATAGTAAATTATGTTTTATAAGATTTATTTGGTCAAGAAATTGAGAAAAAGAGGTATCAAGATCTCACTATTATAAATCAAGTCATAAATATTTTTATGAATATTTACGTCATGTTAATAAGGTAGTATTAAAATTTTGTTAGAAAATTTTGACGTTTGGGTGGTTAATTAAATAAAAAGGACCAAATTGAAAAAGGTGTAAAAGTTGCTAGAAAGATTAAATAGCTCAATTATCAAATGAGAAGGACCTAAAGTGCAAATAAGCCCAAAAGAGATATTTTGGGCGGCAATAGCTGAGAAAATTCAGGAAATTGGTTAAATAAGGGCAAAACTAGAAAATTCCCAAAATTAGTTAAATAAAAATGGGACCAAATTGGAATATCTAAAATTCTATTCATTTCTCTTCATTTTCATCAATTGAAAAATAGCCATAGAAGAGGGTTCAAGCTGGTTTTATACTCTAGCTTCATGTAAGTTTAATTCTTGCTTTCTCCTTCACATTTCTATGTTTTTGGACTTTTACAATTGGGTCCAACTTACTATGTCATTAGTTTTTATTCTATGGCTAATTTTTAAAGTTGCAATGGATGAGTGCTGGAAGAATATGATGAATAAACATAGAATTGAAGCTTTAATGTTGATATATGATGATTTTATCAAGTAAAATTGATGGGAAATTGGTTTTAGGACCTAATTGTGAAAGAGTTTAGAATTAAGGTCTAATGCTAAAGTTCTAATTTTCAAGGGTATGAAGTAGTTTAAAATGACAAAATAAAGTATTAATTGAGAAAGATTAGCCCAATTAGGGGTTAATTGGACAATGACTGAATTGTATGAACTGTGAAATTTGGGGCAAAATAGAAATCAACACTTTGCACTAAAACAGTTTTAGACAACAACAGTGGTCTAACTTTGAAAAATTACCAGAAATTGTATAAAATGAATTAGAGAATTAATAAAATATTTAATTAAATCTTATTGAGTCTAGTTTCTCATAGAAGAAACAGTGTAAGAAATGGAATTGTAAATCATAAGATATAATAGGTTTTGTGATACAAGGTCAGGATGATTTCGGGTTCCCTAGTTCTGACTTTGGTAAATCATAAAAAAAGTTGAAGAAAAATAATTAGGGGTTTAAATTTATATGTTTAAAATACTGAATGAGTATATTTTCAAGAAAAATAAATGAAAATCCCGCACAAGGAGATAATTAATTTTTAGTGAAGAAGGGTCGCAACTATCAAACAACAGAACAAGGGTGACTTTAAAGAATAAAATTTACTTATTGGCTAAATAAAAAATTCTAAAAATTTTAAGGTAAGAATATATGGGAGTCTATTTTCAGGGAAAATTAGTGGATCTTAATTTGAAGTTCTGTAGCTCAAGATAAAAATAATTTAGTGACTATGACACAGATAGACAACTTGAATATTCACATAAATAAATAGTGAAAAATTATAGATAATATTACTTACAAGTGTGTTATTTATACCAAGGATGTGAATGGAGAAGAGGAGGAGGAAGAATATATGAATGACTTGTGTATAAATTGATCACATGATTGATTATAATTGATAAATGTTGAATTAGAAATGATATAATTTTTATTTGGAATATTTATTATGAATAATACAAAATTGAACTTGTGAGTTTATATGGCTAAATTTTAGTGATCTTTTGTTAATTTTATGAACTTCATGATGTGTTATTTCATATGTATTGATGATAAAATCGTGAATAATGTAAAAGCATGAAAATCGAATAAATGATCAAATTGAGCACTTGATTCAAAGACAAGATGAATTGATTTTAAAAGACCATGGTTGAACCATGGCAACAAGTGATAAGTGATAGATTCGGCTACACTTATCTGATCAAGGACAAGTGAAAGTGATAAGTTATAGCTTCGACTACACTTATCTAATCAATGACAAGTGAAAGTGATAAGTAGTAGTTTCGACTACCTGAGCAAATGAAAACTGGTAGCTCTGGCTACCTGATCAGTGAAAAGTGGTAACTCCGGCTACTTGATCAGTGAATAGTGGTAGCTCCAGCTACAAGTGACAAGTGATTTCCGTGTAAGACCATATCTGGGATATGGCATTGGTATGAGACGTGTTTAAGATGTAAGACCATAGCTCGGCTATAGTATTCTAATGAAAAGTGATGAATTGATAGATAAGTCCATGGTTTCACCATGACATAATGATAGTGAAGATGTAAGACCATGGCTGAGCTATGGCATTTTAGTGAAAAGACCATAGGTATGTTATGGCGTCAGTGATTATTAGTGAAATTCAGTGCATACCGATAGAGAACAATTCCTTAATAAGTTCACTAATTTGACAAAGTTTGGTAAGTGTTACATAGAATTATGTTATATAAGGAAATATGAGTTGATGAGACTTGAACATAGAACTTGGTTGATGAATGAGTTCATTTGTGATTATATATTTGTACACCCTTAAGTGTATTATCCGTATGAATTTGTATTCCAAATGAGTTAATGAGAATAGTTCTAATATGAAATAATCTAAATTCGAAATGAAATAATATGAAAACGTACTTGAAATACATTGGTATGTCTTGTATATGTTATTTGAGTTCATAATGTTGAAAGTAAATGTATGTGGAAATATGAGGTGATTATACCTGTACATGGAATTTATTGGTGGATACGTACATCCAAATTTATATGATAAATTTTAGTGAACATTGGAATTGAGATCAATAAGTGATTTTTCAATTTAAATTGTGATTGGCAGGAAGAGTTAGTGAATTGCATGTTTATGAATTGTTACACGTATTTGTCAAAATACGAGGAAATGATGGTAATTGATACATGGAAATATGAGACTATGATATATAAAAACATGAAACATGTTTGATAAATGTGTTCATTCATAATTATAGAATTGTGCATTCAAGTGCACTATACGTGTAAAGATGATGTTTCAAATGTTTTGATAAGTAAAACTCAAATATGAAGTAGTTTGAAGCCAAGACAAATTGTTATAAAAATGTATATGAAATACAGAGGTATGATTGTTATATGTTATATGATTACATAATGTGAAAAAGTATATGTACAAGAGAAATTTAATGAGAATTGAGCCCATATACGTTTAACAAACGGTATTAAGTATAAGACTCAGTTGAATATCTTAAATTGGTTTTTACATGTATTAAATGTGGGTGAAGAATAAAGATCAAATAAGTGAGAAATATGGCTTGGAAAATAGCCTAATTTGTGAAAATTAACTTTACCACACCGCTAGCAACACGGGCGTGTACTAAGGCCGTTTGACCTGAGTTCCTTCATAGATGTAAGTCAGAGAGTTACACGCCCCAGAGGCATGACCATGTGAGCCATACGGTCTTGCCACATGGGCATGGGACCCTTGTAAATGAGATAAATTTTGGGATTTTGCTAAAAATTTCATATGATTCTAATTTAGTCCTGACACGATCCTAATGCATGATTTGGACCTCGAGGGTCTGTTAAAGGAACTTTTATAATCAATTTCGGTATTTGAACGATAAATGGTTTAAATTATCTATAAGTGTTACATACTTCTCGTTAATGCCTCGTACTTTATTCCGGCAATGGATACGGGTAGGAGGTGTTACATTTAGTGGCATCAGAGATATAAAGCTAAGCTAACTTATCAAGTGAGTAATGAGATCGTATCGAAATAAAATGGGCTAATTTCTCAATCTATCAGCTATGACCCAAATTGCATCTTTCTTTATCGGAGTCAAAGGCAACCCTGAAACAAAATCCATCGTCACTCTATCCCATTTCCACTCAGGAATCAAAATCGGTTGTAACAAACTAGATGACACTTGATGTTCATCTTTAACTTGTTGACAGACTAAACATTTTGATACATAATCTGAGATATCTCACTTCATATCAGGCCACCAATAAAGTCGTTTCAAATCATGGTACATCTTTGTACTTCCGGATGAACAGATAAGCGACTGCTATGAGCTTCTTTTGATATTGACTAAATCAACCCTGAATTTCTCGAAACACAAATTTGATTTCTAAATTTCAAACAATCATCATCATCAACTCAAAGTTCTGAATCAGAATTCAAATTACACTGAGCTTGCTTTGTTAACATTTTGTTATCAATTTTCTGAGCATCACATATTTGCTGTAAGAACAACGATTTCACTTTCAATTTAGCAAAAACTGAATCATCATCAGACAAGTCTAAATGAGCATTCATCACACGTAATGCAAACATCGATTTTCAACTCAATGCATCAGCAACAACATTTGTCTTACTCGGACGATAATCTATCAGAAGTTCGTAATCTTTCAACAGTTCTAACCATATTCTCTATCGTAGATTCAGTCTTTCTAAGTCATGAAATATTTCAGACTTCTATGATCCGAAAACACATGACATTTTTCACCGAAGAGATAGTGACGCCAAATCTTCAAAGCAAATACAATTGAAAGTCACTTAAGATCGTGTGTCGGGTAATTCTTTTCATGCGGTTTCAATTGTCTTGAGGCATAAGCTATAACTTTGTCTTCCAGCATCAAAACACATCCTAAACCATTCAATGAAGCATCACTATAAATCACAAATTCTTTACTTCTAGTTGTACCAAAATTGGAGCTTCAGTCAAAAGAGCTTTCAACTGATCAAAACTTTTTTGACATTTATTAGACCATTCAAATCTCACATCTTTCTGAAGCAATCTAGTCAAAGGAGTTGCAATCATTGAAAAGCCTTTTACAAACCTTGATAATAACCAGCAAGTCCTAGAAAACTATGAACTTCAGACACATTTTTTGAGGCTTCCACTCCAAAATAGCTGAAATTTTGCTCGGATCAACCCATATACCAGATGCTGACACAATATGTCCTAGAAAACCAACTTCACGCAACCAGAATTCACACTTACTGAACTTTGCATACAATTGCTTATCTCATAGAGTTTGTAGCACAATTCTTAGATGTTCAGCATGCTCAATTTCATCACGTGAATAAATCAAAATGTCTTCAATTAATACAACAACTAATTGATCTAAATACGATCTAAAAATTTTGTTCATCAGATCCATAAAATAGTTGGAGCATTCGTTAGTCTGAAAGGCATAACTAAAAATTCATAATGCCCGTACCTCATTCTAAAAGCGGTTTTTGGAATGTCTGTGTAACATCCTAAAATTTGAATTTTATATGTTGCATTATTTTGGTGCTCAGCTAGTTAAACTATCCAATATGTGTAACATCATTAAATCGGGGTCTCTGTATTTTGTGTGTTTGCATGTGACGATATGCTTACTGCGCTAGTTTAGGGTGTTTTGGGGGGCCTAGGCATGACCTCGAGTTAGGCCTGAGTCATGGCTAAAATTTTTGTTTTGGCACTTAGGAATAAGGAGCTAAGGGAGTTAGGGGTTAAAGGATATTCTTGGTGTGTTGTGACACAAAGAACCTAGTGGTAAAGTGGCAAAGTAGGCGCCACTAGGGTACCAGGAAGGTGACTCCACATGCAGGGAAGGAGTGCTCAGGTTTGAGCAACAGAAATCTCATTTTTTGCTTATTATTTTAACGCCAAGCTGAGGAAGTGGTGTGCTCAGGATAGACTCTGAAAGATAAGGATGGAAGGAGTCAAACAGATGAAGGTGAGGAAATTAGGAGTTTGAACCTTTCAAACTGATTTGAATGAGGGGTTAGGAGAATTTTGAGGAATCGGCTAAGGGAGACTTAGTGTTGGCCAAAAGTTGGACTATGGGGAGGAGGAGTGATCGATTTTGGGTACTTGGGAAGGGGGTGTGCCGAATGTCTATGATGGTTTTAGGGAATATTTCTGCAAGTAGGGATAGTTCTTTTATTTTCTCTTGAGTTAGAGTCATAAGCCGAAACCCCTCTTGCTCTCCTTTTCATTTTGGTTTTCTCTTTTCGACATTCTTGGTGCTTGGCTGAACCACCCTTGCTATTTCCTTGAGAAAGCCGAAACCATATATCCATCATCTTCTCTTCTTTGGTTCAAACATTGCTAGCTGAAAACCATATCCCCATTCCTTCTTTTCTTCTATCCCTTCTTTGGTTAGCTGAAACTCCCTAACCCTTTTCTGAGTCGCATTTTCTCTTTTTTCCTGAATCTATCCCTCTCTTGTGGCGTTATGGCTGAATCTCCTGGTAAATAACTTTTTCTTCTTCTTTTCTTGATTGATTTGGGTAATACCGGAATCTCACTTATCTTCTATCTCCCCATTTGTTATAGATCCAAACTTAAACTCTTCTTGTTCTATATTGGTGGCCGAATCTGTCAGTAAGGTAAGGGGTAAGTGTTTTACGGTTTCAATATTTCTTGTTGTGTTTAATAATGAAGGCTTAGGCCGATGATAGTGGTACTTGGTCGATTGTAGGGAGGAGTACAACCTGATTCAGTAGATCTCCGAGATTTGTTGGCTTGCGATTTAAGCCTAAAGGCTCGAGTGTAATCGATCTTGGTAAGGATCTTATTATGCGTTATTTCAACCTTCGGGATTTCTAGATAAGCCGAATGGGCTGTTGTTCATTAACAAGGTGTTGGTCGAATACAGGAAGGGAGGAGGCAAACATTTTAGGATCTTCGGATTCTATTGGTTTGGGAATAGATCGTAGTTTCAGGATTTCGTTAGATTCACAAATAGTCAGGTGTGTAATGCTTACACACTTCGTTAGTATGATATGTTTATTGTGTTTCTGTTATAGCCATTAAAATCGGCAGTTATGCCTTGTGGGCATGAGCATGGACTCGGGTAAGTCCCCTGATTATGGATCTCGCTATAAGCTATCATGTCATTATTTAATGTTATGCTATGTGTTATTTACATCATCATGTATTATTATTCCACGAATGTTATGGTCATGATGGTGGGATTTTTGAGAGGAGGGGAAGAATTATTTGGACTGCCACCAGTGGATTTGACCACACGACGGGTTGGCCCCGTCTTTGATAATATAATTTGTGACTAAGTCCCAGTGGTTTTGACCACCAGTGGTTTTGACCATACATGGATATTGTGACTCGTCCCAGTGGTTTGGTACCCCAGTGGGTTGGCCCCACATGATTAATTACGGGATTGTCATTAGTGGTTTTGACCACGCAATGGGTTGGCCCCATCACTTGATTTGTGGCTACGGTCACCAGTGGTTTTGACCACACCGATATACATATTTTTGTGACTACGATCACCAGTGGTTTTGACCACCAGTGGTTTTGACCACACGGGGTAGAGAAAGGAGATTGGATGGTTAGGTTATGGGGTTTGCATGATTTGCATGTTATACTGTTGATTTGCATAAGTGCTTGCACTATCGGGTTGGGGATTTATACACTAAGTCTCGATAACTCACCCCTTCCCTTATATTTTGCAGATGAGGCATAGATTGTAGATATGGAGCCGGGGAGGACTCGAGGTGGCCATGCATGCTAGTTTCAGGTTTTGACTTTAAAGTACTATTTCAATTTTATTTATTTTCTTTCAATTTGGTTTTGGTTTTGTAATAAGGCCGCTAAGTATTATTTTGGGTTTTACTTCTGGATTTTATTTTACCTATCTTATGCATGTGATTAATAGTTTGATATTGCTTAAGAAACCGGGATTAAATCGATGTTTTCAAAATAATACTTGATATTGGGTTTTTCAAACGTTACCATCGAGTAATATTATTCACAAGGTAAATAACAAAGTTAACATAGATGATTCCAAACCTAAAGTTTCAAACAACTCCACATGCAAATGGTTTCAACTTGACTATGCTCATTTCACTCGATTTTTTTTTTTTTTTGTAATAAGTGTTATATGATTTCTAAAAACTAGCAACAACCAATAGATTTTCAATAAAATTTAACCGGCAACTAGTTTATTCAAACGTTTTCACTCCGTGACATACCAGATCCGGTCGTGGGGTATTGACCGGGTTTGGGGTTCAAAAGCTTGACTGTGGGCCCGAGGCCCAAAATGTTTAAAAGTAGGGATTTGAAAAGTTTTGTGGGAAATGTACAGGGTTTGAACAACATGGCATTGAGTCTCCAGCACCAATCCGCTCAGGTAAGTATATCTAACCATTGTGTGATTTGAATGTGGAAGAAATGGGTATTTTGGGATCGTAGATTAGAAGATTAGGAGTTATTGAACCCTAGGAATAGCCTACTCCAACGCAAAAATTATATAAGACTTAAAGATCAACTAAACAAACCTGTGAGTACGTCGCTCAGTTAAAGGTGTGGCAACCGTTGTGCGCATGTCTAGGAATGGATTTAGGGGGAGCTTGGTATTTAAGCAGTCATAGTGACTTACCTCCTCTTCACTCGAATCCTACCTGGTGCGTAGTGGCAGGTCACCCTAACTGAGATGACTTATTCACAGGCTAAATTCAATAACTAAAACCCGAAAGGGACCAGCCACCTTGTTTTGTACAACCCTAAAATTAAACCTTGGTTTTGAAATTACAAAAGTACTCTTGATTCAAAAAAAATTCTCGATTTGAAAAATGACCAAAATACCCCCGATCTCTGGAAGTTCTGAACTACCTATGATTTGTAAAGGTTTCTGAATTACCCTAATTTATTACTAAAATACCCCGATAGGTTAAATTATGGAAATATCCCCGGGTAGTGAAATGATGAGAATACCCCTACAAGCGGAGTGTGGGTGGAAGATGTTATTGATGAATGAATGTGATTCACTGAATTAGGATAGAAGACTTGAAACGAAAACTTTGTAATGATAACATAAAACTTGTTCGTGGGTAATCAATGGAACAGAAACTAATGCATAAAATTTTTTAGAGTAGATTAAGGCGTGAGCATAGTCATGAGTTCTAGGGGACGTGGTCGTAATGCGCGAGGGCATGGTGGAGATAGAATGACCGTATTGAAACCCGTTAGGTCTGGTCAAGGGTCCAAGAATGAGATACCACCACCACTAGCTGCTGGTGTTGAGTACCAGGATCAGACGGGGGATGATGCAGTGTCGCAAGCGATGCTGCGAGTGCTTGAGAGCGTGGCTAGAGTAGGTGGAGGTGCGGGAGCTCAGAAATCTATATTTGAGCAACTCCGAACTAATAGAGCTGAGGTATTTCGAGGTGTATCTGGAGTGGCACCCAATACGGTTGAGTATTGGTTGGAGGCGACGAAACGAATCATGGACGATTTGGATCTGACGACTGAGGAGAAGCTAAAAGGGGTAGTGTCGCTTTTCTAAGATGAGTCATTCTAGTGGTGGCTCACGGTTTGGGATGGTGCTGCAGTGAATGATCTCACTTGGGATTATTTCAAAGCGGCTTATCAGAAGAAGTATGTTGGGACCAGTTATATTGATGCGTAGGGGAAGGCATTTCTGAGGCTGGTTTAGGGGAATAAGTCCGTATCAGAGTACGAGGTGGAATTCTTAAGGTTGAGCCGGTATGCTCGAGGCATCGTGGCTACGGAGCATGAGTGATGTGTCAGGTTCGAGGACGGATTGATGGATGATCTGAGGTTGCTGATTGCTCCACAGTAGGAAAGAGAGTTTACGGACTTAGTGGAAAAGTTCAAAGTTACGGAGGAAGTGAAACAGTCGGTAAGTCAGAATCAGGACAAGGGTTGGAATAAAAGAAATTTTGAATCATCCGGTCTCTGAGGAATCAATGAAGCGGGGTAGATATAGTTGGCGAATCAAGTCGCTAGTCCTCTGCGCTAATACTCGATGGTTCGCCACGATGTGCTCGGTGTGAAAAGTCTCACACGGGAGAATGTTGGACTGGAAACAGAGGATGTTTTGAGTGTGGATCGATGGAGCATCGAGTAAGGGATTGTCCACGGAGGTCAACTAGGTTGCAATCTGGGGATCAGAATCATACACAAATTAGGAGGGATGGTCAGCAGCCATAGAGGGTCCGTGGTACAGCCAGGGGAGGTAATGGCTCTAGTAGAGGCTGTGGAGCACCGGGAAGAGGTGCATGTGGTACAGAGGCGAGACAACCTGGATTGGTCTATGCAACGAGGCATCGAGAGGAGGGCGACGCACGGACGTCATAACTGGCACGTTCTTAATCTTTGGACTACCTTATAATGTTTTGATAGATGTGGGTTCGACGCACTCATATGTAGCCAGTAGCATAGTGGAAACTATGAATTTAGACTCTGAGATTACTTCTAGGAAGATGACAGTGATAAGCCCTCTAGGTCACTTTGTAGAAGTAAGTAAACTATATAGGGATGTACCCCTAGAACTTCAAAGGGTCGTGTTTTTGGTTGATTTGATGGAACTGCCGTTCGGGGAGTTCGACTTGATTCTCGGGATGGATTGGCTTGTGAAATGCCAGGCCAGTTTGGATTACGTGGCTAAGGGAATGGTGTTGAGGACAATGGAAGGTGGGGAGGTGGTGATGATAGGTAATAGAAGAGATTACTTATCCAATGTGGTCTCTGCACTAAAGGCGGATAAAATAGTAAGGAAGGGTTGTGAGGCATTCATGGTGCATGTTTGTGCTTTAGGAGCCAAGGATGCAGCTGAAGAGAGTGTCCGAATCGTAGGGGAATTTACTGATGTATTCCCAGAGGAACTTCTGGGTCTGCCTCTTGATCGCGAAGTTGAATTCAAGATGCACTGTTATTCAAATCTGCTAAAGGTCTATTACCCGTATAGAATGGCGCCAAAGGAATTGGTGGAGCTAAGGCTCAAATTTAGGAATTATCGGATGAGGTTTCATCCGACCGAGTATATCTCCTGGGGGAGCGCCTGTGCTATTTGTTATGAAGAAAGACGGTACAATGCAGATGTGTATAGACTACCACCAGCTGAACAAGTTGACAATCAAAAACAAGTATTCGTTGCCCAGGATTGATGACTTGTTTGATCAACTCAAGGGTGCATCAATTTTCTCTAAGGTAGATTTTAGGTCGAGGTATCATCAACTCAATGTGAAGGAGGCTGATGTTCATAAAATGGCATTTTATACTCGATATGGGCATTACGAGCTTCTGGTGATGCCGTTCGGGTTGACCAATGCACCAACAACATTCTTGGACTTGATGAATTGGGTGTTCCAGCAGTACTTGGACTAGTTTGTCGTGGTATTTATAGACGACATATTGGTGTACTCAAAGACTAAGGAGGATCATGATACGGACTTACGGGTAGTGTTGCAAATTCTAAGGGAAAAGCAGTTATTTGCCAAGTTCAGTAAGTGTGAGTTCTGGCTTAGGGAGGTGACTTTCTTAGGTCACGTAGTGTCAGCTGAAGGGATTAGAGTAGACCCTCGCAAGATTGAGGCAGTGTTGGACTGGAAACCGCTTAGGTCGGTTATGGAGATTTAGAGTTACCTAGGTCTGGCAGGGTATTATCGGAGATTTGTGGAAGGATTTTCTCTGATCGTCACGCTGTTGACCAAGTTATTGAGGAAAGGAGTTCCATTTGTGTAGTCAAAGAAACAACAGGAAATTTTTGACAAGTTGAGGAAGATTCTGACGAAAGCTCCGGTTCTGGTTCAGCCTGAGGCAGGAAAGGCATTTACGGTCTACTGTGATGCATCACATACTGGCTTGGGATGTGTGCTGATGCAGGAAGGGAAAGTAGTGGCATATGCATCTCGACATCTAAGACTGCATGAGGTTAACTATCCGACACATGATCTGGAGTTGGCTGCAGTGGTTTTCGCCCTGAAAATATGGAGACACTATTTGTACGGGGAGAAGTCGATAGTCTACACGGACCACAAGAGTCTGAAGTATCTTTTGATGTAGAAGGATTTAAATTTAAGACAGCGCAGATGGATTGAGCTGCTGAAAGACTACGACTGCTCAATTGAGTATCATTCGGGCAAAGCTAATGTGGTTGCAGATGCATTGAGCCGCAAGGTAGTGTCGACCTGAGGGCAATGTTTGCTCATCTTAGCCTGCATGACGACGGGAGTCTTTTGGCAGAATTACGGGTCAAGCCGACTTGGGTAGAGCAGATTAAAGAGAAACAGTTAGTGGATGAGGGTTTGAATGCTCGAAGGTTACAAGTACAGAGAAGTGGTTTGAAAGGTTACAGCTTGACCAATGATGGAGTATTGTGTTTTCAAGGGAGAGCTTGTATGCCGAAGGACGTCGAGTTGAGGCAAAGAATTCTTCAGTATGCACATAGCAGCCCATACGCTATGCATCCTGGAGGTAGCAAGATGTACCAGGATTTGCGAGAGCAGTTCTAGTGGCCAGGTCTGAAGTGGGAAGTGACTGAGTTTGTGGGTAAGTGTCTGACGTGTCAGCGGGTCAAAGCTAAACATTATTTGCCGTCAGGTTTACTTCAGCCGGTAAGGATTCCTCAGTGGAAGTGGGAAAGGATCACTATGGACTTTGTCAGTGGGCTACCCCTTACGCCTAGCAAGAAGGACTCAGTTTGGGTGATTGTGGACCATTTGACTAAATCGGCTCATTTCATACCGGTAAGGGTTGATTATACACTCTAAAAGTTAGCCAAGTTGTATGTGGCCGAGATAGTAAGGTTGCATGGAGTGCTAGTGTCGATTATCTTGGATAGGGATCCTAGGTTCACGTCGAGGTTCTAGAGAGCTTTGCATCAGGCTTTGGGTACGAGGTTGGATTTTAGCACAGCTTTTCACTCGCAATCTGATGGACAGTCTGAGAGAGTAATTCAGATTTTAGAAGACATGCTAAGGAGCTGTGTTTTGGATTTTAGTGGTAGTTGGGAAGAGTATCTACCATTGGCGGAGTTCGCTTATAACAATAGTTATCAAGCGAGTATCCAGATGGCACCATATGAGGCACTGTACGGACGAAAATGTTGTACTCCAACGTGTTGGACAGAATTGGGTGAACGGCAGATATTGGGTTCAGAGCTGGTGGCAAAATTGAGGATAAGGTTAAGGTGATTCCGGCTCGTCTTAAGGAAGCATCAGATAGGAAGAAGTCTTACGCCGATCTTAAGTGCAGGGATATAGAGTATACGGTAGGTGATAGAGTCTTTCTGAAGGTATCGTCGTGGAAAAAGGTGCTGAGATTTGGGTGGAAAGGGAAGCTAAGCCCTAGGTTTATCGGGCCGTACACGGTGTTGAAGCAAGTGGGACCGATAGCTTATCAGCTCGAGTTACCGGCAGAGTTAAGTCAAATTCACGATGTCTTCCATGTTTCGATGCTTAGGCGCTATCGATCAGATCGGTCCACGTTGTGCCAGTTGCAGAGATTGAGGTGAGCTCGGACTTGTCTTTCGAGGAGGAACCGGTACAGATTTTGGATCAGGATGTCAAGGTCTTGCGTAGGAAGTCAGTTCCCTTGGTGAAAGTGTTATGGAAAAACCATGGTACGGAGGAGGCCATGTGGGAACCCGAGGATGTGATGCGACAGCAATACCCTCAACTCTTCTAACCAGGTAATTTTGAGATTGAAATTATTTTTAAGGGGGGTAGAACTGTAACATCCTTAAATCGGGGTCTCTGTATTTTGTGTGTTTGCATGTGACAAATGCTTACTGTGCTAGTTTAGGGTGTTTTGGGGGCCTAGGCATGACCTCGGGTTAGGCCTGAGTCATGGCTAAAATTTTTGTTTTGGCACTTAGGAATAAGGAGCTAAGGGAGTTAGGGGTTAAAGGATATTCTTGGTGTGTTGTGACACAAAGAACCTAGTGGCAAAGTGGCAAAGTAGGCGCCACTAGGGTACCAGGAAGGTGACTCCACATGCAGGGAAGGAGTGCTCAGGTTCGAGCAACAGAAATCTCATTTTCTGCTTATTATTTTGACGCCAAGCTGAGGAAGTGGTGTGCTCAGGATGGACTCTAGAAGATAAGGATGGAAGGAGCCAAACAAATGAAGGTGAGGAAATTGAGGAGTTTGAACCTTTCAAACTCATTGGAATGAGGGGTTAGGAGGATTTTGAGGAATCGGCTAAGGGAGACTTAGTGTTGGCCGAAAGTTGGACTGTGGGGAGGAGGAGTGATCGGTTTTAGGTACTTGGGAAGGGGGTGTGCCGAATGTCTATGATGGTTTTAGGGAATATTTCGGCAAGTGGGGATAGTTCTTTTTGTTTTCTCTTGAGTTAGAATCATAAGCCGAAACCCCTCTTGCTCTTCTTCCCATTTTGGTTTTCTCTTTTCGGCATTCTTGGTGCTTGGTCGAACCACCCTTGCTATTTCCTTGAGAAAGCAAAAACCATATATCCATCATCTTCTCTTATTTGGTTCAAACATTGCTAGCCGAAAACCATATCCCCATTCCTTCTTTTCTTCTATCCCTTTATTCTTTGGTTAGCCGAAACTCTCTAACCCTTTTCTAAGTCGCGTTTTCTCTTCTTTGCCGAATCTATCCCTCTCTTGTGGAGTTATAGCCTAATCTCCTGGGAAGTAACTTCTTCTTCATCTTTTCTTGATTGATTTGGGTAATGCTGAAATCCCACTTCTCTTCTATCTCCCCATTTGTTATAGATCCAAACATAAACTCTTCTTGTTCTATATTGGTGGCCGAATCTGTCAGTAAGGTAAGGGGGTAAGTGTTTTACGATTTTGGTATTTCCTGTTGTGTTTAATAACGAAGGCTTAGGCCGATGATAGTGGTACTTGGTCGATTGTAGAGAGGAGTACAACCTGATTTAGTAGATCTCTAGGATTTGTTGGCTTACGATTTAAGCCTAAAGGCTCGAGTGTAATTGATCTTGGCAAGGGTCTTATTGTGCGTTATTTCATCCTTTGGGATTTCTAGATAAGCCAAATGGGCTCTTGTTCATTAACAAGGTGTTGGTCAAATACAGGAAGGGAGGAGGCAAACGTTTCGGGATCTTCGGATTCTATTGGTTTGGGAATAGATCGTAGTTTCGAGATTTCGCTAGATTCGCAAATAGTCAGGTGTGTAACGCTTATACACTTCGTTAGTATGATATGTTTATTGTGTTTCTGTTATAGCCATTAAAATCGGTAGTTATGCCTTGTGGGCATGAGCATGGACTCCGGGTAAGTCCCCTGATTATGGATCTTGCTATAAGCTATCATGTCATTGTTTAATGTTATGATATGTGTTATTTACATCATCATGTATTATTATGCCACGAATGTTATGGTCATGATGGTGGGATTGTTGAGAGGAGGGGGAAGAATTATTTGGACTGTCATCAGTGGTTTTGACCACACGACGGGTTGGCCCCGTCTTTGATAATATAATTTGTGACTAAGTCCCATTGGTTTTGACCACCAAAGGTTTTGACCACACATGGATATTGTGACTCGTCCCAGTGGTTTGGTACCACAGTGGGTTGGCCCCACATGATTAATTACGGGATTGTCATCAGTGGTTTTGACCACGCGATGGGTTGGCCCCATCACTTGAGTTGTGACTACGGTCACCAGTGGTTTTGACCACCAGTGGTTTTGACCACACGGGGTAGAGAAAGGAGATTGGATGGTTAGGTTATGGGGTTTGCATGATTTGCATGTTATACTGATGATTTGTGTAAGTGCTTGCACTATCGGGTTGGGGATTTATACACTGAGTCTCGGTGACACACCCCTTCCCTTATATTTTGCAGATGAGGCGTAGATTGCAGATATGGAGCCGGGGAGGACTCAAGGCGGCCATGCATGCTAGTTTCGGGTTTTGACTTTAAAGTACTATTTCGGTTTTATTTATTTTCTTTCAATTTGGTTTTGGTTTTGTAATAAGGTCGCTAAGTATTATTTTGGGTTTTACTCGGATTTTATTTTACCTATCTTATGCATGTGATTAATAGTTTGATATTGCTTAAGAAACTGGATTAAATCGATGTTTTCAAAACTATACTCAATATTGGTTTTTCAAATGTTACCATCGCAATGCAGATTCACAAGGTAAATAACAAAGTTAACATAGATGATTCCAAACCTAAAGTTTCAAACAACTCCAAATGCAAATGGTTTCAACTTGACTATGCTCATTTCACTCGTTTTTTTTTTGTAATAAGTGTCGTATGATTTCTAAAAACTAGTAACAACTAACAGATTTTCAATAAAATTTAACTGGTAACTGGTTTATTCAAATGTTTTCACTCCGTGACATACCGGATTCGGTCGTGGGGTATTGATCGGGTTTGCGGTGTTACAATGCGTGTGTTTAGGTAGTCCTGAGAAGGCTTGGGATTTATTTGGATTTAGTAAAATTTTTGGCAATTAGTACTTTAAGGATATGGAGCAAGTGACCTTAAAGCTTAAGGTAATAAAGTGGTAAATAGCTAGCATAAGTGAGCAATTAGTAAAGGGGATATGGCACCATATGTGTTACCTTGAGGGAAGGAGTTCGAATCCCTTTGAGTACATGTGTGATTTTTATTTTTGCTTTCCTTCCTTATAGTGTCAGTCAAGCACGATTTTATGGTAAGTTGGACTTTTATTTTTATGGCAAGATGGCTAAGAGAAAAAGGTAAGATTGAAGTTAGGGAAAGGAATCAAATGAAAATGGCATGTAAGGGGAGCATAAGGCTTATTCCATGGGTGATGTTTTTGAAAGTTTGGTTGGCCAAACTTTTGACCAATTGGCTATGCATTTGGACGGTTTTTGGGGCTAACGGGGATGGCCGAATTTTATTAGCATTTTGGTAAGGTTTAGGTGCTAGTTTGGTCGATTCTATTAGCAACTAGTGTATCATTTCTCTTCTCCAAAACTCTTTTCCCCTAGCCGAATGTGGTCAATAGCAATAGGTCAATTTTTTTTTGTTTTGGCCATTTCTTTTTGACCAATTTGGTATCATCTTTCATACTCCCCAAACTCTTTTCTTCTTTGTGCGAAACCATGCAACCTTGAAAAGGCATTTTCATTTCTTTTCTTTCTCTTTCAATACATACCAACTTGAAGACCTTTTTCCTTGTTCATTTTTCATCCTTGAAAACCAAACTTAAACACCATATCTTTTACTTCTTTTTCTTCTTCTTTTCTTTTGCAAAAAAAAAAAAAAACTTTCAAACATCACTCCCTTCCAATATTCTCACCATAGCCAATATCATTGATCATCTCCCTATAGCCGAGTCTTCCATTCATACATATTTTCTTCTCAACTATATTTCTACTCACACTTTGATCAATCGGTAAGTGATCCATTTCAACATTTCTTTTTTTTATTTTTGTATTTTATTCTTTTTCTTAGTGCCGAATCTTTACCTTGGTGCGGGATGGCCATATTGATCAAGACCATCACCATACTTTCTCTCTTACGAAATCACTTTACTCTGCCATAGAAATATAGTGGAAGGCCGAAACTTGGAGTTTTCAAAGTCATCGTTTAATCGCTAGGATTCGGTCCAAAATTCTCTAAGGTAAGGATTCTTCGAGGATTCTATAATCACTTTTTATTCGTTAAGATAGTGCTGATTAATTGATATTATTATAGGGACTCTATCGCTCAATCTTTCATCTTGAGATCATGCAGATTATTGTGGTAAGCCGACTTCACCCCTAAGATCAATAGTTTATAACAACGTAATAGTAGTTTGGACTAATATTTATTTTCAATGGAGGAGAACAAGATCAAATCAAAAGGGGTAGTGTTTGGTGATCGAAAAAGGAGCGGATTTACGATCCCTTCTAGATTCAAACGAAGTGCTATTTTAGTGATTCGAGACTTTCCACCGGGTTGTGGACCCTCATCTGGTGAGAAACAACTATTTGAGGTTGTTCGCAATTGTGAGGCATTAGCGATTTGGGATTATCCACCGGGTTGTGGACCATCAATCGGGGAGAATCGGCAAATCATAGTTGTTCACGATTCCGAGGGTAAAAACTTAGATCGTTTATCTTAGAGTAAATTTACTATGTCACGTTCATGGGTTAGATAATTTTATTGAGTTAATTGCTCGATTAAATCACATGTTAGCGAAATCGGGTAGAATGGCATAATTATCACTATTTTGGTAAAAACTATGAAATCGATATTAAAACAGTGAAAATTAGAAAATTACCCTCAATGGGCCAAACTGATAAATGTGATATTTGTTATATGGGCGAGATTGTGATATGGGCCGAATTGTGATATTTGCTATATGGACCAAAATGAGATATTGGTTATATGGGCCCAATTGTGATTTTTGATATATAGGCCAGATTGTGATATGAGCCAGCTTGTGATAATTGTTATAATGGTCCAAATTGTTCGTAATAAATATTTGAATGAATTGTTGTAAATGAATATATATTATATACATGAATTTCATGGGATGGGATATTGACAAAGAGAAGTTCTGGTAGCTCTGCTACAAAATTCTGGTGGCTCTGCCACAAATCTGAAAAATGGCAATGCCATGTAAACTCTGTGAATCTGGTGGCTTGTCCACAAATTGTTATAAACAGCTTAATGCCTATTTTGGTGTGTTGGCGGGGTGGGTGACTAAAGCTCCCCACAGTGTGTTGGTTGGTACAAGTGGTGTGTAGTGGATGGAAATTAGGTTTGGTTTGGGAATTGCATATCACATGCATATTATATACATGTTATTATGTTATAATTGTAAATGGGCTTTTTGCCCAATAAATGCTTAATTGGATTTTTGGCCCAGTGGACAATGGTAAGTGGGTTACACACTGAGTTCTAGTAACTCACCCCGTTTTCCTTATCCCTTTCAGGTAATGATCATTGATGGAGACTTGGGCCGTGGATATCTTGATGGAGGCCATACTAAAAATTGGTTAAATTTGGAAATTTGGATTTCTTTTAATACTTTTAATTATTTTGCTATTTTGAATTAAGGTTTGTGATAAGGCCTCTTGATAATTTTTTTGATTTGGTTTTTGTTTGATGAAATTATAAATTGCTTTAAGTATTTCAAATTGGGATTATATTTTTTTCTAAAAACTTAAATAAACGTTTTATTCCAAATGAGTATATAAAAAGGATTTCATAAAAATTTTCATAATTGTAACTCGAAATTATTCTTAAGTTTTCTCGAATTGTTAAACGATATTTTCAAATTTTGATTTATAAGATCTTACATCTCAAATTGTCGATTTATTATTCAAATCTTTTACTCGATAAAGACTTCGTCAAAACTTTGAAATCAGTTTTACTTAAAAAGGAATCAAAGTATATTTATTTTGTGTGTCATGTCAAAACTGATAATACCCCGATCTCAGATCTATCTTTGAAAACACGGTAGCTCCTTTCAGCTGATCAAATAAATCGTCAATTTTGGGCAGAGAATATTTGTTCTTAATGGTTACTTTGTTCAACTGACAGTAATCAATGCACATTCTAATTGTGCCGTCTTTCTTTTTCACAAATAGAGCAACCCAAGGTGAGAAACTCGATCGTGCAAACCCTCTGTCGGTCAACTCTTGTAATTGAGACTTCAACTCTTTCAATTCTGTTGGTGCCATTCTATATGAAGCTATCAAAATAGGAGTTGTACCTGGCGTTAAATCAATACCAAACTCCACTTATCATACTAGAGGAAATCCCGGTAATTCTTCAAGAAGCACGTCAGGGAATTCATAAACAACTGGCACTTATTCAACTTTCTTTTCAGTCACTTTCGAATCAATCACATATGCAAAATAAGCTTCATATCCCTTTTTCACATAACTCTGAGCTTTCAACACTGATATCACAGCCGTCAATCCATTTAAATCATTTGATTCAATCTGAACTATTTCATCACTCTGATATCTCAAATCAATAGTCTTTCTTTTGCAGTTCACAATAGCATCATGCAATGTTAACCAATCCATACCCAGAATTATATCAAACTCATCAAAGGGTAATAGCATAAGATCAACTGGAAAAAAAAAACATTTTGAAACATCAATGGACAGTTCTTGCATACTTTGTCAACCAAAACACATTTACCTAAGGGGTTCGATAATCTAATAACAAATTCAGTAGACTCTACAGGCAAAGTCTTGTTGGATACTAAGTTCATGCATACATACGACTGAGTAGACCCTGGATCTATCAATGCAATCATAGAAGTATCATAAAGAGTAAATGTACCCATAATGACATCTGAAGATGAAGCTTCCTCATGAGCTTGAATGGCATAAGTTCTGGCAGGCACTCTAGCTTCAGATCTCTCAAATATATCTTTTGTAGCTCTTTGCATACCAATGGCATTTCTTTTGTTTCGAGAAGGTCTACCTCTAGCTGGAACATTATCTAGCCTCGGATACTATACAATATCTTATTCAACAGACTCAAGACAATCTCAAATGAAATGGTCTAATGACCCACATTTGAAACATGCTCGATCATTAAGTCTACAACTACCTGGATGTCTTTTACCACAATGCTTACATTTAGGTCGATCAGATCAGACATTTCCCACACTAGCCATCGAAGTAGCTAGAGCTTTGGAGTTCGACTGCGATCTAGCTCGATCTCTGATCGAATATCCCATAGTAGCTTTTGAACAGCTATGCTCATCTCTGAATTTCTTTGATGCAGATTGAAATGATTTATTCGAAAATCTTTTTCTCACATCTCTGGCTTCAGACTCAACTTTTTTTTTTCTTTTCGGAGTGCTTCAGCTTTACACGCTCGATCAAAAAGTACAACAAACTCTTTTATTTCCAGAATTTCAACTAGTAAATGAATATCTTCATTTAGACCATCTTCAAACCTCTTACACATTATCGCTTCAGTTGAACCACATTCCCGAGCATATTGGCTTAATCTCACGAACTCTCGTTCATACTCGGTGACAGACATGTGACCCTATTTCAATTCTAGAAACTCTTTCCATTTTTTGATCTATAAATCTTTGGCTAATGTATTTCTTCTGGAACTCAGACTGAAAGAAATCCCATGTAATCCATTCTCTTAGAACAACAGAAATCAAAGTCTTCCACCACTGATAAGCAGCATCTTGCAACAAGAAGACGACACATTTTATGCGTTCATTAGGAGTCAATGACATTTCATCAAACACTCGAATTGTATTATTGAGCCAAAACTCAGCTCTCTCTGGCAACATCATTACTAGTGGCCCTGAACTCTTTAGCCCCACATTTTTTCAGATTTTATCAACTGGAGGCCTATTCATCTGATTCAAATTCATAATCGGTGGCACAACCGAAGTCGAGGAGGATTAGACGGTGGCGGAGGTTGTGAAATAGCCAGATTCATTCTAACGTATTGAGTGAACCACTCATTCATCATTTGGAAAAAGGCTTGTTTAACCTCTCTTTCCTAACTACTAGTAGGCAGTCTCGAATCAGATGGCGCTGCCCTTTGAGTGGGAGCAGTCGTATTACTTTCAACGTCATCAGCTACAACTCTTTCGGGATCCATTTACTATACGAAAACACATTTTATATGTCAGGATTCATCACACTATCAAAGTTTGTATATATGACATGTATAGCTAGACTCTCACACACTACTTTAGTCCTAAAATCGACTAAATCGTAGCTCTGATACCAATCAAATGTAACACCCCTAACCCATAACCATCACTGGTTTAGGGTTAAGAGGCATTATCGAACAAATTGGAACATTTACTAGCATTTCACATCACAAAGTATATCATCATCATATCATATAAAAATACAAGCATGTAGTCCCTTAATGAGGTCTACGAGACCTTCAACATGCATTAGGATGAGGTAAGGACTAAACCGAACATGTACAAAAATTCTAAACATTTAACATTTTTCAAAGTTACAAAGATCGTACGCCCGTGTGGGCAGGCCGTGCCCCTCACACGACCTCAGACACACCCGTGTGTCTAAGCCGTAGCGAAACAGGGCATACATAATGACTTTTCCACAAGGCCTGAGACATGCCTGTGCCTCACCCGTGGTCGAGACTGCCTTGCACCACACGGCTAGTCACATGCCAGTGTGTCCAGCCCGTGGTCAAAACTGACTTGTTTCGCACGGCCAGTCACACGCCTGTGTGTCTAGCCCGTGTGTGAGCTTGACTTGTACCAACTTACAAATTCAAGGGACACCACACGCCCGTATGCTCAACCGTGTGGGAAAACATAGGCCAATTTGCCACCCATTTAGGGTCAAACCTACAAGCACAAATAAACACATTTCATGCCCTCAAAATAAAACCCAATCATACCAATAATGTCCATCTTTTCTAACCATTCAATGCATATCAAACTTACCAACTTATGAACCTTTTATCTTATTCTAATCACAAGCATTTCTACACAAGCATTTCTAGGAAAAATCCATCAACATAACTTACCAATTCAATATACTAATCATTCACCAAAACATACCAACTTTGCATTAAAAAACATAATTTGTAACACCCCTCATCTAGGTCCGTCACCGAAATAGGATACGAGGCATTATCGGACATGATCCAAACTATTGTACAAAATTTAAAATGTAAAATCCGTATAAATCTAAAACTTTTCCATACATAGTCGTTAATACCCATAAGCAAAATAACCATTCATTATTACAAATAACAAAACAATTAATTCGTCTATACATGCCATAATTCCAAAATTATTGTTTTCAAAATACTAAAAGAAGGCTGATAGTGTGGATGTATCTCCGACGATCAGCGAATCCCGAGCTAGCTTGATGACACTATAGAACAAGGGAAAGTAAAGAGAGTAAGCATATAGATTAGTAAGTAAGTATATAAATAATTAATAATGGATCTAATATGTTTACAAAATAACACAATCATATCCACATTCAAAGTCACTATTTATTCAAGTTCGGAGCAAGCTATCTATTCGAGTTACAGTCACTAAATTATTTTTATCTAGATCTACGAAACTCAAAATTAAGATCCGTAAATTTTCCCTGAAACTAAACTCACATATATTATTACCATAACATTTTCAGAATTTTTTGTTTATCCAATTAGTACAGTTTATTCTTCAAAGTCTCCCCTATTTAACTGTTCGACTATTCTTACCTCTCTTCACTACGGATCAATTTTCTCCTTGTACAGAGTTCATATAACATTATAGTTACTTTATATTGAAACTAGACTCATTAAGGAATCTAACCATATATATTCTGTTCCAAAATTATTTTTTTAAAATTTTTTAATTATTTTTCCAAGTCAGAACAGGGGATCTCGAAATCACTCTAAACCAGTCTCACAAAAAGCTAAATATCTAAAAATACATAATTTATTTGCTTTCTATGTTTCTTTCATATGAATATAGACTCAATAATATTTAATTTTATATCTCACTCAACTACTAATTCCATTTCTACCATTTTTTGTGAATTTTCAAAGTTACTCTACTGCTACTGTCCAAAACTATTTTATTTTTAAATTAACTCTTTCATAATTTCACTTACTCCATTTCCTCTTACCGAAAGTTCGCTCAAATATCGAGCATATTGTTCATAAATTTTCTCACTTATACCTGCACTTATCCATCACTTAATCATATTCAATTACACTTAGTCATTACATAGTCACATGTATTTTCACTTAGTCAATTTCTCGTTGAACTCATCTAATAATAATGTATACACTATGGCTCTACATAGTACCACCCTTGTAGTCAAGCTATCTGGTGCACATAGTAGCTTGCACTCAGTACTACACATGTGACCAAAACCATCACTTATACATAGTGGCCTGCACTTAGTACCACACATGTGATCGAAGTTGTTGGGTACGCATAGTAGCCTGCACTTAGTACTACACATGCGACCTATCCGTCTGGTACACATAGTAGCCTATACTTAGTACTACACACATGACCTAAAACCATCTCGTAGCTCTCTTGTACACATAGTGGCCTACACTTAGTACCACGCATGTGACCTAGCTACCTCATTTGTATCTTTTTTATTCCGAAGGTTCAACCGGGAATTCTCACTTTTCGACATTTTACCAATTCATCCATAATCAATCACAATTCATAATTTACATCAAATAATTACTCCATATTCAACCATATCTCATATAATATAACAAAATATTAAAACATAAATAAAAACAATGTATTATTTACATACAAACCTACCTCGGTACAAAATATGGCAAATTTCACAATTTACTCCACAACCTTTTATTTTCCCCGATCAAGGTCAATTCCTCGTCTTTCTTGATCTATGACAACACATTTAAATCATTTAATACTCATATTATTCAATTTATTCCAAAAATCACACTATGACAAAATTACAATTTTGCCCTTAAAATTTCACATATTTACAATTTTGCCCCAATACTCGAAAATTAAACTTCATCCCCTATTCTTATGTTTTATAACATGCGGATCATTTTTTCCTTCTATGGAAACATCAAATTCTCACTCTAACATGTACTTATGAACATTAGGTATTTTTACCGATTATATCGTTTTACTCATTTTCACGTAAAATCGCTTAGCAAAAGTTGTTTAACATAATTTCAGCCTTCATATTCTATCATAAAACATAAAAATAAACACATTTCACCTATGGGTATTTTTCCAAATATGAACCCTAGGTTAAAATATTGCTAGAATAAGCAAAATCGAGTTATCAGGATTCCAAAAACGTAAAGAACATGAAAAACGGGGCTTGGAGTGACTTACTATGGAGCTTGGAAACCCTAGCTATGGAGTCCCCCCTTGAAATTTCGTCCTAAGGAAGAAGATCAGCATATTTTGCCATCTTTTTCGCTTTTAATTTCTTTTTATTACCAAATGACTAAATTACCCTTCATTAAAAACTTTGGTTCTTTCTACCTATATTTGTCCATTTTTGTCCATGAAAGCCTAATGGTATAATTACCATTTAAGGACCTCTACTTCAATTATGCTCTTCAATTAAATCTTTTAGTATCTAGAACTCTCATTTATCAACTTTTACAATTTAACCTTAATAAGCAAATTAGACATGAATTTCATAAAATTTTCTATCAATACTTTAACACATGCATCTAATCAATTAGTAAATCATAAAAATTAATCAAAATAAACTTTTCTATCTCAGATTCATGGTTTTGCAACCACTATTCTGTTTAGGCCCTATTTTGAGATGTTACGTTTCTCCCCCTTTAGGGATTTTCGTCCCCAAAAATCTTACCTGTGAAGAGGTATGGGCACTGTTTTCACATAGCCTCTTCGTAAGTCATATCTTGTTAGATCTCAACCTCCATCTGAGGAATCACATGTGATGGATCAGAACAGTAACGATGTAACATAGAACATGGAACACATTATGAATCTTCTCTAACTCAGTTGGCAAAGCTAACGATATGCTAATGGCCCAACTCTCTCCGTAACCTCAAATGACCCAATAAATCGTGGACTTATCTTGCCTTTCTTGCCAAATCTAAGAACTTTCTTCCACGGGGATACTTTTAAAAACACTTTGTCACCAATTTGATACTCAATCTCTTTTCTCTTCAAATCTGCATATGACTTCTGTCTATCTGAAGCTGCTTTCAAGTAATCTTTGATGACTTTTACTTTATCTTCTATTTCTTTAACTAAATCGACCTCATGAATGTGATTTTCCTTAAGCTCTGTCCAATATAAAGGTGTACGATATTTCCATCCATACAAAGCCTAATAAGGTGCCATCTTCAAACTCGACTGATAACTATTATTGTAGGCAAACTCTACTAATGGTAAATACTTTTCCCAACTACATTGAAATTCTAATACACAGCATCTAAGCATATCCTCAAGCACCTGAATTACTCTCTCTGACTGACCATCGGTCTGAGGATGAAAAGTTGTACTGAAACTCAACTTTGTGCCCAAAGCTTCCTGTAACTTTTTCCAAAATCGTAAAGTAAATCTCAGATCTCTGTATGAAATGATCGATAATGGTACCCCATGTAACCTGACTATCTCTGAGATATATAAATCGGCCAACTTATATAGTGAATAATCCATACGAACTGGGATAAAATGAGTCGACTTCGTTAGCTTATCAATTACAACCCATACTGCATCTTTCCTTCTCGGTGTCAACGGCAGTCCTATCACAAAATCCATAGTAACTCGGTCCCATTTCCACTCAGGGACTAACATAAGCTGCAATAAACCTGAAGGTACCTGATGTTTGGCCTTTACTTGCTGACAGATCAAGCATCTAGAAACAAACTCTGAAATATCTCTTTTCATTCCTACCCACCAATACATTTTCTTCAAACCATTATACATCTTTATACCACCTAGGTGAATAGAAAAAGAACTACTATGTGCTTCCTGTAGGATCTTCTGAATAAGCTCATCATTCTTCGGTACACATACTCTGTCTCTGAAGAACAAACAACCATCAGAACCGATTTGCAAGTCAGACTCTACATCTGACTCGCACTGAGCTCTTTTAGCTTGCAACTCACTGTCATCTTTCTGAGCTTCACGGATTTCTTCAAGAGACATCGGTTTAGCTCTCAACTCAGCTATAATGAAATCGTCATCTGATAAAGCCAAGTTAATATTCAAAGCTCTCAATGCAAATAAAAATTTTCTACTCAAGACATTAGCAACAACATTTGCTTTACCTGGATGGTAATCAATCACTAACTCATAATCTTTAATCAACTCTAACCATCTTCTTTGCCTTAGGTTCAAGTCTTTCCGAGTCATCAAGTATTTCAAGCTTTTATGATCAGTGAATATTCGGCACTTTTCACTAGACAAGTGATGTCCCCAAATTTTTAGAGCAAATACAATAGCAGCTAGTTCTAAATCATGCGTAGGATAATTTTTCTCATATGGTTTTAGCTGTCTAGAGGCATAAGAAATTACTTTGCCTTCCTGCATAAGTACACAACCCAATCCATTCAAGGATGCATCACTGTAAATCACAAACTCTTTACCTGGTTCCGGTTGTACTAGGACAGGAGCTTCAGTCAACAATGCCTTTAACTTGTCAAAACTTTGTTGACACTTCTTAGTCCATTCAAATTTGACATCTTTCTGTAGCAATCTCGTCAGTGGGGTAGCTATCATGGAAAATCCCTCTATAAATCATCTGTAATAACCAGCTAATCCTAAAAAACTTCTAACCTCAAATACATTCCTGGAAGGCTTCCACTCAACAATGGCTGAGATTTTGCTCGGGTCAACTCTAATGCCTTCACCTGAGAAAATGTGCCCAAGAAATCTGACTTCTTGGAGCCAGAACTCACTTTTGCTAAAATTGGCATACAACTGATTATCTCTCAAAGTTGTAAGACAGTTCTCAAATGCTCTGCATGCTCAGCCTCATCATGAGAATAAATCAAGATATCATCAATGAACACGACTACAAACTTATCCAAGTAAGGTCTAAAAATTCAGTTCATTAAATCCATTAAAATGGAAGGAGCATTAGTCAAGTCAAATGGCATCACAAGGAACTCATAATGACCATATCTAGTCCAAAAAGCAGTCTTCGGAGCATCTGACTCTTTAACTCGCAATTAGTAGTACCCGGATCTCAAATCTATCTTAGAGAACACAGTGGATCCCTTCAATTGATCAAATAAATCATCAATTCTAGGTAGTGGATACTTGTTCTTAATTGTTACCTTGTTAAGTTGTCTATAATCTATGCACAATCTCATCGAACCGTCTTTCTTTTTCACAAATAGAACTGTGTACCCCAGGGTGAATAACTATGCCTTGCAAAGCCTTTATTAGTTAATTCATGTAGCTGAGCTTTCAATTCTTTTAATTCCAATGGGGCCATTCTATATGGAGCAATGGAAATGGGTGTGGTACTTGGAATCAAATCAATACCAAGCTCCACTTCTCTAACAGGAGGCAAACCTGTTAATTCTTCCGGAAACACATCTGGATACTCGCATACCACTGGCACTGACTCAATTTTTAGCTCTGGATCTTTAGTGTTGAACACAAAAGCAAGATAAGCTTCATACCCATTTCTCAAACATTTCTGAGCAGACATAATAGAAATCATAGCAATTGAACTATCTGATTCATCTGAGTTAACCCGAAGAATTTCACCAGTTTCACATTTTAGCTTGATGAATTTCTTCCTACAATTCACTATCACATTATCTGCAGTCAACCAATCCATACCAAGGATCACATCAAACTCGTCAAATGGAAATAGAACTAGATCGACCGGAAAACAATGACCCTAATCATTAAAGGAAAACTTCTACATACTTTATCTACTAACACATGCTTTGCCTAATGGATTTGATACATTAATCACAAATTTTGTAGATCCTATAGGCATACTTATACTAGACATCAATTTCAAGAAAACATAGGAATGGGTCAAACCCGAATTAATCAAAGCAACAACATTAATATCATGTAGAGAAAATGTACTCGTAATTACATCGGGGGAGGATGCCTCTTCACGAGCTTGGATGGCATATGTTCTGGAAGGTGTTCTAGCTTCTGATCTCATAGCTAGGTCTCTCATCACACCTTTACTACTAGCTCCAGTTTCGATATTTCTCGAAGGTCTACCTCGATTAGCATTGTTGGTCTATCTAGCACTCTGAAATTTTTCTTCCTTAGCTTTCTCCGGACAATCTTTAATAAAATTCTTGCTAGAACCACACCTGAAACAAGCTCGACTAATCTCCCAACACTCACCGTGATGTTGCTTACCACAATGCTGACATTCGGGTTTATTTGACCTCATATTACCCACACTTGCCATTGAAGTAGCTTGGGCTTTAGAACTTGAATATGATCTTTCACGGTCTCGGTGCGAATACCCAGCTGAAATAGTCAATCGAGGATTCATCTCTTTGAACTTCTTTGATTGAGATTGGGACAAATTGCTCATCAGTCTCTTTCTTGTATCTCGGGCCTCGATAGTAGCTTTCTTTCTTTGTTTGTTTAATTCTTTAGCTTTAAGGGCTCGGTCGACCAATACCACAAATTCTTTCAATTCTAGAATTCCCACAAACACTTTAATGTCCTTATTAAGCCCATCTTCGAATCTCTTACACATGATAGCCTGGGTGGACATGCACTCCTGGGCATACTTACTAAGTCTAACAAATTCACGTTCATACTCTACCATAGACATCTTGTCCTGCTTCAATTCAAGGAACTCTTTCCGTTTCTGATCAATAAACCGCTGACTTATGTATTTCTTTCTAAATTATTCCCGGAAGAATTCCCAAGTAATCTTTTCTTTTGGCACCACTGCTACTAAAGTCTTCCACCAATGATAGGTCGAATCTCTCAGAAGTGATACAACACATTTTAAACACTCCTCTGGTGTACACAAGAGCTCATCAAACACATGGATAGAGTTTTCGAGCCAAAAATTCACTTTTTTAGGATCATCATCAATATTTTATCTAAACTCTTCTTCTCCTTGCTTTCTAATTTTCTCGACCGGAGTCTTGTTCATTATTACCAAATCCATGCCTTGCGGAGCTACCGGAACCGTCTGAGGTATGGGAGGGGGTGGAAGAGGTTGAGCATTTGGATTCGCTTGAATAAACTCAGTATATCAATTACTCATCATTTGGAGGAAGGCTTCTCGAGCCCCCTCTCCCCGTCCACGTGTTTCAGATCTATTTTTTGCTGGTGTGGTCCCTTGCGCGGGAGCCGACGCGTTACTTTTAGCATCGTCAGTAGTAGCTCGGTCGGGATCCATTTACTATATAAAAAAACATTTTAAATTGTCAAGAGTCATCACACTATCACAATATATTTATGGCATGCATAGCTAGACTTTTACACACGCTATGTTACTCCAAGAACTGACTAAACCTAAGCTCTAATACCACTAAATGTAACACCCCTCATCCAGGTCCGTCGCCGGAATAGGATACGAGGCATTATCGGACATGATCAAACTATTGTACAAAATTTAAAATGTAAATTCCGTATAAATCTAAAACTTTTCCATACATAGTCGTTAATACCCATAAGCAAAATAACCATTCGTTACTACAAATAACAAAACAATTAAGCTGTCTATACATTCCATAATTCCCAAAATATTGTTTTCAAAATACCAAAAGAAGGCTGATAGTGTAGATGGATCTCCGACGATCACCGAATCCCGAGCTAGCTTGATGACACTATAGAATAAGGAAAAGTAAAGAGAGTAAGCATATAGCTTAGTAAGTAAGTATATAAATAATTAATAATGGATTTAATATGTTTACAAAATAACACAATCATATCCACATTCAAAGTTACTATTTATTCAAGTTTGAAACAAGCTGTCTATTCAAGTTACAGTCACTAAATTATTTTTATCTGGAGCTACGAAACTCAAAATTAAGATCTGTAAATTTTCCCTAAAACTAGACTCACATATCATGTTACCATAACATTTTCAGAATTTTTGGTTCAGCCAATTAGTACATTTTAATCTTCAAATTCTCCCCTATTTCACTGTTTGACTATTCTAACCTCTCTTCACTATGAATCAATTTTGTCCTCGTACAGAGTTCATATAACATTATATTTTGTTTCTATTAAAAATAGACTCATTAAGGAATCTAACCATATAAATATTTTCCCAAAATTAATTTTTAAAATTTTTTTAATTATTTTTCCATGTCATAACAGGGGATCTCGAAATCACTCTGAACTAGTCTCACAAAAAGCTAAATATCTCAAAATACAAAATTTATTTGCTTTCTCTGTTTTCTTTATATAAAAATAGACTCAATAAGCTTTGATTTATTATCTCACTCAACTACTAATTCCATTTCTACCATTTTTTTGTGATTTTTCAAAGGTACTCTACTGCTACTGTCCAAAACTGTTATATTTTTAAATTTACTCTTTCATAATTTCACTTACTCCATTTCCTCTTACCGAAAGTTCGCTCAAATATCGAGCATATTGTTCATAAATTTTCACACTTATACCTGCACTTATCCATCACTTAATCATATTCAATTACACTTAGTCATTACATAGTCACATGTATTTTCACTTAGTCAATTTCCCGTTGAACTCATCAGAATAATAAGAAATACACGATGGCCTGCACATAGTACCACCCTTGTAGCTGAAGCTATCTGGTGCACATAGTAACTTGCACTTAGTAATACACATGTGACCAAAACCATCACTTACACATAGTGGCCTGCACTTAGTACCACACATGTGATCGAAGCTGTCGGGTACGCATAGTAGCCTGCACTTAGTACTACACATGTGACCTATCCGTCTGATACACGTAGCAGCATGCACTTAGTACTACACACGTGACCTAAAACCATCTCGTAGCTCTCTTGTACACATAGTGGCCTGCACTTAGTACCACACATGTGACCTAGCTACCTCATTCGTATCTTTTTTATTCTGAAGGTTCAACCGGGAATTCTCACTTTTCAACATTTGACCAATTCATCCATAATCAATCAAAATTCATAATTTACATCAAATAATTACTCCATATTCAATCATATCTCATATAATATAACAAAATATTAAAACATAAATAAAAATGATGCATTATTTACATACAAACTTACCTCAGTACAAAATATGGCAAATTTCACAATTTAGTCCACAACCTTTTCTTTTCCCTGATCAAGGTCAATTCCTAGTCTTTCTTGATCTATGACAACACATTTAGCTCATTTAATACTCATATTATTCAATTTATTCAAAAAATCACACTATGACAACATTACAATTTTGCCCCTAAAATTTCACCTATTTACAAATTTTCCCCAATACTCAAAAATTAAGCTTCAGCCCCTATTCTTATGTTTTATAACATGATGATCATTTTTTCTTTCTATGGAAACATCAAATTCTCACTCTAACATGTACTTATGAACATTAGGTATTTTTACCGATTATGTCGTTTTATTCGTTTTCACGTAAAATCGCTTAGCAAAAGTTGTTTAACATATTTTAAGCCTTCATATTCTATCATAAAACATCAAAATAAATACATTTCACCTAAGGGTATTTTTCCAAATATGAACCCTAGGTTAAAATATTGCTAGAATAAGCTAAACCGAGTTACAGGGATTCCAAAAACGTAAAGAACATGAAAAACGGGGCTTGGATTGACTTACTATGGAGCTTGGAAGCTTGGAAACCCTAGCTATGGAGTCCCCCCTTCAAATTTCGGCTTAAGGAAGAAGATGAGCATATTTTGCCATCTTTTTCGCTTTTAATTTCTTTTTATTACAAAATGACTAAATTATCCTTCATTAAAAACTTTGGTTCCTTCTACCTATATTTGTCCATTTTTGTCCATGAAAGCCTAATGGTATAATTACAATTTAAGGACCTCTACTTCAATTATGCTCTTCAATTAAATCCTTTAGTATCTAGAACTCTCATTTATCAACTTTTACAATTTAACCTTAATAAGCAAATTAGACATGAATTTCATAAAATTTTCTATCAATACTCTAACACATGCATCCAATAAATTAGTAAATCATAAAAATTAATCAAAATAAACTTTTCTATCTTGGATTCATGGTTTCGCAACCACTGTTCCATTTAGGCCGTATTTCAGGATGTTACATAATTGACATTTACCATACTCACATCCCATTTACAAGTCATATCACATAGCTTATATATACAACTCAAAACATCATCTAATTCAACTAGACTATACGTGCCATACTTAGCTATAAACACATTCAAAAGGTACCAAAATATGATTTGATAGTGTGATGACGATCCTCGACAATCTCTGAGCTTTCCGTAGCTTTAACGATCTATAAAACAATGTAAACACACACAAAGTAAGCTTTCAAAAGCTTAGTAAGCCATATATAAATAAACTTAACATATAACATTAATAATCAAATCTAAAACAAGATCATTAATGTTGCAATTTCAAACTCAAAAATTCTTCTTTGGCTAATTTATTTAGTCATTACTTACCAAAAAATCATAACTTTAAGTATCTCTTTTGAACATAGCACATTCATACACATACCACATTTTGTCTCATTAAACCTATGAACATATCTCACTCGTGCACATTCACATATACTTACCTTTCATTACTCAATCATAGTATTCATTTCCAACATACTTGAATCGATTACCCATTTCACATAATCTTTCGTTTCTTAGAATTGCCCATTGAACCATTCGAAATCAAATAGGATACTCAGATAACTCGAAATACTCATACAATGCCAACGTCCCAGACGTGATCTTACATGTAATCAAATATCGATCCCACTGTCCCTGATAGGGTCTTAAATGAATCAAATACGATGCTAATGTCCCAGACATGGTCTTACACATAAATCTCAAATCAATGCCAACGTCCCAGATGTGGTCTTACATGATATCACATATCGGAATCCCTATGTCATGACATATGAATCTTATATATCCCTAATTTCCGTACAGGACATTTCGAACTTTGACACATTATCGATACTTTCTCGGATTTCACATGTATATCATCCAAAGCCATTCATCACAATTCACTATCAAATGAACATGAATAATTCAGCCTAAATACATTTATTTGTATATAGACTTACCTCGTATTCAGGTTAAATGAACGGATTTGACTACTCGATCACTTTTGACTTTCCTTAGTCTAAATCTGTTTTCTTCGATTCTTGATCTATACATATTCAAATTTAACTCATTTATTCATCAGTTCATTTAATTCAATCCAAAAACACACATTTAGGGCAATTTACAAATTAGCCCTCACATTTTCACATTTTGACATTTAAGTCCCTATTTCACAAAATCACAAAATACACATATTTTCCTTGTACCCATACTTAGCCGAATTTTCAACATGATCATACAAGTCCATATATTTCATTTATTTCACATTTTAGTCCCTCAAAATATTATTTTCTTTGGTCCAAATTACTCAAATCCACCAAAAATTCGAAGATAAAACATGTTAATCTAACACATATATCCCATATTTCATCATCAACTATCACAAAGCTCAAGCATTCATCTGGAACATTTCAAAATCATCATCAAATTCCAAAATTAAAGCATGGGCTTGATAGTACTCGAAGCAACGATCACAAAAATGTAGAAATTATCAAAAACTGAACAAAACTCACCCCTTAATTTTGCTTGAACAAAGCCGAACCCTTAAAGCTATTCTTCTTTCTTTTTTTTTCTTTGATATTTTCGGCAAACAAGATGAAAAAATGGCTTATTTTAAGTTTTTGTTTTATTAACTTACTTAATTAACTAATTTACATATTTAACCTTTAATAAAAACAAATAATAATACATAATGGATGGTCATTAATGTCCATTAACCAAGTAATTGGTCCATTTACTACATAATGACCTCATATTTAGAAAAACACATCAACTAGGCACTTAATCAAGTGGAAAGCTACTTTTACATTTTATGCGATTTAGTCCTTTTCTCAAATTAAGCACACAAACAACAAAATTAATTTACAAAACTTTCACACATGCTCAATCATATACTGGAGGCTCATAAAATAATATTAAAATATTTTTTTGACTCAGATCTGTAGTCTCGAAACCACTATTCTGACTAGGGTATAAACCAGACTGTTACATAAAATAAACCATGGGTGCAAGCTCAAAGGAAGTTAAATCCCGACATGAAAGAAGTTGTCAAGGTTGAGGTAATTAAACTTCTAGATGCTAGAGTTATTTACCCTATTTCTGATAGTTCTTGGGTAAGCCCTGTGTAGGTTGTTCCTAAGAAAGGAGTCATGACTATTGTGGCTAATGAGAAGAATGAGTTAATTCCAACAAGAACAAACACATAATGGAAAGTTTGTACTGATTACAAGAAGTTGAATGATGTTACAAGGAAAGATTATTTTTCTCTTTCATTTGTGGATCAAATGTTGGAGAGGTTAGTTGGCAACATGAATTATTACTTTTTGGATGGACTTTTGTAACACCCCTAACCCGTATCCGTTGTCGAAATACGGTTACAAGGTATTACTGAACTATCACATCATAACATATACATATCTCATAAATTTAAACATTCAGACACATACATCATTCATATACAATCATATTGTCCCTTATAAGGCTCTATGAAATCTTAAAACATGCTTGGAAGAGGTTCTAGACTAAACTGATAACATTTGAAAACTTTGGGAAACTTAGAAAATTTTCATGAATACAGAGGTCACACGCTAGTGTGAATAGGCCGTGTGTCTCACACGCCCGTGTGAATAGGCAGTGTGTCTCACACGACCATCAGACACGCCCGTGTGTCTATGCCTTGTGAAAATAGGGCATACATAGTGATTTTCCTCACACGGCCGAGGACACGCTTGTGTGCCAGGCCGTGTGAAAACTGGTGGGTATACTGACTTGGCCACATAACTGTCCACACGCTCGTGTGTCTGGCCCGTGTGCCAATTCAAAATGGCCACACACGCCCATGTGCCAAGGCTGTGTGCCTGACATGGCCACCAGACACGCCCATGTGTCTAGGCTGTGTGCAAGGCTGACTTAAATTTCTAATTATTTCCAAAGGACACACGGCCATGCATTAAGGCCATATGTCACACATGGTCGAGCCACATGTTAGTGTGCTCAGCCGTGTGGACGTAAATAAGCCATTTGCAAGGCCAATTCGCCACCCATAATGGTCTACCCTACAAAGTCAAAATGTGGCACCAATTCATACACAAAAGGCAGCCCAAAACAAAAACAAATTATGCCCAATTCATAGCCTTAAAACATTAACCAATTTAATACACATTTACTGTAACACCCCTTACCCACATTCAACGCCGTAATAGGGTACGAGGCATTACTAGACTTATACGCAATCAATCATACAATATCGAGACTTGACTTTCCACTCCAAATTAAAACTTTTTATAACACCTCTTAAACAAGCCTACAAGGCCTAAATCACACTTTAGGAATCGTTCGGGATCAAATCAAATTCTTTAAAAGATCCCTAAAAGACTTAGAAAAATTTCATTAAACAGTCCATACGCCCGTGTGGAGGAAGGACATGCCCTTGTGGCATATCACATGCCCATGTTCTACACCCGTATGGAATTATTTCCCAATTCAAACCTATAGAGGTTTTCACACGGCCGGACACAAGCCCATGTCCATGGCCCATGTCCCTCACACGGCCTTGACACGCCCGTGTCTTAGCTCGTGTGTAAAAACCTTGACATTCTGTTTCTGACGTCATCACCCCATAAATGTTACACGGCTAAGACACACACCCGTGTCCTTCGGCCATGTGGCGAATTAAATTCCTAATTTTAGGTGCAGACTTCACACGGCCCGGGCACATGCCCGTGTCTTAGGCAGTGTCTCCCACACGGTTGAGACACATGGCCATGTCTCTGTTCGTGTGGTTACTACTAAGCATACTGACTTACCAACCTAGCATACAATGGGACACACGGTCTAACTACACGTCCATGAGGCTGACTGTGTGTCACACACACAGCCTAGACACATGACCGTGTGTCTACCTGTGTGGACAAGAACAAGGCTATTTGCCAAGCTCTTTCTATCACCCCAACTCATACAAACATAAATCACATTAAACCTTCAACCTATTCATGCATAATTAAACTAAGTAAATCAATCATGCAACTTGCACATTCATGAATAATCTCATCCTTTCATAGATTAATAAGAAAGAGCCATCAACTATTGCCTTATACAAAAGAGTTCATCTTTGAATGAGCCAACATATTTGGCCAAAACAATATAACATTCAACCAAGTCTAGTCCCTGTACATGCCATACTCAAAATGCTAAGTCTAACTATACCAAGATGTGCTAATAGTGTGGGTGATCCTCTGATTATCTCCGTATCCCAAGCTGTCTCTTCGACACTATAAAACAAGGGAAAAGAGAAGGGAGTAAGCTTTAAGCTTAGTAAGTCTATATGTAAACAATAAGCATTATACCATATGCTAATCAATCAAAACATTACATACTATATAAAAACAATTCATATCCTCATATTCATGCTTACTCATTTCAACTCTTACCACATCCCAAACTCATATCATAAATATTTCTCACATTTACTTGCACTTATGCCCTGCACTTATCACCACAAAGCCACATGTAATTTCACTTAGACAAGTTTCTTGATGAACCCTTCGGAATGATACAAGATACCCGTGGTTTCGTACATAGCCCATCATTAATCAATAATAGGATTCCCGTGCATATTGGCTCAATCTCACAAATTCCCGCTCATTCTCAGTAACATACATGCAGCCTTGTTTCAGCTCAAGAAATTCTTTACATTTTTTATCTATGAATCGCTGACTGATATTGTAACACCCCAAACCCAGCCTAGACGTTATGATCGGATCTGACATGCCACATAAAAGGGTTGTATAAAAATTGCGCGTTCGTTTAGAAAGTTTATTTTCTTTTTGAAACTCCGAGCTTTATTGCTTATGAAAACCCGATTTGACTTTATGGTTTTCTTACAAAAACGTTATTGATATTGTTATTGTTGAAAAATTTGCTTACAATCGAAATGAGATTCAGTGCAAAAATAAGGTGTTTTGAAAACCCTAATTGTAGTTTTAGGAAAAAGATCCCGAGTTTAATTGTTTATAGTTTGAAAATAATTGAAATCAAAGTTTAAAAGAAAAATTAAGTCCAATGACCTTATTACAAGATATTAAAAACAAATTAAAATAACCTTAAAATGAAGCAAAAACTTGAAATTTACTAAAGCATGTGAGAAGTAATCCGATGTATGGCTACCATAGAGTCCTTCGCAGCTCCAAATCCTCAATGCTGGGGATCAACTGTAAGGTTAAGGTAGCGGGGTGAGTTACGAGAACTTAGTGTGTAATCCCTTAATCGGTCATTAACTGGGCCCGAGTCCATACGAAAAAAGACTGGGCCGAAGCCTATACAGAAGTAAACTGGGCTGAATCCCTATTCAGAAACAATCTGGGCCTCAGCCCTATAAGCATGATATGCAACCCAACCTAATAATCCATCTGCTACACACCACTCGTACTAGCCAAACACACCTGTGGGTATTTTTAAATCGACCTATCTATGCGCTACATACCAAAAGGGCAGACAAGCTGCTCATCACAGAATTTATGGAGAAGCCACCAAAATAGCATAATATACGTGGCATAGCCACTAGAAAGATTGTGGCAGAGCCACCAGAATATGTGGTAGAGCCACCAGATTATACTTCCTCCGATCATTAAATTCCCAAACCAATACAGAATGTCATGTATACAAAACATATATAAAAAATGATGTACGAATTAACTTACCATCATAACCTGTTAAACAGAATACACACAATCATACTAATCAACCCATAAGGTTATAATAGAAATCTTACCCTTTAGGGGTATTTCGATAATTTACCCTTCAGGGGTATTTCTATAATTTACCTTCCAGGGTACTTCGATAATTTACCCTCCAGGGGTATTTCAGTAATTTCACTTTTAACAACCTTTTCGAAGGCCTACTGTTGCCTCGAGTGACACAGTACCCTTTTTGGGTCTCTACGAAACTATTGGGCCTAAAATCCATTTTAGGCCCACACGCTCGTGTGGCCCAAAACGCGTGGTTTCGATTTCAGATTTATAGATTTCGCATTCGGCCTATCATTTTCTAATTTTCCATCAGTTTTGCCCAAGTATGTCGGATAGCCCGTTGGGCCCATTTGACCCATTTTAGCCCGATTAGGCCCATTACAGCCTCAGTATCGCGAGAGTGCTCGTGGCACTCACAACGACTTACCACTAAAATTTGCGTGTCCATTTGCTACTACAAGCATTCGCAGGCTCGTGTAGTCACCTTTGCCAGCTTTTCGGCTTTTCGGCTTTTAGTCGCTTCACAAAAAATTTCATGCAATCATTCAATGGGTTGTGAGATTACATGCCTGTTTACAAGTTGTGATACTCAGCAGCTCTCAAAACAGTGACAGATATATGGCTTCTTTCTAAAGAGAGTATTCGGTCCACTCTCTACTGATCCAAGTTTTGCACAACAATTGAAGAAGATCACAAAACGGTTTGCACCTAGAGTGCCTTAGAGGATTCGGCTCTTACCACACAAAAAGGATTCCAAACAGAAACAATGAACCGATTCGGCCTTGGCAAAAAAATGAGAGTTCAGTTTTAGTAGAGAGAAAAGAAAAGATAAAAGACGAAAAGAATACAGAGAAAAGAACTCCCTACCTTGATCAATGAGAAACCAAATAGAGACAGATTCGACTATGGGATTAAACCGAAGTAAGCATTCCATGATGAAAAATAAAGGAAAGAGTTAGTCGAGAACTAGAAGAAAAGGAGTAGCCAATTCGGCTATGTGAAACACAAGAGAGAAAAGAAAAGAAAAATAGAGAAAGAATTACCATTACCTTAGATTAGAGATAAGTGGAATGGGAAGGCAAGATTCAGCACAAGCAGCAACTCCAAAGAATCAAAATTTGACTATGGAGTGAAAACCGAAATGAAACAATTAAAGAACACCAGTCGCAATATTGGTGTAAGAGGAATTCGTCTATAGGAAGAAAGAAAAGAAGAACTGAGAAAGAGTTTAGAAAAGAAAGAAAGAGCACAAGAACATTCGACAGAGGTTTACCAAGAAGGGAAAAAGAATGACCTAAAACGTCACACTAACTCAAACAAAATTCTCTTTTTCCAAAACAAATGTCACAAGCAAAATTTTGGAACACACTAACCAAAACCTAATGCACTCTAAAAAATGACCCTTCTCTTGACCGAAACCCCTATACACTTCCCCAAATTTGGCCACTACCTCCTCTAACTCCATTTCCATGATTTTTTTCCACATTTTACTCCACCTATGACTCCCTACCTCTCATTCAAAACATTTGACCACTTCAAACCTTCACCAAGTAGAGTCCCACTCAAACTCCACCTCTTCTCCTCCTTAAGCACAAAATAAAACTACCATATACTGCATGTGGGATTCAAACCCCATCCCACCAAGCTTCCATGTTGATGCCAAAACCACCACACCACACACCTCACTTGTGTTAGGAAAACACCAACCAATTACCTTAAGCCTTACTTCTAACAGTCCTCCCCCCTAAAGTGCCTAAAAACCAAAATTTCACTGGGACCCCCAAACACACATAAATAACAAGCTAAGCGAGCTACACGCATGCAACAGTGCAAAAATGCCAGATCCCAATTTTAGGATGTTACAGTTCTACCCCCTTAAAGAAATTTTGGCCTCAAAATTTACCTGATTAAAAGAGGTGAGGGTATTGCTGTCGAATTGCCTCCTCAGGCTCCCACGTGGCTTCTTCTGAACCGTGATTCTGCCATAATACCTTAACTAATGGAATAGATTTCCTCCTCAACACTTTAACATCCCGATCCAAAATCTACACTGGTTCTTCTTCAAAAGATAGATCAAATTTTACCTCAATATCTTCCATCGGCACTATATGAGATGGATCTGAATGGTACCGCCTCAGCATCGAAACTTGGAATACATCATGTATCCGATTCAACTTCGAGGGCAAATCAAGCTGATAGGTGACTGGTCCCACATGCTTCAACACCTGATAAGGCCCGATGAACCTAGGGCTTAACTTGCCCTTTCGTCCAAATCTCAAGATTTTCTTCCAAGGTGAGACCTTTAAGAAGACATAATCTCCCACTGAGTACTCGATTTCTCTATGCTTAATATCTGCGTATGACTTTTATCTATCGAAAGCTTCTTTTAATCGACCCCAAATCAATTTCACTTTTTCCTTAGTTTTCGAAATCAATTCTGGACCCAACAACCATCGCTCACCCAATTCTCTCCAACAAGTAGGGGTACGACACCTATGACCATATAAAGCCTCATAGGGTGCCATCTAAATGTTAGATTGGTAACTGTTTTTATGTGCAAATTCTGCTAATGGCAGATAATCTTCCCAACTACCTCTGAAGTCAATCACACAGCCCCTTAACATGTCTTCCAGAATTTGAATTACCCTTTCCGACTGACCATCAGTTTGTGGGTGGAACGCTGTGTTGAAGTCTAATCTTGTACCCAGAGCTTCCTGTAACACTTTCCAGAATCGAGATGTAAATCTAGGGTCCCTGTTCGAGATGATGGACACTGGTACCCCATGTAACCTCACAATTTCTGCCACGTACAACTTGGCCAACTTCTGTAGCGTGTAGTCAGTGCGAACAGGTATAAAGTTTTTAGACTTTGTCAACCGGTCAACAATCACCCATACTGAATCTTTCTTAGTAGGTGTCAAGGGTAGTCCACTAACAAAATCCATTGTTATCCTTTCCCACTTCCAGAATGGAATCTTTACCAGTTGCAGAAGCCTCGAAGGCAATTGATGCTCTGCCTTCACTTGTTAACATGTCAAACACTTGCTTACGAAGTCGGTAACCTCACGTTTTAATCCTGGCCACTAGTACTGTTTATTTAGGTCTCGGTACATCTTGTTTCCATCGGGATGCATAGTGTATGGGCTACTATGCGCCTCCCACAGAATCATCTGTCTTAACTCAGAGTCCTTCAGTATACAAACTCTTCCACGAAAACATAACACCCCTTCACTGTTCAGCCCAAAATCCACTGGCTCTCCACTTTTCACTTGCTAAAGCCGAGAACCCAACGATTCATCCAACAATTGCTTCTCTTTAATATGACCTACCCACGTCGATTTCACCTGAAGTTCTGCTAACAAGCTACCATCCTCATAAAGGCTGAGGCAAGCAAACATTGCTCTTAAATCCGATACCACCTTACGACTTAATGCATCTGCTACCATGTTGGCTTTACCTGGGTGATGCTCATTCGACCAATTGTAGTCCTTCAGCAACTCTATCCATCTCCGTTGCCTTAAATTCAGCTCTTTTTGGGTAAGGAGATACTTAAGACTCTTATGGTCTATGTAGATAATCGACTTTTCTCCATACAGGTAATGTCTCTATATCTTTAGGGCGAACACTATTGTAGCTAGTTCCAAGACGTGAGTGGGATAGTTCACCTCATGTGGCCTTAGCTGACAAGATGCATACGCCACTACCTTTCGCTTCTTGCATCAGCACACATCCCAAACCTATGTGCGACGCATCACAGTAGACAACAAATTCTCTCCCAGCCTCAGGCTAAATCAACATTGGTGCTTCAGTCAAAATCTTCTTCCGTTTCTCAAAACTCTCTTGCTACTTATCCGCCCACACAAATGGTACCCCCTTACGTAGTAATTTAGTTAGAGGTGCAGCAATTAAAGAAAACCCCTCGACAAACCGCCTGTAGTACCCAGCCAAACCCAAAAAACTTTGAATCTATGACACTGACTTTAGTGGCTTCCAATCCAATACAGCTTCAACTTTTCGAGGATCAACCCTAATCCCTTCGATAGATACAACATGCCCCAAAAATGTCACTTCCCTCAGCTAAAATTTGTACTTACTGAATTTGGCGTAAAGTTGCTTTTCTTTCAATGTTTGTAGAACAACCCGAAGTAGTGAGTCATGCTCTTCCTCAGTTCAGAATACACCAAGATGTCATCTATGAATACCACCACGAACCGGTCTAGATAGGGTTGGAAAACCCAGTTTATCATATCCATAAAAGTGGTGGGTGCATTCGTGTATCCAAACGGTATAACCAAAAACTCGTAATTCCCATAACGTGTTTGAAATGCAGTCTTATGGATATCTGCCTCCTTGGCTATTAGTTGATGATACCCGGATCTTAATTCAATTTTTGAGAAAATTGAAGCTCTCCGTAATTGATCGAACAGGTCATCAATCCTTGGTAGCGGGTATTTTTTTAACAGTTAACTTGTTCATTTGCCGATAGTCAATGCACATACGCATTGACCCATCCTTCTTCTTCACGAATAGTACCGGTGCTCCCCATGAAGATACACTTGGTCGGATAAACCTTTGGTCCAACAACTCTTAGATTTGAGCTTTAAGTTCTACCATCTCCTTCAGTGCCATCTTATAAGGGGTGATGGACACCGGATCTATTCTTGGAAGTAGCTCAATGCCAAACTCGACTTCACGATTCGGAGCCAACCCCGAAGCTCTTCAGGAAAAACATTCGAAACTTCTTCATGGTTCTAACATCCTCAACAGATAATTTCTTAACATCAGATGTGCTGATAAAAGCTAGAAACGCCTCACACCCTTTACGTACCATCTTTTTGGCCTTTAGTGCTGAAATCACATTGGACAGATAATCCCTATTTTCTCCTATCACAATCACTTCCTCGTCTACTGAAGTCTTTATTACCATATTCTTACCAGTGCAATCCAAGTTCGCATGGTGCTTAACTGGCCAGTCCATAACTAGTATAAGGTCAAACTCACCGAACGGCAGTTCCATCAAATTTGCTGGGAATATAGTCCCTTGCACTTCTAAAGGCACATTTCTAAACTATTTGTTTACTACCATAGATTGTCCTAAGGGGCTAATTACCGACATTCTTTCTCAACAACCTCAAATTGTATCCCTAGAGTCCCAGACACAGTACAAGCAACGTATGAATGTGTAGACCCAATATCAATTAATGTTGTAAATGGTACATCAAATATGAAAAACGTACCGGTTATGACGTCCAGTGCGTTGCCATCCTCTCGAAGTCGAGCAACATAAACCTATCTCGACTGTCTTGCATCTGTATTACCAGTACCTCTGCCCTGTGCTCCACGACCTCGTTCGAACCCGTTTCCCCCTCTGGCTGGACCACGACCTCTCGGTGGCTACTGACCACCTCTCCCTAGCTGCACAAATCTTTGACCTACTATTTGTGCCCTAACAGGCTCCCGAGGGTAGTCCTTTATCTGATGGTCTCTATGCCCACATTTGAAACAGCCACCAGTTCTTTTCCAACACTCCCCCAAATATATCTTCCCACAATGCACACAATGTTGCAATCAATCTCTAGCAACTGGCGCCCCAACTCAAACTGGCCCATCCAACCTAGACCTCTTTTAAAACCCCAGAAGAACCCGACGACCCAAAACCTCTCTTATTCTTACCCCTTTCCTCATCTCGATTCTAGCGCTTAGAGTATTTTACCTCGTCAGCAATCTTGGCTTTATCCACCAATGCAAAAAAAATCTCTCTCCCTCTGTGGGGCTATCAGTACCCGCAACTCATCTCGCAGCCCATCTTTAAACCACACACAGCGCTCATAATTGGTCGAGACTATTCACCAAGTGTACTAGCTCAAGCGAAGAAATTCCGCCTCATATTCTACTACTGATTTGTTTACCTGCACCAAATTCAAAAATTCTTTCCTTCGGTGTCCACATAGCTAGCCCCGACATATTTTCCCTGAAAGCGGTCTTAAAGAAATCCTAGGTTAAATGATCTGCTTATGTGCCTTCCCTCACAGTTAGCCATCACTGATATTCCTCATCTCTCAGCAAAGACACTGCCCCCTTTCAGTTTCTGTTCGGCTGTGAAATATAAATCATCCATAATTAGGTCCACAGCCTCAAGCCAATATTCTGCCACATTTGGTGCTACACCAGAGATGCCCCTAAAAACTTCGGCCCCATTCAACCTAAGTCGCTCAAAAATAGACCCACGAGCTGCCGACCCAGTACTTGCTCCAGCAACCCATTCCAAAACTCGCAGCATAGCTTGGGACAAAGCATCATCCCCACCAACTCGATTATGAGACCCTGTTTCGGTCACTGGTGATGTAGGTGCTTCCATTTTAGGCCTATGCCCTGATGCTGAGGATCTAGCCCTAGCATCTCGGCCTATACCACGGTCGCGTGTACCACGTCCACGTCCTCTTGTACTCAAATTGCAAAATCGTATTAATCAGATTAAGAATTTTATGAATCAGTATATAATTCTAATGTTTCTTAACAAGTGTTTTATGAAAACAAATATAAAAGTTGTTTTCGCAGATCGAATTTACTAATGTCTCAGTCTCTATAGTCTTAGCTCCTATAGCGAACAGTTTCAGTGTACCACTACTAACTCTATTAGTTTTCTCTCTTACAGACATTTCATCATCTAACAGATGTAAAGTAAATGGACTTACGGATTTAGTGTCGGAGACTCGTGCTGCCATGCTTCCAATAAAGATATATATTTTCTAAATCATATTTCAAACCAAATTTGTGAAAAACATTTTCGAACCCATTCACAGTTGAATTTTGTAAACCTGGCTCTATACCACAAAATGTAACACCCCAAACCTGACCTAGATGTTACGACTGGATTTGGCATGTGACATAAAGGGTTGTATAAAAACAGCGCGTTCATTTAGAAAGTTCATTTTCTTTTTGAAACTCTGAGCTTTATTGCTTATGAAAGCCCGATTTGACTTTATGGTTTTCTTATAAAAATGTTATTGATATTATTATTGTTGAAAACTTTGCTTACAATTTAATGAGATTCAGTGATTCACGAAAATGTGGTGTTTTAAAAACCCTAATTGTAGTTTTCAGAAAAATCTCGAGTTTAATCATTTATAGTTTGAAAATAATCAAAATGAAAGTTTAAAAGAAAAATTAAGTCCAATGGCCTTATTACAATATATTAAACCCAAATTAAAATAACCTTAAAATGAAGCAAAAACTTGAAATTTACTAAAGTACGTGAGAAGTACTCTGATGTATGGCAACCACAGAGTCCTCCGCAACTCCAAATCCTCAACGCTGGGGATCACCTGCAAGGTTAAGGTAGAGGGGTGATTTACGAGAACTCAGTGTGTAATCCCCTAATCGATCATTAACTGGGATCGAGCCCATACAAAAATAGACTGGGCCGAAGCCCATACAAAAGGAAACTAGGCTAAAGTCCTATTCACAAACAATCTGGGCCTTAGCCCTATAAGCATGATATGCAACCCAACCTAATAATCCATCTGCTACACACCACTGGTACCAGCCCAACACACCTGTGGGGATTTCTAAATTGACCCACCCATTCGCTACACACCAAAAGGGCAGACAAGCTGCTCATCACAGAATTTGTGGCGAAGCCACTAGAATATCAGAATATACGTGGCATAACCACCAAACAGAATATACGTGGCATAGCCACTAGACAGATTGTGGTAGAGCCACCAGAATATGTGGCAGAGCCACCAGATTATACTTCTTTCAATCATTAAAATCCCAATCCCATGCAGAATGTCATGTATGCAAAACATATATAAAAAATGATGTACAAATTAAATTACCATCATAACCAGTTAAATAGAATACACACAATCATATTAATCAACCCATAAGGGTATAACAGAAATCTTACCCTCTAGGGGTATTTCAATAATTTACCCTCTAAGGGTATTTTAGTAATTTCTCCTTTAAAGGCCTTTCTGAAGGCCTACTGTCGCCTTGAGCGACATGGAGCCCTTTTTGGGTCTCTACAGAACTATTGGGCCTAAGATCCATTTTAGGCCCAAACAAGCCCACACGCTCGTGTGGCCCAAAATGCATGGTTTTGGTTTCGATTTCAGATTTACATATTTCGTATTTCGCCTATCATTTGCTAATTTTCCATCAATTTTTGCCCAAGTGGACCGGATAGCCCGTTGGGCCCATTTGGCCAGTTTTGGCCCGGTTAGACTCGTTACAGCCTCAGTATCGCGAGAGTGCTCGTAAATCTCACAACGACTTACCACTAACATTTGCATCTCCGTTTGCTACTACGAGCACTCACACGCTCATGTAGTCACCTTTGCCGGCTTTCTGGCTTTTCGCCACTTCACATAACATTTCATGCAATCATTCAACGGGGTGTGAGATTACACACCTATTTACAAGTTGTGATACTCAGCAGCTCTCAAAACACCGACATATATATGCCTTCCTTCTAAAGATAGTATTTGGTCCACTCTCTACTGATCCAAGTTCCGCGCAATAATTGAAGAAGATCACGAAGCAGTTTTCACCTAGAATGCCTTAAAGGATTCGGATCTTACCATACAAGAAGGATTCCAAATAGAAACAATAAACTGATTTAGCCTTGGCAAAAAAATGAGAGTTTGGTTTTAGCAGAGAGAAAAGAAAAGAGAAAAGACGAAAATAATATATAGAAAATAACTCCCTACCTTGATCAATGAGAAACCAAATAGAGACAGATTTGACTATGGGATTAAACCGAAGTAAGAATTCCATGATGAGAAAATAAAAGAAAGAATTAGTCGAGAACTAGAAGAAAAGGAGTAGCCAATTAGGCTATGTGAAACACAAGAGAGAAAAGAAAAGAAAAATAGAGAAAGAATTACCATTACCTTAGATTAGAGATAAGTGGAATGGGAAGGCAAGATTCGGCACAAGCAGCAACTCCAAAGAGTCAAAATTTGACTATGGAGTGAAAATCGAAATGAAACAATTAAAGAACACCAGCCACAATATTGGTGTAAGAGGAATTCGGCTATAGGAAGAAAGAAAAGAAGAACTGAGAAAGAGCTGAGAAAAGAAAGAAAGAGCACAAGAACATTCGGTAGAGGTTTACTAAGAAGGGAAAAAGAATGACCTAAAACGTCACACTAGCTCAAATAACAATTGCTCTTTTTCCAAAACAAATGTCACAAGAAAAATTTTAGCACACACTAACCAAAACCAAATACACTCTAACAAATGACCCTTCTCTTGACCGAAAACCCCCATGCGCTTCCCCAAATTCGGCCACTACCTCCTATTACTCCATTCCCACAATTTTCTCCACATTTTACTCCACCAATCACTCCCCATCTCTCATTCAAAACATTTGACCACTTTAAACCTTCACCAAGTAGAGTCCCATTCCAACTCCACCTCTTCTCCTCCTTACGCACAAAATAAAACTACCATATGCTGCATGTGGGATTCAAACCCCATCCCACCAAGCTTCCACATTGATGCCACAACCACAACACCATACACCTCACTTGTGTTAGCAAAACACCAACCAATTACCTTAAGCCTTACTTCAAGTAGTCCTCCCCCCTAAAGTGCCCAAAAACCAAAATTTCACCAGGGCTTAGGCTTGAACCCGAGCCTCCTCAGGACCCACAAACACACCTAAATAACAAGTTAAGTGAGCTACACTCATGCAACAGTGCAAAAAAGCCAGACCCCAATTTTAGGATGTTACAGATATACTTCTTTCTGAATTCAACTTGAAAGAAGTCCCATGTAACCCTCTCTCGGAACCACTAAAATCAACGTTTTCCACCAGTTATACACGGTATCCCTCAAAAATGAAATAGAACATTTAATACACTCATCAGGAATCAATGACATCTCGTCAAATACTTAAATTGTATTCTCGAGCCAAAACTCAGCCCGTTTAGCATCATCATCAGTTGTGGCCCTAAACGCTTTGGCCCTGTACTTTTGAATTTTATCTATAGGAGTCTTATTCAATTGAATCGGATCTATAATTTGTGGCACAAATGGTACTTGTGGGGGTAGAGGTTGTGGAGTAGCCGGATTCATTCGAACGAACTCTGAAAACCACTCATTCATCATTCAGAAGAAGGCTTGCTTAGCCTCTCTTCCCTCACTACTATCATTCGGCCTAGATGTAGCCGGCGCTGTCCCTTGAGCGGGAGCAGGCATATTACTCTCTACATCTTCAACAACTACTCGATCAGGATCCATTTACTATACGGAAACATATTTTCAACTGTCAGGATTCATCACACTATCGCAATTATATATAAGGCATGTATAGCTAGACTCACACGTGATACGTTTGTCATAGAATCGACTAAACTGTAGCTCTGATACCAATAAAATGTAACACCCCCAACCCAAAATTGTCGCTGGAACAGGGTTAAGAGGCATTACCAAAAAATTAAAACATTTCATAACCATTTTGTGACACCAAGTCAATTATCATTCAATCATATTCAAACGTAATCATATAGTCCCTTAATGAGGTTATCTAGACCTTAAACATGTTTTAGAATAGGGCCGAGACTAAACTGAACGATTACAAAAATTTTTTAAATTTAAACATTTTTCTAAGTTACAGAGGTCAACGCCCGTGACACGGCCTCAGACACGCCCATGTGTCCAAGCCGTGGCAAAACAGGGCATACCTACTAACTTGTCCACACAGCCTTAGACACGCCTGTGCCTCACCCGTGGTCGACACTGACTTGCACCACCTGGCCAGTCACACGCCCGTGTGTCTAGCCCGTGGTCGAGCCTGACTTAAATCAAATTACAAATTGGAAAGACACGATTGAGCCACACGCCCGTATGCTCAACCGTGTGGGTAATTATAGGCTATTATCAAGGCCAAATTTGCCTCCTACACATTGAATCACCTACAAACCTCAAATCAATACCAATTCACACCTCATAATGCAATCAAACATACCAATACAAGCTTCAATTAATCATCTACTATGAAATTTATTCTTATACTCAATTTCTACTCAAATAAGTCCATTCCAAAACATCATATTCACAACTCAAATCACATAACCAAGTATCAAGTAATTCATACTACAAGTTTATATTTTATCCATCATACCTATCAACCAATTCAAGCCTAAAACATACCATTTTCACTTTCACTAATTCATACCTCATTCATCATTTTCATAACTTACATATATGCATCAACATCATTCAATTTCCAAACCATGTCACATGGCAAAGACCAAACATTACAAAACATATCATAACTTCTAGCCTATACATGCCATATACAATATATATCATATTTCAAATGTACCAAAATAGATAACCGATAGGGTTATTGGGTCACTGACGATCCCCGTATTTGAGCTTGCTTTAAAGACACTGTAAAACAAAGAAACAATTCACACAGTAAGCTCTAAAGCATAGTAAGTTCGTAATATAATACAATTATCTCATTGAATCAAACCAACCTTACAATTTAAACCATCACATAGATAATTTAACAAAATACACAAGCTTAACTATATCTAATACTCACATAACCATCCATTCATCTATTTTCAATTTAGCAACCATATAGGTTTCATACATACCTTTTCTACCACCTAGTTTACAACCAATTTTGCTATTCAATGCTCGATACCACATTCCAATCAATCTTCTTTATTTCTTTGATTCAAACACACACTTAGTTGCCAATTTATAGATGAAGCTTAAATAACATCGCACACTTAGTGCCTCGATATAAAACTGAACTCAATTTGGTATCGCACACACAGTGCCAGCCAGTAAAGCCGTAGCTTCCATTACTTCGTACACACAATGCTATTCAATTCTGTCTCGATTTCAATTACGCACACTTAGTGCCATCTAAATTCAATTAAGCATTTAGTATTTATAATCTCATATTCACATATAAATTCATTCCACAATACTACAACATAATTTAACAACATGTATTATATCCAAACTTACCTCGGATGTTGAAATATCGAAACTAGCCGATTAATCGAGTATTTTATCTTTGCCTCGATCTCAATCCAAATCCCTCCTTTCTTGGTCTATACACATTAAAATTTAGCTCATTCAATCATCAATTCATTCAATTTAGTCCAAACACACATATTTAGGGCATTTTACAAAATAGCCCTCACATTTTCACATTTCAACACTTTAGTCCCTATTTAACAAAATCACAAAATATACAAAATTCCATATCACCTAAGCTTGGACAAATATTCCCATGCTCAATACAAGTCCACACATTTCATTTATTTCACATTTTAGTACTACAAAATATTATTTTCACAATTTAGTCCAAATTACTCAAATTCACTAAAAATTCAAAGATAAAATATGTTAATCTCCCACCTATCTTTCATATTTCATCATCAACTATCAAAAAGATCATGAATTCATCCATGGCACAATTCAAATTCATCATCAATTCACAAAATTTAAGCATGGGTTTTGTAGAGCACGAAGCAACGGTTACAAAAACGTAGAAATTATCAAAAACTGATCAAAACACATACTTTGATTAAAGACAACAATGGCCGAATGTTTCAAGCCCTAACTCTTTCTTTTATTTTTCAATTTCGGTGGAAAGATGAACACTCCTCCACTTACTTTTGTTTTATTTTTGATGAACATTAACTTATTTCATGTTTTACTATTATACCCTTTTTATTATAACATAAAAATCATGCATTATAATGTCTTAATAGTCCATGCATTCTTCAAATTGTATAATTTCAATTTAAGGACTCCACACTTAATAAGTCATGACAATCTAACACTTAAACAATCAACACTCAACTTTTACATTTTATGCTACTAAGTCCTTTTTCTTAATTCGGCACTCAATCGATAAAATTTTCATACGAAACTTTCAAACATGCTAATTCACATATTAATAAAACCAAAAATAATAATAAAATATTTTTTAACCTCAGATTTGTGGTCTTAAACCACTGTTCTGACTAGGGTCTAAACCGGCTATTACAAAATCATCTCGTCAAAAACGTTTACTTAATGTCCGGCATTATACTTTAGGTTATTCTAATCACGGAATCTACTAAAGTTTGAAATGTGAAACATCTATTTTTAAGTGTTTTTGAAAATAGTTGTTAATTTTGAAAATTTGTGTTTAGCAGTTTTATATAGGGAAATCTAAAACCCATTTAAAAATTTAATCCCTCAAAGGCCTTATAAAAATTAAAACCCAAAACATAAAATTCAAATAAAAAGTCTATAGCAGAGCATCAGCGGTCGTGTGGCCACCTTCGAATCTCTCGCGGCTCCAAATCCCTTAAGGCTAGGAATTACCTGTACAGTTAGACAGAAGGGTGAGTTTGTGAAAACTCAGTGTGTAATCCCTTATAATACAAACGGTCAGATATATGGTATGCAGAAACAGACTGGGCCTGAGCCCATCACAGACACAGTATTAGGTGGGCCTTAGCCCCTTAATAGAACTAGGTGGGCCTAAGCCAATTACAGAATCAATATCAAATGCAAATATGCAGATAGAAATCAAGCCCAATGCAACCAATACACCACCTGTACCAACTATCACACCATGTGGGGATAAAGTCGACCCACCTAGCCAACATACCAAGCTTAGCACCGGTTGCGGCACTAAGTCAATAGAATGGCTCGTGCCGACAGAATGGCTAAAAGCTAAAAATATTGCAGAAAGGCTGAAAGCCTTGTACAAAATGGCAACGGGCCTTACACTTCCTCCGTAACAATGTCCCAACCCCATGCAAAATGTTGTGTATGTCATGCTCAATCATTACAAGTGTATGCAGAATGGCCATGCTCAGTAACAGTCATTTAAACATATATTAAAAGCATATAAGTCACATGACCACAGTCAAGTCAGTTAAAACATAGTCATACGATCACAGTCAAATTAGTCAAATTCATAGTCTAAGTTAGTCATTTACCCACAAGGGCAAAATAGTCATTTTACCTTACAGCGGTATTTCAGTAATTTTACAAATATTGGGGTCTTGGTACTTATTATGACCTTCTAGAAGGTCTATCGTCACTTTGAGTGACTTAGATAACCTACACAGCTAGAACAATGTATATGGGCCAAAACTCGTTATTGGGCCCAAGTGGGCCCACACGCTCGTGTGGCCCATTTAGTCCAGATTCATATATGGATCACGAGCCTCATAAACCAACCTATCAATGATCACTTACCGAGGATTTTACCCATGTGGGCCCACAAGCCCATAATGGCCCAGTCCACGAAAACACGCGTGGTGGCCTCTAAAGTCTATCGCCCATAATTGTGGGCTCGGTTTACCATACGAGTGATCGCACGCTCATGAGGCCCCAAATGCTAAAGTTTTAGCTTTTCAGATTTTTGGCTATTGTCGATTCACAAATAGACAGTGGTGTGAATACACACCTTTATCCGGCGTTAGATGGTTATACACCCTTTTCGGCTTTTAAGACGCTTATCATTTACGAAAAATAGTTACACATCCTTTTTAGAATAGTGCAAAAACTCTCAAATGTCAAACCCTAGCCTTGCTTGATTGGATGCCCCTAGCCTTCTTAGACTACTAACAGAATCAATCACCCGATTAATCATGTATATGCCTGTCCACAAATTCTATTAAAAGATTAAAAACATCAAAAGATTTAGGAACCCAACACCAGAATAATAGGCTAACATCTTACAATGTTAGCCTAAATAATTACCATAGATTGCGAGATAAGAAAAGGATTGACTACCACCGCGATCTTTGACAAACCCCTTCACCCTTTGCAATGATCTAAAAATCGAAAGTGCCACAACCATCGTCAGGGAAGAAAAAGGGATTCAACTATGCGTGAACAACTAAAGGAAACATTTATTAAAGAAAGAGAATATGCTTAGAATCCAACAACACAAGAAAGAATAAGAGCTTACCGAAAGTCAAGGTGACCTCCAAATCGCGACCAACCATAGCGAAAGAAGAACGAGATTGCTATCTAGTTTAAGGCTATGAGCCAAAGGGAAACAGAGATTCGACTTAGTATCAAAAGAATATGGTATTGCGAGAGAGAAGTTTGGTTATGAAGAAAACCAAAAGAAATAGCAAGAAGAAGAATGAGAGAAAAAGACTTCAAAAATAAATAATTAGAATTAAGCACTTGATGTCTAATGTTTCTGGCAAAGTGACCAAAATCCAAACGAAAAATAATGTTGAAAGAAATGAGGACCCGAATGGTAAAAAAAGTGCCAAGATAAGAAAACAAAACCCGAAAATACCAGAAGAAGTCGGCACCTACTCACTCTCACATTACCGAAATGCACCAAATGGGTTCCCCTAGTCGAATTTGCACATAGAAGTTGCACAATTTGGCTACAACACTCCTCTCCTCTAAATCCCTTGAAAATATCCTCAAATCTCTCCCCTTATCCCTCCTTGGTATCCTCCATAACAACCTCCAATACCCATTCAAACACTTACCTAAAAGAGTTCGAAACCACCTCAAACTCTTGCCTCCTCATACTAGCAAAATAAATATTCTTTTTGCTTGCAATGGGGTTCAAACCCAAGCCCCCCTAAATAGCTCAACAAGCAACTTGCCTTCTTGCCACAAGCTATTTTGTGTCACATTTTATCCTCAATTAACTAAAAGGTCCAAAGGCCAAAGTCCAGGTTTCTTTAAAAGAAAAACCAAAATAAATTGCAAGAGCCAAGACTTGAACCCACGCACCCTTGCAACCTTAATGACGCCAAAACCACTAGATCACATACTTCCTTGTGTCATTTTTTTAACACAATAATTTAAAAGGCCTAAATCCAAGCATCCAGGGTTTTATCCACTTAAAACAAAATTTTTGCTAAAGCCCAAGTTTGAACCCAGGACTTTTCCAACTCCTCTCAGGACCCTTAACCATTTGAGCAGATATTTAATTGTGTCATTTCCTAGCTCACATAAACTTTTATGCACAGTTTTCTAATCGTTCCCTTGCTTAAGGCCCAATACATCTAGGCCCAAATTTTGGGGTGTTACAATTCTACCCCTTTAAATAAATTTCATCCTTAAAATTTCCAACTATCTGAACAACTGCTTGGCTCAATCTACACCATTACGCTCCCGCTGCGCATTCTAGTTCCAAATTAAATGTAGTACACTATGGTTTAAGTACGTACTAGTATCTATATCTGGAGCGTCTTCGACCTCTCAGTGACGTGCTGCATGACCAAAGCTGGTTGCCTCGCCTCAACTTGACCAGCACCTTTGCCTAGTGCTCTACGGCCCACACTGTTTCCACCCCTGGCTTGACCACGGCCTCCTGGCGGCTGCTGTCCACCTCTCGTTGGTTGAGCAAAACACTGCTCTACAGCTTGCATCTGCCCAGGCCTCTATGGACAATCTCTTATAAAGTGCTCCACTGATCCGCACCTGAAACACGTCCTAGTCCTTTTCTGACAGTCACCCCGATGATAGCTCCCATAACCTGCACAAGGCTGTGATCCAGTAACAGCAATAGGGGACCTAACCCGAACTGGCCCTTCCATTTTGGCCTTTCTCTTAGGCCTCTAATCCGAATTGAAGGGTTCTAAATCCATCTTATCTCTTCTCCTTTCCTTTTCCCAGTTCTAACACTCGGCTCGCTTTACCCCCTCAGCAATCTTAGCTTTCTCTACTAACACGGCAAAGTCCTGCTCCCTCTGTGGGGCTATCAACACTCGGAGGTTGTCCTTGAAGCCGTCCTTAAATCAAACACAGTGCTCGTATTTTGTTGCTACTATTCCTCGCTCATACCGACTAAGTCACAAAATTCTGCCTCGTACTCAGCCACAGATCTGTCACCTTGAACCAAATTCAAAATTCTTTGCTACGAGCGTTGACATAACTGGCACCCACATATTTTCTCTAAAACGTGGACTTAGAGAATTCCCAGGTCAATCGATCAGACGGAGTACCTTCTTTTACCGTAAGCCACCACTGATAGGCTGCATCTCTCAGCAGGGACACATCACCCTTCAACTTTTGTTTCGATGTACAGTTGATGTCAACCATAATTCTTTCGGTGGCCTCCAACCAGTATTCTGCCACACTCGGGGCCACCCCAAAAACTCCCCTAAAGATCTCTGCTCTATTTGACCGGAGTCATTCTATAACTGACCTGCGGCCCATAGTAATGGTATTCGACCCAGCAGTACCCACAACCCTTTCTAGAATCCTCAACATTGCTTAGGACAATGCATCGTCCCTAGTCGCTCGATTAAACAACCCTGTCTCAGCTATCGGTGAAGCCGGTGCTTCCCTCGCCTCAACATTGGGCATGTGGCATGACGCCAAAAACCCAAGCCTAGTACTACCATGGCCTCTACCGTGGCCTCTTGTATCCCTTCTAGCGCTTATTTTCTCTTTGTGTATTATCTGAATTAAAAAAAATTAAGCAATTTAGTTACAATTTCAGTAATTAAATAGATGACTTATGAGAAACAAGAGTTTAGAGTTTGTTTTTGCATTCGCAAGCTCACTATAGTTTTTCAGTTTACTCTATCTATAGAGTTTCAATGTAGTGCTACTATCTATAGTAGTTCTTCAGTATAACATTTCAGAGATAACAGTAAATAGAGTCAGAGAACTTACAGATTTGGTGTCGAGACTCTGTGTGCCACACTTTTTAGAAAAATACCTCAAAACATTTCACATGTTATAAACCAACTTCTTGTAATACAAACTTTTAAAAACTCATTCCACAGTCGAGTTTTACAACTTGGCTCTGATACCACTAAATGTAACACCCCAAACCCGCCGAATCTGGCGTGTCACATCAAATCGCCATTCAAAAATTGAGTTTTCTCAAACTCACCCTTCTGTCTAACTGTACAGTTAATTTCCAGCCTTAGGCAATTTGGAGCCACGAGAGATTCAATGGTGGCCACACGACTACTGATGCTCTGCTGTAGACTTTTTATTTGAATTTTATGTTTTGGGATTAATTTTGTTATAAGGCTTTTGATGGATTAAATTTTTAAACGGGCTTTAGATTTCCTTATTTAAAACTGCTAAACATAAATTTTCAAAATTAACAACTATTTTCAAAAACACTTAAAAACAGACGTTTTATATTTCAAACTTTAGTAGCTTCCGTGATTGGAATAATCTAAAGTATCAATACCACACATTAAGTAAACGTTTTTGATGAGATGATTAGCTAAACTTGGAACGGTGGAAATGTGCAAGTGTACACAATCGCAACAAGTAATAAAGTGACAAGTAAATGTTAAGTTATCATACCCACAGGGACCGTAAAAGAATTATTTATGAAAGTAATTTTAAACACTTTGGTGAAGGAAAAATATTTGGATTTAAGAAATGATTAAAAACTAGAAAACAAAGTAAAATAAAATAAAGAAAAATAAAGTTTTAATGCATTATTTCAAAAGCTAATTTTAATCAAGATGATATAATTATGTTGGATTAATTATATTTCCTTACCTTAGAATCATTAAACTTATGCTTATACTTGTTACGAATAAATCACGACAACTCGATAATTTGCTAACTTATGAACATATTTACAAATAAAAAATCCATTCATGTCTTGTACATATTCCTATGTCAATTTGACCGATAAAACAGATTTATAAAGGTAAACATGTTATTGCACATACATACTTATTAACTTAAACAATCTCTCGCATATTCCTATGTCGATTCAAACGGTTAATTCAACCTAATAAGCATATAAAAGACTATGTGAGGTACCAAAGTATCGTTACCTTAAAACAGTTTAATCACAGTAATCTTGCAAGTTATGCAAGGTATATGTATCGCCAAATACAATGCTAATTTAATCTTTAGCTACCTTAGAAGAATTAAACATGCACTGACTAAGTACTGTGTCATTTCATTACAATTTCAATGTGTTTAAATAATTAATTCTTTAGTTATCTAAACAATCATAATGCCAGAATAACTTCAGCATGATTTTACATAATCAAGCATTTTACCAAGGCCTATAATAGCATAAACACAATTTTAATAATTTAAAAGGATGAAATGCAATCAACCCAACACGAATTAAATTCAAGCTAAGGTGATTAAATTAACCATTCGAACAACATAAATATTCATAAACATGTTTGTAAAAACAACAATGAAATTGAAAGAGATAGGGAACAAGAAGCAAATCCGGTGTTTCTCCATGGCTTGACTGATTGCTTCGTTCTTCGTCCTCTGTTGTCCTCGGCTATCAAAGTGGCTTGTGAACACTTTAATTGCTACTCAATGATGGCTGATGAGGACCTCTTTCCAAAGAGAAGAAATTGGCACTTGAACAAAAGGAAAATGGGAAGGAAAAAGTTGAGAGAACGTGAGATTGGAGTAGAGAGAATGAGAGTGTGAATGAAGGATGAGGGATGCTTTGAATGATCAGCCAAGGGGTGTTTTATAGCTGAATGTGGCAGCTTAAATTTTCTAAAAATAGTAGCCAAAGGGCCAGCCCTTGGCCGGCCACCTATGTGGCAAAGTTGATGGCTTCTACTTTGCTAAATATGGCATGGGGCAAATCTACAAAGCCACTAATTGTGGAGGAGGTTGAATGCAACTTTGACAAGTCTTCAAGGGCCTTTTTGCAAGCTTAATTAAGCAAGTAATAAGCTTATTTGGATCAGCATATGGATGGTTTGGGCTGCCCAATTATCTGATCGGTTCGTTCAATCGGTTTGGTTCAACTGGTGCGGTTCAATTGGCTTTTTACATAATTAATTAAGATTAATTTATTTAGCCAAAATTAAATGGGAATAAATTAAAATTAATTAATTTATGATTTAATAAACATATTTGGACCGTCTTAGGATGGAAATAAATTTTCCTCTATACTTCTTCAAATTGCTTCTCGATTTTATTCTTCGAGTATTGTCTACCGAGCCAATTTTTGCCATTTGTGCGAATCTGTCTAAAATAGTAAAAATTAATCAAAATTAACTATAAAATAAATTAAAATTCATCATGTTCATATTTTTAACAAAATTTAATTATTTTATAATAATTAATTTTTTTTGACAATAATTTAACCGAAATAGCATGATTTAAGTTAAAAAGGGTATGTAAAAACACGTAAATTTTCGTGTTTCCACACCCCAAACTTAATCATTGCTCGTCCTGAGTAATACACAAATTTGAAAAGAATTTTCTCGAAAACACTTTTAAAAAACTCCTTCAGAACAACATTCTTCCCCAAATCATGAAATCAATATACTTATGCTCAAAAATAAGAAATTTGATAATTATGCTACTCAAGTATATATATCGTTCAAATTAATCTCAACAATTACTACAATAGCAAAATTAGACTAAATGTTTCTTAATAAAGACATGTTAATCCCTACCAATTTGATTTTAATCCCTTATTCAAAATTAAACTGCAGTCATTAAGTTTAACTGATGTCTTCATATGTTGAACAAAGCAATTTCTCTCCACTAATGTAGGTAAGTATGGAACTTTGAATCGATAGGTCTTTAACAGGGTTGTAATGTGGCTAGGCTATGGGTAGGTAAAAGATAGATAAATTTTGGCTTAAAAAAACCCTAGACTCATCATAAATCGAACCTTCGAAATTTTTACCTTCGATACACCAACTTATTATACTTTCACATGCTCTTTTCTACATCTTTTTTTTTTTTTGAGTACATCTTTTTAATCAGAGTTGAGCACTTGCTTCATGTATTACAATTTTCGAGCAATTGATACTTCTTTTCAACTCTCCCAAACTTATTTTCAAGCGATATTCTGAATAGTACTGAGTCTAGTGTTTGGGACAATTTTAAAGATAATGAAGAGAAAAGTGATGGCTAAATATTGAAAAGGTCCAAATAAAACTAGGCTGTATAGTTTCAAAGTTGGGTTTCAAAGGATAATTTTATCATAGTCGGCTTGAAAGGCTCAAACGGTCCAAACAATAATTGCCTAAATCATCTTTAATATTCCATGCTTCCTAGGATTTTGCCTCAATAAATTACTAAGCCAATTCTAAAGACTTAAACTTTCATGCATGCCTAATTTTTTTTATAGGGAACTAAAATTTTAGGGTACGAATTTGCATGCTTTATTAAAAATACATTCATATCATTATTAATCTAACATAATAACTTATTAAAATAATAGAACTTTATTAATACTAAAGTGTAGCATACTTAAAAAAAAATTCAAATTATTGAACAAAATATATCCTAATCATAATTACAAGAAGATTTTATTCTGAGTGGAATTAGTTCAAATTTTCGGTCCCCCCTACTTAAAGTGAACAATGTCCTCATTGTTTAAAGTGAATAGATACTATACACCAGGTAGGATTTTAGAAAAGAGGAGGTGAGTCAAATTGACTGCTTAAGTACCAAGCTCTCTCTAAAATCCAATCCTAGACATGTATATACCTATTGCCACATTTTAACCTTGGTGACTTGTTCAACTTTTATTCATGATTCCTATCTCTTGTTTTACTGTGCGAAAATAAAAATTCCTATTTAACCTAATCCTAAAATAACTTAAGAATAAAAATAAAATAAATTTGAAGTCCTCCCTTTTTTATTTGCTTGCCGATCCTTCCGAATTTGACTCATCTTTTGTTCTATCAGTATTGCCCTTGTAGGAATCGCTTTTCTCCCTCTTCGATAATGAACTCCATGGTTCAAATATGAAATCTGAAAACTTAGGCACAAAAATAAATGGGTCATTATAAATTTTCTTAAGGGCACTCCTCATCGAGTCATCCCTTATTTTTTAGTATCTCCAATAGGCTTGTTGCTTCCATTGCATGTGTTGCATTAAGTCCATCAGCTTTGACAGCTCATCTCGAAGATCTAGGCTAGGTGGTGGAGCTCCAAACATTTAAGTTTTGATATCAGGTTCAGCTTCTAGTTCCATTGGTTCTGCCTCATTAGGGACTTCGGTTGATTGCTCTGGTGGGATCTCTGTGGGGTCATCTTCTACTTCTTCGGGATCCTCACTCTCTTCAACTCGTGACTGTAGAATAGAATCTCTAGCTACTCGGTAGAGGTCCCAATCGATGATTGTGCCCTGACTATACCCTGTCTTCTTTACGTTCTCAAGAATTTTTACTTTTAAGCACAAAATTGTTATCGTAAAGGGGAAATAGGCTGGGCCAGAACGTCTAATGGCATAATTTCGTATTTCTCTTAGGATGATTTTGCCCACATCAATGGCCTTTCTAGTTAGAATCGAGTATAATAGGACCATTTGCTCTAATGAGATTGTAGTTCCATGCGAACTAGGTATAAGGCTAAAACGGATGAAATAGAACCATACCTTAGCGAGTGGTGTCAAATACTCTCTTCGACATGTGTGGATTCCTTGCTTTGACACAGTCCACTTAGAACCTGGAACTGTAAGTTCCTCGAGAATTTCTTGTAAATTTTCAAGCTTAATGTTGCTCAACAAAGAAGAATATTCATTATTTTCAAAATCAGGTAATTCAAAGAACTCTTTAATAGCATTTGAATTTATTGGTACCTTGATCCCGTGAACTGGAACTTCGGTCAATTTTCTTGAGGTTAAGTTCGCATAAAATTCACGAACTAGTTCCTCATCCACACTTGGTCTCTTTTCACAAAATAGTTCCCAATTGAGGGTTCAGCAACTTGACGAATACGTGCCATAAAGTCTCTGTAGTTGCTTTCCTTCAATGTGAAGCCTTTCTCTGGATGCATCTGTTGATTTTTGAAGATACTTTTGTATCATGCTTTGGCTTATTCACAGTGGGACTTATTTTGCGTTTCATTAATTTCAGCAAAAGCATGAGTTCTCTTGCGAGGCATGATTGACCTAAACATAAGATGGGAAAAATTATTTTCTCAAAAATTTAATTAATAACAATTAGTAATATTTCAATAAATTAAAAATTAAATAATCAAATAAAATTAAAACTTAAGAAAAAAAAATTGTTCTTACCACATTCCTTGTAAAAAATTAAGAACTCCTAAAATAAAATATACTTATGAAACAAAAGTTGGAAATTTAAAAGGAGGGTTGGAGGCTTAAGGGCATGGTGCGTCGGTGAAAGAGACATGTTGTTCGGGTGTTGGAAGGCTGCTAGGTGCGCGGGCGGATAGGTACGAAAGCAAGCTGTAATGCGTGGTAGGGGCTGCACGCAAGCAGCAGCGTGAGGGCCCTTTGCCAGCCAGGCCTGATGCGTTGGGACGCTACTACTGCACACAGGAGCCGGACATGGCTTGGGCGATCACTGGAGTCAGGTGTCTTGGCGTCTTGAGGCTCCTGCCAAGCAAAGGTGAAAGAGATGCTGGTCACTTGGGCATGCTGCTAGGTGCTTAGCTAGGAGGTTTCGGCACTTAAGGTTCTGGGGCTTTGAGTCATGAATGAATGGGAGACGTATGAGGGGAATTTATAGTGAGAGCAGTATGAATTAGAGCAGGATTCTTAGAGAAATTTAATAATTTAAAATATTATAATTCTACTTCTACTCAATGTTAACAACAACGTAATAATCAAATATATGCATATTAAATTACCAATTGCTATTAAATTATTAACATAAGCATAGAATATAATTAAATAAAATTAATCCTAATCCTAAGCTAAGTTGATAAAAATTAATATATAAATTATAATGGATATAATTATATATTAAAGTTTATAAACAATTTATAAATATATAATGTTAAGTAAAATATTTATTCTAGATGCCTTTAAAAATATTTACAAAAAGAGGCACCTAGTTTATATTATTTACTAATTAGCAACCAAATTTTAAAATATTTCAATTAAGTCCCTAGACTTAATGAAAATTTGAAATTGAGTTGATATTTAAAACTTGGGTCAAAATTGACCTTTTTATTTGAAAAACCAAAAATTTATTTTGTCATTTAGAGACTAATTTCTTAGAAAATTATGTAAAAATCAATTCCCAGGAAAGATTGGAAGGGTCACAAGCAATCTCACTTAAGTTCCAATCTCCTAGACAGAATTTATTTAAACATAATAAACCCAAAAATATACCCTAAATAATTTATTAATAACAAGAAAATTTAAATATCTGATAAACTGAACAAGATTTGATCCCGTTTAGGTCTTTCTCCGTAGTAATGTTTCAAACGTTGAGCATTGACTTGAAAATTACCTCCCTTACCTTGGAGTTCAACAACTCCATACGGATAGACACAATGAATCATGAATGGACCGAACCAACGTGATTTTAACTTACCTGGGAAGAACTTCAATATGGAATTAAATAACAAGACTTGCTATCCTGCTTCAAATTCTCTAACTTGAATGTGCTTGTCATGCTATTTATTGAGTCTTTCTTTGAGTAATTTAGCATTTTCATATGAGAACATTCGGAATTCCTCTAGCTTGTTGAGTTGGAGCATCCGTTTCTCTCTAGCACTGTAAGCCCATAAAGTATCATCTAGTCTCTTGTACCAATCTCGTCGGTTCGGGCAAACTACTTTCTCAAGTATGCCTTTGATCTCCTTATTTGCCAACTCAGCTTGCCCATTTGTCTGCGAATGGTAAGCTGTAGCAACCTTATGTTTCACTCCATGTTTATCTAACAACCATTTTAACCGCTTGTTCATGAAATGGGTCCCTTCATCATTGATAATAGCTCTTGGGGTTCTAAACCTTGTGAACACTTGTTTCTGCAAGAACTTCATCATAACCTTAGCATCATTTTTCGGATAAGCTTCAGCCTCGACCCACTTGGACACATGATCTACTTTTACCAATATGTACCTGTGACCAAAAAAAGGAGAGAAAGGACCAAGAAAGTCAATACCCCAAACATCGAACAATTCTACCTCAATGATATTTGTTCGAGGCATCTCATTTCTGTTGGTGACATTTCCAACCCTCTGACATCGATCACAACTCTTTACGTAAGCGTATGCATCCTTGAATAATGTGGGCTAAAAGAATCCAGCTTGTAATACTTTGGCCACAGTGCGAGTACCTCCGAAGTGTCCCCCACTCGGAGTTGAGTTACAGTGGTATAAAATATTCAGTATTTCATCTTCGTCCACACATCTCCTGATCATCTGATTTGCACACTTTTTAAACAAATATGGCTCTTCTTAGAAATAGTACTTCACATCACGAAGAAAATTTTGCATTTGTTGATACATTTTATCAATCAGCATCAAACCACAAGCTAAATAGTTAGCAATATCAGCAAACCAAGGAATATTATGGACATGATTTACCTTCAGTATGTGCTCATCTAGAAATGTCTCTTGGATTGGTACAATTGGAGAAATTTTCCTCTTGTGGCTCTAATCTAGACAAGTGATCTACTACTTGGTTTTCTACTCCCATTCGATATTGAATTTCTAGATCAAACTCTTGAAGTAAAAGTACCCACCGGATCAATCTCGGCTTAGCATCTTTCTTGGCCAGTACATACTTAATTGCTGAGTGGTCCGTATAGACAATCACTTTGGTACCTACAAGATAAGATCGAAACTTGTCGAAAGTAAACACAATAGCAAGTAACTATTTTTTTTGTTACCATATAATTCAGTTGAGCTCCGGTTAAAGTTCAACTTGCGTAGTAGATGGGATGAAAAACTTTGTTCCTTCGCTGGCCCAAGACAGCTCCAATTGAGAATTCACTTGCGTCACACATCAATACGAATGGAAAATCCCAGTCAGGTGTGACGATCATGGGTGCCCTGACTAATTGACTCTTCAAATCGTTAAAGCCTTTTAAGCATTCTTTATCAAACTTGAATATCGAGTCCTTCTCCAATAGTTTGCACAAGGGTTTAACAACTTTGGAGAAGTCTTTGATAAATCTTCGATAAAAATTGGCGTGGACCAAAAAGCTCCTAACACATTTTACAGATGTTGGAAGTGAGAGTTTCTCAATAACATCTACCTTTGCTTTGTCTACCTCTATCCCATGTCTCATTATCCGATGGCCTAGAACAATTACTTCTCGTACCACAAAATGGAACTTTTCCCAATTGAGTACGAGATTCTTTTCTTCGCATCACCTTAGTACCTTAGCTAGATTGGCTACTGTAATCTAATTATACCCCAAGTATCCATCGAGAAAATAGTAGTAATGTCATCCTGCGAGTCTATCCAGCATCTTGTCCAAGAATGGCAAAGGAAAGTGATCTTTCCTAGCCGCCTTGTTCAGCTTTTGGTAATCGATGCTGATTCTCCATCCCATAACTATTCTAGTTGGTATCAACTTGTTGTTCTCATTCTCTATAACTGTGATACCTTCTTTTCTTGGCACGTACTAGACTAGACTTACCCATGAACTATCTAAGATGGGATAGATAATACCGTATCTAACCACTTGATGATCTCTTTTTTACTACGTCCTCCATGATGGGGTTCAGTCCCCATTGTCCATCAATCATTCCTCTCTAGCCATCTTTTAATATGATCTTGTGCATTCATATAGATGGGCTAATACCGTGAATATTGACTATGGTCCATCTGATAGCCTTCTTGAATTGTTTCAACACTATGATAAGTTTCTTTTCTTGTTCAGCAGTTAATTCTATTGAAACAATCACAGGCAGAGTAGAGTCGTTACCTAAATAAACATATTTTAAGTGTGTAGGTAATACATTGAATTATAACTTAGGTGGCTCATCGATTGATGCTTTTGGCTGGGTGTAATCCCTTTTCACTAATTCCAAAGATTCAAAATAGAATTACGGATTAAATCCCTTTTGATTAGCTTCTAGTAAAGCTAAGTATTCATCCTCCTATCCATCATTTGAGGGATCCGATGTCAAAATTCTTTCCAGTGGTTCCTCAACACAGTTGAGTTCCTTTTCCACTATTAAATCCTCTAAATTAGACACTGCAGAGCAATCATCAATTGTGTCAGGAAATCGCATAGACTTAAAGCGTTAAATGTTACCTGATCATCCTTAACATGCATAATGAGCTCGCCCTTCTGCACATCAATAAGGGTCCTTCCAGTTGCTAGGAACGACCTTCCTAGGATGATTGGTACTTTTTTTTTTACTTCAAAATCTAGAATTACAAAGTCAACAGGAAAGATAAACTTATCTACATATACTAATACGTCTTTGATTTTTCCTTCTGGATGTGCTAAAGATCAATCTACTAGTTGAAGCTAACTGTAGTTGGTCTAACTTCTCCTATTCCTAACTTCCTAAATATTGACATAGACATCAAGTTGATACTTGCACCTAAGTCACATAATTCCTTACCATAATATGTTGCTCCAATGTTGCACGGTATGGTAAAACATCCAGGATCCTTCAACTTTGGGGGCAGTTTGTCTTAAAGATATGCACTGCATTCCTTTGTCAGTGCTACCATCTCAAATTCTCCAAGTCTTTATTTCTTAGACAAGATATCTTTCATGAACTTGACGTAGTTCGTCATTTGCTCAACTACTTCAACCAACGGGATATTGATGTGAAGTTGCTTGAGTACGTCAAGGAACTTCTTGAATTGAATCTCTTACTTCTGCTTCTAAAGTCTTTAAGGGTAGGGTAGTGGTGGTTTCATTACTGGAATTGATTCTGGTTGATTCATCTTTGGAGAAATTCAGCACCTAACAAAGTTGTTAGTTGATCAAAATTAGCTGGTCCTAAGGTTACTTTGTTGGGTTTTACAGATTCTAGTTTTGGTGAAACTTGGTTTTCAACAATTGGTTGAACTTCTTTTATGTCTTGAGCATCAGCCTGCTCCTTTTCAGCTTCAATGGTATTGGGCTCTATCTTCTTTCCACTCCTCAATGTCAATGCTTTGCAGTGCTCTTTTATCAGATTTCTTGGATTTTTCGTATTACTGGGTGAGGTACCCTATGGTCGGTTCCTATGTTTAGTTGTAAGTTGGCCCATTTGGTTTTTCATATTCTTCAATGTAGACCCTTGGTTCTAGATTAAGGCATCATTCTTTGCCATGTATGCCTTCAGCAAACTCTCCAAGCTATTGGATGATTCAGCTTGAACTGGTTTTGAACTTGTTGAGGGAAACTAGGCAACTGGGTTGGTCTGTGTTGGGCGTAAGTGTTACTGGTTCCAGCCCCTTAGTTTTCTTCAGGAAAAATTTGGGTGGTTTCTCCACAATAGGTTATAATAATTGGTTTGTAGCCCTTGCCTTTCTCGATTTTGGTTCTGATTACCCATGTAGTATATAGATTCTGGGTTCGATGGACATCTGTAACAGTCCGATTTAGACCCTAGTTAAAAAGTGGTTTCGGGACCAATAATCTGTGCTAGTGAAATATTTAAATATTATTTTCTGTGCATTTGATATGTGATTAAGAATGTGTTAAAGTTTCGTAATTTAATTTGTCCGTCTCAGTGTTTAATTTGATAAAAGGATTAAATTGCATTGAATGCAAAGCTAGAATGATATTTGTAAAAGTACCTATTTGATGTGTTTTTTTTAAGTGGAGGCCTTATGTTGTTATTAAGCCATTAATGAGAAAGTGGATGGTTAAAAGACATAATAACCTTAGTGTTTGTTTGTCTTATATGAGTAATAAATGGGTAATATAGTAAAAGATGTATTATTATGTTTTATATGATAATATAACAGGAAAATAAGCCATAATACTCATCCATCTAGCCAAAAAGTAGCAAAGAAAAAGTGGAAATAAGCCAAGCTAGGTTCGGCCATGGAAAGGTTCAATTAAGGTATGTTTTGACTTTAGTTTTTGATGATTTTTATGTTTTTGAGATTGTTGCTTAGTCTATTATCAAGCCCATGTTCTAATTTGAAGAATTGATGATAAATATGAGATGTGCCATTGATGAAATGGTGAGCTTTGTGATGAATATTGGTGTTAAATGAAAGATATGTGTTTAATGAACATGTTTTGTTCTTGAATTTTTAATGAAATTAGCAAATTAGGGCTAAATAGAGATAATGATTATTTAAGGGACTAAATTGTAAATTTGATGAAAAATATGAATTTTTATGGCCCATAGAAAGTTTTGGCTATGCATGTGTGTGAACAAATAGTGTATATTTGATGTATTGAGAAAAATGGACTATATTGATAAAATGTGCAAATGTGAGGGATAAATTGCAAATTTCCCTAAATATGTGTTTTGGATTGAATTGAATGATTTGATGAATGAGTCGGTTAAATTTGTTTATGTATAGATCAAGAACTGAAGAATACGAATTTAGATCATGGGAAAGCGAAAGTAGTTAATAATTGAAACCGATCGAATATCCGAATTCGAGGTAAGTCGATATACAAATAAAAGTATTTGAATTGAAATATTTGTGTACATATGGATTTGAATTGCTATAATATCCATTGAGATAGAATGTATGTGAAATCCGAGTTTACGAATAAGTCGATCAGATGTTAAAGTCCGAGAAGTCCCGTATGAGCCTAGGAATAGATAGGATTGCATATGTCATGACATAGGTGTCTGTTATGTGATATCATGTAAGACCATGTCTAAGACATTGGCATCGATATGAGATGACCATGTTTGGGACATTGGCATCGTATTTGATTCATGTAAGACCCTGTCTGGGACAGTGGCATTAATATCTGATTACATGTAAGACCAAGTCTGGGACGTTGGCATTGTATCTATTTCGAGCTTTCTAAATATCCTATTTAGTTCGAACAGTTCAATGGGCAAGTCCAAAAAATGAATGACTATGTGATTTGAAAGTCTATTTCAAGTACGTTTGAAAAATACACTATGTGTGTATGAGAGTTAAGTTTCTATATGAACTTACTAAGGTCAATATGTGTATTGGAATGATGAGATATATGTGAATAAAAGCTTGGATGAGCTATGATTATATTTGATATTAGAGTTGAAGAATGTGGCAAGTTATGGCTAAGTAAATGATCCAAGGATTAGGTGATGCAATTGCAATGAAAACCTTTAATGTCATTTCACTAACATGGTTATGAGCATGTTTTAATAAGTTTATTTGTATATGGCTTACTAAGCTTTTGGAAAGCTTACTTTGTGTGTTTATTATGTTTTATAGATCGTCAAAGCTACTGAGGGCTCAGGATCATCGAGGATCGTCATCACACTACCTAAGCTCATTTTGGTACCTTTTGGAATTGTATATATTAAATATGGCATGTATAGACTAGTCATTTTGTATATGTTTAAGATGTAAATAGCCATGTGATTTGGCTAGATAAATGTTAGTTCTATGCATTTGTGGATATAGTATATGATGTTGATTTTGGTATGATCTCATGACTATGAAATGGTCAAATTTATGTTAAGCATATGAATGAAATTTGTGTATGTATATTTGATCAAAGAAATGGTTATATTAAACGTAAATGTGAATGAAATATGCTTGGAATTACATGTGAATTGATTGTGCAAATTGGCATGTTGAGAAATGAGATTGAATATGGAGATTTGTTGATTATATGACATGTTTTTTGATGTCAATTGTGCATGAAATGAATTGGTATATTGATTGTGGTGTTGACCCAAGCGTGGGTGGTATTTTGGCCTTGCAAATGGCCTATTTTGCATACACGGTTGCAGCACACGGGCGTGCCTAGTGGCTATGGAATAAGTCAGTAGCTAGCCTAAGTGTACACGACCATGGCATACAAGCGTGCCTGGTAGTCGTGTGAATAATTCAGTAGCTAGCCTAAGTGTACACGGGCATGACACACGGGCGTGTCTGGTGGCTGTGTGGAAAAGTCAGTATACATGCTTTGTTTTGGCACGACCATGACACATGGGTGTGTCTAGTAGTCATGGGAGGCACACGACCTACCCACACGGGCGTGTGACCTCTGTAACTTAGAAAAGTTTTAAATTTTTAAAATGTTAGTATGTGTTCGGTTTAGTTTCGACCCTATTCTAAAGCATGATGAAGGTCTCGTTGACCTAACCAAGGGACTCTTTGATTGTGATTGATGAATGGTGTTATGAAATGTTTGTAAAAGTTTCTGATCTCTCCAGTAACACCTTTAACCCTAATTCAGTGACGGGTACGATTTAAGGGTGTTACATTTGGTTGGTATCAGAGTTACGATTTAGTAGATTCTCGGACTAACGTAGCGTGTAAGAGTCTAGCTATGCATGCCATATATCTGAACTGGGATAGTGTGATGAATCCTAACGTGTAAAATATGACTTCTGTATAGTAATGGACCCCAAAAGAGCCATAGCTGATGATGTAGAAAGCAATGCACCTACTCCCGCGGAAGGGACAACGCCATCTGATTCGAGACCGGTTACGAGCAGTAAAGATGGAGAAGCTAAACAAGCTTTCTTCCAGATGTGAGTGAGTGATTCACTCAGTTTGTAAGAAACAACTCGACTGTTTCACAACCTCTGCCCCCGCCTAATCCCCCTCAGACATCTACTATGCCTTCGACTAAGAGTCTGAATCTGTTGAATAAACCTCCGATTGACAAAATTCGTAAGTTTAGGGCCGAAGAGTTTAGGGCCACTAGTGATGACGGTGTTGAGAAAGCTGAGTTTTCGTTAGAAAACACTATCCGAGTATTTGATGAGATGTCTTTGACTTCGGAAGAAAGTATTAAATGTGTTGTTTCCTTATTACGAGACGCGTCCTATCAGTGGTAGAAAACTTTAATTTCTATTGTTTCGAAAGAGTGGGTCACATGGGATTTCTTTCAGTCTGAATTCCGGAAAAAATATATTAGTCAGAGATTCATTGATAAAAAATGGAAAGAATTTTGTGGAATTGAAGTAGGGCCGCATGTCTATCACTGAATTCAAAAGAGAGTTCGTAAGGCTAAGTCAATATGCCCAGGAATGTGTATAGTCTAAAGTAATAATGGGCAAAATATTTGAAGATGGCCTTAATGAAGATATCTATTTTCAAGTGGGGATACTTGAGATAAAAGAGTTTGTGGTACTCATTGATTGAGCGTGCAAAGCTGAAGCACTTAGGAAAGATAAAAGAAGAACTGAGTCTGAAGCTAGAGACATAAGAAAGAGATTTTTGGGTAAATCATTTTAGTATACTTCAAAGAAATTCAGAGATGAACAAAGTCGATCGAGAGCTAATGTGGGACATTCTAGTAGAGATCGAGCTAGATCACATTTGAGTTCTAAAGCTCTGGCAACTTCAATGGTAAGTGTTGGAAATGCTCGATTTGAAAGACCTAAATGTAAGCATGGTGGAAAAAGGCATCCGACAAGTTGTAGATTAAATAATCGAGCTTGCTTAAGATGTGGATCAGTAGATAATTTCATTCGTGATTGCCCAGAGTCTGTTGAACAAGAGACTGCCCAGAATTTAAGATCTGATAATGCTCTAGACCTTCCCAAAATACAAGAAATGCAAGTGGTAGTCAGAGGTTGACGAGGGATACTGTTGCGAGATCTGAAGCTAGAGCACTTGCTAGATCGTATGCTATCCAAGCTCGAGAGGAAGCTTCATCTCTAAATGTTATAACGGGTACATTTACACTTTATGATACTTCTGTGATTGTATTGATAGACCCTGGTTCTACACATTCGTATATATGCATGAATTTAGTATCCAGTAAGACTTTGCTTGTAGAGTCTACTGAGATTGTTGTAAAGGAATTGAACCTATTAGGTAAAAGTGTATTGGTTGACAAAGTATGTAAGAACAGTCCATTAATGTTTCAAGATATCTGTTTTTCTGCTAATCTGATGCTATTGCCATTTGATGAGTTGATATCATTCTGGGTATGGATTGGTTGACATTGCATAATGCTGTTGTGAACTATAAAAGAAAGACTATTGATTTGAGAAATTAGAATGATGAAATAGTTTGGATTGAGTCTAGTGAATTGAACGGATTATCTACTGTGATATTTGTATTGAAAGCTCAAATTTATATGAAAAAGGGATATGAAACATATTTTGCTTATGTAATTGATTCGAAAGTGTCTGAAAAGAAAGTTGAGTCAGTCCCAGTTGTTTGTGAGTTTTTTGATGTATTCCCTGAAGAATTGTCAGGTTTGCCTCCGATACGTGAAGTGGAATTTGGTATTAATCTGTTGCCTAGTACGACACCTATTTAGATAGCTCCCTATAGAATGGCACCAACAGAGTTGAAAGTGCAAGAGTTAATTGACAGAGGGTTTGCAAGACCGAGTTTCTCACCTTGGGGTACTCCTATTCTATTTGTGAAAAAGAAAGATGGCACGATGAGAATGTGCATTCATTGTCTTCAGTTGAACAAAGTGACCATAAAGAATAAATATCAATTGCCCAGGATTGACAATTTATTCGATTTGCTAAAAAGAGCCACTGTATTTTCAAAGATAGATAGGAGATCGGGATACTACCAGTTGCGAGTAAAAGATTCTGACATTCCAAAAACTTCTTTTAGAATGAGGTACGGCATTATGAGTTTTTAGTTATGCCTTTTGGATTAACGAATGCTCCTACTGTCTTTATGGATCTGATGAACAGAATTTTTAGACTGTACCTGGACCGATTTATTATTGTATTTATTGACGATATCTTGATTTTTTCACAAGATGAAACTGAACATGCTGAACATTTGAAAATTGTGTTGCAAACTCTACGGGATAAGTAATTGTATGCAAAGTTCAGTAAATGTGAATTCTGGTTAGGTAAAGTCAGTTTTCTAGGACATATTGTATCAGCCTCTAGAATAGGAGTTGATCTGAGCAAGATTTCTGTTATTCTAGAATGGAAACCTTCAAAAATGTGTCAAAAATCTATAGTTTTCTAGGACTTACTGGTTATTATCGTTGGTTTGTAAAAGGTTTTTTGATGATAGCTACTCCGTTGACTAGATTGCTTCAGAAAGATGTAAAATTTGAATGGTCTGATAAGTGTCAGAAAAGTTTTGATTGATTGAAAACTCTGTTAACTGAAGCTCCAATTTTGGTACAACCAAAATTAGACAAAGAGTTTGTAATTTACAGTGATGATTTGTTGAATGGCCTGGGATGTGTATTGATACAAGAAGGCAAAGTCATAGCTTATGCCTCGAGACAATTGAAGCCGCATGAAAACAACTATCCAACACACGATCTTGAATTAGGTGCGATTGTTTTTGCATTAAAAATTTAGCGCCATTATCTGTTCGGTGAGAAATGTCACGTGTTTTTAGATCATAAAAGTTTGAAGTATCTGATGACTCAGAAAGATTTGAATCTACGATAGAGATGGTGGTTATAGCTATTAAAAGATTATGAACTTGTAATAAATTACCATCCGGGTAAAGCTAATGTCGTTGCCAATGCATTGAGTCAGAAATCACTATTTACGCTACATGCTTTGAATGCTCAATTAGATTTGTATGATGATAGTTCAGTGATAGCTAAATTGAAAGCGAAATCGTTGTTTTTAGAGCAGATATGTGAAGCTCAGAAAGTTGATAATGAAATGTTAGCGAAACAAGCTCAGTGTGATTCAAACTCTGAATCTGAATTTTGAGCTGATGTTGATGATTGCTTGAGATTCTGAGATCGATTATGTGTTCCGAGAAACCCAGAGTTGATTCAGTTAATTTTGAATGAAGCACATAACAATCAACTATTTGTTCATCCGGGTAGTACGAAGATGTATCATGATCTGAAACAACACTATTGGTGGTCTGGTATGGAACAGGATATATCTGACTTTGTGTCAAAATGTCTAGTTTGTCAGCAAGTAAAAGTTGAACATCAGGTTTCATCTGGTTTGTTACAACCGATTCTGATTTTTGAGTGGAAATGGGATAGAGTAACGATGTATTTTGTTTCTGGATTTCCTCTTACTCTGTTAAAGAAAGATGCGATTTGGGTTGTAGTTGATAGATTGATGAAATCTGTGCATTTTATTCCGGTACAATCTGATTACTCACTTGATAGATTAGCTGAGCTTTATATTTCTGGGATGTGAGATTGCACAGGTTCCGTTGTCATTGTATCTGATAGAGATCCAAAGTTTACATCAAGGTTCTGGAAGAAATTGCAAGAAGCTTTAGGTACGAAATTACATTTCAGTACCGCTTTCCACACACAGATGGATGGTCAATCCGAGCGGATTACTCGGATTCTCGAGGACATGTTGAGATGTTACATCCTTGAGGTTAATGGTTCTTGGGAACAGTATTTACCACTGATTGAATTTGCATATAATAATAGTTTTCAGTCAAGCATTAGAATGGCACCTTATAAAGCTTTGTACGGACGTAAATGTCAAACACCTCTGTATTAGACTGAGCTCAGTGAAAGTAAGTTACAGGGGGTTGACTTGATAAGAGATACAAAACAGAAAGTGAAAGTAATATGTGACAGTCTGCAAGTAGTATCTGATCATCAAAAGTCTTATGCAGACTTGAAATGAAAAGAGATTGAATTTGAAATCGGTGACAAAGTGTTCTTAAAAGTGTCTCCGTGAAAGAAAGTACTCATATTCGGACATAAAGGCAAGTTGAGTCCGAGGTTCATCGGACCGTATGAGATCATTGAACGTATTGGGCCAGTTGCGTATAGATTATTGTTGCCCTCTGAGTTAGCAAAAATACATAATGTATTCCATGTTTCAATGCTCCGTAGATACCAATCCGATCCGTCACATGTAATTCCTCCGTCTGAAATTGAAATTCAATCTGATATGACTAATGAGGAAGAACCAATCCGTATCTTAGCTCTTGAAGTGAAAGAGTTGAGAAAGAAGAAAATTCTATTAGTAAAAGTGTTATGGTATCAACACGGAATAGAATAGGCTACGTGGAGCCTAAAGATTCAACGAGATAGCAATATCCGAATCTGTTTAACGGTAAGATTTTTGGGGGCGAAAATCCCTAAGGGGGAGAATTGTAACAGTCTGGTTTAGACCCTAGTTAGAATAGTGGTTTTGGGACCACAAATTCAAGTCAATGAAATATTTTAATATTATTTTTTGTGCATTTGATATGTGATTAAACATGTGTTAAAGTTTCGTAAGTTAATTTTTCCATCTGAGTGTTTAATTTGATAAAAGGATTAAATTGCATTGAATGCAAAACTATCATGATATTTGTAAAAGTACCTATTTGATGTGTTTTTTTTAAGTGGAGGCCTTATGTTGTTATTAAGCCATTAATGAGAAAGTGGAAGGTCAAAAGACATAATAACCTTAGTGTTTGTTTGTCTTATATGAGTAGTAAATAGGTAATATAGTAAATAATGTATTATTATGTTTTATATGATACTATAACATGAGAATAAGCCATAATACTCATCCATCTAGCCAAAAATTAGCAAAGAAAAAGAGGAAATAAGCCAAGCTAGGTTCGGCCATTGAAAGGTTCAATTAAGGTATGTTTTGACTTTAGTTTTTGATGATTTTTATGTTTTTGAGATTGTTGTTTAGTCTATTATCAAGCACATGTTGTAATTTGAAGAATTGATGATAAATATGAGATGTGCCACTAATGAAATGGAGAGCTTTGTGATGAATATTGGTGTTAAATGAAAGATATGTGTTTAATGAACATGTTTTGTTCTTGAATTTTTTTATGAATTTAGCTAATTAGGGTTAAATTGAGAAAATGAATATCTAAGGGACTAAATTGTAAATTTGATGAAAAATATGAATTTGTATGGTCTCTAGGAAGTTTCGGTTATACATGTGTGTGAACAAATGGTGTATATTTGATGTATTGAGAAAAATGAACTAGATTCATAAAATGTGCAAATGTGAGGGATAAATTGCAAATTTCCCTAAATATGTGTTTTGGATTGAATTGAATGATTTGATGAATGATTTGGTTAAATATGTATATGTATAGATCAAGAACTGAAGAATACGGATTTAGATCGTGAGAAAGCAAAAGTAGTTGAATAACTGAATCCGATCGAATATCTGAATCCGAGGTAAGTCGATATACAAATAAATGTATTTGAATTGAAATATTTGTGTACATATGGATTTGAATTGCTATGAATATCCATTGAGACAGAATGTATGCGAAATCCGAGTTTATGAATAAGTGGATAAGATGTTAAAGTCTGAGAAGTCCCGTATGAGCCTAGGAATAGATAGGATTGCATATGTCATGACATAGGTGTCTGTTACGTGATATTATGTAAGACCACGTTTGGGACATTGGCATTGATTCGAGATTTCGTGTAAGACCACATCTGGGACATTGGCATCAATATGAGATTTACGTGTAAGACCATGTCTGGGACATTGGCATTGTATTTAATTTGTGTAAGACCCTGTCTGGGACAGTGGCATTAATATCTGATTACATGTAAGACCAAGTCTGGGACGTTGGCATTGTATGACTACTTCGAGCTTTCTAAATATCCTATTTAGTTTCGAATGGTTCAATGGGCAAGTCCAAAAAATGAATGACCATGTGATTTGAAAGTTTGTTTCAGGTACGTTTGAAAAATACACTATGTGTGTATGAGAGTTAAGTTTCTATATGAACTTACTAAGGTCAATATGTGTATTGAAATGATGAGATATATGTGAATAAAAGCTTGGATGAGCTATGAGTATGTTTGATATTAGAGTTGAAAAATGTGGCAAGTTATGGCTAAGTAAATAAGCCAAGGATTATGTGATGCAATTGCATTGAGAACCTTTAATGTCATTGCACTAACATGGTTATGAGCATGTTTTGATAACTTTATTTGTATATGGCTTACTAAGGTTTTGGAAAGCTTGCTTTCTGTGTGTTTATTCTCTTTTATAGATTGTCAAAGCTACTGAAGACTCGGGACCGTCGAGGATTGTCATCACACTACCTAAGCTCATTTTGGTACCTTTTGGAATTGTATATATTAAATATGGCATGTATAAACTAGTCATTTGGTATATGTTTGAGATGTAAATAGCCATGTGATTTGGCTAGATAAATGTTAGTTTTATGCATTTATGAATATAGTATATGATGTTGATTTTGGTATGATCTCATTACTATGAAATGGTTAAATTTATGTTAATCATATGAATGAAATTTGAGTATGTATATTTGATCAAAGAAATGGTTATGTGAAAGGTAAATATGAATGAAATGTTCTTGGAATTACATGTGAATTGATTGTGCAAATTGGCATGTTGAGAAATGAGATTGAATGTGGAGATTTGTTGATTATATGACATGTTTTTGGATGTCAATTGTGCATGAAATGAATTGGTATATTGATTGTGGTGTTGACCCAAGTGTGGGTGGAATTTTGGCCTTGCAAATGGTCTATTTTGCATACATGGTTGCTGTAACATCCCAAAATTAAGGGTTTTCCATAACTACGTAATTGCATGTTTTGCCTGCTCTGTGGGTTATTTGAGGGTGTTTAGGGGCTCTAGGGAGGCCTGGGGTCAAGGCCAAACCTTGGAATAATTTTGGTTTTTTGGCACTTTAGGGGAGAGGACTATTGGAAGTAGGGCTTAAGGGAATTTGTTGGTGTTTTGTTAACACAAGTGGCCACATGGTGGAGTGGTGGTGGCGTCAGCATGGAAACATGGTGGGGTGGGGTTCAATCCCACAAGCAGCATATGGAGAGTTTTTATTTTATGCTTTGGGGGGGAAGAGGTGGAGTTGGATTGGAACTCTACGAGGTGGAGGGAGACTCAGTCAAATGATTTGAATGGTAGGTGGGGAGTGAATGGTGGAGCAAAAATAGGAGAGAATCAGGGGATAGGGGAGTGTGGGAGTGTTTGGACGAATGTGGAGAATGTATGGGGGATAAGAATTTCGGCTAGGGGTTAGTGCTAGGTAGCATATTTGGTCATTGGGTGAGGGAGAGTGCTATTTTTCTAAGTGTTCTTTTGAGAGGAATTTTTACCTTTTTGCATTTTGGCCAAAGCATTTTGGGTCTTCTTGTTGTAATTTTCTTTGCCTCAACCTCAACCTTTCTATTCACTTCTTCCCATTTCTTTTCAAACACTTTTGTTTTCATTTGTTGTCGCCCAAACACCTGTAGCCAAATTCCTTTCTGACCTCTTTTCTTCCAGTTGTCGAATCTCTTCAACAACCATTTTTCATCTTGTGTTCTTTAATTAGTAAGTCTCTATTTTCATATTCTTTCTTTTTCTTTTGGCATCATCTTCCTTTCTTGGACTGAATGCCATACTCTCATGATTTTTATTCTTCTTCCCTCTCTACTTAGCCTAAGCTAAACTTCTTCCTGGGGTGTAGATCGAATTATTTTTGGCAAACAACGGACATAGGCTGTCAACTTTGGTCTTGGGTAAAGGTGAAGTTTTTCGATTACCTCTTTATTTTGGTGTTAAGGTATTTATGTGACCTTTTTCTTGGGGGTTAGCTTCGGTCTCCTTCTTCCCCGTAGGAGGGCCGAATGTTACTTAGATGCTAACCTCTTGGGGGCATCAATTACTCTCTTGTAGGAACGTGAGGTGGTAGCCAGGAAGCAAGTCCGAATCTTGGGACTCTGTAAAGGAGATCACGCTCTGGGCTAAGTGATTCTAGTGGTGTAGTGAATTCGGGTTTATGGAATCTTTGAAAGGTTAGGGCTAAATTTTTATCGTTGTTGTTCTAAGGGCAATGAGGAGTGGTTCTTTCGGCCATCTAGACCAGGTGTGTAATCTCACACCACCTCGATGAATGCATGTGATGTTCTCTGAAATGGCCAAAAGCTGAAAAGCTAGCAACTGCGACCACTCGAGCATACGAACATTCGTGGGGGTAAATTGAGCCACGAATGATGGCGATAGATCATCGAGAGTGTCACGAGCACTCTCGTGAAATTGAGGCTATAACGGGCCTAATCGAGCTAAATCGGGCCTAATGGGCTAATGGGTCTATATGGGCAAAACCGATAGAAAACAATCGAGTAATAGATCCAGTTGTGAAATCTACAAAATTGAGACCGAAACCATGCGTAATGGGCCACACGAGCGTGTGGGACCGTTTGGGCCTAAAATGGATTTTGGGCCCAATTACACCATAGAGACCCAAAAGGGGTCCCGGGTCGCTCGAGGCGACAATAGGCCTCCAGAAAGGCTGTCAATAGGGTAAATTATCGAAATTCCCCTGAAGGGTAAATTATCGAAATACCCCTAGAGGGTAAATTACTGAAATACCCTTAATGGGTAAATTACTGAAATACCTTTCATGGGTAAAATTACTGAAACGACCTAGTTGGAAAAATTACTGTTATACCCTTAAGGGCAGATTTGGTATGTTGTATTTAGTGTGATTAATTGCCATGATGATCATTATTGCATACACTGAATTATTATGCCATGACATGTTGCATTGGGTTGGGTTATATTTATGGAGGAAGTACTGTACTGGTGGTTATGCCACGATATACTAATTTTAGTGGCTCAGCCACATATACTGTTACTGGCATCTTTGTTGCGTATATACCGACAGCTTGACTGCATTCTTGGAGTGTAGGGCTGGGTGGGTTGACTTGGTCGCCACATGGAGTTTAGGGCTGGTACTGGTGGAGTGTATGGCTGGATTGGGGTGGGCTGCATTCTTTATTCGCATTACCATGACTTTGGGGTAGTAGTCTTGACGACATCAGATGGGGCTTAGGCTCAGACTGAGACTATGACTGAAAATGGGATTACACACTAAGTTCTTGTAACTCACCCCTTTCTTTTCCATAACCTTGCAGGTAATCCCCAGTGATAGTGGATTTGGGAGCTACGGAGGACTCAGTGGTGACCATACTTCGGAGTTGTTCCTCATGAAACTCAGTAAATTCAATTTATGCTTTATTTTAAGATTGTTTCTTTTGGGTTAATATTTTGTAATAAGGCCTTTGGATTTTATTTTCTTTTAACTCCTAATTCGGCTATTCTTAAACTATTAAATGGTTGGATACTGAGTTTTCCAAAATGCTAATAATCATTTTCCAAAATGTCATGTATCTGCAACTATTCAAGTTCAATTTTCACAACAAAAATCTTTTTTTTTTAAATAATAACAACTTAATAAAAATGGGCATTAAGTAAATCGGGTTTTTATAAACAAACAACAAAACTCAGAGTTTTCAAGAGAGACGCAACGTTTTCAACGAACACTTAGCTTTTCAACTATCTTTCAGTGTGACATGCTAGATCAGGCCATAACGTCTAGGTCTGTATGGGTGTTACAATGATTCTGACACCAGGCGTTTAGTGGCCATGAGAATAAGTTAGTAGCTAGCCTAAGTGTACACAGCTATGGCATACGGGCGTGCCTGGTAGCCGTGTGAATAAGTCAGTAGCTAGCCTAAGTGTACACGGCCATGACACATGGGCATGTCTGGTGGCCTTGTAGAAAAGTCTGTATACATGCTCTGTTTTGGCACTGCCATGACACATGGGTGTGTCTAGTAGTCGTGGGAGGCACATGGCCTACCCACACGGGCATGTGACCTCAGTAACTTAGAATGGTTTTAAATTTTCTAGAATGTTAGTATGTGTTCAATTTAGTCTCGACCCTATTCTAAAGCATGATTAAGGTCTCGTTGACCTAACCAAGGGACTCTTTGATTGTGATTGATGAATGGTGTTATGAAATGTCTGTAAAAGTTTTTGATTTGTCTGGTAACACCTTTAACCCTAATCGAGCGACGGGTACGGGTTAGGGGTGTTACAACATTCTTCAAACAAATGCCCTTCCCAACAATAGACACAGGCTATATTCTCAAATTTATTAGGCGACTGTGTTGCAAAACTATTAGACCCATTAGTAGTAAGAATTTTAAGCATTGGGGATATTGATGATACCTGAGATGCGAGTGATGTAAGAGCGTCTACTTCATGTATTCTAGCAACTCGTCTTCCTGACGCTGCTCGACTGGTTGGCCATTAATAATTGTTGCTAGCAATCTTCTCAATTATTTCATAAGCCTCGTTATAAGACTTAGAAAGGAGAGCACCATTAGCAGAGGCGTCCACTACCATCCTTGTGTGAGCGTTGAGCCCATTATAGAATGTCTCGAGTTGAATATAATGTGAGATTCCATGATGAGGCACTTTTGTATTAGCTCTTTAAATCTTTCCCAAGCCTCATACAAGGACTTATCATCCATTTGGTGAAAGGCAGTGATCTCGTTCCTGAGCCTAGCATTCTTGCTTGGCGGGAAATACTTTATAAGGAATCTCTCGGCTAATTCTTGCCATGTAGAAATGGAGTTCGGTGGCAATGAGTTCAACCAGGCACGAGTTCTATCCCTTAACGAATATTGGAACAACTTTAATCGTAAGGCATCTTCGGGAACTTCAGCTAACTTCAAATAGTCGCTCACCTCCATGAATAGTCTCAAGTGTTGATGAGTGTCTTCGGTAGGCATTCCACTAAATTGGCCCACTGTCTGAATCATCTGAAACATGACTGGCTTTAGCTCGAATTGTTTGCCTCGATTTTGGGTCTCCTAATACTTGGATTAAGATCGTTAAATACTGGCACAGCATACTGCCGTAAAGCTCTATTCCTATCATCAGCAATAAGGATAGGATTCTGAGCAGGGTTTGCTTTGTTTCCTTGGTTCATATTTTCGAAGTTCATCTCTTCGGTCCTTCTCTGGTTCACTTGTCTTCTTCACTGTTGAAAGGTTCATTCTATTTCAAGGTCTACATGGAGTAAGTAAATAATCTGGTCAATACTCATAAACACCTGAAATAATCATGGAAAAATTACGTAAGTAAAGATTTAAACAGGGAAATAAATAAACCAAAATGTAAATACAGATTCACAAATGATGGCTTTTTAAAACAGTCCCAGACAACGGTGCCAAAAACTTGGAACGGTGGAAATGTGCAAGTGTACACAATCGCAACAAGTAATAAAGTGACAAGTAAATGTCAAGTTATCATACCCACAGGGACTGTAAAAGAATTATTTATGAAAGTAATTTTAAACACTTTGTTGAAGGAAAAACATTTGGATTTGAGAAATGATCAAAAACTAGAAAACAGAGTAAAATAAAGTTCTAATGCACAATTTCAAAAGCTGATTTTAATCAAGATGATATAATTGTGTTGGATTAATTATATTTCCTTACCTTAGAATCATTAAACTTATGCTTATACTTGTTACAAATAAATCACGGCAACTCGGTAATTTGCTAACTTATGAACATATTTACAAATAAAAAATCCATTCATCTCTTGTACATATTCCTATATCAATTCGATCGATAAAATAGATTTATAAAGGTAAACATGTTATTGCACATACATACTTAAGCAATCTCTCGCTTATTCCTATGTTGATTCAAACGATTAATTCAACCTAATAAGTATATAAAACACTATATGAGGTAACAAAGTATCCTTACCTTGAAACAGTTTAATCACAATAATCTTGCAAGTTATGCAAGGCATATGTATCACCAAATACAATGCTAATTTAATCTTCAGCTACCTTAGAAGAATTAAACATGCACTGACTAAGTATTATGTACATTAATTACAATTTCAATGCATTTAAATAATTAATTCTTTAGTTATCTAAACAATTATAATGCCAGAATAACTTCAGCATGATTTTACTTAATCAAGCATTTTACCAGAGGCCTATAATATCATAAACACAATTTTAATAGTTTAAAAGTATGAAATGCAATCAACCCAAAACGAATAAAATTCAAGCTAAGCTGATTAAATTAACAATTCCAACAGCATAAATATTTATAAACATGTTTGCCAAAACAACAACAAAATTTAAAGAGATAGGGAATAAGAAGCAAATTTGATGTTTCTCCATGGCTTGACTGATTGGTCCGTTCTTCGTCCTCCGTTGTCCTCGGCTATCAAGGTGGCTTATGAACACTTTAATTGCTGCTCAATGATGGCTGATGAGGACCTCTTTCCCAAGAGAAGAAATTGGCACTTGAACAAAAGGGGAAATGGGAAGGAAAAGTTGAGAGAAAGTGAGAGAGGAGCAGTGTAACATCCTGAATTAATGGGCCTATGCGCCTAGTATGTGTATATGTTTAAGGTGTTAATTTAACTGTTAGGGGTCCAAGTTGGGCTCAGAATGTGGTCAAGGCCTTGGTGAATTCTTGTTTGGGCACTATAAGGTTTAAAAGGTGGTATCTGTGTTTAAAATTTCAAAATGGGCTTGTGGCCTAGTGATCAGTGACGCCACTTAGGGAGCAAGGAGGTGGCGCCATACAAGGGGAGTAAGGGGCCCAAATTTAAGTTTCATGGAGCCCAATCTCTTTTAATTTAAGTTAGCTAATTTTCAGCATTAGGGTTAGGTGGAGTGGACGGCTACAAGGCTCAAATGTAGTAAGATATATGTATAGGGTATTGTAGATATTAGAGTTGATAATATGAAAGATACAAGGGGAAAAAGCTAGGAGCTATCTACAAGGCTAGGTGTTGGCTGAAATTCCATCACCTAGAAGAGTGAAGAAATCGACTTCTTTAATGGCAGGGGGTGCCGTAATTTCCCATGCTATTTGATTCATTGATTGGTTATTAGGAAGGGTGTTTTCGATTTTAAGTAGTAGGTGCCAAAATCTTCTATAAATAGAGGGGATATCTCTTCAATTCCAATATTTGAAACCCTATTCTATTCTTCTTTTCTTGTGCCAAAATTCTCAGTATTCCTCTGAAATTTTTTTCTTTTGATTTCTTCAAAAGCCGAAACCTCCCAATCTTCTCAACATCTTCCCTTTCAAAAGCCGAAATCCTAAATTCTTTTCTCATCTCCATAGCCGAATATACCCTATTCCTTTTATCGATTCCCTCAACTAAAAGCAAAAACTACTTAGATCTCTTCTTATTTTCTTCTCTTCTTGATCTCCTCAAAAGCCGAGAATTCCTAAGAGTTGCCGAATTTCTTGTAAAGGTAAGTGTTGGCCAGTGCTATTATTCTTGTTATTTTTTGGCTTTTAAGCAAAAGCTGAATGGCTAGATGGTGTTTAAGACCATCCTTAGATTGACATTCTCTTTTTGATCTCATGTTCTCTTTCTTTGGACAACATTCCGGGATTTGTAGGGAATCAAATCACCTAGGATTCTAAGTCAGAAGTTGGTAAGCATTCGAATCACGTTTTTGGGATTTAAGGTAAGATGGTTTTCTCTAGATTTTCATTAGATTCATTTATCGTATGTGAGATCTTAACTTCATTGTGTGGAGTAAAGACCATGTGTTGTGATAGTGGTTCTGACAAAGACTTATGACGAATTTAAATATGGATTAGACGAAGGAGAGAATCCCTAAGTTTAAGAAATGAGCGGTATCTGCCGTTCGAGATTGGCCACCTGGTTGTGGATCGGCTTCTGAACAACACCTTAGGCGGATAGCGGTGGTGTTGGCTACGGATAGCGTCGACTTAGAAGGTCTCGTTCTAACAGTAATAAGGTGTGTAGATCTCTAACACACACTTGATAATTGTTCTTTATGTGTTATGGGCTAAAAGTTTAAAAGTGGTCAGTATAGACAAATTAATAAAGCCCTAAAAGGGTTAGGCAAGGATGCCAGGTACGCAATCATAGAAATCTATATGTATGACAAAATATATGAAAGTCTATATGATGTTTTCCTTATGTATGTATCCATGGGGGGAAATGTGATAAAGAGGGGAAGTGCATGATGGGTCACGTGATGACCGGTGGTAGAAATCCCATGAATATAAACACGGGTCACATGGTGACCGGTGGTAAAAATCTCACGAATATAAACACGGGTCACATCATGATCGATGGTAGAAATCCCACGAATATAAACATAGGTCACATGGTGACCGGTGGTAGAAATCCCATAAATAAAATGTTGGTCACACAGTGATCGGTGGCAATGCCACGCTTAATGATTTCAATAATGTAAATAGGCGCTTCATTGTCGTTATGGTGTGTAGCGGATGGAGGGTTGATTGTAGAAATCCCCAAGGAGTGACGGTTGGTACAGGTTGGTGTGTAGAGGATTGAATTTTAGGATGGGTTGTGCCATTCATTATGTATTGTTTATCATGTAATATGATTGTTGCCTCTATGTACGGGCCTAGGCCCATAATGTGTTTGTGGGCCTCAGGTCAGTGTGTTCGGAATTTATACACTGAGTCTTGGTGACTCACGCTTTGATTTTCTCTACTTTTTCAGATGAGCGGTAGATCGTGGACATGGGAGCCGAGACGTACTCGAGGGGCCATCAAGACTATTACTATTTCCATAGACTATTTTTGGTTTTAGTTTTCATTTATGTTTTAATTTTTGGGAACATCTTTGTGTAATAAGGCCTCCATAACTTGATTCCGATTTATTATTTTGTTATGTTGGGTTTTTACAAACTTATTTTTTTTAAAGTCTTAAATATAAAATGAAATGATAAACGGGCTTTTCAAAACCAATCAACACAAGTATTAAAGTTATTTTACAAAACCTCACATTTAATGGACTATTCGGCTAAAATAAGCTAAGTTTTTCCAAACCTCTTCAGAGTAAAGTTTTTAAGATTTCACCTGTAGCATACCAGATCCGATAATGACATATGGGCTGGGTTTGGGGTGTTACATTTTAGTATCAGAGCCCAGTTCAAAAACTCGGGCTGTGAAATGGGTCTAGTGATGTTTTAACATGGATTTGAAAAAAATTCAGAAAGATATGGCCTTCGAGTCTACCGGCACCTGATCCACGCAGGTAAGTACCCTAACTCTTGTTGTGATATACTTATTGGGTTGATAGGCTTTATGGACGTAGACTAGGATAATAATAGTGATGGACTCTCGGCCTAGTTAAACAACTCTTCAATTTCATAAGATTTAAATCCAACCAAACAAACCTGTGAACAAGTCGCGAGATTAGGGTGTGGCAATAAGCATATGCATGTCTAGGATTGGATTCAGAGAGAGCTTGGTATTTAAGCAGTCCTAGTGACTCACCTCCTCTTCGCTAGAATCCTACCTGGTGCGCAGTGACTGTTCACCTTAGCCATGGGGACTTTTTGACAGGCCAAAATTTATAATGAAAACCGAGAGGGACCAGCCACCCTATTTTGTAAAATTATTAAAATAACCTCTAGTTTTGAAAATTTTTGAAATACCCTTAATTTGTAAAATTACTAAAATACCCCTGATGTGTAAAATGACTAAAATACCCCTGATTTGTAAAATTACCGAAATACCCCCAAACCCCTAAATTAGCAAAATACCCTTATCTTGAAAAATCACCAAGAAACCCTATTTTAAAAAATTTTTATTACAAAAATACCCCTATAGGATAAAATTACGAAAATACCCCTGGGTAGTGAAATGACGAAATACCTCTAAGTGAGGAATGTGAGTTCATGAATGTTTGCTTGTGTGGTTGATGAATATATGTGATGCTTTGATTGATGTGAAATGAATGAGAATTATAGAATTAGGAATACAAACTCAAGGACCGAACTTGTAGATAGAATACTAATTCGAAAGAACCACTGTTAAAACTACTTTCCATAAGACTGTCCGTCATTAATCAGTGGAAGAAAACTAATAAATCATAATATTTTAATCAGATAAATCATGAACGGTAGAATGAGAATTAGAGGACGTGGTGTGTGTGGCCGAGGTAGAGGTAGGATTGCCGTGTCAGAACCCGTAGGGTCTGGTCACGAGTCCGGGAATGAGGTACCAGTGCCACCAGTTGTGGAGGCAAAATTTCAAAATCGACATCACGGAGATGATGTCAGTATCTCAGGCTATGTTAAGGGTTTTGGAGAGAGTTGTTGAGCGGTGTGGGCACAGAGCCAATAAATCTGACGGAGTGACTTAGAGCAACAGGCGTAAGTGTTTAGGGGAATCTTTGGTATAGCCCCGAGCTCAGCTGAGTATTGGTTAGAGGTGGTTGAATGCATAATAGACGATTTGGATCTCACGGAGGAAGCGAAATTGAAAGGAGTTATATCTCTCTTGAGGGATAAAGCCTACCAATGGTGGCTCACGGTTAAGGATGGTACGGTGGTTGACCACATCATATGGGAGTTCTTCAAAACAGCGTTCCAGAACAAGTACATTTGATTGAGCTATGTGGATGCGCAGTACAGAGCATTCCTGAACCTGGTTTAAGGAAGCAGGTCTGTAGTAGCGTATGAAGCGGAATTCTTATGCCTGAGCCATTATGCTCGGGGGATAGTGGCCACGGAGCATGAGCGATGTGTTCAGTTTGAGGATGGCCTGAAGGATGAATTACGTGTGTTGATAGCTCCACAATGAGAGCGGGAATTTACGGTACTTATGGAGAAGGCTAAGATAGCGGAGGAGGTGAAACAGATGGAAAAGCTAAACTGGGATAGAGATAGGGGTAGAGGTAAGAGAAACTTCAGATCATCGGGGACAAATAAAAGTAATCAGAAAAGACCTAGGCCAGATGGGCCGAGATGAGATAATAGACCTGCTGCTACTAATCAGACACCGAAGTGTGCTCAATGTGGTAAATGCCATGCAGTTGAGTGTAGAGCGGGCAGTGGAAAGTGCTTTAGGTGTGGGTCTTTTGACCATCAAGTTAGGAACTGTCCACAACCGAAAGGCAATGAGGGGCCACGGGTCAAGGGAATGTTCAGCCTGGCAGAGGAGGTCGTGGGGCAGTCAGAGGTGGTAACGATTTTGGTCAGGGTCGTGGAGCAGTAGGCCGAGGGGCCGGAAACACTGAAGCGAGACAGCTAGGGTTAATCTATGCTGTCAGAAGTCAAGAGGAGGCTGACGCACCGGATGTTATAATCGATACGTTCTTAATTTTTGGTTTGCCCTATATTGCATTAATTGACATAAGATCGACACATTCATATATTGCTAGTAGGGTATTTGAAACTTTAAGTGTAGATGTTGAGGTTTCCTCTAGGGAAATGACTGTAGTAAGCCCATTAAGACATTCTGTGGTGGTAAATAAGCTTTATCAAAAAATACCTTTAGAGGTTCAAGGGATAGTTTTCCGAACGGATCTAATGGAATTACCATTCGGGGAGTTTGATTTAATCCTAGGCATGGATTGGCTTGTGAAGTATCAGCAAAGCTAGATTGTGCAGCTAAGCGAATGGTGTTAAAAACCCCTGCGGGTGACGAAGTGTTGGTAATAGGAGAAAGGGGCAACTGTCTGTTGAACGTGGTAACTGCCCTAAGAGTAGAAAGGATGGTGAGAAAAGGGTGTGAGGCAGTCTTAGTGTTTGTTCGTGCTATGGAAGCTAAGGAACTAACAGTGGGAGACATTAGGACGGTGAAGGAATTTCCTGATGTTTTCCCCGAAGAGCTTCCGAGATTAACTCTGGATTGTGAAGTGGAGCTTAGAATCGATCTTTTTTCTGGAACAGTGCCGGTAACGATAGCTCCATACCGAATGGCACCAAAAGAGTTGGTGGAGTTAAAAGCGCAGATTCAAGAGTTGTTGGACAAAGGGTTTATTCGATCTAGTGTCACCGTGGGGAGCACCGATTCAATTCATTAAGAAGAAGGATGGGTCAATGCGTATGTGTATTGACTATCGCTAGTTGAATAAGTTAACGATTAAGAACAAGTATCCGTTGCAAAGGATCGATGACTTGTTCGATCAGTTGAAGGGGGCCTCAGTATTTTAGAAGATAGATCTGAGGTCAGGGTATCATCAGCTTAAGGTTAAGGAGGCTAATATTCATAAGACGGCCTTTAGGACTCGCTATGGTCACTATGAGTTCATGGTGATGCCATTTGGGTTGACCAACGCGCCAGCAGCATTTATGGATATGATGAACCTAGTGTTCCAACACTACCTAGATTGGTTTGTCGTAGTTTTTATTGATGACATCTTGGTTTATTCAAGATCAGGGGAGGAACATGACTCACATCTGTGAATAGTTCTATAGATTCTAAGGGAAAAGTAGTTGTATGCCAAATTCAGTAAGTGTGAAATTTGGCTGAAGGAGGTTATTTTTCTAGGGCACGTTGTGTTGGCTGAAGGGATTAGGGTAGACCCTCGAAAGATTGAAGCAATGTTGGAGTGGAAACCACCTAAGTCTGTGACCGAGATTCAGAGTTTTCTGGGTCTGGCCGGATACTATCGAAGGTTCGTCGAAGAATTCTCTTTAATTGTGGCACTATTGACCAAGTTGTTACGAGAAGGAATTCTATTTGTTTGGTCTGATAAGTAACAGGAGAGTTTCGAGATGTTAAAAAGGATTTTGACGGAAGCTCCGGTGTTGATTCAGTGGAGGCTGGAAGAAAATTTGTGATTTATTGTGATGCTTCACACACAGGATTAGGATGTGTGTCGATGCAAGATGGAAAGGTTGTAGCATACGCATCTCGGCAGTTAAGACCATATAAAGCAAATTATCCCACCCATGACCTGGAAATGGCGGTAGTGGTCTTTGCTTTGAAGATTTGGAGGCATTATCTTTATGGGGAGAAATCTATCATTTTCAATGATCATAAGAGTTTGAAGTATCTTTTGACTCAGAAGGTGTTGAATTTAAGATAGAGGAGGTGGAACGAGTTGTTAAAGGATTATGACTATTTGATCGAGTATCATCCGGGTAAGGCCAATGTGGTGGCAGATGCTCTAAGCCGTAAGGTGATCTCTGACTTAAGAGCGATGTTTGCTCACCTTAGTCTGTACGACGATGGGAGTTTATTGGCAGAACTTCAAGTGAAACCCTCGTGGGTCAGTCTGGTTAAGGAAAAGCAGCAAATGGAATAGTTGCTGAAGGGGAAGGTTTTGGATGGAGCAAGTGAAAAACTAACAGAGTTTAGTATGAATGAGGAAGGGCTGTTATGTTTCCAAGGAAGAGTGTGCATGCCGAGGGATCCTGAGTTGAGGCATAGGATTTTGTAAAAAGTGCATAGTAGTCCATACGCTATGCATTCCGGAGGGAGAAAGATGTATCGAGATTTACAGGAATAGTTTTAGCGGTCGGGCTTAAAATGAGAAGTGACCGAAGTAGTGGCAAAGTGTTTAACCTGTCAGTAAGTAAAGGCGGAGCATCAATTACCATCTAGGTTGTTACAACCGGTGAAGATCCCTCAGTGGAAATGGGAAGGGATCACAATGGACTTCGTTAGTGGGCTACCTCTCACGTCTACTAAGAAAGATTCAATTTGGGTGATCGTTGATCGATTGATGAAGTCTGCTCATTTTGTACCAGTTCGGGTCGACTATTTCTTACAAAGGTTGGCTAAGCTGTATATAGCGAAGATTGTGAGGTTACATGGAGTACTTGTGTCGATTATCTCGGACCGAGATCCTAGGTTTACGTCTAAGTTTTGGAGGGCATTGCATCAAGCATTGGGTACGAAGTTGAATTTTAGTAAAGCATTTCATCCTCAGACTAATGGACAGTCGTAGCGGGTGATTCAGATCTTGGAGGACATGTTAAGGGGTTGTGTCATATATTTCAGAGGTAGTTGGGAGGACTTCCCGCCATTGGCGTAGTTTCATACACAACAACAGCTACCGATCAAGTATTCAGATGGCGCCTACTAAGCTTTGTATGGGCGGAAGTGTCGCACTCTACTTGTTGGATGTAATTAGGGAAAATCAAATTTTGGGTCCGACTTGGTCACGAGACAGAGGAGAAGGTGAAACCGATTCTGGCTAGACTAAAAGAGGCGATTTGATCGATGTAAGTCCTATGCTGACTTAAAGCATAAGGACATAAAGTTTGCAGTAGGTGACAAGGTATTCTTGAAGGTGTCACCGTGGAAAAAGGTGCTAAGATTTGGGCGAAAGGGGAAATTAAGTCCCCGCTCCATCGGACCATATCGGGTGCTGAAACGAGTAGGACCAGAAGCATATCAACTTGAATTACCCTCAGAGCTAAGTCAAATTCACAATGTATTTCACGTCTCTATGTTAAGACCCGATCTATCCTTCGAAGAGGAACCGGTGGAAATTCTAGATCGCGATATCAAGGTGTTGCGAAGGAAAACGGTTCCATTGGTTAAGTTGCTGTGGCGGAACCATGGTTCTGAAGAGGCAACTTGGGAACCAGAGGAAGCGATGCGATGGCAATACCCTCATCTTTTCGGATCGGGTAATTTCGAGGCCAAAATTTCTTTAAGGGAGTAGAACTGTAACATCCTGAATTAATGGGCCTATGCGCCTAGTGTGTATATATATTTAAGGTGTTAATTTAATTGTTAGGGGTCCAAGTTGGGCTCAGAATGTAGTCAAGGCCTTGGTGAATTCTTGCTTGGGCACTATAAGGTTTAAAAGGTGATCTATGTTTAAAATATCAAAATGGGCTTGTGGCCCAGTGGTCAGTGACGCTACTTAGGGAGCAAGGAGGTGGCACCATACAAGGGGAGTAAGGGGCCCAAATTTAAGTTTCATAGAGCCCAATCTCTTTTAATTTAAGTTAGCTAATTTTCAAGACTAGGGTTAGGTGGAGTGGACTACACAAGGCTCAAATGTAGGAGGATATATGTATAGGATAATGTAGATATTATAGTTGATAATATGAAAGATACAAGGAGAAAAATATAGGAGCTATCTGCAAGGCTAGGTGTTGGCTGAAATTCCATCACCTAGAGGAGTGAGGAAATCAGCTTCTTTAATGGCAGGGGGTGCCAAATTTCCCATGCTATTTGATTAATTGATTGGTTATTAGGAAGGGTGTTTTTAGTTTTAAGCAGTAGGTGCCGATATCTTCTATAAATAGAGGGGATATCTTTTCAATTCTGGCATTTGGAACCCTATTCTTTTCTTCTTTTCTTGTGCCGAAATTCTCAGTATTCCTCTGAAATTCTTTTCTTTTGATTTCTTCAAAAGCCAAAACCTCCCAATCTTCTCAACACCTTCCCTTTCAAAAGCTGAAATCCTGAATTCTTTTCTCATCTCCATAGCCAAATATACCCTATTCCTTCTGTCGATTCCATCAACTAAAAGCTGAAACTACTTAGTTCTCTTCTTATTTTCTTCTCTTCTTGATCTCCTCAAAAGCCGAGAATTCCTAAGAGTTGCCGAATTTCCTATAAAGGTAAGAGTTGGCCAGTGCTATTATTCTTGTTATTTTTTAGCTTTTAAGCCAAAGCCAAATGTCTAGATGGTGTTTAGGACCATCCTTAGATTGAGGTTCTCTTTTTGATCTCGTGTTCTCTTTCTTTGGGCGACATTCCGAGATTTGTAGGGAACCAAATCGCCTAGGATTCTAAGTCAGAAGTTGGTAAGCATTCAACTCACGTTTTCGGGATTTAAGGTAAGATGGTTTTCTCTAGATTTTCGTTAGATTCGTTTATCGTATGTGAGATCTTAACTTCATGATGTGGAGTAACGACCGTGTGTTGTGATAGTGGTTCTGACAAAGACTTATGACGGATTTAAATATGGATCAGGCGAAGGAGAGAATCTCTAAGTTTAAGAAACGAGCGGTATCTGCCGTTCGAGATTGGCCACCTGGTTGTGGACCGGCTTCTGAACAACACCTTAGGCAAATAGCGGTGGTGTTGGCTACGGATAGCGTTGACTTAGAGGGTCTCGTTCTAACGGTAATAAGGTGTGTAGATCTCTAACATACACTTTATAATTGTTCTTTATGTATTATGGGCTAAAAAGCCAAAAAGTGGCTGTGTAGACAGCCGAATAAAGCCCTAAAAGGGTTAGGCAAGGATGCCAGGTATGCAATCATAGAAATCTCTATGTATGACGAAATATATGAAAGTCTATATGATGTTTTCCTTATGTATGTATGCATGGGGGGAAATGTGATAAAGATGGGAAGTGCATGATGGGTCACATGATGACCGGTGGTAGAAATCCCACGAATATAAACATAGGTCACATGGTGACCGGTGGTAGAAATCCCATGAATATAAACATTGGTCACATGGTGACCGGTGGTTGAAATCCCACTAATAAAATGTTGGTCATACAGTGGTCGGTGGCAATGCCACGTTTAATGATTTCTGAATAACAGAAATAGGCAGTTCAGCTGTCGTTATGGTGTGTAGTGGATGGAGGGTTGATTGTAGAAATCCCCAAGGAGTGACGGTTAGTACGGGTTGGTGTGTAGAGGATGGAATTCTAGGATGGGTTGGGCCATTTATTATGTATTATTTATCATGAAATATGATTGTTGCCTCTATGTACGGGCCTAGGCCCATAATGTGTTTGTGGGCCTCAGGTCAGTGTGTTCAGAATTTATACACTCACGCTTTGATTTTCTCTACTCTTTCAGATGAGCAGTAGATCGTGGACATGGGAGCCGAGACAGACTCGAGGGGCCATCAAGACTATTTGTAACACCCCAAACCCGGCCCAACATTATGACCGAATTTGGTATGTCACAGAGAAAACATTTTGGAAACCATTTTAAGACCGATTTTGATATTTGTTGAAATGCCATTCAATTTAAATGTCTTTGTTTAAAACCATGCTAAATTTTATTTAAGAATATTTGTTAAATCATTTTGTTTACAATTTCAAGTGTACCCGATGGCACAATAAAACATTTTACGATTAATTTTATAAAACATGTGTAACCATTTTTCTTAAGTCATTGTTGTTAAACAGGTTATCCAAAATGATAAATAACCAAAATATAATTCTAGGAGGCCTTATTACAAAATAAATCAAACCCATAATAAAATAAAACAGTCCAAAATCCACCTAGTCCTTATTTTTAATCGCATGGCCACCTCGAGTTCATCCGACTCCTTATCCGCAGCTACGAATCACCTGAAAATGTTAAAGGAAAAAGGTGAGTCATCAAGACCCAATGTGTAACCCTTTTTCCCGGTTTAATTCAACAACATACACAATTTATAACAATTTAACATGCATTAAAATATGCACCCAACCTAGCCAACCAAACACCTTTCTCTACCCGTGTGGTACCAAACCACCGGTGGTGCCAAACCACTGTGACATATAGTCACAAATGTGATACCAAATCACTGGTGTCCAAGACACGATTGTGTTACTAAAACACCGTGACCGAAGTCACAAATCAAGTGATGGGGCCAACCCATCGTGTGATACCAAATCACCGCGCATAATCCCATATCTCAAAGTGGGGCCAACCCACGGTGGTGTAAACCACGGGGACAAGTCGCTATGAGGTACCAAACCTCCGAGGTACTAAACCTCCGTGACCGTAGTCACATTGTGTTACCAAAACACCGTGTCCGCCGACACAATTATCAACGCCTCCTCTCATCAACCCATACCAATCATTCATATGCATATACAAAAATCATGTTGATTAATTTATTTAACAACATCCAATCGATTATCATAGGCCACAAATCGAATATTTCACATACCAAATGTGTCATGCTTCCCAAAAGCATCAATTAATAATTTTCATAGCAATAAAGACTTACCCGAGTCCTTGCTAATATCATAAAGGTATTACATCCATGTCTACACAAATTGATTAGACATAAAATAACACATAGCATATTAAAAAGTTATAAGGTGTGTATGTACACACCTGGCACCAACAAGAGTTCTAAATCCCGAATAAACAAATCGGCCACACAAGAATTCTTGTCCCTATATTCGGCCAAGAATGAATATTAGAACCATGGCCTATTCGGCCAAACCAAAATAATTGAGAAGGGTTCCTTGTGAACCTAAAATCTTACCCAAAAGCCTTCGAACACTAGCCACACTCCTAAAAGAATCGGCCTCACCTTCCTACAATCAACCATCATCATCAAGGTTATTAGCCTTCGGCTTAAACGAAAACTTAAAAAATAAACCTTTGAAATAAACCCTTACCACCTTACCAAAACCGATTGCAAAGAAGTCCCAAGGAAAACTATCTTACCTTCAATATTCGCCAAAGTTGATCAAGTTAGAAGAAGAATATTTTTGGCACAAAGAAAGAGGTATATTCTGCTATATGTCAAAAAGAAAATAATGGGAAAAGAAATATAGTTTCGCAAGGAGAAGTGTATAGGAGGTTTTTGATGTCTAAGCAAAATAAATGGGAGAACAAAAAGGTTAAATGCAAGTTTCGGTTTTGAGAGATTGAGATGGAGAAAATAGAAATTGAGCATAAAATGACCAAATGGTCAAAAAGAGTTTAGGCTTACCACAAAGTACAATTCGGCCAAAGAGAAAAGTTTTTGAGAGAAAATTTGTTTTGCAACTTTTTGCACCAAATGAAAGAAATGACCAAAAATTTTCCTAAGCCTTACCAACACTAGCATATTCGGCCAAAACTCCCCTCCTTAGCCACAATGCCGTCCAAGTTCATGGCATAAAGGCATAGGATTTCTTTCCAAAACGCTTTTCCTTGATACTAGCCCCATGTCTCCATATTTTCTTTAATTACTTGATTCCTTCCATTAGTTAATACTTGCTTTAAACCTATAGTCTACTAACCAAAAATAACAAGGTCAACCTTTACCTTAATTATCCTTGGCCGACACTTACCATACCAAAGCAAAAATAAAAGTTGTCCCAATGCTATTTAAGGGATTCAACCTCTCCCTCAAGCTAATCTCCATGCGCCTTACCATCTTGCCATGCACTTAACTTATGTTACTTATTGCTACTTAATTTAACTTAAGTGCTAAGCTCACATGATCCCTTCATCAATTAAGCCAAACTAAAAAAAAAAAAATTATCCTACTAAACCGAGCTTACTCAAGACCCCTAATTAAGTCTTATAACACCACAAATAATATCACATAAATTTAAACACAAGCAAAATAATTCAATCACGAATAACCCCTATTTTTGGGATGTTACGCTTCTACCCCTTAAAAATAATTTCGACCTCGAAATTACATGCTCGTAAAAGGTGGGGTATTGTTTTGATCACACTCTCGGGTTCCCACGTAGCTTCTTCGCACCATGATTTCGCCATAATACTTTCACCAAAGGTACCGATTTCCTCGCAGAACTTTAACATCTCGATCTAAGATCCGAATCGGCTCCTCCTCAAAAGATAAGTCCGAACTTACCTCAATCTCGCCATGGTACAATGTGTGATGGATCCGACCGATATCGTCTAAGCATCGACACATGAAAGACGTTATGAATCTGATTCAATTCACTGGCAACTGAAATGATAAGCTACCGGTCCCACTCGCTTAACATCAGATATGGTCGATGAACCTAGGGCTTAGCTTCCCTTTTTCCCAAATCGTAACACCTTCTTCCAAGGTGACACCTTCGTAAATACTTTATCTCCCACAAGATATTCTATTTCTTTGCGCTTGAGATCGGCATAGGACTTACGCCTATCCGACGCTTCTTTGAGACGAGCCCAATTACCTTAACTTTGTCCTCGGTTTGATTACCAACTCCAACCCAAAACTTGTCGCTCACCCAATTCGGCCCAACAAGTAGGAGTTCGCATTTCGTCCATACAAGGCTTTCATATGGAGCCATCTCAATGCTCGCTGATAACTATTGTTATAAGCGAATTCCGCCAACAGAGATATTCTTCCCAACTACCATCAAATCCGTAACACAACCTCTCAAAGATATCTTCTAAGATCTCAATCACTCTCTCCGATTGTCCGCCGGTTTGTGGATGAAAAGTCTTCAAGTCCAATCTCGCTCCCAAGGCTTGATGCAAAGCTCTCCAAAACCTTGACGTAAACCTCGGGTCCCTATCCGAGATAATCGACATCGGCACACCATGCAATCTCACTATCTCGCTACATATAACTTTGCTAACTTCAGGCTTAATAATCTACCCTCATCGAATGAAATGCGCCGACTTAGTCGACGATCTACAATCACCCAAATCAATCCTTCTTACTAGGCGTAAGAGGTAATCCACCGACAAAGTCCATGGTGATCCTCTCCCACTTCCATCGAGGAATCTTCACCGTGAAGTAACCCCGATGGCAATCGATGTTCACTTTGACTTGTCGACACGTCGACACTTACCCATTTAACTCGGTCACTTCACGCTCAACCCCGGCCACCAAAACTGCTCTTCGCAAATCTCCGACATTTTACTACCTCCGGGATGCATAGCGATGGGTCGCTATGAGCATCTTGGAGAATTCTTTGTCTCGATTCGACATCCTTCTAAGATACAGGTACGTTCTTGAAAACATAGCACACCATCATCACCAAACTATATCCTTCTAATCCACCATCTTGCACTTGCACCCTCTTTGCATTTAATTCCTCATCGACAATCGCTTATCCTTAATCTCCTTGATCCAAGTTGGCCTAACTTGCAGCTCCGCCTAAAGACTTCCATCGTCAGATAGACTCAAATTAGCAAACATCGCTCTTAAGTCCGCCACGACCTTCCGACTTAACGCCGTCACCACCACATTAGCTTTACCCGATGGTACCTTGAATTGAACAAATGTAGTCCTTTAACAGCTCAATCCACCGCCTTTGCCTCAAGTTTAAGTCCTTCCGAGTCAAGAGATACCTTAAACTCTTGTGATCCGTGTAGACTACCGACTTCTCCCCATACAAGTAATGCCTCCATATTTTCAAAGCGAAGACTCTGCTTGCTAACTCCAAGTCGTGAGTTGGGTAGTTAACCTCATGCGGTCTTAGGCGCCGGGACGATAGGCTACTACCTTTCCTTCCTCGCATCAATACACATCCCAACCCCAGATGGGACGATCACAAGAGATCGTAAACAACTTCCCCGCCTCAGTTGTACCAAAACCGAGCTTCGCGTAATCCTCCTTAGCTTATCAAAACTTTCTTGCCGCTTTTCCGACCAAACAAAAGGTACTCCTTCCTTAATAGCTTAGTTAATGGTGCAAAGAATTAACGAGAATCCTTCCACAAACCTTCGATAGTACCCGCTAGACCCGTAAAACTTGAATCTACGCCACCGACCTAGGCGGTTTCCACTCCAACACCGCTTCAATCTTGCGGGATCTACTCTAATCCTTCCACGACACCACGTGACCTAAGAAAGCCACCTCCCTTAGCCAAAATTCGCACTTCTTGAATTTGGCATATAACCGCTTCTCCTCAAGATTTGTAGAACTATTCGCAAATGCTTGTCATGCTCCTCCTCCGTTTGAGTAAACCAATATGTCGCCTATGAACACTACGACAAATTGGTCTAAGTATCACTGAAACACCCTATTCATTAAGTCCATGAATGCCGCGGTGCATTGGTCAACCCGAATGGCATCACTAGGAACTCGTAATGCCCATACCGAGTTCTAATGCCGCCTTATGCACATCAACCTCTTTCACCTTTAATTGATGATATCCCGACCTAAGGTCAATCTTCAAAATACCGACGCACCTTCAGCTTGGTCAAACAAGTCATCAATCCGAGGTAACGGATACCGTTTAATCGTCAACTTGTTCAATTGGCGGTAGTCGATACACATCCGCATTGAACCGTCCTTCTTTTGACAAACAAAGACAGTGCTCCCCAGGAGATATACTTGGTCGGATAAATCCTTGATCCAAGAGCTCCTGAATTTGAGCCTTCGCCCACCAATTCCTTTGGTGCCATTCTAGACGGCATATGGACACAGTGCCGCCTGTAGCAAGTCTATACCGAATTCAACTTCCGATCCGAGGCAAACCCTAAGTTCTTCAGAAATACGTCAAGATACTCCTTTACGATTCGAACATTTCCTCTGAAAAACTCTTTAGCTTCCAAAGCATACACCAACAACGAACGCCTCACGCCCTTCCCGACCATCTTTACACTTTTCAACATAGATACCACATTGGATAGATAATCTCTCCTATTACCTATCATGACCACTTCTTCACCTTCAACCGTCTTCAAAACCATGCGTTTAGCGGCAAGAATCCAACCTTGCTCGGTACTTAACCAACCACCCATTCCAAGGATCAAATCGAACTCCCCAAACGGCAGCTCCATCGATCGACCACGAACACGACCCTTGGAGTTCTAGGGTACATCCTATAAAGCTTGTTCACAACTACGTAATGGCCTAAAGGGCTAATTACGATCATCTCCTAGCGGCAATCTCGAGTCTAGGTTCAAAGTCTCTACCACACTACTGCCACGTATGAATCGTAGAACCCACATCAATTAATGCAACATAAGGAAGATCGAAAATTAGAACGTCTGGTTATGACATCCGGCGTCACCCTCCTCACGACGCCGCAAGATAAACCAAACCAGTCGCCTAGCCTCCGTGTTGCTTGCACCTCCGCTCGATGATCCGCGACCCACCGTAACCATTACCTCCTCTACCATTACCACGACCTCTGCGGTCTGGTCCTTCCTTTCTGAATTGAGCCCGACCTTGACCTTGGACGATTCCTTGCTTGCTTACGTGGACAATCCTCACACGGTGGTCCAAATAACCACACTCAAACAACCTTTTCCTCCCGTCCCAACATTCGCCCCAATGAAATTTCTCACATCGATTAATGCGTCTTTGGTCTTTGATTAGCGATAGAATGACCTCCTGCATCGATTCGGTTCATTTTGCCTAGCCCTCTTCCTCAACATTGCTAGTGACCCGGATGATCCATATCCTCTCTTATGCTTATTCCATTCATAGTTCGCCTTCCGATTCCTTTATTCTTTCGGCAATCTTAGTCTTTTCAACTAAATTGGCAAACTCTCGCCTCGATGTGGAGCAATCAACAATCTCACTCGTCCTTCAACCCATCTTGAAACGAACACATCGATCGTGTTCAAGCCACAATCCTTCAAAGATATTGGCTCAATCTTAAGAACTCGACTTCATACTCGATACGCTTTTACTCCTTGGACCAAACTCGGAATGCCTTACTGTGCATCGATGTAACTAGACCCAATATATTTCTTTTGATATGCCGCCTTAAAGAAGTCCCAAGTGAGATCTTCGCTACCGCACCATTCGAATCGCGGATCCACCATCGATATGATTCATCCTTGAGAAGTGACACCGCCTTTCGGTTCTCCTCATTTGTCAAATCTATCTCATCCATGATTCTTTCTACGATTCTAGCCAATACTCACCGTGGTTTGGTGCTACCCCAGATACACCTCGGAAAAATTCAGCGTAGTTAGCTCAAGTCTTCGGCACCGACTTTCGAGCTCCTCCACCTCCACCCATTCCAGCTACCCTTTCCGAACCCGCAAAGATCGCCAGACACCTGCGTCATCACCCATCCGATCCCGCTCTACGGCTCCAAAAGTTGGGGTGGTGGTAGTGGTATGTCGTTCTCAGATCCCGACCGACTGAGGTTTCGACATCGCATCCTACCCTTCCACGCCCACGACGGCCACGCCCTCTAAAGCTCATTCTAACTATCGTATTTTAATCGATTAGGAAATTTTATGAATTAGTACATATTTCACTTGGTTATTCATGAAGAAATTTTATGAAAAGAATTTAATAGATATTCTTTCGATCAAACAGCGTTTTAAGTCTTCTATCTAGTTCACACAGAAAAGTACATCCATTCCCTAATACCTTTCATACTTATGCACTCTTCGGGCATTTCTGTCCGTTTCTAACCCAGGGGTATTTTCGTCATTTTCCTATAGGGTATTTTTGTAATAAACCAAGGAAATTTTGAAAAACTTTAATAAATCAAATCATTTTGTAATTTCAACAAAATTGAGGAGTATTTTCGAAAAATTCTTCAATTTAAAGGTATGGCAAAATTTTGAAACCAGGGGTATTTTGGTAATTTATCAATCAGGGGTATTTTGGAAATTTTGTAAATTCCAAAAGTCAGTGTATATATTTTGAATTACAAGTTTTTCGCTACCATTGCAAAGTAAGAAGATTTTATTAAAATTGGGGTAATTTGATGATTCTAAAACAAGGGCATTTTCGTAATTTTGCCACTTTAGGGGCATTTTGGGAATTTTGATAAACCTAAAATATTTAAATTTTTTTTTTTTTTTTTTAAAAATGAATTTGTCCCACTATCTAAAAGAGATAATTTAGTGATTTAAAACCAAATTTTTCCTAAAACATGGCTAGTCCTTTTCGGGTTTTATTTAGGGTTTTACCTATGACCGAGTCCTCTTGGTTAGGGTGAACCGAAGCTACGCACTGTAGGAATCCCAAGAGGAGGTGAGTCACGAGGACCGCTTAAATACCAAGCTCTTCCGGATCCAATCCTGAACATGCGTATTAAGGTTACCACACCCTAACTCGTGACTTAGTCACGGGTTGGTTTTAATTAGGCCATTAAAGTCTTATGTCATTGTTTGAGGTAAACTAGTCCTAAAGTTTAAAATACTTATCACTATCTACGTCCCATGCTTCCTACCCTTCTATAGAAAATATATCATCTGAAGTTAGGAGTACTTACAGGCGGATAGGTGCCGAGACTCGGTGCCATGCTTATTCAAAACCAAAATATTTCAAATAGCCTACTAAAACATTTTTGGGCCTTGGGCCCCAGTAGGAGCTTTGAACTGGCTCGATACCAATTTGTAACACCCCAAACCCGCCCAACATTATGACCGAATTTGGTATGTCACAGAGAAAACATTTTGGAAACCATTTTAAGACCGATTTTGATATTTGTTGAAATGCCATTCAATTTAGATGTCTTTGTTTAAAACCATGCTAAATTTTATTTAAGAATATTTGTTAAATCATTTTGTTTACAATTTCAAGTGTAATTCGATGGCACAATAAAACATTTTACGATTAATTTTTATAAAACATGTGTAACCATTTTCTTAAGTCATTGTTGTTAAACAAAGTTATCCAAAATGATAAATAACCAAAATATAATTCTAGGAGGCCTTATTACAAAATAAATCAAACCCATAATAAAATAAAATACCCAAAATCCACCTAGTCCTTATTTTTAATCGCATGGCCACCTCGAGTTCATCCGACTCCTTATCCGCAGACTACTAATCACCGAAATGTTAAAGGAAAAGGTGAGTCATCAAGACCCAATGTGTAACCCTTTTTCCTGTTTAATTCAACAACATACACAATTTATAACAATTTAACATGCATTAAAATATGCACCCAACCTAGCCAACCAAACACCTTTCTCTACCCCTGTGGTACCAAACCACCGGTGGTGCCAAACCACCGGTGACATATAGTCACAAATGTGATACCAAATCACTCGTGTCCAAGACACGATTGTGTTACTAAAACACCGTGACCAAGTCACAAATCAAGTGATGGGGCCAACCCATCGTGTGATACCAAATCACCGCGCACAATCCCATATCTCAAAGTGGGGCCAACCCACGGTGGTGTAAACCACGTGGACAAGTCGCTATGAGGTACCAAACCTCCGAGGTACCAAACCTCCGTGACCGTAGTCACATTGTGTTACCAAAACACCGTGTCCGTCGACACAATTATCACCGCCCTCCTCTCATCAACCCATACCAATCATTCATATGCATATACAAAATCATGTTGATTAATTTATTTAACAACATCCAATCGATTATCATAGGCCACAAATCGAATATTTCACATACCAAATGTGTCATGCTTCCCAAAAGCATCAATTAATAATTTTCATAGCAATAAAGACTTACCCGAGTCCTTGCTAATATCATAAAGGTATTACATCCATGTCTACACAAATTGATTAGACATAAAATAACACATAGCATATTAAAAGTTATAAGGTGTGTATGTACACACACCGCACCAACAAGAGTTCTAAATCCCGAATAAACAAATCGGCCACAAGAATTCTTGTCCCTATATTCGCCAAGAATGAATATTAGAACCATGGCCTATTCGGCCAAACCAAAATAATTGAGAAGGGTTCCTTGTGAACCTAAAATCTTACCCAAAAGCCTTCAACACTAGCCACACTCCTAAAAGAATCGGCCTCACCTTCCTACAATCAACCATCATCATCAAGGTTATTAGCCTTCTACTAAAACGAAAACTTAAAAAATAAACCTTTGAAATAAACCCTTACCACCTTACCAAAACCGATTGCTAAAGAAGTCCCAAGGAAAACTATCTTACCTTCAATATTCTACCAAAGTTGATCAAGTTAGAAGAAGAATATTTTGGCACAAAGAAAGAGGTATATTCGGCTATATGTCAAAAAGAAAATAATGGGAAAAGAAATATAGTTTGACAGGAGAAGTGTATAGGAGGTTTTTGATGTCTACAAAATAAATGGGAGAACAAAAAGGTTAAATGCAAGTTTGGTTTGAGAGATTGAGATGGAGAAAATAGAAATTGAGCATAAAATGACCAAATGGTCAAAAAGAGTTTAGGCTTACCACAAAGTACAATTCGCCAAAGAGAAAAGTTTTGAGAGAAAATTTGTTTTGCAACTTTTGCACCAAATGAAAGAAATGACCAAAATTTTCCTAAGCCTTACCAACACTAGCATATTCGGCCAAAACTCCCTCCTTAGCCACAATGCCGCCCAAGTTCATGGCATAAAGGCATAGGATTTCTTTCCAAAACGTTTTCCTTGATACTAGCCCCATGTCTCCATATTTTCTTTAATTACTTGATTCCCTTCCATTAGTTAATACTTGCCTTAAACCTATAGTCTACTAACCAAAATAACAAGGTCAACCTTTACCTTAATTATCCTTGGCCGACACTTACCATACCAAAGCAAAAATAAAAGTTGTCCCAATGCTATTTAAGGGATTCAACCTCTCCCTCAAGCTAATCTCCATGCGCCTTACCATCTTGCCATGCACTTAACTTATGTTACTTATTGCTACTTAATTTAACTTAAGTGCTAAGCTCACATGATCCCCTTCATCAATTAAGCCAAACTAAAAAAAAAAAAAAAAAATTATCCTACTAAACCGAGCTTACTCAAGACCCCTAATTAAGTCTTATAACACCACAAATAATATCACATAAATTTAAACACAAGCAAAATAATTCAATCACGAATAACCCCTATTTTTGGGATGTTACACTATTACTACTTCCATAGACTATTTTTGGTTTTAGTTTTCATTTATGTTTTAATTTTTGGGAACATCTTTGTGTAATAAGGCCTCCATAACTTAGATTCCGATTTATTATTTTGTTATGTTGGGTTTTTACAAACTTATGTTTTTTTTAAAGTCTTAAATATATAATGAAATGATAAACGGGCTTTTCAAAACCAATCAACGCAAGTATTAAAGTTATTTTGCAAAACCTCACATTTAATGGACTATTCGACCAAAATAAGCTAAGCTTTTCGAAAACCCTTCAGAGTAAAGTTTTTAAGATTTAACCTGTAGCATACCAGATCTGGTAATGACGTATGGGCCGGGTTTAGGGTGTTACAAGCAGAGAGAATGAGAGTGTGAATAAAGGATGAGGGATGCTTTGAATGATCATCCAAGGGGGGTTTTATAGCTGAATGTGGCAGCTGAAGTTTTCTAAAAATAGCAGCCAAAGAGCCACCCCTTAGCTGGCCACCTATATGGCAAAATTGATGGCTTCAACTTTGCTAAATATGGCTTGGGGCAAATCTACAAAGCCAGTAATTGTGGAGGGGGTTGAATGCAACTTTGACAAGTCTGCAAGGGCCTCTTTGTAAGCTTAATTAATCATCTAATAAGCTTATATGCGTTAGCATATGGACGGTTTAGGCTGCCCAATTCTTTGATCGGTTCGGTTCAATCGGTTTGGTTCAAGCGGTGCGGTTCAACTGGGCCCTTTTTCCATAATTAATTAAGATTAATTTAGTTAGCCCAAATTACATTTGGAATAAATTAAAATTAATTAATTTATGATTTAATACACATATTTGGACCGTCTTGGGCTGGAATGAATTTGCCTCGATACTTCAAATTGCTTCTCGATTTTATTCTTCGAGTAGTGTTTACCGAGCCAATTTTCGTCATTTGTGCGAAGCTGTCAAAAATAGTCAAAATTACTATAAAATTAATTAAAATTCATCATGTTCATATTTTTTAACACAATTTAATTATTTTACAATATTTAATTATTTTTTGACAAGAATTTAACCGAAATAGCATGATTTTAAGTTAAAAGGGGCATGTAAAAACACGTAAATTTTCGTGTTTCCAAAACTCGAGCAAAAGGATTTAAACATAGAAATGAAATTTTAACAACAAACTCAGTTTTTGAATGACGCTTTGATGTTACACGCCAGATTCGACCTTAATTTCTGGGCTGGGTTTGGGGTGTTACAGAATACGATTGAGCTATCACCTTTTGTGCAATGTTATTGGTGTAGTTCAAAAGGTCAAAAGAGTTCCCAATGTCAAATTAAATATCCAGCTAGAGAAAATAGTATGACTTTGTACATTTTGTTGACTCTTACTCTAGTGGAAAAAAGATTTGTGATGGTGAACTTTGTGAATCGGAAAAAGATGATAGTGAGAATTTTTCCTCGAATGGAGTTAGATGAGATAGAAACATCATGTTCTCCTACTGAGATGTATTGTACTGAATTGAATATTCATATTACTTGTGGGGGATATAAGAAGTGAGGCAGAATCATGTGAAAAGTTTTAGAGAAACGAGACCTTGAGTGATAAAAGTCTACTTGATAGTCCAAATTTTGTGGCTGAAAGTCCATATGAGGTAAAATTGGAGAGTTCTCAAGTGGAAAAAGAAAAGAAAGAAAATACCCATACAAAAGTGAAGAATGATTATGTTTTAACTAACTCTAACTCAAATTTGTTCAGTGGTGTTTCTTTGTTGTAGGATTTCAAGGATCCATTGATAGACTCTCAATTATATTACTCTACCATTGATAGACAATTTTACTTCTGGTAAAGAGGTAAGTTGAACATTGATAATTCTCTAAAAGTGCTAGAAGGTAAGAAAGTAAAGATACATTGGAAATCGAAATATGTAAGCATACATTAAATGTTTTTTATAAGTATGCTACTAATTTTATTTTTCCTTATGACATGCATTCTCATTGGTCAAGTTTTAATAAACAACGGTCTAAAATTTCATTCTATCTTATAGGTTTATCTAGGTATGTAAAGGTTACTTTTGTTGCATTCGATAGGTTTATTAAAGAACCTTATGCATTTGATCTTGCAACAAAATTTTCTACCTTAGACATTAAATATGAATTTTTACATAATAATATTAAATTTATGGATTTTGATTATTATGTGAAATTATTAACTAATCTTTGGAAATTCTTATGGATGGTCATGCATATTCAAAGAAAGTTATATATTATTTTTTACATGAACACTCATGTGCCTAATATTTCTTTGATTAGTGTTGATTGTTTGTTTTTGAAGGAGAGATACTTGATCCATGCTAATTTAGGGGATCAAAATCATATCTTTGATCTTGGAGAGAGTTTTGGTGAACATAAAAGCTTAGGTAATTATTTGTTTGCTTTTATTGTTATTAATTCTAATCCATTTTTTTTTCTACAGCTAAAGATGAATCTTCTTGAGGAATGGGGGAATGATATGAGTCTCAAGGCCTAATATCAGGCCTTTGATGTGATGGGCTTACACTACCTCAAGGTCTAACAAAGTCAAAAGTCAAGCAAATCAAACCAAGATTCAACCAAAGTTTTCGAGGAGATAAGGAATGATACATGCACAGAATGGGTGCAATGTATCAAAGTCAATTCAACCAAGCTATCAATTTTCAAGCTAAAAACAATAGTCAATTTGTGACAAATTTTTGGATGGGATCTAGGAATTTTGAATTAAGATGTCTTCAGAGCGTTTGAAGGTCTATCTCTTAAATTCAAAACAGACTTTGAATCACTCAATTTATGACCATTTTAGTGAAAACTGAGCGTGTAGAATTTCTAGACAAAATTATTACGAAAAATTATGAGTTTCGGGCTTTTAATTTGAGTTTAAATCGTATTAGATTTCGGTTTTAGGCTTAATTTTTATTATATATGAGCCCAATATGGTAATTATCAGCTCTTATTATTTTATTTTTTTATTCTAAATTTTTTATAATTATTAAGTATTTAAAGTTATTTAGGAGTTTTATGTCAACAAGATAGTTTAGTTTAAAACTACTTCTTTTTTAGGTTAATTAAAGTTCTAGTATACTTAAGAGTTTTATTTAGATTTATTTAGTTAGCTTATGTAAAGGTCTTTGCATTGTTTACAATTCAATCAATTCATTATTGTTCAACAGCTTCTCTTTCAAGTTAATAAATTCTCTTTAAGTTTTTCTTTTCAAGAATTTTTCTTGAGTTTTCTTTTAAAAGAGTTTTAACAATCTTTGTAACACCCCAAACCCGGTCTATGCATTGAGACTAGATTTGGTTTGTTACATAATTCGAGCTATTCTTAAATCTTTAATGAGTTGAAAGCTACAATATTATCTACAGGGTTTAAAATTTGAAGAGTATTTGAATTTGATAAATATTTGAAAACATTAGTTGAAAATCATTGTATTATCAAAAACCTTTAAGTAGTTTGTTAAAGAGTTAACTATAATAAAAATATTTATAAAAGAATTCCATATACTTGAAAACCCAAATTTATTTTAATAAAACATCATAAAATCACAGCCCATAATTAAAAAGTCCAAAGTATAGTTTAAATCCCAAACACACATAAAATTCACAAGTTATTTATAGAGGCCCTTATTACAATAATCCATAATAGTAAAAAAAATATTATTAAAAGTTCAGAGTTTATATAACCCTCTTTTGCAGTATGGCCTCCACAAAGTCATCCTCGGCCCAAGTCCACATCAATTTCCATTACCTGAGATGGAAAAATTAAAGGGGGTGAGTTACTTAAAACTCAGTGTGTAACTCACTTACCACCATTATTGGGCCAGATCATCAAGATATTATGCTGGGCTTGAGCCCAATTACAGAATTCAACAATATATCATGAATTAAAACAATTAAAAAAATGCATGTAAAATGTAATTCCCAACCCAAACCTAATATCCATCCGCTAACACCCCTGCATCAACCATCACACCGTGGGGATCAAGTCAACCCACCCCGCCATCACACCAATCGTAGGCATTGAGCCTTTTTATAATTGTGGCATAGCCACCGAACTAGAGCAATAAGCCGTTAATGTGGCGAGACCACCGAACTAGAGGCAATAAGCCATTATTGTGGCAGAGCCACCGAACTAGAGGCAATAAGCCAAAATTGTGGCAACTGGCCATTCTTCTCTTCATATATCCCACCCCATGCAATTATGTGTGTATAATAAAATGTATAATTTCTTAATACTACATAATAAGGTGGGTTTATCGATAAACATTTCATTTGGCCCATAAACATAATATAGTAATTTGTCTATTTAGCAGTTTAGTGGGCTTTGGCCCATTTACCGAACTAGAGTGTTTTGGCCCAATTTTAACGAACTAGAGTATTTTGGCCCAATTTATCGAAACATCCAATTTACATAATAACAAATAATTTCTCGAGGTGTTTTCATAATTTTCACGATTTAGTCATTTTTACGTATTTTCGTCAAAATATCGCTTTTAACGTTTTTATCGATCTAGTCATTTTACGATTTTACTTCCATACCAAAATTTGACATCCAATCGAGAAAATAATGAGTGTGAAATTACACACCTCGCTACCGAGAGTACTAATCCTTCTCGCCTCTCGGACCTAAAACATATTTTGATCCGTTAGACAACTAATTCAGTAAATAATCTTAATCGATAATAGATCCAAAATCTTACCTCTTGATTTTGAATCACTTGATTTTGGCTTTTCCTCGTTTATTGATTCGTTAGTCAGAGAATCCACCAACGATAACGGCTTGAAAGTTCGTACCACTTGAATAATGGACTTCCTTCTAAGATGGCCCGTAACCCGATGGAAAATCTCGAATCGCCAAACCGCTCTTCGCTTGAATGGGGATTTACGGATCCGCCCTCTTAACGTGACTAACCACCGCCTTTTCTTCCCTATTTTGAAAGTCTTCAAAATCCAAAGGGATAATAGTTAGATCTAAATAATATCAAACAATACTAGAGGTTTTAAAGAGATGTGATTTCCTTACCACAATAAAACGCTTCCAACGCTTCTACGATTCCCCGATCACTTGAGTTTGGTCTCGTTATTGCACTAAATAATAACGAAAGAAACGTTATTAGAATGAAAGTTATATCGATTCAAAAGTCCTTCTTAACACCATTACTATTCACCATAACACTAATAATAAATCGAAAATGGAAAAGGACCCTTACCTATTTTCCACGATCGAAAGGAAAGGATTGAGAATGTTGTTTACTTGATGAAAGATTCTGCTATGTATGATCAAGGAAAAGAAAATAAATTTGGCTTATAGACACATTAGCATTCGGCTATGAGAGTGTAGATGGAGAGAATTTCGATTGAAAAGAAATAAAAGAAAAGAAAAGATGGTGATGATGTTGCTTTGATTTCAAAGAGATTAGGAGAAAAGAAAAGAAAAGACAAGCTTTAAGAGAGATGTATATTCTAAGAATGGCAAAAAGAAAAGAAAAAGATTGGCTTTTGGTATAGGTGATTTTCGGCATTCAAAGAAAAAGCACAAACAAGTACTAAAGCAATAAACAAAATGACCAAATGGTCAAAATAATCAAGGCTTACCAATGCACAATTCGCCAAGGAGAGATAGGTTGAAAGAATTTGCAAAATTATGCACAAAACTAAAGAAAATGACCAAAACAAAAGACTAATTTTCCTAGCCAACTATCACCAAAATTTGGCCTCCCCCCTAGCCATATTGCCGTCCATATGCATGGTCCATTGGCCAAGATATTGTTTCCAAAATTCTTCCTTGATATGTGCCTTATGTCCCCCCTATCTTTCCTTAAGTCTTTGATTCCATGCCTTAAGTTAGTTGTTTCCTTAATCCATTGATACACTAACCAAAAATAACATGGTCAACACCTTCCTTATATGTTCTTGGCCGACACTTCCTATCCATGAGCGAAAATTAAAACAAAATTCATTTAGGTGTTATATAAGGGATTCAACCTCTTCCTCTTGCTAGAACCCATGCGCCAACTCCACCTTACCATGTACTCACTTATGACACTCTTTAACACATAATTTAGCTTAAGTCTTAATGACCTTTGTTTCACTTCAATTAATTCTCAATTAATAAATTTTATTCCTTCTCCAAATTATGCTTTACCTCTCTAGGACTTCAATAAGCACTAAAATAAAAATAAAAGATTTTTCCTTTAAAATTCTAAACACCAATTCATGCAATTTAAATACTCGATTTTTAGGGTGTTACAACTCTACCCTCCTTAAAAAAATTTCATCCTCGAAATTTACCCGATTGAAAGAGGTGAGGTATTGTTGCGAATTGCATCCTCTGGCTCCCACGTAGCTTCTTCCACTCGTGGTTACGCTTATAGAACTTTGACCAACGGCACGGTTTTCTTCCTTAGTACCTTGACATCTCGGTCTAGAATTTCCACGATTCTTCTTCAAAAGACAAGTCCGAATTCACCCAATTCTTCTACTGGATAATGTGCGAAGGATCCGATCTATAACGCTCAACATGGAAACATGAAAACATTATGAATTTGATCCAACTCCCGAGGTAACTCAATCGATATGCCATCGAACCAACACGCTTGAAAGACACGATAAGGTCCAATGTATCTAGGACTTAGCTTGCCCTTCCTTCCAAACTCAAGATCTTTTTCCAAGGAGAGACCTCAAGAAAACCCGATCCCCACACTATACTCGATGTCCCTTCGCTTCAGATCTGCGTCGACTTACGCTCTATCCGAGGCTTCTTTCAACCGTGTTTCGAATAACTTTTACCTTATTCTCTCTCTCGGATATCATCTCAGACCTAACATCATCTTTTCGCCCAACTCACCCAACAAATAGGTGAACGACACTTACGACCATACAATGCCTCATAAGGTGCCATCTGAATGCTAGGCGATAGTTTGTTGTTATACGTGAATTCTACCAAAGTAGATAATCCTCCCAACTACCTCTGAAGTCAATTACACATCCCCTTAACATATCTTCCAATATCTAAATTACTCTCTCGGATCGACCATCGATGAGGATGAAAAGCCGATCGAAATTCAACTTTGTCCCCAAGGCTTCATGCGAGCTTTCCGAATCGTGATGTAAACCTAGGGTCCCTATCCGATATAATAGATACAGGTACCCCATGCAACCTCACAATTTCGGATCGATAGTTTTGCCAACTTCGCAATGAATAATCCGTCTGAATGGTAGGAAATGAGCGGTCTTAACAACCGATCAACAATTACCCAAATGTAATTTTTCTTAGTAGGGTTAACGGTAACCCACTAACAAAATCCATAGTTATCCTCTCCCATTTCCAAAGAGGAATCTTTATCGGTTGTAACAACCTGCAGACGGTAATTGATGTTCGCCTTCACTTGTCGACAAGTCAAACATTTGCCCACAAATTCAAATCTCACACTTCAACCACGCCACCAATATCGCTCACGGAGATCTCGATACATCTTATTTCCTCCGGATGCATAGCATAAGGGCTACTATGCACTTCCGTAGAATCGCTTGCCTTAGATCTGAGTCCTTAGGATGAATACTCTTCCTCGAAAGCACAACATCCCTCCGTGTTTATTCTAAAATCTTTAATTTCACCATTTTCAACTTGCCGAAGTAAAGGTCCCAACTTCTCATCTGATGTCTGTTTTTCCTTGATTTGTTCCAACCACGGAGGTTTCACCTGAAGTTCTGCTAACAAACTGCCATCCTCGTACAGACTCAAATGGGCAAACAATACTCTTAAATCAGATACTGCCTTACGACTTAACGCGTCAGCTACCACGTTAGCCTTTCCAGGATGGTATTCGATCGAGAAATCGTAATCCTTAAACAATTCTACCCATCTTCTTTGTCTCAAATTTAACTCCTTCTGGGTAAGGAGGTATTTAAGACTTTTGTGATCCGTGTAGATTATAGATTTCTCACCATAGAGATAGTGCCTCCAAATCTTTAGAGCAAAGACAACGCAGCTAACTCCAAATCATGGGTAGGGTAGCTTACTTCGTGTGGTCTCAATTGACGAGAAGCATAGGCCACCACCTTTCCATTTTGCATCAACACACAACCTGCACTGTGTGAGACGATCACAATAAACAAGAATTCTTTTCTCGCCTCCAAATTTGAATTAAAGCTGGAGCTTCATCAGATCTTCTTCAATTTCTCGAAACTCTCTTGTTGCTTTTCAGTCCAAATATACTAACTCCTTTACGCAACAATTTAGTTAGGTGCAACAATCAACAAAACCCCTCTACAAAACGCCTATAGTATCCGCCAAACCCAAGAAACTCCGAATTTCAACTCATCGATGTTGGTGGTTTCCAATCCGTAATAGCCTCAATTTTTGAGGATCCACCCTTATTCCTTCTACCGATACTACATGACCAAGGAAAGTCACTTCCTTTAGCCAAAATTCACATTTACCAAATTTGGCATACAATTGTTTATCACGAAGTAATCAGTAATACTATCCGCAAATGTCGGGTCATGTTCCTCCTCATTTCTCGAATAAACCAATATGTCATCTATGAACACTACCACAAACCGGTCTAAATATGGTTGAAAGACTTGGTTCATCATGTCCATAAATGCAAATTGGTGCATTGGTTAGTCTAAACGGCATCACTACAAACTCATAGTGTCCGTAACGTGTCCGAAATGCCGTCTTATAAATGTCCGCTTCTTTCACCTTGAAATGGTGATAACCCGACCTTAAATTAATTTTGGAGAAAATCAAGCTCTTTTAATTGATCAAACAGTCGTCAATTCTCGCAGAGATATCGATTCTTGATCGTCAATTTATTCAATTGTCATAGTCGATGCACATACGCATCGATCCATCCTTCTTCTTGACGAACAAGACAGTGCTCCCCAAGGAGACACACTTGGTCGAATAAATCCCGATCCAAGAATTCTTGAATTTGAGCTTTAAGCTCACCAACTCCTTTGGTACCATTCTATAAGGAGCAATGGACACCGGAGTCGTCCCGCAAAAGCTCAATGCCAAATTCTACTTCCGATCCGAGGTATACCGAAAGTTCTTCGAAATACATCGAAATTCCTTCACCGTCCTCACATCATTCATAGATAATTCTTTGGCATCCAAAGCACGATAAAGGCTAGAAATGCTCAGTATCCTTTCCGCACCAACTTCTCGACTTTTAATGCAGATACCACATTTGCCGATAGTTCTTTCGTTCACCAATCATTATGACTTCCTTATCATCCGAGGTCCTTATCGACATTCGCTTTTCAAAGACAATCCAATTACGCCCGATGTTTGACCAACCAATCCATGCCCGTAATGAGATCGAACTCATGAAAGGTAGTTCCATCAAGTTTGCCATGAATACTTCTTCTTGAATCTTCAAGGCACATCTTTAAATATTTTATTAACAATTACCGATCGTCCTAAAGGACTAATCACCGCATCTCATTTTTGGTAATTTGATTCTAAATTGTGTTTCGGATATGGCACTAGCTACATATGAATGGGTAGAGCCAATATCGATTAAAGCAATAACATGTACATCAAAATGAAAAACGTGCAGCTTATCACATCAGTGCATTGCCGTCCTCGCGACGCCTAACTCGCATAAACCATCCAGCCGCCTTGCATCCAGATTTCCCTAGGACCATTGCCTCGACCGGTGCACCTTGACCACGACCATCCCATTACCACCACGACCGGTCCACAACCTCTCGGTGGCTCTTGATTACCCCGACCGGTGTGCATCATTATTACGGACTTCTTGAGTCGTATCCATTCGTCGAGGATAGCTTTTGTATCGATGTTCCATTGAATCGCATTTGTAGCATGTGCCCGCTTTCCTCCAACATTCTCCAAAATGTCTTTTCCCACACTCGGTGCAATCTCGACTCGATTATTAGTTACCGGGTTCTACCTTGAACGATTCATCATTTCGAGGTTTCTTCCGAATTTCTTGGAAGAACCAGATCACTGTGTCTCTCTCTTGTTTCGGATCTTTCTGCTTACGCTGCTTCGAGTTCTTAGCCTCTTAGGCTATTTTGGCCTTCTCCACAAGAGTCGAAAAATTTCTAACTTGTCAGAGCAATCGTAACCCTCACTCATCATTAAGTCCATCTTCAAACGCATACAACGTTCGTGATCCGTTGCTACAATTGTTCGGGCATAACGGCTCGGACGTAAAAACTCACTTCATATCTTGCCACGGTCTTACTTCCTTGGACAAGATTCAGAAATTCCTTCCTTCGACGCCTACATAGCTCGTTCGACGATTTTCCTTGGAAGGCGCCTTTAAAGAATTCCCAATTAATCAGTGCAGCTTCAATGCCTTCTCGAACAGTGAGCCACCACTGATACGCCTCATCCCTTAATAAGGATACAACTCCTCTCAATTTTTGCTCGACAGTACATTCCATATCATCCATAATCCATTCCACGACTTGAGCCAAGATTCACCACATTCGAGCTACACCGAGACTCCTCCGAAAACTTCGCATTATTTGCCTTAAGTCGCTCTCAAATTGACCCACGAGTTGTTGGCCCAATTCTAGTTCCAATGACCCTTTCCAAGACTCGCAGCATTGCTTGAGTCAATGCATGATCTTCTTCCATGTGATCGCGTGATCCGCTTTCACTTTCAATTGACGCAGTGCGTCCCACTTCCTCGCATATGATTTGGTGCTTTAGTTGTAGCACCTCGGCCTCTACCACGCCACGCCTACGCGTCCACGACCACGCCCTCTTGTACTCATGATAGCTTGTTCGCTTATCGATTACAAGTTTTATGAATCAAAATTTTGTTTCGTGTTTATTAACGATATTTTATGAGATTTGAGATATAAAGTTATTTTTCGCAACATATCCTATAGTCTCAATCTCTCGATTTTCACATCTAAAACTAGAAGTTCTAGAGTGTTCCTATGATCATATCATAGTAATCATTAAGCAATAAATACTTACTTGACTTGTTGCCGGATGCTTGTGGTGCCATACTGATCTTTAAAATATCATTGAACTATTTCATACAGAAATTATTTTTAAACCCAAACCACAGTCGAGTTTTTGAAACTGGGCTCTGATACCACTAAATGTAACACCCCAAACCCGGTCTATGCATTGAGACTAGATTTGGTTTGTTACATGATTCGAGCTATTCTTAAATCTTTAATGAGTTGAAAGCTACAATATTATCTACAGGGTTTAAAATTTGAAGAGTATTTGAATTTGATAAATATTTGAAAACATTAGTTGAAAATCATTGTATTATCAAAACCATTAAGTAGTTTGTTAAAGAGTTAACTATAATAAAATATTTATAAAAGAATTCAATATACTTGAAAACCCAAATTTATTTTAATAAAACATCATAAAATCACACCCATAATTAAAAAGTCCAAAGTATAGTTTAAATCCCAAACACACATAAAATTCACAAGTTATTTATAGAGGCCCTTATTACAATAATCCATAATAGTAAAAAATATTATTAAAAGTTCGAGTTTATATAACCCTCTTTTGCAAGTATGGCCTCCACGAAGTCATCCTCTACCAAGTCCACATCAATTTCCATTACGAGATGGAAAAATTAAAGGGGTGAGTTACTTAAAACTCAAGGTGTAACTCACTTACCACCATTATTGGGCCGATCATCAAGATATTATGTTTGGCTTGAGCCCAATTACGTAATTCAACAATATATCATGAATTAAAACAATTAAAAAATGCATGTAAAATGTAATTCCCAACCCAAACCTAATATCCATCCGCTAACACCCCCGTACCAACCATCACACCTATGGGGATCAAGTCAACCCACCCCGCCATCACACCAATCGTAGGCATTGAGCCTTTTTATAATTGTGGCATAGCCACCGAACTAGAGGCAATAAGCCATTAATGTGGCAGAGCCACCGAACTAGAGGCAATAAGCCATTATTGTGGCAGAGCCACCGAACTAGAGGCAATAAGCCAAAATTGTGGCGGAGCCACCGAACTAGAGGCAATAAGCCAAAATTGTGGCAACTGGCCATTCTTCTCTTAATATATCCCACCCCATGCAATTATGTGTGTATAATAAAATGTATAATTTCTTAATACTACATAATAAGGTGGGTTTATCGATAAACATTTCATTTGGCCCATAAACATAATATAGTAATTTGTCTATTTAGCAGTTTAGTGGGCTTTGGCCCATTTACCGAACTAGAGTGTTTTGGCCCAATTTATCGAACTAGAGTATTTTTGGCCCAATTTATCGAACTAGAGTATTTTTGGCCCAATTTATCGAACTAGAGTATTTTTGGCCCAATTTATCGAAACATCCAATTTACATAATAACAAATAATTTCTCGAGGGTGTTTTCGTAATTTTCACGATTTAGTCGTTTTTACGTATTTTCGTCAAAATATCAGTTTTTACGTTTTTACCGATCTAGTCATTTTTACGATTTTACTTCCATACCAAAATTTGACATCCAACCGAGAAAATAATGAGTGTGAAATTACACACCTCGTTACCGAGAGTACTAATCCTTCTCGCCTCCAAGACCTAAAACATATTTTGATCCGTTAGACAACTAATTCAGTAAAATAATCTTAATCGATAATAGATCCAAAATCTTACCCTCTTGATTTTGAATCACTTGATTTTCGCTTTTCCTCGTTTATTGATTCGTTAGTACGAGAATCCACCAACATATAACGGCTCTAAGTTTGTACCACTTGAATAATGGACTTCCTTCTAAGATGGCCCGCAACCCGGTGGAAAATCCTGAATCGCCAAATCGCTCTTCGTTTGAATGGGGATTTACGATCCGCCTCTTAACGTGACTAACCACCGCCTTTTCTTCCCTATTTTGAAAGTCTTCAAAATCCAAAGGGATAATAGTTAGATCTAAATAATATCAAACAATACTAGAGGTTTTAAAGAGATGTGATTTCCTTACCACAATAAAATGTTTCCAACGTTTCTACGATTCCCCCGATCACTTGAGTTCCGGTCTCCATTATTGCACTAAATAATAACGAAAGAAACGTTATTAGAATGAACGTTATTTCGATTCAAAAAGTCTTTCTTAACACCATTACTATTCTACCATAACACTAATAATAAATCAAAATGGAAAAGGACCCTTACCTATTTTCCACGGTCGAAAGGAAAGGATTGAGAATGTTGTTTACTTGATGAAAGATTCGGCTATGTATGATCAAGGAAAAGAAAATAAATTTGGCTTATAGGCACATTAGCATTCGGCTATGAGAGTGTAGATGGAAAGAATTTCGATTGAAAAGAAATCAAATAAAAGAAAAGATGGTGATGATGTTGCTTTGATTTCAAAGAGATTAGGAGAAAAGAAAAGAAAAGACAAGCTTTAAGAGAGATGTATATTCGCAATGGAAAAAGAAAAGAAAAGATTGGCTTTTGGTATAGGTGATTTTCGGCATTCAAAGAAAAAGCACAAACAAGTACTAAAGCAATAAACAAAAATGACCAAATGGTCAAAATAATCAAGGCTTACCAATGCACAATTCGGCCAAGGGAGAGATAGGTTGAGAGAATTTGCAAAATTATGCACAAAACTAAAGAAAATGACCAAAACAAAAGACTAATTTTCCTAGCCAACTATAACCAAAATTCAGCCTCCCCTCTAGCCATATTGCCGTCCATATGCATGGTCCATTGGCCAAGATATTGTTTCCAAAATTCTTCCTTGATATGTGCCTTATGTCCCCCCTATCTTTCCTTAAGTCTTTGATTCCATGCCTTAAGTTAGTTGTTTCCTTAATCCATTGATACACTAACCAAAAATAACATGGTCAACACCTTCCTTATATGTTCTTGGCCGACACTTCCTATCCATGAGTAGAAAATTAAAAACAAAAATTCATTTAGGTGCTATACAAGGGATTCGAACCTCTTACCTCTTACTAGAACCCATGCGCCAACTCCACCTTACCATGTACTCACTTATGACACTCTTTAACACATAATTTAGCTTAAGTCTTAATGACCTTTGTTTCACTTCAATTAATTCTCAATTAATAAATTTTTATTCCTTCTCCAAATTATGCTTTACCCTCTCTAGGACTTCAATAAGCACTAAAATAAAAATAAAAGATTTTTCCTTTAAAATTCTAAACACCAATTCATGCAATTTAAATACTCAGATTTTTAGGGTGTTACAATCTTTTTAGATTGTGGGGACCATCTTCAAACTTTTTCTTGCCAAATTTTTTTTCTTAGAGAGAAATTAAAACCGTTTGAAGGGGGTTGTGCATTCTTCTTGTTTCCAAGGCTTCTTAAGACTTCTACATGCCACGTTCCATCTTTTCCATCTATCTTCTTTATTTTCTTCTTTATTGTTCTAATCTTTGATTTATTGTTCTATTTTATTTATCTTAGTTATTTATTTTAATTGATTTTCTTTAAATCTTTTTATCTTACTTGGATTCGTTTTCGTTTCAGGTTGTGCCAAAATCCAAGTTTCTTTCCAATTGTCTAGAGCCATAAGTTAAATTTGCAACTTGGACAAACTTACGATCTTGTCTTTTACTATCATCCGTATCAAAGTACTTCAAGGGTAGTTTAGGCACTTTAATATTTCGAGTTTAACCTATATAAAGACCATTGTAATTAGATTAAACACACAATTTTAGGAAGACAAAAATTATTCTTAGGTTTTTATTTCGTTTTTAGTTTTTACTTATTTTATTTTATGTTTGTGTAATCGGAAGATCCTACTTTGATGTTGCACAATCACAAGTGGAAATTGCTTCGAAGCCGTACTTTTACATTGATAAAATTCATAAGAATCTCTTTCTTTTATTCTATTCTTTATATCTCTTTCTTTAAGATTGTTAATTAAATATTTGTGTAAAGATTAGAATCAATTTATGTTTTATACATATTTCGCATGTTTCAAATATATTAACCTAATTAATTGATTGGAAGGTAAAGTTTCTTAGCAGATCAGTTGGTTGGGAAAGGAAGAACCTAAAACCATAGGCTTGACGATCCTAGGAAGTCATATGGGTAGGAATGAACCCCAAATCGATATTGCCTATCTGTGACAACCTTACCCTAATCTGGTATGGACTATGACATCTAGAGATTAGTAGTTCTTGCTGATTCATTAGGTTAGTTGATGCTGAAAGGCACAACTAGGTTGATGACTAGCTAGTTGAATAAAGCCCTGCATCAATAGTTAATTAGGCAAAGCAATTGGATCTAAACTAAAAGAACTCTCATAATTGAAACAAGGAATAGGAAAAGTTGATACATTAACCTAGGAGTAGATTTAGGTTTAGTTAAATTTATTTAGTTTATTATCGTCATCTTTCCTCCAAATTAACATTACTAATTCATGACTCAAGTAGATTAGTAATTATTTCCGGTAATTGGCTTAATAGAAGTTTTCCCCAAACTACAATCCCATTGGTGGGACCCTTAGAGTACTCTCAATACTTCATTGTACTAACAAACTATATTACAATTTGAAACATACACTTGCAGACATCGTCTAATTTCCTATCTTTTGTGGTAGTATTCTTACTTCTAATTTAGTACATCAGGAGCCTGTCAAGCCTCTAACTAATTAATCGACTAGTTAATACTCACTTATCTCCCGACCTCACTTTTTCAACCATGATAAACTACGATTTACTCAGTTAGACCTATCTCCCAATCCTGTCTAACCTATGATACCTAGGGTTGTCAATCCTAAGGTTTAAGAACACGTAATCTATACCAACTAATACCCTCAATGAAACACTCCAAACCCGGCCCAAAAAGTCTGACCGGATTTGATATGTTCCTCGAATAAAACTTTAGCAATTTCTCGTTTTGTTTAAGAAAAACTTGATGAATTTGTATAAAAGCAGTTAGCTTAATATTTAGGTTAAAATCAAATTTAAATAAATTTGTATCTTCTTAAAACATTATTTTAAGAGAAATTTATAAGTTAAAAGAAAACCAAATTTTATGAAAATTTTACTTATTATTGTAAAACATATAAATATTAGTGTGTTTAAATTATTTATCAAAAACCATTTAGTTATTTAATTAAATATTGTTCATGGCGTAATAAAAATTCAAACGCAAAAAATTAAAAATAGTTCATAGTGGCCTTATTACAAAAATAGCAAAACCCATAATAAGTTCTAAGTAATAAAAATAAACTTAATAAGTTTAATTAGGAGAAACTCTGAAATACTTTATAGAGCATTGGCCACCACGTAGTCCTCGCTAACCCGATCCATTGCGCTAAGATTTATCTGAAAAATTATCCCACAAAAGGGGTGAGTCATAAACTCAATGTGTAACAAAAACACTAAAAGCCCAATTGATCATGGCCTTTAAGCCCATTTAATAACACATATTGCCATAAGCCCAATTAAGTCATATTTAATCATAAGCCCATTTTTATAGCAAATCAAATAAAATCATTTAGAAATCACATGGATAAATATATAATGAAATGCAAACCCGGCCCACCTAAATATCCATCCGCTACACACCACCCGTACCAACCAATCACACCGTGGGGATTACTAAATCGACCCTCCATCCGCTACACACCATCGAAAGCAGTTACTGTAGTCAACATGCACATCGCCCTTATAATTTTGTGGCATGGCCACCAGATAATTGTGACTGAAGTCACCGGATTTCAAATATGTGACCGAAGTCACCAGATTCACATATATGACCGAAGTCACCAGATTCAAAATATGTGACCGAAGTCACCGGATTATGTGGTAAAAACCACCAGAATACTTCCCCTTATCAATAACACCCATATGCCCATGCACATACATATTATTTAGTTTTCATGCCATTTACCCCAAAATCATAGCAAAATCATACTTATTTCACATTTATGCATATAGCAAAATTAACGAAGTATTAGGGGTAAACATACCTGAATATCGCATACCATTGAATGGTATCCACAATCATTATCACACATATTTTCATATAAATCTTATTTATTTTAGATCTATAAGGAATTTAGTATAATGTTACACACCTTATGACAGTGAGAATGATACCTTCCCGCTCGTCAACACCTAGTTAATTATCACACTTGATTAGAACACACTAATACTTATAATCTACACTATTGATGAGAGATCTAAGTCCTTACCCTCGGAATCTCGAACAACCGTTATATGTGGTTTTTCTCCGATAGATGGATCAAAACCTGATGACAACCCACTAACAAAAAGTGGCTCGGTGTACGCATAGACTTCAAATAAACGATCTTCATTAGCGAGAGGTCCACAACCCGGTGAAAAATCTCTTATCGCCGACATGACCCTTCGTTTGAAGATTGAGGGTATAACAGAGCCTCCCCTCTTCCAAACACTCCTTACCGCTCTTTTCGAACCTATCTTGTTCGTCTCGAACTCTCCCCTAAAATAAAGTTGATTAGTAATCTATCTAAAAGAAACGATATAACCGAAAATAATAATCCTTACCTTGGTTGATTCCGAATGATCTCTCCTAAAAAGTTGGTTTCCAAAAAGAATCCTTATAATCCCCTTCAAAGGTTCGGCCAAGTAAAAAATATAAGAGTTAGATTTCTAAAATCGGAAATTCTGAAAGAAAATAAAAAGAATGATTTGTAGAAAATCCTTACTCAACTACTTGGAGATTCGGCCTTATTGATTTAGAAGAATAGAAATTGTGATTTCGGTTTGGACAAAATGAGAAGAGAAAAGAGAGTGTTTTTGGCTATGATGGTTTCGGGTTTTCAACAAAAGAAAAGAAGAAAAAATAAAAGATGGAAGTTTCGGCCTTAGCAAGGCAAATAAGAAAAGAAATTTGAAAGAAGGAGATGATTTGATTTTTGGTAGAAGATGGTTTCGGTTGAAAGTGAAGAAAAAAGATGATGATGATGATCAAAAGAAAAGAGATGGGTTAAGAGGCTTATGTGCATTCGGCCATGAGAGAAAAAAGAGAAGAAAAAGGTCTTGAAACTTTGGTACTTTCGGTTACAAAGAGAAAAGAAAGAAAGTATAATTTGGAGAAAAGAAAATGAAAGGACTATTAAAAATCGAAATGGTAAAATGCAAATGACTAAAAGAAGAGAAAAAGGTTTCTCTTTTGTGTAATAGGCAATCAGCTAAGAACAAAGTTTTGGAGAGAAAAGAAATGATGCACAAAATGTTAGAGTTTTTGGCCAACTACACCCCTAATGCCTATGCAAAATTTGGCCAACCTATGCCAACATGATCCCCTTTTTCATCCTCATTTCTTCTCCATCAAATCCCTTGATTCCTATCACAATTAAACCTTCTCCTCAAATGACCATGAAAATGTTTCCAAAACAACATCCCCTCTTCAAGCCTTTTGTCCCCCTATCTTACCATAACTTCATGATTCCATGCCATAACTTCTAACTTGCCTTTTACTTATGGTCTACTAACCAAAAATAAAAAGATGTCCATCCATTCTAGAATAATCTTGGCCGACACTATAGGAAAGAAAACAAAAAAAAATTAAAATTCTTCCACTTGCTAGCTAGGGGATTCGAACCTCTCTTCTCATGCATTCACTCATGCACCATTACCACCTTGCCAATTGACTTATTATGCTTAAAACCTCTTGCCAATATTTCTTAAAGCCTATCTTGCTTAGCTCCATCTTAAATATTAAAAATTTAATATTTCTCTAAACATTCACTTACATATTTGAAGTTCGAAAAACTTCCCAAAACACACTCAATTATACTTAGGCATGCAACAACATTCAATTAAGTAAAGATGCATAGCCCCCTTAATTTAGGATGTTACACTTAAGAAACCCTAAATCCTCTGCTAATCACTTCCTCATTAACTCGTTAATCTCCCCTAAGGGATTTAGCCACTCATGTTATTCATTACCTCTAACTCAATTGAGTAAATCATGTAAATAACAGGATTGAATCAAAAGAGAAACAAGACTAGAATAATCATGGATTAATATCGAATGGAGAACAGAGTGGTAAATTGATTGATTGGAATAATGAAATATTTCGATTGCAAATAAGAATAAACTACATACTTCAATTGTAACACCCATTACCCGTATTCTACGCCAGAACCGGATACGAGGCATTATCGTACTTAACTCACATGGTCATACAACTTTGGGTTTCAAAATTTTAGTCCCAATTTAAAACTTTCCCCTTCACATATCTAACAACCTTATAATATGCCTACAAGACCCTAAACACACTTCCGGAAGGTTTTGAAAATAAATCAAAAACTTGCATGCACTTAAGAAAATTTTATCTAAACAGGGGCCATATGCTTGTGTGAAAGGGGACACGCCCGTGTTGTATTTCACACACTCGTGCTTTGCACCCGTGGTCGACACTGACTTGCATCTCACGGTCAGCCACACGCCCATGTGTGCAGTAGTGGTCGACATTTACTTATTCCACACGGCCTGTCACACGCCCATGTGTTTCAACCGTGTGGCGATTTAAATTCCAAATTCAAGGTGCAGAGTTCACATGGCCTGGGCACACACCCATGTCCATGGTCATGCCTCCCACACGGTTGAGACAACGATCGTGTCTCTGCTCATGTGTTGACTACCAAGCTTACTAACTTGCAATTCTAACATGCAAGGGGACACACGGCCTATTCACACACCCATGCAATTGATCGTGTGTAATAGCCTGATTTAGGGGCTAGTCAGAACAATGGTTTTGAGACCACTAAACTAAGGTTAGAGAAAAATTTTTTGATGTTATTTTATGTGTTGTAGCATAATTATAAGGCTATGTGAAAATTTTGGTGCATTAAGTACGAAAGTTCTATTTTATATGGTAAAGGTACCTAATAGCTGTAAAATGCAATTTGAAGGTCCTTAAAGTGCAATTAGGCCATTTATCTAGTGATGGCCGGGATATAGGAGCTAGGGAGACAATATTTTAATGTTGGTCAAAATTTAATGGATATTAGGTTATAAAAATGAATAAAATAAGATGAATAAAGATGTTATCATCTTTTCACTATTCATCCACCTTCATCCACCGAAAATTTGAAGACAGAACAAGGGTTTTGAAGCTCAAACTTTTAGCCAACATATTCCCTAGCAAGTAAGTGGTTTTTGAAGTTTTTCTTGATGATTTTTATGTTTTTGAGTCCCCAAAGCTTAAGCTAGCTAATGAGGAGACCAATTTGCAATATGGTTTAAAGTCTAGGAACTTGCCACGAAATATTTTATGTTGTAAGCTGAGTTTTTATGGGAGAAACTGAATGTTAGGAAGATAGGAAACAACTTCTATGAAAGGTGTTAGCATGAAAACACCTAAATAGGACTTAAATGCAAAGAATGAATTTGTGTCATAAATGCATGAAATGGTTGGAATGGTGAGTAGTTGTAAGAGAAATAAATGTTCAGCTAGGCTTATTTATTGATAAAATGTGTTGAAAAATGATTTACAAGCCTAGGGGCAGAATCGTAATTTTGCCAGAGTGCAAGGGCAAAATGGTCATTTTTGCCTAAGTGTAGTTTTTGATGCATTATAATCATTAAATGATCTAAAGGAATGAATCTTATTGTTATAGATCAAGAAGAACGCGAAATTAACCTTAACCAATGAAAAGGCAAGGTTACAGAGTAAACCGCAATTCAATACGTTTTGCACCGAGGTAAGTTTATTTGTAAATGATGCAGTTTATATAGACATTTGTGTTGCTAATTAATGCATGGCACAATTGAGAACATGTATGATTCAAGTGAATAGAATGTGGTAGTTACTGAATAACTCTAGTGTGAATGATAGAATGAATATGTTAGTGTGGTATATCAATACTTGACGGTGGGCTAAGTGCGATACCACCTTAATACTTAATTACGATGGGCTATGTGCGATACAATTGACTATTTATCATTTGGTAGGCTATGTGCGATACCACCGTAACTAACCTCTTTGGTAGGCTATGTGCGATACCACCCTAATAATGACTGATGGTGGGCTAACTGTGGAACCATCGAATAATTTGATTATGAGTAGTTGATTGAAAGATTGTGATGTGTTGTATTATGTGACATTGTGGTGCTAAGTGCAAGGAGGCAGGGAGGCATGCTAATAAATATATGCATTAAGCTAGTGATATGATTTGGATATGGAAATGGAATAAATGAGTAAGCATGATTATGAATGTGGAATGTTTCTTGTTTAGTATGTAATGCTATTTATTGTTTAGCACAAACTATAATGCTAACTGTTTACATGTAAACTTACTAAGCTTAAAGCTTACTCCCCCTTCTCTTTTCCCTTATTTTATAGAGTTAAAGAGCCGAGCTGGGATATACAGATAACCAGAAGATCGCCCATACTATCAGCTCACCTCGGTATATCTAGACTTAGTGATTTTGTATATGGCATGTATAGGGGCTAGACTCGTTAGATTATTTTTTTATTTTGACCAAAGGTGTGTTAGTCCCTTATTAGGATAACTGTATTGTATATTGCCATGGTTGATGGCTCACATTGTCATTTATGAAAATATAAAGTTATTCATGAAAGTTCATGTTACAAATTATGAGTTGTTTATTGATATGTTGAATGGATTCATGTGATGTGAACTAGAAGGGTGCAAAGAGCTTGGCAAATAGCCTCATTCTTGTCTACATGGATAGGCACACAAGCGTGTGTCTAGGTCGTGTTGACACACGGTCAGTCCATAGGCGTGTGCCCAAGGCGTGTGAAGTCTGCACTTAGGATTTGGAATTTAAATTGCCACATGATAGAATCACACAGACGTGCAACAACAATGTGGATTAGTCAGAGAACTCCACGGGTAGAAGACACGGGCGTGTCTAGGCCATGTGAATTAAGTCAGTGTCATCTTGGGGCATTGAACACGGGCATGTGAGTGGATACACGGGCGTATAGCCCCTGTTTTGTTAAAAAGTTTCTCGGGTTTGTAAAAGTTCTGGGATTAGTTCTAAAGCCTCTCTGAGGTATGTTTAGGGCTTCGTAGGCCAAGATTAAGCTTTGCGATAGGTTTAACAATGATATTTTATAGCCCGATTTGAGACGTTATGTGGGATAAGTTAGGTAATGCCTCAAACCCAGTTCCAACTTAGGCTACAGGTAAGGGGCGTTACATTTAGTAGTATCAGAGCTATGGTTTAGTCGATTCTCGGACTACCGTAGCATGTGTAAGAGTGTAGCTATACATGCCATAAATGTATAAAGATAGTGTGGCAGCTGTTGATGATTCTAAACTTTGTTTTTATGTAGTATATGGATCCTGATCAATCAGCTACTGATGACACAGCTAGTAATGCGCCGACTCCCGCGCAAGGGACTGCGCCTGTACAGAGTGGAACCGAGACTAGTGTTCAGAGAAAAGAGGCTCGGGAAGCTTTTCTCTAAATGATGAGTAACTGGTACATGGAATATGTACGAGCAAACCCTATTACTCAACCTCCTCCACTCCCTCCTATACCTCAACCAGTTCATGTGGCTCCTCAAGGTGTAGATTTAGTGAGGATGACTAAGCCCCCAATAGACAAGATCCGAAGCAAGGGGCTAAGGAGTTTAGAGTTAATATAGATGATGACCCTGAGCGGGCGGAGTTCTGGCTTGAGAACTCAATGAAAGTGTTTGATGAACTCTCTTGTACACTTGAGGAGAGCTTAAAATGTGCCATGTCCTTGCTGAGGGACTCTACGTACCATTGGTGGAAGACGTTGACATCCGTGGTTTCGAAAGAGAGAATGACGTAGGACTTCTTTTTGGAAGAGTTCCAAAAGAAGTACATAAGTCAGTGATTTATTGACCAGAAATGGAAGGAATTTCTTGAGTTAGAGCAAGAAAAATGAATGTGGCAGAATATGAGTGCGGATTCATTAGGCTGTATAGGTACGCTCAAGAATGTGTGTCAGCAGAAGCAATTTTATGCAAGATGTTTGAAGATGGGCTGAATGAGGATGTTAGACTTTTAGTCGGGATTTTAGAACTAAAGGAATTTGTGGGTATTGGTGGATAGGGCCAATAAAGCCGAAGAATTAAGTAAGAAAAAGAGGAAGGCTGTGAGTGAGGCTCGGGATGCAAAAAGAAGGCCGATGAGTAAATCATACCAAGCTCAATCGAAGAGGTCCAAGGAAGTGAACCTCGGACGACTACATTAGTCGAGTATTCGCAAGGAGAGCAAGGTAACACGTACTTGGGTTTAAGAGTTCAGACCACTTCGATGGAAATTGTTGGCAATCCAAAGTCCAAACCGGAGTGCCCAAGTTATGGCAGATATCACACTAGGGAGTGTTGGGGAAATAGTCAGAATTGTTATAAGTGTGGGTCCCCTGACTATTTTATCCAAAACTGCCCCGAAAGGGATGACAAGGAGAGGAAGCAAGAGATAAGATCAAAGAGTATATCCTCTAAGGGTAGACCACAAAAGAACTCGAGAGGTGGGACTAGTGGTAGAGCTACATTACAAGACTCTATGTAAGGACAGAGGGTCGGGCGCCAGCGGGGACTTACGCTATTCGCGCTTGAGAAGAGGCATCATCACCAGATGTAATAATAGGTACTTTCTCTCTTTATAACACCTTTGTTGTTACTTTGATTGATCCAAGTCTACCTATTCTTATATTTGTATGAGATTGGCATCTAGTTTGAGCATGATTGTTGAGTTTACATAATTTGTGGTAAAGGTGTCAAACCCGTTAGGTAAATATGTATTAGTTGACAAGGTGTGTAGGAAGTGTCCTTTGACAATTAAAGGTCATTATTTTCTGGTAGAACTTATGTTGTTGCCTTTTGATGAATTTGATTTGACTCTTGGTATGGATTGGTTGACTACCCATAGTGTATTTAATGAACTGTGGTAGTAAACTTATTAAATTAAAATGTGAAAATGGAGATGTTATTCGGGTTGAATTTGGTGGGTCAGATAGTTTTCGGTGATGATTTCTTTCATGGTGGTTGAGAAATATTTGAGAAAAGGGTCCGAGTCTTATCTTGCTTTCGTGTTAAATACTCAAGAGTCTGAAGTAAGGATTGATACAGTGCCAGTTGTATGTGAGTATTCGGATATATTCTCGAAAGAGTTACCCAGATTACCTCCAGTTAGAAAGGTCGAGTTTGGGATTGAGTTAGTTCTGGGAGCGGCACCCATTTTGGTTGCTCCGTATAAGATGGCACCCTTAGAATTGAAAGAATAGAAGGTTCAGTTGCAAGAGTTGACGGATAAGGGTTTTGCGAGACCGAGCTATGCATCGTGGGGTGCTCCAATACTATTTGTGAAGAAGAAAGATGGGTCGATGAGATTGTGTATAGACTACCGACAGCTCAACAAGGTGACGGTGAAGAATAAGTATCCCTTACCAATGATAGATGATCTATTTGATCAATTGAAAGAAGCTACGGTGTTTTCTAAGATAAACCTGAGGTTTGGGTATTGTCAGTTGAGGGTTAAGAAGCAAGATGTGCCAAAAACTACATTTCAGACGAGGTATGGTCATTATGAGTCCCTTGTCATGCCATTTGGTTTAATGAATGCTCCTGCGATTTTTTTGAATCGTGTCTTCTGACCTTATTTGGACAAGTTTGTGGTTGTCTTCATTGATGATATATTGATTTATTCTCGGGATGAGTGTGAACATAAGGAGCATCTAAGAATTGTCTTACAGACTTTAAGAGACAAGCAGTTGTATGCTAAGTTTAGCAAGAGTGAGTTTTGGCTCAGAGAGGTTGGATTCCTAGGGCACCTTGTGTCGGGCAAGGGTATTAAAGTTTATCCAGGAAAGATCTCGGCTATTATGGAGTGGAAATCACCGAGAAACATGTCGAAAGTTAGAAGCTTTTTGGGTTTGGCAGGATACTACAGACGGTTTGTAAAAGGGTTTTCCATGATTGCTACTCTAATGACGAAACTGTTGCATAAAGATGTTAAGTTTGAATGGACTGAGAAATGTCAACAGATTTTTGAGAGATTGAAAACATTATTGAAGGAGGCATCGATTTTGGTTCAACCTGAGTCAGGGAAAGAGTTTGTGTTCTACAATGATGCGTCGTTTAATGATATCGATTGTGTGTTGATGCAAGAAGGTAAGGTAGTCGCTTAAGCCATGAGGCAGCTAAAACCGCATGAGAGGAATTATCCAACTCATGACTTGGAGTTGGCCATGATTGTTTTCACATTAAAAATTTGGTGACATCATTTATATGGTGAGAAGTGTCGAATCTTCACAGATCATAAGAGTTTGAAGTACTTGATGGATCAAAAGGAATTGAATTTGTGACAATGGCGGTGGCTTGAGTTATTGAAGGAATATGAGCTAGTAATTGCTTACCATCTGGGGAAAGCGAATGTGGTTGCGGATGCCCTGAGTAGGACATCCCTGTATGCTTTGAGAGCTATGAGCACGAGCTTAGCATGGTCTAATGATGGTGTTGTATTAGCTGAGCTGAGAGCTAGACCACTATTTTTTCAACAGATATGTGAAGCTCAAAAGAATGATAATGAGATGCAAGCTAAGAGAGCTAAGTGTGAATTGGAAGATGATTCTAATTTCCAGTGAGTTCAGACAGTTTTTTGATGTTTCATGATAGGATCTGGGTACCTAAGAATGATGAATTGATCTAGAAGATATTAAATGAAGCATACAGTGGTCATTTGTCAGTACATCCGAGCAGTACGAAAATGTACAATGATATGAAGAAATTTTATTGGTGGCAGGGAATAAAATGGACATCTCTGAGTTTGTAACAAGATGTCTGATATGTCAACAAGTGAAAGCTGAGCATCAAGTGTCTTCGGGATTGCTTCATCCAGTGATGATTCCCGAGTGGAAGTAGGATCGGATCACCATAGATTTTGTGACGGGGTTACCTATGACTCCTAAGAAGAAAGATGTTGTGTGGGTTGTCGTTGATAGACTAACGAAGTCAGCTCACTTTATACCAGTGCATGTTGGTTATTTGCTGGATAAGTTGGCTGAGCTAGTGGTAAGATTACATGGAGTGCCTGTATCTATTATCTCAGATAGAGATCCGAGATTTACTTTGAGGTTTTGGAAGAAGTTACAAGAGGCCTTAGGTACAAGGTTGAATTTTAGTACTGCATTACATCCTCAAACAGACGGTCAGTCTAAAAGAGTGATTCAAGTTCTTGAAGATATGCTTCGATATTGTGTGTTGGAATTTGAAGGTAGTTGGGAGAGATACCTACCTTTGGTTGAGTTTGCCTACAACAACAGTTATCAGTCGAGTATATGGATGGCACCGTATGAAGCCTTGTATGGTCTTAAGTGTCGAACTCCTTTATATTGGACCGAGCTGAGTGAGAAGCAAATTCATGGGGTCGATCCGGTTAAAGAGATCGAGGAGAAAGTGAAAGTGATTTAGGACAGTCTGAAAGCTACTGCAGACAGACAAAAGTCGTATGCGGAATTGAAAAGAAAGGTAATTGAGTTTAATGTGGGTGACAAAGTATTTCTGAAAGTGTCCCTGTGGAAGAAATTTTGAGATTTGGACGAAAAGGCAAATTAAGTTCACGATTCATAGGGTCGTATGAGATTATCGAGAGGATTGGGCCAGTGGCATATATGTTGGCTTTATCAGTAGAGTTAGAGAAAATTCACAATGTGTTTCATGTATCAATGTTAAGGCGTTATCGCTTCGATCCTTCGCATGTGATTCCTCCAACAGAAATTGAGGTACAACCGGATATGACATATGAAGAGGAGTAGATTAAAATCTTGGCTCGAGAAGTAAAATAGTTAAGGAACAAGGACATAGCTTTAGTAAAAGTGTTATGGCAAAAACACGGTGTAAAAGAAGCTACGTGGGAACCGGAAGAAGCCATGAGAGATCAATATCCAAACCTCTTTATCGGTAAGATTTTTGAGGGCGAAAATCTTTAAAGGGGGAGAGTTGTAACAGCCCGATTTAGGGGCTAGTCAGAACAGTGGTTTTGGGACCACTAAACTGAGGTCAGGGAAAATTATTCTGATGTTATTTTATGTGTTTTAGCATAATTATAAGGCTATGTGAAAATTTTGGTGCATTAATTTGAGTGATAGCATGCTTAATTGTGAAAAAGGATTAAATCGCATTAAGTGTGAAAGTTCTATTTTATACAGTAAAGGTACCTAATAGTTGTAAAATTAAATTTGGAGGTCTTTAAAGTGCAATTAGGCCATTTCTCTAGTGATGGCCGGCCATATAAGAGCTAAGGAGACAAGATTTTAATGTTGGTCAAAATTTGATGGACATTAGGTGATAAAAATGAATAAAATGCGATGAATAAAGATGTTATCATCTTTTCACTATTCATCCACCTTCATCCACCAAAAATTTGAAGATAAAACAAGGGTTTTGAAGGTCAAACTTTCAGCCAACATATTCCCTAGAAAGTAAGTGATTTTTGAAGTTTTTCTTGATGATTTTTGTGTTTTTAGAGTCCCCAAAGCTTAAGCTAGCTAATGAGGGGACCAATTTGCAATATGATTGAAAGTTTAGGGACTTGCCATGAAATATTTTACGTTGTTAGTTGAGTTTTTATGGGAGAAAATGAATGCTAGGAAGATGGGAAACAACTTTTGTGAAAGGTGCTAGCATGAAAACACCTAAATAGGACTTAAATGCAAAGAATGAATTTGTGTTATAAATGCATGAAATGGTTGGAATAGTAAGTAGTTGTAAGAGAAACAAATGTTCAGCTAGGCTTGTTTATTGATAAAATGTGTTGAAAATGATTTACGAGCCTAGGGGTAGAATCATAATTTTGCCATAGTGTAAGGGCAAAATGGTCATTTTTGCCTAAATGTAGATTTTGATGCATTATGATCATTAAATGATCTAAATGAATGAATTTTATTGTTATAGATCAAGAAGAACGCAGAATTAAACTTGACCGAGGAAAAGGCAAGGTTACGGAGTAAACTGCAATTCAATACGTTTTTCACTGAGCTAAATTTATGTGTAAACGATGCAGTTTATATATACATCGTGTTGGTAATTAGTGCATGGCACAATTGAGAACATGTATGATTCAAGTGGATAGAATGTGGTAGTTATTGAATAACTCTAGTGTGAATGATAGAATGGATATGTAAGTGTGGTATATCAAAACTTGATGGTGGGCTAAGTGCGATACCACCTTAATACTTAATTACGATGGGCTATGTGCGATACCATCGACAATTTATCATTTGGTGGGTTATGTACGATACCACCTAACTAACCTCTTTGGTGGGCTATGTGTGATACCACCCTAATAAAGATTGATGGTGGGCTAAGTGCGGAACCATCGAGTAATTTGATTATGAGTAGCTGATTGAAAGATTGTAATGTGTTGTATTATGTGACATTGTTGTGCTAAGTGCAGGGAGGCATGCTAATAAATGTATACATTAAGCTTGTGATATGGTTTGGATGTGGAAATGGAAGAAATGAGTAAGCATGATTATGAATGTGGAATGTTTTTGGTTTAGTATGTAATGCTATTTATTGTTTAGCACATACTATAATGCTAATTGTTCACATGTAAACTTACTAAGCTTAAAGCTTACTCCCCCTTCTCGTTTTCCTTGTTTTATAGAGTTTAAGAGCCGAGTCAAGATACGCAGATAACCAAAAGATCGCCCATACTATCAGCTCACCTTGGTATATCTAGACTTAGTGATTTTGTACATGGTATGTATAGGGTCTAGACTAGTTAGATTATTTTGTTATTTTGGCCAAATGTGTGTTGGCCCCTTATTAAGATAACTATATTGTATATTGCCATGGTTGATGGCTCACCTTGTCATTTATGAAAATATAAAGTTATTCATGAAAATTCATGTTGCAAATTATGAGTTGTTTATTGATATGTTGAATGGATTCATGTGATGTGAACTAGAGGGGTGCAAAGAGCCTGGCAAATATCCTCGTTCTTGTCCACATGGATAGGCACACGGGTGTGTGTCTAGGTCATGTGTGACACACAGTCAGTTCATGGGCCTATGCCAGCCGTGTGAAATCTGTACTTAGGATTTGGAATTTAAATTGCCACACGGTAAAAGCACACGGGCGTGTGACTGCTGTAGGGATTAGTTAGAGAGCTCTACGGGTAGCAGACACGGGCATGTCTAGGCCGTGTGAATTAAGTCAGTGTCATCCACGGGCATTGAAGACGGGCGTGTGAGATGATACACGGGCTTGTTCTTAGACCAATATCGTTTTGATGAAATGTTTCTTGGGTTCGTAAAAGTTTCGAGATTAGTTCCAAAGCATCTTTGAGTTATGTTTAGGGCTTTATAGGCCAAGATTAAGCTTTGCGATAGGTTTAATAGCGACATTTTATAGCCCGGTTCGAGAATTTATGTGGGATAAGTTAGGTAATGCGTCAAACCCAGTTCTGGCTTCAACCATATGGCAAGTCCCTAAAATTTTAACCATATTGCAAATTAGTCCCCTCATTAGCTAGCTTAAGCTTTGGGGACTCCAAAAGTACACAAATCATCAAAAATAATCATCAAAAGGACTTACTTGAAAGGATGAGATGTAGTTAAAAATTTCAAGCTTCCAAACTCTTAAGCTTGCTGATATTTTCGGTGGGAGAAGAAAAGAAAATGAAAAGATGATAGCCTTTGTTTATTTTATCTTATTTTATTCATTTAGTCAACTAATGTCACCAACCCTTGTCAAATTTTTAACTCTCTTGTCCCCTTGACTGGCTATCACCTTTAGGAAGGCATAATTGCACTTTAAGGACCTCTATTTTATATTCTATAACTATTAGACAACTCTAGCCTGAAATTTAAAACTTTTGCACTTTATGCGATTTAGCCCTTTTTCGCAATTAAGCCTACAATCGCTAAAATTAAAGCATCAAAATTCTTATGCATCATTATAAAAATGTTATAACACATAAAATATTATCAACATAGTTTTCCTCAATCTCGGATTAGTGGTCCCGAAAGCACTATTCCAACTAGCCCTAAAATCAGGCTGTTACAACTTTCCCCTCCTTTAGAGATTTTCGCCCTCGAAAATCTTACCGGTAAAATGGTTTGGATATTGTTCTCTCATGGCTTCTTCCAGTTCCCACATCGCCTCTTCTACACCGTGTTTTTGTCATACCACTTTTACTAAAGCTATGCTCTTATTCCTCAACTGTTTAATCTCTCGAGCCAATATCTTAATCGGCTCTTCTTCATAAGTCATGTCCGATCATATCTCAACTTCCATTGGAGGGATCACATGCGAAGGATCGAAACGATATCGTTGTAACATTGACACATGAAATAGGTTGTGTATTTTCTCTAACTCTACTGGCAAAGCCATTCGATAATCCACTGGCCCAATCCTTTCGGTAATCTCATACAGCCCTATGAATAGTGGACTCAATTTGCCCTTTCGACCAAATCTCAATAGTTTCTTCCATGGGGATACCTTTAGAAATACCTTCTCGCCCACTTGAAACTCAATTTCTTCCCTTTTTAAGTTTGAGTATGACTTTTGTCTATCCGAAGCAACTTTCAGACTATCTCGGATCACTTTCACTTTCCCCTTGGTCTCTTTAACTAGATCGACCCCATGAATTTGTTTTTCACTAAGCTCGGTCCCATACAATGGAGTTCAAAACTTTCGACCATATAAAGCCTCGTACAGTGCCATTCGTATACTCAACTGATAACTGTTGTTGTAAGCAAACTCAACCAAACGTAGATATCTTTCCCAACTACCTCCCAACTCTAACACACAACATTGGAGCAATTCCCCAAGAATTTGAATCACTCTTTCAGATTGGCCATCGATTTGAGGATGGAACACAGTACTAAAATTTAACCTTGTACCCAAGGCTTCCTGTAACTTTTTCCAAGATCTCAAAGTAAAACTAGGATCTCTATCCAAGATAATAGATATAGGCACTCCATGTAATCTCACCACTTCAGCAATATACAGCTCGGCCAACTTATCAAGGGCATAATCAACATGCACCGGCATAAAGTGAGCCGACTTCGTTAGTCTATCGACAATAACTCACACAACATCTTTCTTTTTCAGAGTCATAGGCAACCCCGTCACAAAATCCATGGTGATCCGATCCCACTTCCACTTGGGATCCATCACCGGCTAAAGCAATCCCGATGGTACTTGATGCTCGGCTTTCACCTGTTGACAGATCAAACATCTTGTCACAAACTCAGAGATGTCTCTTTTCATACCCGGTCACCAATAAAATTTCTTCAAATCGTTGTGCATTTTCATGCTACCAGAATGTACTGACAAGTGACCACTGTGTGCTTTATGCAAAATTCTAGAATCAATTCATCATCTTTAGGTACACAAATCCGGTCGCGAAACACCAAATAACCATCTGAACTCACCCAAAAATCAGAATCATTTCCCAACTCGCACTGAGGTCTTTTAGCTTGCTGCTCACTATCATTCTCTTGAGCTTTACATATCTGGTGAATAAAGAATGGTTTAGCCATCATCTCGACCAATATAACTCAATCATCAGATAATGCTAAGTTAGTACTCATAGCTCTCAAAGCATACAAAGATTTTCTACTTAAGGCATCTGCAACTACATTCACTTTCCCTGGATGGTAATCAATTACTAGTTCGAAATCCTTCAATAATTCGAGCCACTGTCGTTGTCACAAATTCAAGTCCTTTTGACCCATCAAGTACTTCAAACTCTTATAATCCGTAAATATTCGACACTTCTCACCATATAAATAATGGCGTCAAATCTTCAAAGTGAAAACGATTGTAGCCAACTCCAAATCATGAGTTGGATAATTCTTCTCATGCGGTTTTAGCTGTCTTGAGGCGTAAGCTACTACCTTACCCTCTTTCATCAACACACAGCCGAGTCCATTAAATGGTGCATCACTATATACTACAAACTCCTTGCCCGACTCAGGTTGTACTAAAATCGGTGCCTCAGTCAACAATGTTTTCAATCTCTCGGAGCTCTGCTGGTATTTCTAAGTCCATTCAAACTTAATATCCTTATGCAGCAGTGTCATCATCGGGGTAGCAATAATGGAAAAACCCTTTACGAATCGTTGGTAGTACCCCGCTAAACCCAAAAAGCTTCTAACTTCCGACTCATTTCTTGGCGGCTTCCACTCCACAATAGCCGAGATCTTACTCGGGTCAACTCTAATACCATCACCCGACATAATATGCTCTAGGAATCTGACCTCTCAGAGCCAAAACTTACTCTTTCTAAATTTAGCATACAACTACTTGTCTCTTAAAATCTGCAAAACATTTCACAAATGCTCCACATGTTCACTCTCATCTGGAGAATAGACTAATATGTAGTCAATAAAAATGACTACAAGTTTGTCCAAGTACGGTCGAAAGATGCGATTCATCAAATCCATGAAAATCGCAGGGGCATTTGTTAGACCGAATGGCATGACAAGAAACTCATAATGGCCATACCTCATCCTAAAATGTAGTTTTCGGCACATCTTGCTCCTTAACTCTCAACTGATAATATCCTGACCTTAGGTCTATCTTGGAGAACACCGTATCTCCCTTCAATTGGTCAAACAAGTAATCTATCCTTGGCAAAGGATACTTATTCTTCATTGTTACCTTGTTGAGTTTTCTATAGTCTATACACAAATCTCATTGCCCTATCTTTTTTTTCACAAAAAGTACTAGAGCACCCCTCGATGAATAGCTCGGTCTTACAAAACCCTTATCCCTTAACTCTTGCAACTGAACCTTCAGTTCTTTTAACTCTAATGGTGCCATCCTATACAGAGCAACCGAAATATGTGCCGTTCTCAAAATTAACTCAATTCCAAACTCGACCTCTCTAACTAGAGGTAATCCAGGTAACTCTTCTGGGAACACATCTAGATATTTGCATACCACCGATACTGATTCAATCTTTACCTCTGACTCTTGAGTATTCAACACAAAAGAAAGATAAGACTCGTATCCTTTCCTCAAATATTTCTCGGCTACCATAGTTGAAATTATCACTGGCAGCTTATCCAATCTACCTGATTCAACCCGAATAACATCTCCATTTTCACATTTCAATTCAATAAACTTGCTACCACATTTCACTAAAACATTATGGGTAGTCAACCAATCCATGCCAAGAATCAAATCAAATTCATCAAACAGAAACAACATAAGGTTTGCCAAAAACAATGACCTCTAGCTGTCAAAGGACAATTCTTACACACCTTGTCAACTAGCACATGTTTGCCTAACGGGTTTGACACTTTTACTAAAAATTCCGTAGACTCAACAGTCATCCTCATACTAGATGCCAATTTCATGCAAATGTATGAATGGGTAGACCGCGGATCAATCAAAGCCATTACAAAGCTGTCATGAAGAGAAAAATTACTTGTTATCACATTTGGAGATTATGCCTCTTCACCAGCTAAACCCAAAAAGCATCTAACTTTCGACTCATTTCTCGAATATTTTTCGGCTACCATAGTTGAAATTATCACTGGCAGCTTATCCAATCTACCTGATTCAACCCGAATAACATCTCCATTTTCACATTTCAATTCAATAAACTTGCTACCACATTTCACTAAAACATTATGGGTAGTCAACCAATCCATGCCAAGAATCAAATCAAATTCATCAAACAGAAACAACATAAGGTTTGCCGAAAAACAATGACCTCTAGCTGTCAAAGGACAATTCTTACACACCTTGTCAACTAGCACATGTTTGCCTAACGGGTTTGACACTTTTACTAAAATTCCTAGACTCAACAGTCATCCTCATACTAGATGCCAATTTCATGCAAATGTATGAATGGGTAGACCGCGGATCAATCAAAGCCATAACAAAGCTGTCATGAAGAGAAAAATTACTCGTTATCACATTTGGAGAAAAAAACCCTCTCTTCCACCCATTTAAACAATTTGAATGAGTCAACCTCCACCATTTCCACCCTTCCACCCATTTTGAATCTATTGACTTGTTCAACAACTACCCACCAGAGTTCCACCTGAGCACAACTCCTCTTAGCTCTGATGTCAAAAAGAAATACCCAAAGAGGGATTCCTGCAGTTCGAACCTAGGCTCCTTTCCCCTGCTTGTAGCATCACCTCCCTGAGCTCTAAGTGGCACCTTCTTGCCACTTCACCAAGGCACTTCTTGTGCCAAAACTTGCTACATGATACTCTTAACACCTAACTCTCTTGGCTCCCCCCTTCCAAGTACCCCAAAACAAAAAATTTTACCATGACTCAGGCCTATCCTGAGCTCATGCCTGGACCCTAAAACACCCTAAACTAGCACCACAGACATATTATCACATGCAACACACAAAATGCAGAGACCCCGATTTAAGGATGTTACAGTTCTACCCCCCTTAAGAATAATTTCGGCTTTAAAATTACCTGGTCAAAAGAGTTGAGGGTATTGTTGTCGCATCACATCCTCTGGTTCCCACGTGGCCTCCTCCGTGCCATGGTTTCGCCATAATACTTTCACCAAAGGAACTGACTTCTTGCGTAGAACTTTGACATCTCGATCCAAAATTCGCACTAGTTCCTCTTCGAAAGATAAGTCCGGACTCACCTCAATCTCCTCCACTGGCACAACATGCGACGGATCTGATCGATAGCGCCGAAGCATTGAAACATGAAATACATCATGAATCTGACTCAACTCCGATGGTAACTCGAGCTAGTAAGCTATCGGTCCCACTCGCTTCAACACCGTATACGGCCTAATAAACCTAGGGCTTAGCTTGCCCTTCCGACCAAATCTAGTAAGAGAAAAATTACTCGTTATCACATTTGGAGATTATGTCCCAATTTAAAACTTTCCCCTTCACATATCTAACACCCTTATAATGGGCCTACGAGGCCCTTGACACACTTCTAGAAGGTTTTAAAAATAAATTGAAAACTTGCACGCACTTAGAAAATTTTTACCTAAATTGGGGCCACACGCCTTGTGAAAGGGGACACGCTAGTGTGGTATTTCACACGCCCGTGCTTTGCACCTGTGGTCGACACTGACTTATTCCTCATGGCCTATCAAAGGCCCTTGTGCTTCAACTGTGTGGTGATTTAAATTCCAAATTCAAGGTGAAGACTTCACACGACATGGGCACACGCCCATGTCCGTGGTCGTGCCTCCCACACGGTTGAGACACACGACCGTGTCTCTGCCCGTGTGTTGACTACTGAGCTTACTAACTTGCAATTCTAACATGCAAGGGGACACACGGCCTGTTCATGCACCCATGCAATTTACCGTGTGTTACACATGGCCTAGACACATGTCCATGCACCTATCCGTGTGGACAAGAACAAGGCTATTTGCCAAGCTCTTTCATTACCCTAACTTATTCAAGCATAATTCACCCTCTACCATCAATTCAATCATGCATTTTCATAACCAAACAAACCAACCATAACTCTACACAATCATGAATAACCTCTTTTTATAATTGATTGATAGTAAAGAGCCATTTACTATGGCAATATACAAAAGATTTCATCTATAAGGAGCCAACACATTTGGCCAAAATAACAAAACAATTTACCTAGTCTAGCCCCTATACATGCCATTTCCATACTCAAAATGCTAGTTTTATACAGGGATAAGCTGATAGTGTAGGTGATCTTCCAATTATCTTCGTATCTCGACCCGACTCTTTAACACTATAAAACAAGGGAAAAGAAAAGAAGTAAGCAAGTTTACATGTAAACAAAAACCTCATAACATGTACTAATCAATAATTAACATCTCACAATTCAAGGTCATGCTTACTCATTCATCTCTTACAACATTTCAACCATATCACAACATAATGCTTACATTCATTAACATATATTCCTGCACTTATCACCATAAGATCACATGATACAACACATAACAATTTCACAATAAATCATTCATAGCAATGCCAAACACTCGGTGGTTTCACACTTAGCCCACCATTAATATTTAACAGGGTGGTATCGCACATAGCCCACCAATAAGAATATTTACAATGGTATCACACCTAGCCCACCAATAAGAATATTTATAGTGGTATCGCACATAGCCCACCAAATGATAATATAAAATATGGTATCGCACACAGCCCATCGTATATGAATAATATGATGGTATAGCACATAGCCCACCAACAAGAATAATTAGGATGGTGTTGCGCACAGTCCACCATTATTTACTACGGGTAATATTCCACACTTACATATCTAATTCAACATTCATGCAGAGATTATTCATTATCTACCAATTCAATTTATTTGAATAATACATATTCTCAATCTTACAATGTACCAATAAGTACAATGTGTATATTTAAGATGCATCACTTACACATAAACTTACCTCGGTGCAAAACGTTTTAGTTTGCGGTTTATCCGAAACCTTGCCTTTTCCCCAGTCAAGGTTAACTCTGCGCTCTTCTTGATTTATAACATCAAAATTTCACTCATTCAATCATTTTATAACCACATTACATCATAATCTCTACTTAGGCAAAAATAACCATTTTGCCCTTGTACTTTGGCAAAATTATGATTTTGCCCCTAGGATCATAAATCATTTTTCGTCACATTTTCTCATTAAACAAGCCCAGCTTAACATTTATTACTCTTACAACTACTCATAGTTCCAACTATTTCACGCATTTATTGCACATTTTCAATCTTTACATTCAAGTCCTATTTAGGTGTTTTCATGCTAACACCTTTCACAAGAGTTGTTTCTTATCTCACTAACATCCATTTTAATCCTTAAAAACTCAGCAAACATCATGAACACTCTCATGGAAAGTTCCTAGACTTTCAACCATATTACAAATTAGTCCCCTCATTAGCTAACTTAAGCTTTGGGGACTCTAAAAGTACAAAAATCATCAAAAATAATCATCAAAAGGACTTACTTGCAAGAATGAGATGTAGCTAAAAATTTCATGTAACTCCCCAGACCCGACCTAGACGTTTCGATCGAATCTGGCATGTTACATAAAAGGGTTGTTTAAAAACTGTGCGTTCGTTAAAAACTTCGTATTCTTTTTGAACCCCTAGTTTCGTTGTTTGTTTTTAAAAACCACGATTTGCTTAAAGTCTATTTTTTTTTTTTGTAAAGTGGTTATTAATTTGGAAACTATTTTAGTTGTGAAAAACTAAAATTGAATAGTTACAGAAACGTGATATTTTGGAAAACAATTATTATCGTTTTAAGAAAACCCAAAGTTTAGTCATTTTTAATTTGAATATAACTGAAATGAAAGTTTAAAAGAAAATTAAGTCCAATGGCCATATTACAAAAGAAACCAAACCCAAATTAAAATAATCTTAAAATGTAGCAAAATCGTAATTTATTAAAGTTCGAGAAATACTCTGACGTATGGCCACCACAGAGTCCTCCGCAGCTCTAAATCCTCTAATGCTGGGGATAACCTGCAAGGTTAAAGTAGAGGGGTAAGTTACGAGAACTCAGTGTGTAATCCCCTAATCGATCATTAATTGGGCCCGAGCCCAGACTAATGCAGACTGGACCGAAGCCCAGATAGAAACAGACTGAGCCGAAGCCCATACAGAAGCAGACTGAGCCAAAGCCCATACAAAAGCAGAATGGGTCGAAGCCCTATTCAGTAACAATATGGGCCTTATCCCTATTAGCGTGATAATGCAACAGAGTATGCAACCCAACCTAATAATCCATCCACTACACACCCCCGTACCAGCCCAACACACCATGAGGATTTCTAAATCGACCCACCCATCAGCTATACACCAATAAGGCAGACAAGATGCTAATTACAGAATTTGTGGCAAGCCCACCAAAATGACAGAATATTTATGTGGTATAGCCACCGAAACAGAATGTGGTAGAACCACCAGATTACACTTCCTCCGATCACAATAAACTAGACAGAATACACACAATCGTACTACTTAACCCCTAAGGGTATAACAGTAATTTACCCACCAAGGGTATTTCGCAAACTAGGGGTATTTTGGTAATTTTGTAAACTAGGGGTATTTCGGTAATTTTACAAACTAAGAGTATTTCGATAATTTTGCAAACTAGGGGTATTTCAATAATTTTGCAAACCAAGATATTATAAATAGAGATAACAATACGAATGGGCCTATGGCCCATTTTTGGTCAAAATGAACCCACACGTTCGTGTGGACCATTTAGCCCAATTCTAGCACAGATCTAAGATTCACATAGACCTGTTCACTACCATAGATATAATATTCACATGGACCTGTTCACTATCTACTACACAATCATACAATTTATTCATATGGGCCCTCGAGCCCATTGGGCCCACTTGGCCCCTTACGGCCCAAACAACGTTAACCCACAAGAATACTCATGGTGGCCTCGACTATCATGTCGAAGTTCCCACACGTACGTCTGCACGCTCCTGTGGCTACCATCACCATCCAGCATTTCGATATTTGTCGCTCTACAGCTAGAGTAGTGCAAAATACACACCTGATAGGAATCTGAAGCTGCTAATCCACGCTTCGAGCACTCCTATGCCCAAACGCCCACCAAGGTATCCTTACTCACCTCACAGACAGCTCTATATATAGCCAGCTTCTCACCTTCCCTCTTGCTAGCTTTCCGATGTGGGATCCCTTCTTCAGTAGAGTTTAAATCCAATACAAACTTTGGTCGTCCAATCCGCAAAATAAATACTCCCTTCTTATCATGATACTTGAACCCAGGCTCCCTTGCAACCTTAATGACGCCACAACCACTAAACCACATGCTTCCTTATGTCTAACATCATGCGCAACTAAATATAAATCTATGGGCCAAAGTCCAAGTTCACTTAAAAATAAATCAAAATGAAATGCCAACGCCAAGGCTTGAACCTTGGACCCCTTGTTTCCTTGTCGCGTCACTTTGCCACTACACCACAAGCTCTTTTTGTGTCATTTTTCTCCACATTTTATTCTTAAAACCTACTTACTAACTCTCAGGGTTTTGCTCACCTAAAACCAAAATTTTCCTAAATCTCAAGTTTGATCCCGAGACTTCATAGAAGCCCCCTAACCTTCCAAAATCACTCACCTAATAGGTCAAACTTGCATAGGGCCATTCTCCTGTTCTCAAAAATTTTAAGCACTCCCACACCGAAGGCGCAATGGGCCCAACCTACTAGGCCCAACTTCGGGTCTTTACGAATCTACCCCCCTTAAAGAAATTTCATCCTTGAAATTTCCAACTTATAGGAACAGTCACACCTCCTAACCTACCACATTACGCTCATGCTGCGTACTCTGATCTTAATAATACTAATACACTTTTAACTTAATCTTGAAACCTCTTACTCACAGCCAAACATCTAACCACAAAAGTAGACCGATATTTATCACACATGCATACAATTTCTATATTCAAACATCACATCCAAACAAAACACATACAAAATAAATACCAAAAATACAGTCATTACAGCACATAATAGAGTATAAGGTTAGGAAACTTATGAATTTGGTGCTGGAGACTCGGTGTGCTATACTTTCAATAACACTATCACTTTTTCTAAACCACAGTTTAAACAGATTTGGAAAAAAAAAACTTTCAAACCTATTCCACAATCGAGTTTTGTAACTTGGCTTTGATACCATAAAATGTAACACCACAAACTGACCTAGACGTTACGACCAGATCTGGCATGTTACATAAAAGGGTTGTTTAAAAACTGTGCATTCGTCAAAAACTTCGTATTCTTTTTGAACCCTAAATTTCGTTGTTTGTTTGTACAAACCATGATTTGCTTAAAGTCTATTTTTTTAAAGTGGTTATTAATTTGGAAACTATTTTAGTTGTGAAAAATCGAAATTAAATAGTTACGAAAATGTGATATTTTGGAAAACAGTTATTATCGTTTTAAGAAAGCCCAGAGTTTAGTCATTTATAGTTTGAATATAATTGAAATAAAAGTTTAAAATAAAATTAAGTCCAATGGCCATATTACAAAAGAAACCAAAGCCAATTTAAAATAATCTTAAAATGTAGCAAAATCATAATTTACTAAAGTTTGAGAAATACTCTGACGTATGGCCACCACAGGGTCCTCCACAGCTCCAATTCCTCTAACGTTGGGGATCACCTGCAAGGTTAAAGCAGAGGAGTGAGTTACGAGAACTCAGTGTGTAATCCCCTAATCATTAATTAACTGGGCCCGAGCCCATACCAATGCAGACTGGATCGAAGCCCATATAGAAGTAGGCTGAGCCGAAGCCCATATGTATAGGTGAGCCAAGCCCATATGTATAGAGACCGGTGAAGCTCTATTTAGTAACAATCTGGGCCTTAGCCCTATAAGCATGATAATGCAACAGAGTATGCAACCCAGCCTAATAATCAATCTGCTACACACCCCCGTACTAGCCCAACACACTTGTGGGGATTTCTATATTGACCCACCCATCCGTTACACACCAATAAGCAGACAAGCTGCTAATCACAGAATTTATGGCAATGCCACCAGAATAACAGAATATTTATGTGGCATAGCCACCAGAACAGAATGTGGCAGAGCCACCAGATTACACTTCCTCCGATCAACAATATCCCAATCCTATGCAGAATGTTATGTATGCAAAGCATTTATCAAAAATGATGTATGAAATAAATTACCATCACAACCAATTAAAGAGAATACACAGAATCGTACTAATTAATCCCTAAGGGTATAATAGTAATTTACCCACCAAGGTTATTTCAGTAATTCACCCACCAAGGGTATTTCAGTAATTTACCCACCACGGGTATTTTAGTAACTTACCCACCAAGGGTGTTTCAGTAATTTACCCACCACGGTATTTTAGTAATTTACCCACCAAGGGTGTTTCAGTAATTTACCCACCAAGGGTGTTTCAGTAATTTACCCTCCAGGGGTGTTTCAGTAATTTTGCAAACCAAGGGTTTTTCAATAATTTTGCAAACCAGGGGTGTTTCGGTAATTTTGCAAAATAGGGGTGTTTCGGTAATTTCGCAAACTAGGGGTATTTCGATAATTTCACAAACTAGGGGTATTTCGGTAATTTTGCAAACTAAGAGTATTTCAATAATTTCACAAACTAAGATATTCTAAACAGATATAACGATGCGAATGGGCCTAGGGCCCATTCTCGACCCAAATAGACCTACATGTTCGTGTGGCCCATTTAGCCCAAATCTAGCCACAGATATGAAATTCACATAGACCGGTTCACTATCTACTACATAATCATACAATGTATTCATATGGGCACCCGATCCCATTGGGCCCACTTGGCCCCTTTTGGCCCATCGTGGCCCAAACAACGTCAACCCACAAGAATACTCATGGTGGCCTCAACTATCGCGTCGAAGCTCCCACACGTGCACCCACATGCTCGTGTGGCTACCTTCATCGTCTAACTGGCATTTTGGCATTGCCGCTCTACAGCTAAAGTAGTGTGAAATACACACCTGATAGGAATTTGAAGCTACTAATCCGCGCTCCGAGCACTCCTATGCCCAAACGCCCACCAAGGTATCCTTACTCTCCTCATAGACAGCTCTATATATAGCCAGCTTCTCACCTTCCCTCTTGTTAGCTTTTCGATGTGGGATCCCTTCTTCAGTAGAGTTTAAATCCAACACAAACTCTGGCCGTCCAATCCGCAAAATAAATACTCCCCTGCTTGTCATGAGATTAAACCCAGGCTCCCTTGCAACCTTAATGATGCCACAACCACTAGACCACATGCTTTCTTATGTCTAACATCATACACAACTAAATATAAATCTATGGGCCAAAGTCCAAGTTCACTTAAAAATAAATCAAAATGAAATGCCAGCGCCAAGGCTTGAACCTTAGACCCTTTGTTTCCTTGTGGCGTCAACTCCTTATCTCTTATGTGGCATCACTTTTCCACTACACCACATGCTCTTTTTGTGTCATTTTTCTCCACATTTTATTCTTAAAGCCTACTTACTAACTCCCAGGATTTTACTCACCTAAAACAAAAATTTTCCTAAAGCCCATGTTTGATCCCGGGACTTCATAGAAGCCCCCTAACCTTCGAAAATCACTCACCTAATAAGTTCAACTTGCATTAGGGTCGTTCTCTTGTTCTCAAAAATTTTAATCACTCCCACACCCAAGGCCCAATGGGCCCAATCCTACTAGGCCCAACTTAAGGTCGTTACATTTCAAGCTTCCAAACTCTTAAGCTTGCTGATATTTTCGGTGGGAGAAGAAAAGAAAATGAAAATATGATAGCCTTTGTTTATTTTATCTTATTTTATTCATTTAGTCAACTAATGTCACCAACCCTTGTCAAATTTTTAATTCTCTTGTCCCCTTGGCTGGCCATCACCTTTAGGAAGGCATAATTGCACTTTAAGGACCTCTATTTTATATTCTATAACTATTAGACACCTCTAGCGTGAAATTTGAAACTTTCGCACTTTATGCGATTTAGTTCTTTTTCGCAATTAAGCCTACAATCGCTAAAATTAAAGCACCAAAATTCTCATGCATCATTATAAACATGTTATAACACATAAAATATTATCAACATAATTTTCCTCAATCTCGAATTAGTGGTCCCGAAATCACTATTTTGACTAGCCCCAAAATCGGGTTGTTACATCAATAATGTAAAATAACTCTTGGATTGAAACCGATTTCAAGAGGAAAAACAAAGAGTTAAGAAAAGCCGAAAGAAAACTAATCTAATCCTACTCCTAAACTACTAGGGTTTTTGATTGCGTCTAAGACGACTTAGTTACATCAAACCCCTAAGGTCTTATTTATAGGAGTTAGCCCAAATTAGGTCTTTGACACATCCTAAGTCTTTGTATAAAGTCGATTATGTGAAAAAATTACCCTAACATACTTGGGCAGCAAGTCTACCTTTGTTGTGCCATAGCCCTTGAATGGCGCGACATGACAATTGTTTTGTGCCTTGTATCATTTGTTTCATACTTTGACAGCTCGGGAAGATTGTGCATCACCCATCCCATACTTCAATTTCAATTGGGCCTATAAATCTTCATCCTACACACTCAATTTAACATATTAGAACTATCTATGGCCCTTGTTAGCCTAATAGGTCACAACACTCACAAATTGTGTTAAAAAACACTTATTTCAGTAATATTTAATCCTAAGTACTAAATACCAAAAATATAATATTACATACTAAATTGTATAGAAAATAATCTCCTTAAGTACGAAATAACCTGAATTAAGTATTACATTTGATGGTAGGTCAATAGTAACGATAGAAATCTACCAGGGCCATGAAACACTAATAAAACCTTGTAGGTCTACCAGGGGTGGAAACTGTCGAGAGATACTTGGATTATATGAAGTTACATTGAGAGCACGAGTCCTCTAAAGAAAATCGGGTATCAGGAAGAGACCTTATTCAGGATAAAGGTTTAGGTTAAGGAACTGTAGTTAGGGCGATTATTTGTATAACCACAATTAGACGTCCCCTGATCACATTAGTGTATGGGGGACAATGTTGAAGCTTATCATGAAGGGTATAATGGAAGTGGAATGTAACACCCCAAACCAGGTCTATGCGTTAAGACGAGATTTGGTTTGTCACACAGAATGAACATCCATTTAATTATTAATGATTTAGGTAAAACAGTTCTACAAAACCTTTTGAAAATAAAGTTTAGTAAAAACCAAGAATTTGATTTAAAATCGATGAATGAAGTAGTACTAGTTTGAAATCTTATTATTTAATATTTAATTGTTAAAGACTTTAAAGTAATTTTTAAAGAGTTCAAAAGAATATGAAAACAAGAATATTTAAAGAATCTCATATGTTTAAAAATAAAATATTTAAGGAAACATTATTAAAATAGTATTAGTCCAAATTAAGTGTCTAAAGCATAATTAAATCCATCCACACAAAAATCCACAAAATAATAATAGAGGCCTTATTACATCATACCCAAAATAGTAATTAAATAAATATACTTAATTGAAGTTCATAGTTTATAAAACCCTTGTTCGAAGTATGGCCTCCACGAAGTCATCCCCGGCCCAAGCCTCTATTAATTGCCATTACCTAAGAAGGATAATAAAGTAGAGTGAGTTACTCAGAACTCAGTGTATAACCCACTTACCATATCCACTGGGCCAAATCATCAAGACATTATATTGGGCTTGAGCCCATTTACAGATTTAACAATAGAATAATAATGCATGTAGAATGAAATTCCTAACCAAACTTAAATTTTCCATCCGCTACACACCACCCGTACCAACCAACACACCTGTGGGGATCAAGTCAACCCACCCCGCCAACACACCAATCGCAGGGACAAAGCCATTTTAAATAATATTGTGGTGCACCACCGAACTAGATTGTGGCAAAGCCACCCGAACTAGATTTTTGGCAATAGGCCTTTCTTCTCTTCATCAATTTTTTCCAACCCATGCAATTATGTTTATATATAAAACATAACAATACATTCACATGATAATTTTATCAAAAGGCCCATAATACAAGTGAGTCCATATTTCAAATTTTCATTTTGGCCCATAAGGCAAAATAGCATTTTAGCCCATTTAACGATCTAGCAAACTTTGGTCCATATATCGATCTAGCAGTTTTGACGATCTAGCAGTTTTTTTGGCCCATATATCACATGAGGCATAAAATTTTACTATTTATCAATTAACCCATTGGGGGTATTTTCGTAATTTCCACGACTTTAATCGTTTTCATGCATTTACACAAAAGTGTTAATTATTTCGTATTTCTCCGATTTTGCCATCTTTATGATTTTATCCCAATACTTACGGTATAGTATCTAACCCGAGAGATAAGTGTGAAGTTACACACCTGGTTATAGTGAGAAGTAGATTTTCCTGCTCGTCGATACCTAAACACGCATCACGATAATTTAGAACACTAATACTACTTATAAATCTATTCTTATAAATAACGATCTAGACTTTACCCTTGGAATTTTAAACAACTTCTATATGCGATTTTTCCCCGATTGTTGGTTTGTTTCCCGATAAATATCCACGAATAAACAAAGGTTCAAGAGTACGAACAACTTCAAATAATAGATTCTCCTCGGATGAGGGTCCATAACCCAGTGGAAAATCTCGGATTCTCGAAACAGCCCTTCGCTTAAATTTCAGGGGAATAGCGGAATCGCCCCTCTTTCGAACACTATTCACCACCCTTTTCGTCCCTATCTTGATTGTCTCCATTGACAAAAGATCATTAGTCCGACTAAATAATATATCAAAATTATGACTAACGGTTTTAAGGGTCAGATTGGCTTACAACAAAATATCCTTGTTCCACAAGATGAAATCTAGCGATAACGTCCCCCTAAGACGAAATCGATTAATAATCCATCTATATCAATATGTCGAGTATTATATATATAACTCCTTGTTAAGAACCCTTACCTTGAAAAATATGATCCGAACTTAATAACTTCAAGATGACTTTGACGAGATGGTGATTCGGCCCTCCACTATCATACTAAAATATAACGAAAGGAGACGTTTAAGAGTAATGATCAACGATTTCAATCAAAAAGACTCTCCTTTACCACACTTAGGGTTCGACCAAAACAACCAATAAACCAACATAAGAACCAAAAAGAAAGCTCTTACCTATTGCTTAAACGAGGGTTGGAAGAATAATCAACAAGATAATATAGATGAATAGAAGATTCGGCTTTGAAGGAAAAATTGAAGAAAATGGTATTAGTACCATTCGGCCATGGAGAGAAAAATAATGAAGAAAGTATTTGAATGATAAATAAAAATGGAGAAGAAAAGAGAAGAAGAAAAGAGATGAGTTTAGGAACAATATGCATTCAGCAATGGGGAGGAGAAGGAAAAAGGAATGGCTTTTTGTGTTGGTAGTTTTGGCACTAGAAGGGAAATACGAGATGAAGCACTTGAAGGTTTTGCAAAAGTGACAAAATGGTCAAAAAGAATGACAAAAAAAAAAAAAATTGTTTTCTCCTAACACAAGCACATTCGGCCAAGAGAGGAAAAGAGAAGAGAAAGGTGTTTTCGGAGAGCAAAAATGATCAAATGAAAATTCTTTCAAGCTACCAACCTATTCCCCAAAACTTGCCACAAAAATTTGGCTTCCCCTTTAGTCCAATAAGTTGTCCATGTACATTGGCTAAAAGTCAAAGTTTTAGCCACACAAAGTTTCCAAAATAACACCCTTGATTCATGCCTTATGATCCTCCTACCTTCTATAAGCTTAGGATTCTTTTCCCCAAGTTCAAGCTTACCTTAACTATTAGCCACCTTGCCATAAAAATTTTGCCCAACCTTACCATAAATAGGGCTTGACCAACACTTGATAAAAAGGTGCAAAAATTAAAGCTACCAAAATGCAATCCATGGTATTCGAACCTCTCCCCTCAAGCAATCACTCACGCGCCAATTCCACCTTACTACTAGCTCATCTTATGCTAGTTTTTGACACTTAATTCCCTTAAGCATCAAGGTCACTTGTTCCACTTCAATAATATTCTTATTACTAAAATTTATTCTAGTTTCAAATAAATCCCGAGCTTTCTCGAAACTATATTAAACACACAAATTTATTCATTCACAAGCTAATGAAAAAAAATGCAACAATCGATACTCGTATTTTTTTTAGGATGTTACAATTCTACCCTCTTTAAAGAAAATTTCGTCCTCGAAATTTACCTGGCTAAAAGAGGTGAGGATATTGTTGTCGAATTGCGTCCTCAGGCTCCCACGTAGCTTCCTCCGCTCCATGAGTACGCCATAAAACCTTGACCAATGGCACGGTCTTCTTACTTAGCACCTTAACATCTCGGTCTAAGATTTCCACTGGTTCTTCCTCAAAAGATAAGTCTGATCTCAACTCCACTTCTTCTCTGATCTCAACTCCACTTCTTCTACCGGTACTATGTGAGACAGATCCGATCTATAGCACCTCAGCATAGAAACATGGAAAACATTATGAATCTGACTCAAATCCAGAGGTAATTCAAGCTGATAGGCCTCTGGACTAACACACTTCATCACACAATATGGTCCAATGAACCTAGGGCTCAACTTGCCCTTCCTTCCAAATCTAAAAATCTTCTTCCAATGTGAGAATTTCAGAAAGACTCGATCTCCCACCGCAAACTCAATATCCTTACGCTTCAGATTCGCATACGATTTTTGTCAATTCGAAGCTTCCTTTAACCGCGCTCGAATCACCTTTACCTTTTCTTCTGTCTCATATATCAACTCAAGACCCAACAACTATCGTTCCCCCAATTCAGTCCAACAAGTAGGGGTACGACACCTACAATCGTATAATGCTTCATAAGGTGCCATTTGGATACTGGATCGGTAATTCTTATTATATGCGAACTCTGCCAATGGTAGGAAATCCTCCCAACTACCTCTGAAGTCTATTATACAACCACGTAACATGTCTTCCAAAATCTGAATTACTTTTTTGACTGACCACTGACTGAGGATGAAAAGCCGTACTAAAGTTTAACTTTGTTCCCAAGGCCTCTTGTAAAGCTTTTTAAAATCGTGATGTAAACCTGGGATCCTGCTCGATATGATAGACATTGGTACCCCATGCAACCTCATGATCTCAGATACATACAGCTTAGCCAACTTCTGTAACGAGTAGTCCATACGAACTGGAAGAAAATGAGTAGTCTTCGTCAAATGATCAACTACTACCCAAACAAAATTTTTCTTAGTAGGTGTTAAAGGTAACCCACCAACAAAATCCATTGATATCCGCTCCCATTTCCATAGGGGAATCTTTACCGGTTGTAATAAGCTTGACGACAGTTGATGCTCCGCCTTTACTTGTTGACAAGTCAAACATTTGCCTACAAACTCAAAAATCTCACGCTTCAACCCTGGCCACCAATACCGTTCACGAGATCTCGATACATCTTATTTCCTCCGGGGTGCATAGCATAAGGGCTACTATGCGCCTCCCGTAGAATCATTTGTCTCAAATCTGAGTCCTTGGGCATACAAATTCTTCACCGAAAACATAGCACTCCATCGTTATTCATACCAAAATCCCCTATTTCACCACTTTCAACTTGCTGAATTAAGGATCCCAACTTTTCATCTGATATCTACTTTTCCCTGATCTAATCTAACCACAGAGGCTTCACCTGAAGTTCCGCTAATAGACAACCATCCTCATACAAACTCAGATGAGCAAACATTGCTCTTAAATCAGATACCACCTTACGAGTTAACGCGTCTGCTACCACGTTAGCCTTTCTAGGATGATACTCGATTGAGAAATCATAATCCTTTAACAACTCCACCCACCTTCTTTGTCTCAAGTTTAACTCCTTCTGGGTAAGAAGATACTTAAGACTCTTATGATCCGTATAGATGATAGACTTCTCACCATAGAGATAGTGCCTCCAAATCTTTAAAGCAAACACTACCGCAACCAACTCCAAGTCATGAGTAGGGTAGTTTACTTCGTACGGTCTCAACTGACGAGAAGCATAGGCCACCACTTTTCCATTTTGCATCAAGACACATCCTAAACCCGTGTGTGACGATCACAAGAGATTTATAAATTCTTTTCCACCTCAAGTTGAATCAAGATCGGTGCTTCCGTCAAAATCTTCTTCAATTTCTCAAACTTTCTTCTTTGTTTATCACCCATAATATGGTACTCCTTTCGCAATAGCTTAATTAGGTGCAAAGAATCAATGAAAGCCCCCAACAAAGCGCCTATAATATCCACCAAACCTAAGAAACTCTGAATCTCAGCTACTGACTTCGGTGGTTTCCAATCCAATACAGCCTTAATCTTCTGAGGATCCACCCTTATTCCTTCAGCTGACACCACATGACCCAAGAATGTCACTTCCCTTAGCCAAAATTCACATTTACTGAATTTGGCATAGAGTTACTTATCACGAAGTAATTGCAATACTATACGCAAATGTGAGTCATGCTCCTCTTCATTTCTCAAATATACCAAAATGTCATCTATGAACACTACCACAAACCGGTCTAAATAAGTTTGAAAGACATGATTCATCATGTCCATAAATGCAGCTGGTGCATTGGTCAAACCAAACGGCATCACCAAAAACTCATAATGTCCATAACGAGTTCAGAATGCCGTCTTATGAATATCTACCTCTTTCTCTTTGAGTTGATGATAACCCGATCTCAAATCAATTTTGGAAAAATTGATGCTTCCTTCAATTGATCAAACAGGTCATCAATTCTCGACAAGGGATACCTATTCTTGATCGTCAATTTATTCAACTACCTGTAATCAATGCACATACGCATCGACCCATCCTTCTTCTTAACGAACAAAACCGGTGCTCCCTACAGAGACACACTAGGTCAAATAAATCCCCAATCCAACAACTCTTGAATTTAAGCTTTAAGCTCCGCCAACTCCTTCGGTGCCATCCTATAAGGTGCAATAGACACTGGAGCTATTTCGAGCAATAGCTCAATACCAAATTCTACTTCCCGATCTGGAGGTATACCATAAAGTTCTTCGGGAAAGACATCTGAAAATTCCTTCACCGTTCTCACATCTTCCACTGATAACTCCTTTGTATCCAAAGCACTAATAAAAGCTAGGAAAGCTCCATACCCTTTCCGTACCAACTTTTCTACCTTTAACGCAGATACCACATTTGCCAAGTAATTCCTTCGTTCGCCTATCATTACTACTTCTTTATCATCCGAAGTCCTTATTGACATCCGTTTTTCAGCACAATCCAAATGTGCCCGGTGCTTCACCAACCAATCCATGCCCAGAATGAGATCGAATTCGCCGAAAGGTAACTCCATCAAATTTGCCAAAAATATTTCTCTTAGATTTCTAATGGCACGTCTCTAAATAGTTTATTCACAATTACCGACTGTCCTAAAGGACTAATTACCATTATATCACTATTGGTAATCTTAGATTCTATATTCAGGTTTCCAAATATGGCACTAGCAACATACGAGTGGGTAGAACCGTTATCTATCAAAGCAGTAATAGGCACATCAAAGATGAAGAACGTACCAGTTATCACATCAATTGCATTGCCATCCTCACGGCGTCTAACCGCATAGACCAACCCTAACTGTCTTACCTCCACATTACCTCTGGAACCATTGCCTCGACCCGGTGCACCTTGTCCGCGTCTAACCCCATTACCACCACGACCTGGTCCACGGCCTCTCGGTGGCTGTTGAGCGCCTCTGGCCGATTGAGCATCAAGGTTATGAGCTTCCTAAGTCGTATCCATCCGTCGAGGGCAATTCTTATATTAATGATCCTTGGAACCACATTTATAACAAGCACCAGTTTTCCTCCAGCACTCTCCGGGGTGTTATTTTCTACATTTGGCACAATCTCGACTCTGATTAGTAGCCACAAGTGCTTTACCTTAGTTGGCTCATCATTCTGAGGCCTCTTTTGAAACCTTTTTGAAGAACCCACATACTGTAAATCTCTCTTGCCTTTAACTCTTTCTCGATTCTGACGTTCTGAGCTCTTAGCCTCTTCGGCTATCTTGGCTTTCTCCACAAGCGTGGCAAAAATTCTTACTTGTTGTGGGGCTATCAGTACCTGCAACTCATCATTCAGCCCATCCTCGAAGCATACACAGCACACATGATCTGTTGGTACTATAGTTCGAGCATAATGACTCAAGCGTAAAAATTTTGCCTCATAAGCTGCCACCGTCTTATTTCCTTGAACCAGATTCAAGAATTCCTTCCTCCGAGCATCCACATAATTTGTCTCTACATATTTCACTTGAAAGGCAGCTTTGAATAATTCCCAAGTAACTAATGCAGCTTCATTGCCTCCTCGAACAGTAAGCCACCATTGATATGCCTCGTCCCTTAACAAGGACACCACTCCTCTTAGTTTCTGCTCTACAGTGCACTCTAGATCGTCCATAATTCGCTCTATAGCCTCAAGCCAATATTCAGTAACATTCAGAGCTACACCTGAAATACCTCTAAAAACTTCAGCACCACTTGATTTCAGTCATTCCAATATCGACCCACGAGTTGCTGGCCCAGCTCTAGTTTCAGTGACCCTTTCAAGGACTCGCAACATTGCTCGTGTCAAAGCATTATCTTCTCTTCTATGGTCCTGTGATTCATTTTTCGACGTAGGTGATGCCGGTGCATCCATTTCTGGGATATGTCCCGATTCCTCAGACACAGCTCTAGCACCTCGGCCTCTGCCACGGCCACGTCTACCACATCCACGTCCTCTGACACTCATACTGACTAACTCGTTTTAATATGATTATGAATTTTATGAATTAGAAAACTGTTTTAGTGTTTATTAACGATATTTTATGAGATTCATGAGATAAAGTTATTTTTTTTTGCAAACACATCCTATAGTCTCGATCTCTACAATTTTCAACACTTAAAACTAGAAGTTCTAGACTGTTCCTATGATCATATCATCATAATAATCATTCAGCAATGAATACTTACTTGACTTGGTGCCGGATGCTTGTGGTGCCATACAACCTTTAAAACATAATTAAAATAATTTCAAACGAAAGTTAGTTGTTGAACCCTACCACAGCCGAGTTTTGAAACTAGCTCTGATGCCATTTAATGTAACACCCCAACCCAGGTCTATACGTTAAGACGAGATTTGGTTTGTCACACAGAACGAACATCGATTTAATTATCTAATGATTTAGGTAAAACAGTTCTACAAAACCTTTTGAAAATGAAGTTTAGTAAAAACCAAGAATTTGATTTAAAATCGATGAATAAAGTAGTACTAGTTTGAAATCTTATTATTTAATATTTAATTGTTAAAGACTTTAAAGTAATTTTTAAAGAGTTCAAAAGAATCTGAAAACAAGAATACTTAAAGAATCTCATATGTTTAAAAAACAAAATATTTAAGGAAACATTATTAAAATAGTATTAGTCCAAATTAAGTGTCTAAAGCATAATTATATCCATCCACACATAAAAATCTGTAAAATAATAATAATAAAGGCCTTATTACATCATACCCAAAATAGTAATTAAATAAATATATTTAATTGAAGTTCATAGTTTATAAAACCCTTGTTCGAAGTATGGCCTCCACGAAGTCATCCCCGGCCCAAGCCACCATCAATTGCCATTACCTGAGAAGGATAATAAAGTAGAGCGAGTTACTCAAAACTCAGTGTATAGCCCACTTACCATATCCACTGGGCCAAATCATCAATACATTATATTGGGCTTGAGCCCATTTACGGATTTAACAATATAATAATAATGCATGTAGAATGAAATTCCCAACCAAACCTAAATTTTCCATCCGCTACACACCACCCGTACCAACCAACACACCTGTAGGGATCAAGTCAACCCACCCCGCCAACACACCAATCGCAGGCACAAAGCCATTTTAAATAATATTGTGGTGCACCACCGAACTAGATTGTGGCAAAGCCACCCGAATTAGATTTTTGGCAACAGGCCTTTCTTCTCTTCGTCAATTTTTCCCAAACCATGCAATCGTGTTTATATATAAAACATAACAATACATTCACATGATAATTTTACCAAAAGGCCCATAATACAAGTGAGTCCACATTTCAAATTTTCATTTTGGCCCATAAGGCAAAATAGCATTTTATCTCATTTAACGATCTAGCAAACTTTGGCCCATATATCGATCTAGCAGTTTTTGGCCCATATATCGATCTAGCAGTTTTTTTGGCCCATATGTCACATGAGGCATAAAATTTTACTATTTATCAATTAACCCATTTGGGGTATTTTCATAATTTCCACAACTTTAACCGTTTTCATGCATTTACACAAAAGTGTTAATTATTTCGTATTTCTCTGATTTTTCCATCTTTACGATTTTATCCCAATACTTACAGTATAGTATCTAACCCGAGAGATAAGTGTGAATTTACACACCTAATTACAGTGAGAACTAGACTTTCCTGCTCGTCGATACCTAAACACGCATCACGATAATTTAGAACACTAATACTATTTATAAATCTATTCTCATAAATAACGATCTAGACTTTACCCTTGGAATTTTGAACAACTTTTATATGCAGTTTTTACCCGATTGTTGGTTCGTTTCCCGATAAATATCCACAAACAAACAAAGGTTCAAGAGTTCAAACGACTTCAAATAATAGATTCTCCTCGGATGAGGGTCCACAACCCGGTGAAAAATCTTGGATTCCCGAAATAGCCCTTCGCTTAAATTTTAGGGGAATAACGGAACCGCCCCTCTTCTGAACATTATTCACCACCCTTTTCATCCCTATCTTGATTGTCTCCATTGACAAAAGATCATTAGTCCGACTAAATAATATATCAAAATTATGACTAATGGTTTTAAGGGTCAGATTGGCTTACCACAAAATATCCTTGTTCCATAAGATAAAAATCGAGCGATAACGTCCCCCTAAGACGAAATCGATTAATAATCCATCTATATCAATATGTCGAGTATTATATATATAACTCCTTGATAAGAACCCTTACCTTGAAAAATATGATCCGAACTTAATAATTTCAAGATGACTTTGACGAGATGGTGATTCGGCCCTCCACTATCATACTAAAATATAACGAAAGGAAATGTTTAAGAGTAATGATCAATGATTTCGATCAAAAAGACTCTCCTTTACCACACTTAGGGTTCGGCCAAAAAAACCAATAAACCAACATAAGAACCAAAAAGAAAGCTCTTACCTATTGCTTAAACGAGGGTTGGAAGAATAATCAACAAGACAATATAGATGAATAGAAGATTCAGCTTTGAAGGAAAAATTGAAGAAAATGGTATTAGTACCATTCGGCCATGGGGAGAAAAATAATGAAGAAAGTATTTGAATGATAAATAAAAATGGAGAAGAAAAGAAAAGGAGAAAAGAGATGAGTTTAGGAACAATATGCATTCGGCAATGGGGAAGGAGAAGGAAAAAGGAATGGCTTTTTGTGTTGGTAGTTTTGGCACTAGAAGGGAAATACGAGATGAAGCACTTGAGGGTTTTGCAAAAATGACCAAATGGTCAAAAAGAATGACCAAAGAAACAAAACAAAAATTGTTTTCTCCTAACACAAGCACATTCGGCCAAGAGAGGAAAAGAGAAGAGAAAGGTGTTTTTGGGAGAGCAAAAATGACCAAATGACAATTCTATCAAGCTACCAACCTATTCCCCAAAACTTACCACAAAAATTTGGCCTCCCTTTATTCCAATAAGACGTCCATGTACAATTGCTAAAAGTCAAAGTTTTAGCCACACAAAGTTTCCAAAATAACACCCTTGATTCATGCCTTATGATCCTCCTACCTTCCATAAGCTTAGGATTCCTTTCCCCAAGTTCAAGCTTACCTTAACTGTTAGCCACCTTGCCATAAAAATTTAGTCCAACCTTACCATAAATAGGGCTTGACCGACACTTGATAAAAAGGTGAAAAAATTAAAGCTACCAAAATGCAATCCATGGTATTTGAAACTCTCCCCTCAAGCAATCACTCATGTGCCAATTCCACCTTACTACTAGCTCATCTTATGCTAGTTTTTGACACTTAATTTTCTTAAGCATCAAGGTCACTTGTTCCACTTCAATAATATTCTTATTACTAAAATTTATTCTAGTTCTGAACAAATCCTGAGCTTTCTCAAAACTATATTAAACACACAAATTTATTCATTCACAAGCTAATTAAAAAAATGCTACATATCGATACTCGTATTTTTTTAGGATGTTACATGGAATCCAAGAATAGTAGGATAAGAATTTGATGAGAACATGGTTGTGATTAGGTCAAGAATTACACCGCCAATAGTTGGCTTAACGTAATGGAAGCATTGGCCATGCCAATTAAGTTCACAAAATTTCCTCACAAATCTCAAGGAGTTTTACTTTATGCATATAAACTCTTTTCTTAAGAATTTAAAATATTTTTTCTTTAAATTTGAAAGAATAGACTCACTAAGTTCCTTTGAACTTATAGAGATTTTTGCTTGAATGCAAGGTGTTCAAACGCTAGGTTCCTTTGAACTTATAGAGATTTTTGCATGAATGCAAGGTGTTCAAACGCTAGGAAACTATGTGCAGGAATCGAGCCAGTCTCCACCAGAGTTAAGAGTTTGGCATGATAGCTGAATAATGTATATAAAGGGGAACCCACAGAGGCCACACCTCAGGGTTGAGGTTAATTGAGTCTATATGGAGTGGAATTGTAAATTGTAAAGAAAAAAGAAGAAGAAATGATTGGATCATTAAAAGTGTCAAGTTGTAAACAATTAGAACTAATATGATGTGTGTATTAATATCATATTGTAATTTGAAGGCTTAAGTTGTCTAAATATTTAATTAAATTAGTATGAAAATGTGTTCAACTAATCAGATCATTCTAACATCTGATACTAGAGCCCGAGTTACAGGGTGCTATGACGGTTACTAGAGCAAGCACATACACAGAAAAATTACATTACAATAGATTTACTGCAGTCTGTACATTGATACAGTTCGCACTAAGATGCGGTTCACATATTGACACAATTTGCACTACGTTAATCCGTACAAATGGGGAACAGATGAAATGTGAGCAAATCTCGCTGGCGAATACAACATGAACAACCTTGTGCACAAACATATCACGAACATTCCTATTATAGTGTTTGTTAATTTCCTGTAAAGACATGTGACAGATAGAACGTGCAAATAAACATATTTTGGATAGTCTTATAGATAGGCTTATAGCAATTTGACTTAGCAGACTCATACATTACACATAACGTCTGCAGACTACCTCGCGAACCATAAGTGGCGGACAGTCACGCGAACATATAAATGGTAGACTATACTATAAATAACAAACTGCGGGTTATCTCACAGAATATTAAACAGCGGACAATTCATTTCTAAATACATTCCTAGCACATCTAGATGTTTAATAAGCATATCAACACATATAACATGCTAAAACAAATATACACAAGATCAAACCATTCATCCAACTTCAAGCATGTCATAACATTAATTGCTTATAGATTCAATACATTAGTACTGTTCCAATATATCATATTTTACCAATTGGAGCAAACTCAAATACCAAAGCTATATATCCATATACATGGTTCATCTAACCAACATACAACAAAACTATTAACCAATACACCTATTTATATGCCACTTATAACTGGCCAAAATGATCAAACTACCAAATTGATGGGTCGATAGTGTGAGCTCTGGAGATGATTCGATGGACTCATTTTGTAAAATGTCAACTAATGAAACAAAAAATGAAACAGTGTAAGCATTGAATATGTAACACCCTTAACCCAACCTGAATTATCAGGTTTGGATCTCGAGTGTTACTACCCATCATACATAACAAAATTTTGAAACAATTGATAGATCTTCCTTACTTAAAACATTTTTCTTAATATTTAATTAAAGACAGAATTTCAAAGAAACAAAAGACTGACTTTTAGGGTGAAATCTTACAATAAGCCACCTTTCAACTATATGCATAATAACCCAATTCGCCGCTTCCTTGGCATAATCCTAGCATCGTCCCTCTTGGCGCATTCTCTTACTATACTACCTTAAACGTAAACATATTTTTATAAAAATTGCAATACAAATTTTTGCTAAAACCATATTTTGTTAAAAGTCAATATTTCATGTAAATTCAACAAAGCATCAATAAAAAATTTAAAACCTCAAAAACTAAGTATTATTTTTGTCTTTTCATTGTTGCAGCGAAAAAGAGTGATTTTTCAACAAAGTTTTAATAAAAACAAGTCATGTATAATCTTATCAAATACTAATTTATACAGTTTTTAAAACATAATGCCATGCAATCAGGTCATGCAAATCACAATAAAAATCCTGAAAGTAATGTCTCATGCCACAGTCCATAAATAAACTTAAAACGGTCTCAAAATAACAAAAGACCAAAATGGACTTTAAGTACTTTAATTTAAAAATAATACTCTGAAAAACTCCTCCAAATGTTGTCATCGAATCCTAAGCTCGAGGTTATCTATAAAATCAGAAAACTAAAAGGGTGAGCTAAAAAGTTTAATGTGAATTTTAACTCAAGTATTAAATAGAAATTTAGTATATAAATCAAAATATAATAGAGAATTTATACAGTTTAATTCCATAGAATCTTTACTTAGGTAACAACTAATAATTTTAACACACATTTCATAAAAATAGCAGAATTTATATATCAACATAATTTCTCAAATAGTAGTATGCATAAGGATGTCAATGTAGAGCTTCTTCAGATATGAGTGCAAGTTTTTCAAAAACATTCCTACCCACCTCTGTTACACACCAATAAAGAGTTCCCCAGAACTTGTCCATCCGATAACACACCACATTGTGGCCAAGCCACTCCTTAGCATTGTGGCCAAGCAACTCAATAGTGTTTTGGTTAAGACACTCAATAACATTGTGGCCAAGCCACTCAATATTGTAGATAAGCTACACGTTGTGGTCAAGCCACTTTATAACATTGTGGCCAAGCCACTCAATATTACAGTAAAACTGCCAAAGTCTTCCTCTTTTCAAAATCATCCCAACCTCATGCATATGATATGGCATGTGAACAATATTTTTAGTGGTCATGCTTAACATGTGAATCGGATTTATAATAGTATAGTGGGCTTGCCTAACATGCATGTCATATATCTCAATTTCAATATTAGTGACATGATTTATATATCATGCATATCATATAATGCCAACATATCACACATCATGAGTATTGGAATGTAAACATATTTTCACAATCAACATTGAATCACATCAAAATAATTATACGATCACAAAATAATCAATTTGGAGTGCTTACTTAAGAATCACCCTTTTTATGAGTTTAGCATCCCTTTTTGAATACATAGTGTATTTATATTATTTTGCATTATGAATAACTTGATAGTGTTTCCATTATTAATAAATGTAAATAATTTATTTAACAATGAATCACATTTGTTTATTTAATATTAAGTTAAACTCACACCGATCTAAGCAAATTTGATGCGAAAACTCCTTCTAACGCCCACTTCCAGATTTAATTAAATCTATTTAGGATCTAAACAAAAAATGAATAATCCATCATTAAAACACCTGTAAGGCCCTAAAATAGTTCTAGTAGCTTCGGGTAAGTTTACAGGGTTTCGATTAAAAATTGGGAATTAATCGGGTTAATTAGTGATTTATATTCTTAATTAGTTAGCTTAATTTCATCTAAAAAATTGGAAAATAACATTTCAAAAAATAAAAATATTTTTAGAAAATTTAATTTTATGGTTTTAAATAATTTTTGGGTAAAAATAAATATTTTTGGTTAAAATTGGAATTTAAAAATAATTTAAAATGGGGATATAATTGGGTGATTTAAAATATTAATTAAATGAGACTAATTTGGAAAATAAGGGAAAGGTGTAAGAGGTTTTACAGCAAATAAACCATATTTTAGAAATTTTGGAGGGAAAGGAGCAAATTGTAAAACAAGGGAAAAGGTGGAGTGGCCTAATGGCAAATTCCCCAAATTTTGAAAATTATGTAAGGGTTTTCAGTTTTAAAAACTCCACAACTACCTCACTTTTCACTCATTTTTCACCCGATTTGAGAGATTTTTCTCCTTTTTTTTTTTTTTTTTGCTTATTTTCGTAAACCAAATACTAGAGAATAGATTTTAATCTTTTCTCTCCCAAAATTCTCTCTAAAATCCCTCAAAATAATTTTCAAAGTTGGACAAAAAGTCATCCGAATTTTTTCAAGCATTTTGATTCAAACTTCAAAATCAATGATTTGAGTTCTGTAAAATCCTGGAATTAAGAGTTCTGTATTTTTATGTTTTCTGTGTGTTTGGTTTGTTCTACTTGTTAATTTGGTGTGTTTGGGGGGTCCTAGGAAGGCTCGGGGTCAAGCTTGAGCCTTGGTGAAAATTTTGTTTTTAGGCTCTTTGGGGGAGAGTTGGTTGAAGTAGGTCTTAAGGATAAGTTCTTATGTTTGTTGACACAAGAACTGTTGTGGTGGAGTGGCAAGAAGGCGCCACTTAAGGTGTAGGAAAGTGGTGTCATAAGGGAGTAGCAGAGGGAAAGAGTTCGAGTCTCATCAGCAACATTTAGAAACTTTATTTTTTTGTGCTTAGGGACCTAAGTAGGTGGCTTTCAACTGGACTCTTCATGGTTATTGGTTGAATGAGTCAAGCCATTTGAATGGGTGGCCATGAGGTGTTTGTGGTGTTTGAATTGGTAAAACTGATTCAAATGAGTGAAGGGAAGTGAAAGTAGGAGGAAATCGTGGGTTGGTGTTGGTGGTGGAGTTGGCCGAAAGTTGGGGTGTTTGGGGTAGTGAATTCGGTCAAGTGGGTGAAAGAGGGGGACCCTTTATTGTTGAGCATGTGCGGTTTAGTGCTATCTTAAGGGTGCCGAAATCCCATAGACTTTAGGCTTTGGTTCATTTCATGTTAGCATTGTTCATTAAAGGAGGTGAGTGCCATTTGGTAGATAGTGTCATTTGAGTGTGAAGTTAAGCCAAAACCGTCTATAGAGACTTCCCTTTCTTCTTTTCACTTTGGTCACTTGGTTTCATTTTTTCTATTTTATTTTTACCAAAGAAAATCGTAGCTCCCTATTCTCTTTCTCTTATCATTGTTGCTTTACATCTTTTCCCTATTTTATGAGTTAGTCGAAACTCCTTGAAGCCACCCCTTGCCGAATCTTTTCTTATCCTTTGCTCATTGATCTTAAACATCACAACCGAAACTTTCATCTCACTTCTTTGTCTTTCATTTTTCTCTTCTACTTCTTCTTCTCTAGCCGAAACCTTATAGCTCCTCCATTGTCACCTTGTTGTTTCTCTCTTTAGCCGAATAGCTCCTTTGGCCGCAAGTGAAACGGTTTCGCCTCGTTGTTCGACTGTTTTGCCGTTTCTTCTTTCCCTTCTTTTGGATTCATTCTCTTTTCTTTTCTATTCTCTGTATCCTTTTTCACTAATCGAATATCTGGTTCTTTGTTATCTCGAATCAATACTGCTCGTACGGCCTAAAGTGTGAAGGGGTATTCTTTCCTGTCAAGTCTATTCGGGTTCTTCTTCATCAATAATGCAAGGTAGTCTTGTGTGATAATTTTCCTTCTCTAAGTTCTTTTAGCCGATTACTCAAAGGGAAATTTTTACTGCTAGGCCAAACTTTTGGCTCTCTCACAACTCATCTTTGATTCAAGGCCGAACCAGTTATTGTGTGGTTCATCGTTTACCAAGGTAAGAATCAATTCTTTTCAGTTCTTGATTATTATATCCCTTACCAGCTGTAGTCTGCTTTAATCAATTCTCTTGATAGACAATCGACGTTTTCTCTGACCTCTAATCAAGTCTGTTTCATGGATACAAGAAACGGTCAAGCTGTGGTGGGGAGCGAACCCATAATCCCTGCTTTTAAGTTTAAAAGACGTGCTATTTCGACGATTCGAGACTATCCGCTAGGTTGTGAGAGTCACCGACGTCTGCCTGGGATAGGAAAATAGTCGTTTCCCTGCTAATGAAAACGTCGACGTAGAAAGCTTAGTATTACGCTTGATCAGGTGTGAATCACACACACGCTTCTTTACTATTTGTGTTATTAACTGTGTTGACTGAAAGCCAAAATGATTGACTTGATAGTCGAGATACCCTCATGGGTAAGACTTGTATGAAATTATTGTCTGTTACACGTTAAGAATATGTTGCATTTATTTTTAGCATGATACAATGAGCATGGGCTTGGGATTGAATGAAAGGGGAAGCGTGAATTAGTGACTATTGTCACGGTGGTCTAAGAACCACGGTGGTTTGAAACCATGAATGCATATGTCAGTGACTTGTCTCGGTGGTCTAGGACCACAATGGGTTGGCCCCACGAATACATAAACTTACCAGATATCGTCACGGTGGTCTAAGACCACAGTGGGTTGGCCCCACGATTATATATTTTAGTGACTTTGTCACGAGTGGTCTGGGACCACGGTGGTCAGGAACCACAGTGGCGTAATGCCATGGGTGTTTGGATGGATAGCTAGATTGGGCTGGGTTGCATTGCATGCATGTGATATATGCCATATTGAGTGAGCTAAGGACCAATGTGCATCTGTGGGCTTAAGGCCCAATTTGTGTTATATGGGAATTTACACACTGAGTCTCGGCGACTTACCCCTCAGCTTAATTGTCTAGGTAAACACTAGATTGCGGATTTGGAGCCGAGGCGGACTCGAGGTGGCCATCCGTTATCATTTCTTTTGTAAACTCGTTCTCTTATTTATGTTTATTTTTAATTGGGATTTTGATTTGTAATACGTCCACTTTAACTTTAAAATTGAGTTTTGATTTAGTGCTTACATTATATAATTTATAAACTGTCAAATTTGGGGTTTTTTCCTAAAATATAAATAACGGCTCTTTTCAAAATGTTAACAAACGATTCACAAGCAAATTATAATTAAACTTGGGATTTTTATAGAACTACAAACATTATTTTCAAAAGGTCACGTTCCTCAACATTATCTTCAACTGTCATCTCTCTAAAATTTTCTAAATTCGGCTTTACGAAATAAACCAGTTTCCAACTTCTAGATAACCTATTAAGAAGTTGGCAAGATATATCCAAACCAAATTCTAAATTACCCCTAACATGGAATCACTGAAACGAAAAGTTTTTCACAAGTTACGATGTACAGTTAAACATTTTCAAAACTACCCTTCCTGTAACAATCCAGATTTGATCGTAATGTATTGACCAAGTTTGGGGTGTTACAAGTTCAATTGAAGGTAATTCTCGTCTCTAAACTTGTTTTTAAGTTAATTTCAATCATTATTTGTTAATGAAAGTGATTATAATGGATTTTCAACTTTAATTTCATCTTTCTTGAACTTGCGGATCAACAGTGGTGGACCTTTAATTCTGAGTTGGAATCAAAATATTAATGGATGTCTAAGCTAAAACAGGTCTAATAAGAGATTTTTAATCTTAAACCAAAATATCAAACACGTTTTATGGATCAATTTTGAGAAATTCCAATTTGATCAAGAACATGGATGATTTTTTGGAAAATATGAAATGGATTAAATGATGAAATTAATGCTTAGAATACATGTTATTGGACTTTAAATGAAGATTGGAAGTGGTTTGAGGTGCTAAAAAGGGAGTTTAGTTGAGAAATTCCATATTTCAGCTTAGTTGTGCAACATCGGTAAGGTAGCTTAGAGCAATGATTTAGATTCATATACTTTATCAAGAGGAGTAACGTGCAAATCAAAATTGAAGTTCAAACTTACTTGTTTGAACACATTTTTACTTAAAGAGCTAAGTGTGGAGGTGAGTGATATTAATGGAAATTGGGTAAATTGGCCTGATTATGTGTTAAATTAAAGGTTTAATTGGTGTTATTAATGAATTAATTGCATTTTGGTTGGTTGAATTTTCAAAAATAGGTTTTATTTTATAAAAGAGCAAAATGGAAATTGGTTTGGTAAGTTGTGTATTATGCTTTTAGCATGATTAAATTGTATGGAATAAATTTATATTTGGAGCATGAATTGCTGATTTATTGAATATTTGATAAAGGTGTTCTAATTAGTCTATGAATATTAGGAAAATGATATTTTCTATGCTTAATTTTATTGATGTCAAAATTGCTTAGTGACATGCTTTTACTTGCATTTTAACATCCTAATTTAAGTGAGTAAACATCAAATTTTATGCCTTGTATAGATAGTGGCACCCCATGCAATCTCACAATCTCAGAAATATATAGCTCGTAATCTATCAAGTGAGTAATCAGATTTTACCGGAATAAAATGGGCAGATTTCGTCAATCGATCAACAATGACCCATATCGCATCTTTCTTTCTCGGAGTCAGAGGCAATCCCGAAACAAAATCCATTGTTACTCTATCCCATTTCCATTCAGGAATCAGAATTATTGAAGCAACCCAGATGAATCTTGATGTTCGGCTTTCACTTGCTGATAGACTAAACATTTCGAAACAAAGTCAGAAATGTCTCATTTCATACCAGACCACCAATAGTGTTGCATCAAATCATGGTACATTTTAGTACTTCCCGGATGAACAGATAGATTATTGTTATGTGCTTTGTTCAAAATCAGCTGAATCAAATTCGGATTTCTCGAAACACAAATACAATCTCAGAATCTCAAGCAATCATCAACAATTTGAAATTCATATTCAGAATTCGAATCACACTGAGCTCATTTCAATAACAATTCATTGTCAACCTTCTGAGCATCACATATTTGATGTACAAACAACAGTTTTGCTTTAATTCAGCTATCACAGAATTATCATCAGACAAATCTAACTGAGTATTCAAAGCACGTAGTGCAAACAATGATTTTCTACTCAATGCATCAGCAACAACGTTTGTTTTACCCGGATGATAATCTATCACAAGCTCATAATCTTTTAACAGCTCTAACCATCTTCTTTGGTGCAAGTTCAAATCTTCCTGGGTCATCAAGTATTTCAGACTTTTATGATCTGAAAACACATGGCATTTCTCACTATACAGATAATGGCGCCAGATCTTTAGTGCAAACACAATCGCAGCTAACTCAAGGTCGTGCGTCGGATAATTCTTTTCATGAGGCTTCAATTGTCTCGATGCATAAGCTACAACCTTGCCTTATTGCATCAAAACACATCCCAGACCGTTTAATGAAGCATCACTATAAATCACAAATTCCTTACCCGATCCTGGTTGTACTTGTAACAGACTGAATTTGACCCTAATCGAAACGGTGGTTTTGGGACCACTAATCCAAGTCTAAGAAATATTTTAATATTATATTTTGTGTCTAATAGGTGTGAATTAATGTGTGTGAAAGTTTCGTAGAAAAATTTTATCGTTTAAGTGTTTAATTTGACAAAAAAGATTTAATCGTGCAAAGCGTAAAAGTTGCTTACTAAAGTGAAAAGTACTCAAGTGTCAATGGCTTTTTGATATGATGCACTAAAAGGGCAATTTGTCCATTTTATATGTTAGTGGCCGGCCATAGACAACATTAACCTTATATTATGTTGTTTATTTATTTTATAATAAAGGTTAAAAATGGTAATTAAATAATAACTTAATATAAATGATAACAAAACACAAATGAAAGATGAATGTTCATCTTTTTAGTCTTGACTGAATGCATGCAAAGGGGAAAGGAAAATAGAAAAGCTTGGTTTAGCCATTTTTTTAATAAAAAATTAAGGTATGTGATTAATTCGGTTTTTATTAATTTATACATTTTTGAGATCGTTGCTTCGAACCGTAACCGACCCATGTTGTAATTTTTAAATCTGAGCATGTCTAAGGTTTGGCCATTGACATTGTTATATGATAATTGATGTTTGATGAATTTAAATTTAAGATAGGATTAAGATTGATAAGTTTTGTATTGAAGTTTTGGTAAAAATTGAGTAAATAGGACTAATTTGTGAAAATAAAATTTTAGAGGGGCTTATTTTTAAAATGAATGAAAGAAAGGGGCTTGTAAAGTCCCTAGGAACATTCAGCCTTTGAGTAGTATGAGGAAATTTTGTGTATTTTGTGTTTTATGCAAATAGGATTAAATTGTAAAAATGTGAAACATTAGGGGTAAAATGGTAAATTGAATATTTATGTGTTTTTGGACTACATTGAAGTGAAATGTACTTGAATGAGATTATTTTTGATATGTTTAGATCAAGAAAAAAGAAAATCGAATTTGAATCGGGGAAAGACGAAGGTTGTAGAATAGCCAGTTTAAGTCGTCCGTTGTCAATCGAGGTAAGTTCTTAAGTTTAAGTACAATAAAGAGATAATTATGAAATTGTTGAATGATATTATTTAATTCATTTGAGTAGTGAAATAGATGATAGCCGAATGTTAAGGGCATATATTGGACTAAATGTGTTTTGAATTTGAAATGAAAACTAGTACATGTGATATGATAAGTGATTGTGGTTTATGTACATGAATTGGAAATGATGTAAGTGTTAAGATTTTAAGTTGATGAATTATTGATGTGTTATTCGGGCTTATAGCCTAGCAGGCCTTGTGCCGGTGTGTTATTCGGTCTTTTAGCCTAGCAGGCCACGTGTCGGTGAAACAATTCGGGCTTATTGCCTAGCAAGCTTAATGCCGGTGATTAACTTCGGACCTTGAGTCCAGCAGGCCTGGTGCCGGTGAATGTGATTTGAGCTCTAAGTACATGAGAATCGAGTTACGAACATATCAAGAAATTTTAGCTTTGAAACATGAATAGTATTAATTCGACAGGGAGGTACGTATTTCATAGTCATGTTAATAAAATGATGAACAAGTACACGAGAAAGTGAATGTCTTATACATTGATTTATTAGATATGTATGAATATATATATATATACATGTTATATCATGTGATAGTAAATTCTTGAAAGCATGAATGGATTAAGTCGATTGGATAAGCATGTGTTATGTACATATGTCTTTGATATACTTGATGATTGGTGTATATGAATAAGAAAGGTAAAGCTTTTGTATTAAATGCATCAATGATATTCAGCCATTACTTCGACTTTATAGGTAAAAATTATATATTACTTATGTTGAATTGGAGATGTAAGATATTGAATTGAATGATTGGATGTATGTTATATATATAAGTATATGTTTTCTTAAGACTTACTAAGCTAGCAAGCTTACCGTGTGTGTGTTCTTGTCTACCTCTGTTTTATAGATCTTTGATTCAAACTACGGACTCGAAGGATCATCCAAGAAGTCAATCGCACTATCAAATCTTTTGGTATACCTAACTTAGTTTAATTCGAAAGGCATAGTTTAATTCGAAAGGCATGTATAGGTTAGACTAAAGTGTTAACTATGAGATTTTGGGTGTTGTATATAACTATAATATAGCCTTACAAAAAAGGCTTAGTTTCTTTGGATAAAAATTAAGATCTATATGGTAATGGCTTGCATGATAATACTCTGGATGTATGATTTTGTTCATGGCTTAGTTCATGTTTGAAAGAAAATCGGATGACCTATGTGTATATATATATATGGTGTGGTAATTTATAATGTGTTTAGATAATAAGGTGAAGTAATGGATGTTTATAGGTTAAAGCATGTAGTATATTAACTTGATAATATGATTAATATGCAATTTCATGTTTGTATTATATGAATAAATCATTATAGTTATGCCTACTCGAAAATGCTAGTTTATTTCAATGCATGTGAATTGAGTGGCAAAATCGTTCGTCAGATGATAAATAAATGTTTGGTGAAATGTACGGATTTTTTTTATATGCTAAACAAGTAAGGTATAAGAAAGTAATTATTTAGCTGAATGTATCAAAGAAACTGAAAGATGTTGTATAGTTGACTGTGATAAATGAATTATGATCAGTAATGCCTCATAACCCTAATCTGGTGACGGACACGGGTTAGGGGTGTTACAGTACTAACACTGGAGCTTACATAATGTAGTTTTCAACTGATCAAAACTTTTCTGACATTTATCAGACCATTCAAATCTAACATCTTTTTGAAGTAGTTTAGTCAACGGAGTAGCTATCACTGAAAATCCTTTTACAAATCGACGATAATAGCCAGCTAGTCCCAGAAAGCTACGGACTTTAGACATGTTCCTCGAAGGTTTCCAATCCAGAATAGCAAAAATCTTGCTCTGATCAACACGAATCCCAAAAGCTAACACAATATGTCCCAGAAAACTAACCTCGTGTAACAAGAATTTGCATTTATTGAATTTCGCATACAATTTATTTTCTCTTAGAGTTTGCAACACGATTCTCAAATGTTCAGTATGCTCATCTTCATTACGTGTAATATCCGAGATCTAGGGGTTAGGCATTTTTAACTAAATTGTATGTGGTAGCATGCCTATGTGTGGTTTGGGTGTGTTTTGGGAGTTTTGGGAATTTTAGAATGTAGGAGAATGCCTTAGAAAAATATTACATTTTTTAATTCTTAAAAAGGGAGCTAGTCAAGATAGGCCTTAAAAAAATTTGTTGGAGGATTTAATCACAAGAATTCAGTTGGCAAAGTGGTAAGGAGGCGCCACTTAGGGCCTTGGAAAGTGACACCACAAGCAGTGTGAGGGGGCTTAGGTTCGAATCTCATGGATAGCCTTAAGGTGACTTTTATTTTGCACTTGTTTGGCATGTGTTGGTCAAACTTAATTAAGGTAAAGTTGGACTATTTTATTTTATGGATAGTAGACTAAGGAAAAAGGCAAGTGCTAAGTTAAGGAATGGAATCAAGAAAATTTGGTATGATAAGGGGACATAAGGCATGAATCAAGGGCTTTGTGGATAAAATTGCTTGATGTTGGGGATAGAATTTCTTAAACTTTGGGAAAGTAGAGGATTACAAGGCATGTATCAAGGTGGATGTTTTGAAAATTATTTCATGGCCATTTTGACCATGAATGTGGATGGCATTATGGAGAAGGGGGGTGGTCGATTTTGTTATTGATTTTGGTAAGGATGAGTGGTTGGGTGTATTTCCCATTTGGTCATTTTTTGTACTTCCAAAACACCTTTTCTTTTGTAGTCGATTTTGCATAGGGAGGGTTAGGCATTTCCTTGTGTGATTTCTTTTCCTGAAAGCTTTTGTGTTCTTTTTCTTTTTGAGACCGTAAACCAAGTAAGTTACCTCTTGTGCACTTCTTTCTCTTTTGATCATCTTTCTCCTCTCTTTATTTTGTTTAGGCCGAACCTCCCATCCCTTTTATTTCACCTTTGCCACAACTTCTAAGCCTCACACTCTCCCTCTCCATTCTTTTGTTAAGAGTCGAACCACTCCATCATTCACTTCTTCTTTTCATAGTTCTTTCAAAAGTTGAATCCCCTATCTTGTGGCCATAGCCGATTGCATCTCTATCCCTGCCGATTTATTCATTAGACCAAAAGCCTATCATCTTTCTCATCTGAACCAATTTCTCCACTTCAGGTTCTTCTTATCGATTTCTTGGAGTTTAGTGACCATTTGCGTTTTGGTCATTACTTTTTCGGTAAGAATCTCTTCTAGGCTGATTTCTTTTCCTCTTTCTTTTTCTGATGGTTGAAAAGCAAAACTCTAATCTCTTCTATTCTCTTTGGCCGAAACTATGAAGGAAAGTTTCAGGATTTCTTTTGTAGCCAATGTGAAGAAGCATTAAAGGATTCTTTTGGGTTTGATTACTTAAGGTAAGGGTATAGTGTTCGACCAAAGGCCACCCTCATGAGTTCTATGTTAGAGCCGAATCTAACATAGTTGTGTAGGAGGGAATTCATCAAATCGCAAGGTGCAAATCATTTAGGCTTTGGGTTTCGAGATTTAGTCATTGTCTCAAAAAGGTGTGTAGTTATCGTGACCGATCTCCTATTGTTTGGATTTGTTGTTATGTATATATATATACGTATAAGATGTGTATGATAGCCGAAAATAATGGCTGAGATGGTGGCTACCCATAATGGGTATTCGGTTAACCAGGTCAATTTTATGATATTATTTTACCATGGTATATGTATGGAATTATGGTAAGCATGTGATGTATGCTCATTGGAATTTTACTATTATTTGGCCATGATACTGACATATGCATAGGGATTGGGATATGATTATTGAAGGACAGGGTGTACATTTATGTACGTGATTTAGTGATGGCTACGAGCCTCACGTGGATTGATGATCGGCTTTGTGCCATATCGTGGTTGGTGATGGCTATGTGCCTCATCGTGATTTGATGTTAGCTACGAGCTACATCGTGGATTGACGTTGACTGAGGTCGCATTGTGGATTATACTGTGATTTATTTCACGTGGACCAGTGGCTTGACCACTTGGTGGATGGCATTGCTTGCCAAATTGGTGTGTAGAGGTTAGAGGGTTGATCTAGTAATCCCCAGTGTGTGGTGGCTGGATACGGGGGTGTGTAGAGGATGGACCCTAGGCTGGGTTGGGTGCATTTTGCATTATTATTTGATATGTGGATTGGTGTGGTTTGGGCTAAGCCCATATGTGGAAATCTATGGACTAATTACACACTGAGTCGGTTTGACTCACCCAATTTTTTTTACCAAACAATGTAGGTGATACATGATTCTTGGACTGGGCTGGAGTGGATACGAGGTGGCCATGCAGAAGATGTTTTTTTCATTGTTTTATGCACTTTATATTTTCAGTGTTTTGAGTAAATATTTATTGTAATAAGGGCCATTTAAAGTATTTGCGGACTTTTATTGTGTTCGAGTTGGATTGACGATTGAGATGATATTTGGAATGTTTTATTTTAGAAAGTGATTTACATCATCAAAACTTATATTAAATTTTTAATTCGGAAATTTGTAACAACATAATTTTACTTAAAATTTTAAATATACAATGTTTTTATAAATGACAGAAAATTTTTATGTTTTCACCCTTATGACAAATTCTTTTCAAACTTTTTCCTCAGTAGCATTCTAGATTCGGCCGTAGCGTTTGGGCCGGGTTTGGGGTGTTACATTACGCGAATAAATCAATATGTCTTCTATGAACACCACCACAAATCGATCTAAGAACGATCTAAAAACTCTATTCATCAGATCCATAAAAACAACAGGAGCATTGGTTAGTCCAAATGGCATAACTAAAAACTCATAATGCTCGTACCTTGTTCTGAAAGCAATTTTTGGTATATCTGAGTCTTTCACTCTCAACTGGTAGTATCCCGATCTCAAATAAATCATGGAAAATATAGTAGCTCCTTTTAATTGATCAAATAGGTCATCAATTCTGGGCAACAAATATTTATTCTTTATTGTCACCTTATTCAACTGACGATAATTGATACATATTCTCATTGTGCCATCTTTCTTTTTCACAAATAGAACAGAAGCACCCCAAGGCGAAAAACTCGGTCTAACAAATCCTCTATCGATTAGCTCTTGTAACTGTGACTTTAACTCTTTCAACCCTGTTGGTGCCATTCTATACGGAGCTACCGAAATAGGTGTTGTACCAGGCAATAGTTCAATACCAAACTCAACTTCACATATCGGAGGCAAACTCGGTAACTCTTCAGGAAACAGATCGAAATACTCATAGACAATAGGTACTAATTCAACTTTCTTTTTAGACACTTTCAAATCAATAACATAAGCTAAATATGCTCATATCCCTTTTTCACATATCTTTGAGCTTTCAACACAGATATCACTAGGTAACCCATTCAAATCATTAGACTCAACCCGTACAATTTCATTATTTAAACATCTCAAATCTATAGTCTTTCTTTTACAGTTCACAATAGCATCATGCAATGTCAACCAGTCCATGCCCAGAATAATATCGAACTCATCAAATGGCAAAAGCATCAAATCAGTAGGGAAACAAATATCTCAAAACATTAACGGACAGTTCTTACATACTTTGTCAATAAGGACACTTTTACCTAAGGGGTTCAATACTTTTATAGCAAACTCAATTGACTCTACAGAAAAGTCTTACTGTATACTAAATTCATACATATATAAGAATGCATAGAACTAGGGTCTATTAATGCAATCATAGAAGTATCATAAAGTGTAAAAGTACCCGTTATAACATCTAGAGATAAAGCTTCCTCACGAGCTTAAATAGCATACGCTCTGGCTGGCGCTCTATCTTCAGATCTTACAATAGTGTCTCTCGTAGTTCTCTGTCTACTACTGACATTTCTTACATTCTTTGAAGGTCTACCTCTCATAGGTGCATTATCAGGTTTTGGATTCTGAACAATCTCTAGCTCGACAGACTCAGGGAAATCACGGATAAAATAATCAAGTGATCCACATCTAAAAAAGCTTTGTCATTTAATCTACAACTTTCCGGATGCCTTTTTACACAATGTTTGCATCTAGGCCTCTCATTCCGGACATTTCCAACACTGGCTACTGAAGTTGCTTGTAGCATCCTGAATTAATGGGCCTATGCGCCTAGTGTGTGTATATGTTTAAGGTGTTAATTTAACTATTAGGGGTCCAAGTTGGGCTCAGAATGTGGTCAAGGCCTTGGTGAATTCTTACTTGGGGCACTATAAGGTTTAAAAGGTGGTATTTGTGTTTAAAATATCAAAATGGGCTTGTGGCCCAGTGGTTAGTGACGCCACTTAGGGAGCAAGGAGGTGACGCCATACATGTGGAGTAAGGGGCCCAAATTTAAGTTTCATGGAGCCCAATCTCTTTTAATTTTAGTTAGCTAATTTTTGGCATTAGGGTTAGGTGGAGTGGACGGCTACAAGGCTCAAATGTAGGAGGATATATGTATAGGATAATATAGATATTATAGTTGATAATATGAAAGATACAAGGGGAAAAAGATAGGAGCTATGAAACACCCCAAACCCGGCCCACAAGCCCTGACCGGATCTGGTATGCTTCTAAAGAAAAACCTTTCAAATCCTATTTGGGCTTTGCCAAAAACTTATGTGATTTTGAAAATAGTTGATTTGGGTTGGGCTTAAATTAAAAAAAAACCGTGTTGTTTAGATGTTAATACATTCAACTCTAGTATTTATGAGAAATTTACTTTAATTAGATAATAATCGTATCATACTAAGAAGTTTGAAAGCATGCATAAACAATTTAATCCTTTGGCCTTATTACATCAAATAAAACCCAAATAATTCAAAACTTAAATAGAACTAATAAAATGAAAACAGCTTGAGCATTACATGGCCATCATTGAGCTCCTCGTCAATCTTGGTCCATCACGATCATCACACGAAAAATATTCCCACAACGGGTGAGTCAAACAGACTCAATGTGTACAATCAACACTAAGTCTCAATAGATATGGCATATCAAATCATACATATTCACATAGCATTTAAATAAATGATGCAAACCCAACCCAAGCCTATATAACCATCCGCTACACATCACCCGTACCAACCATCACACGGTGGGGACTACTAAGTCAACCTCCATTCGCTACACACCATCGAAGGCGATCATTGCAATGACGTGCACATCGCCTTTATAATTTTGTGGCATAGCCACGGATATATATATTCATGACATAAGTCACCACATTCATATATTGTGACATAAGTCACCACATTTGGATATTGTGACATAAGTCACCACATTCTTATATTGGGGTATAAAACCACCAATTCACTTCCCCTTTACATATCACCCATATGCCCCATGTCATGCAAAACATGCAAAAATTATGCCTTACGCTTTATTCACATTCTTATAGTTGCACTTATGTGCCATAATAGATCGTATTATATTCCTAGTAGGAGTAGGAAAAACGTACCTAGGTACTTTGTACCATCGTATGGTAACTTAGCCACATTCACATTATTATAACATATATATTAAATCTTGCCTTACATCTATTAAGAGATAGTGTGGAGTACACACCTGATTTACTTAGCAATTCACTGAAATCCTGAAAACTCGATCTATCGCTTTAGATCTTTAATTCCTATATTCGGCCAACCCTAACATGTTAGTAAAAAGCCATTCGGCTATAAAACCAAATCCTAATAGGATTATTGTAATCAAATTCTTACCTTGGTTGCCGATTTCACTATTATTCAAATCCGAAAAAATTTGTGTTATTCCTTCCTTCAATCGGCCAATGCTAGATCATTCGACTTGGTTAGTTTTAAGCTTTTAAGTAAATAAGAATTAGACTTAAATCACTAATAGACCTTGGCCGAATGTACCTATGTGCTTACCTTGTGATTTGAAATCCCAAAACTTGTCACTTGTCTTGAGGAGATGTCGAAATACCTATAGGCATTGGTTAGATTTAATTCTAACTTTAAGTTGCATGAAAGTGGCCTATGGCCGAATACATGCCTTACCTTAAATCTTAGAAATCCCGAAACTTTGTTGTGCTTTTCTATGTAGTAGACAACTACTGAATCCTGGAAGACCCTCTTAATATTAAAATCGGCAGCACCTTTACTTTAATCCCTAGAGCTATTCGGCTATGGCCTGAATGCTGACCACTCGATTTTGACTTTTGATGAACACTATAGGATTTCAGCTTTAACACGGGAAAACAAAGAGAGAGTATGGGCTTAGGAAGAATTGGCTATGGTGGGGTTTCGAGAGGAGGGTATTCGGCCTTTGATGAAAAAGAAGAAGAAAAAGATGAAGAATTTGGCTTTGAAGGATACAAGAGAGATTCGGCTGACAAGGATGAAAAGAGAGGAATACGAGGCTTAGAAAGAATCGGCACTAGTGGAATTTGGGAGAAGTTTCGGCTAGAACACAGAGTATTTCGACTTTGGAAAAAAATAAAAGAGAAGAGAGGAGTTTTACTTGAGAATTCGGCAAAGGAAAAGAGAGAATGAGGAATAGCCACCCTTTTCCCTTTTCTGTCGAAATTAGTCTACCTAGAGACCCTTATTCGGCCAACACTTATTCTCCTACCTTAGTCGAAATTCCAAAAGAATTTGACCTCATCTTAAACTCTTCCCATAGACTCCTTTTTGCTGTCCACTACTGCTCCATGTTGCCAAAAATAAAAGCTTCCATTTAGCTTCCCATGCGACTCGAACCTTGGCCCATTTACCCTGCTGGTGGCGTCATTCCTAGAGGCCCTAAGTGGCGCCTCTGGGCCACTTTTCCAAGCCCGTTTGTGTGTCTTATTTCCCCCATTTATTTTCTTAAGGCCTATCAGGCTTAACTCCTTTTTTAGACTTAAAATTAAATAATTTCTAAAGCGTTTACCTACTCACTAAGGTTAATAGAACACATTTATACATACAAAGGCATGCTTTCACATTCAATTAAGCAATTATGCATAAGCCATAGTCTGGGATATTATAGTTCTACCCCCTTAAAATAATTTTGTCCTCGAAATTACCTGGCTAGAATATGTGGGGGTATTGTTGTCTCATCACTTTTTTCGGCTCCCACGAAGCTTCCTCCGATCCATGATTTCGACATAACACTTTGACTAAAGGTATTGACTTCCTCCGTAACACTTTCACATCTCGTTCCAAGATCTAAATCGGCTCCTCTTCGTAGGACAGGTCTGGCCTTAACTCCACCTCTTCAACCGGAACTACGTGAGATGGATCCGATCAATATCGACGTAGCATGGAAACATGGAATACGTCGTGCATCTGCTTTAATTCCGATGGCAATTCCAACTGGTATGCCACTGGTCCGATTCGCTTCAACACCCGATAGGGTCCTATGAACCTTGGACTTAGCTTCTTTTTTGACCAAATCTCATCACCTTCTTCCATGGCGATACTTTAAGGAACACTTGATCTCCCACATCAAATTCTAACTCATTCGTTTGAGATCTGTGAACGACTTTTGTCTATCGGATGCTTCCTTCAATCGAGCTCCAATTATACTAACCTTCTCCTCTGATTTCGCTACTAACTCTGAACCTAAAATTTGACGTTCTCCCAACTCCGTCCAACATGTAGGAGTGCGGCACTTCCGTCCATACAACGCCTTGTATGGTGCCATCCATATACTGGCCTGATAGCTGTTGTTGTAAGTAAATTTCGCTAGAGGCAAATATTCTTCCCAACTTCCTCTGAAGTCTATCACACAACCTCTTAACATATCCTCTAGCACTTGGATCACTCGTTTAGACTGCCCGTCAGATTGTGGTTGAAAAGCCGTGCTGAAATCCAATTTGGTGCCTAAAGCCTGATGTAGAGCTTTCCAAAATCGAGACGTGAACCTCGGATCCCTATCCGAGATAATTGACATCGATACTCCGTGCAACCTTACAATCTCCGCTACATACAACCTTGCTAACTTTTGTAGGGAGTAGTCAACCCAAACTGGAATGAAATGCACAGACTTTGTCAGTCGATCCACTATCACCCATACCGAGTCCTTCTTAGTAGGCGTAAGGGGAAGCCCACTAACGAAGTCCATGGTAATTCTCTCCCACTTCCATTGGGGAATCTGTATTGGCTAAAGCAATCCTGACGGAACTTGGTGTTCAGCCTTAACTTGGTGACACGTCAAACATTTGCCAACAAATTTAGTAACTTCCCGCTTAAGACCTAGCCACCAAAACTGTTCCCTTAGGTCTCTGTACATTTTACTACCTCCGGGATGCATAGCATAAGGGCTACTATGTGATTCCCGAAGAATTCTTTGTCTAAGCTCCTCGTCCTTCGGCATACAAACCTTACCCTTGAAGTACAATACTCCCTCATTATTAACACCATAACCTTCCAACTCTCCATTCTACGCTTGTCGCAACTTACCACTTAGATCCTCATCCACCAACTGACCCTCCTTCACTTCATTCAACCATGTTGGCTTAACTTGCAGCTCTGCCAACAGACTTCCATCATCATACAAGCTCAGATGTGCGAACATCGCCCTTAGATCCGACACAACCTTACAACTTAGGGCATCCACCACTACATTAGCCTTGCCTAGGTGATATTCTATGGAACAATCGTAGTCCTTCAATAATTCCACCCACCTTCGCTATCTTAAGTTGAACTCCTTCTGAGTCAACAAGTATTTAAGACTCTTGTGGTCTGTGTAGATCACCGACTTCTCTCCATATAAATAATGCCTCTACACCTTAAGGACAAAGACCACTGCCGCCAATTCTAAGTCATGCATCGGGTAGTTAACCTCAAGTGGTCTTAATTATCGAGACGTATAAGCGACTACTTTTCCATCTTGCATAAGGACACCTCTCAATCCTGTATGGGAAGCATCACAATACACTACAAAATCCTTCCCCGCCTCCGGTTGAATCAAAATTGGTGCTTCGGTCAAAACCTTCTTAAGCTTCTCGAAGCTCTCCTGTTGCTTTTTGGTCCATATAAAAAGCACTTCCTTCCTTAATAACTTTGTTAAAGGCGCAGCTATCGACGAGAACCCTTCTACAAACCTTCTATAATAGCCTGCCAATCCTAAGAAACTCTAAACTTCTGCCACAGACTTAGGGGATTTCCAATCCAAAATCGCCTCAATCTTCCGAGGATCCACCCTTATTCCTTCAAAGAGATACCACATATCCTAAAACGTAACCTCCTTAAGCCAAAATTCACACTTGCTGAATTTGGCGTAGAGCTTTTCTCCCTCAACATTTGCAACACAACTCGAAGTTGCTCATTGTGTTCTTCTTCAGACTTTGAATATACCAAGATATCGTCTATGAACACGATAGCAAACCGATCCAAATAGGGTTAGAAAACCCAATTCATCATGTCCATAAATGGGGCTGGGGCATTAGTCAAACCGAACGGCATTACCAAGAACTCATAATGCCCATACCTTGTTTGGAAAACCGTCTTATGGATATCAGCCTCCTTCACCTTAAACTGATGATATCCAGACCTTAGATCTATCTTCGAGAAAACTGTGGCTCCTTTAAGCTGATCGAACAAGTCATCTATCCTTGGCAGAGGATACTTGTTCTTGATGGTCAGCTTGTTTAACTGTCGATAATCTATGCACATATGCATAGTTTCGTCCTTCTTCTTCACAAACAAGATCGGTGCTCCCCATGGAGACACACTGGGTCGAATAAACCCACGGTCTAGCAATTCTTGGATTTGTGCCCTGAGCTCAACCAACTCCTTAGGTGCCATTTTGTACGGAGTGATTGACACAGGAGCTGTTCCCAGCAATAATTCGATTCCAAACTCCACCTCCCTGTCCGGGGGTATTCTTGGTAACTCCTCCGGAAAAACATCCACAAACTCCCTTACGGTTCTAACTCCACTAACTCCCCCTTCTTTTGCATCCAAATTACTAATAAAGGCCAAAAATGCCTTGCACCCCTTCCAAACCATCTTATCTGCCTTTAATGCCGAAACTATGTTAGACAAGTAGTTTCGTCTTTCTCCTATCATAACTATCCCTTCATCCTCAAGGGTCCTTAACTCCATTCGTTTGGATGCACAATCCAATACAGCCCGATACTCTACTAGCCAATCCATGCCAAGTATGAGATCGAACTTTCTAAAAGGTAATTCTATTAAATCGATTGGAAATACCGTTCTTTTAAGCTCCAAAGGTACTCTCCGAAACATCTTATTCACCACTACAGTTTGACCTAGTGGGCTTACTATAGTCATCTCCCTACTAGAAAGTTCAGAGGCTATGCCTAGTGTTCCAACTATACTACATGCAACATAAGAATGGGTCGAGCCCACATCAATCAAAGCAACATAGGGTTTGCCAAAAATATGAAACATATCAGTTATGATGTCCGGCGCGTCTCCGTCTTCTTTTCGGTGAATCGCATAAATTAGACCGGACTATCTGGCCTCCGTGTTACCAATATCTCGGCCCGATGCTCCTCATCCTCTACCGACACCGTTACCTCTGCCAGTCAAATCGCGACCTCGCGGTGGCTGCTGTTAACCTCTTCTAGCCTGGTTAGATCCTTGACCTACTGATTGCCCCCCTTCGGTTCTCTTGGGACAATCCTTAATCATGTGGTCCTTGGACCCACACTTGAAGCATCCTCCCGTCTTTTTCCAACACTCTCCTAAATGCTTCTTCCCACACCGATCACAAATGCGACATCGCCTCTAATAATGACTTTTGTCGGCCTCGCGGCCCATCAACTCTAGGCCTCTTTTGCTCATTCTTAGATGGTCTCGATGATCCAAAACCTCCTTTCTGCCTATTTTGATCAGTGTTCTGCCTTACAGAATCCTTGATACCCTCGGATACCTTAGCCTTTTCCACTAACACAACAAATTCCCACTCCTATTGCGGGGCTATTAATAATCTTAGGTCATCCCTCAGTCTGTCCTCAAAACGAACACACCGCTCATGCTCAGTTGACACTATGCCTCGAGCATAACAGTTCAGCCTTAGAAATTCAGCCTCGTACTCAGCTACGGACTTGTTCCCTTAAACCAGCCCCAGAAATGCCTTCCTCTAAGCATCGATATAATGAGTACCCACATACTTCTTCTGGTATGCCGCCTTAGCATATTCCCAAGTGATTTTCTCAACTGTAGCACCATCCCGCACCGTGAGCCACCATTGATATGATTCATCACGGAGAAGCGACACCAACCCTTTCTGCTTTTCCTCGTCAGTTAAGTTGAGCTCATCCATAATCCACTCAGTCGCCTCCAACTAGTATTCAGCGGTACTGGGTGCCACACTTGATACACCACGAAACATCTCAGCTCCGTTGGCTCGGAGTCGCTCAGGTACCGACTTTCGAGCTTCCATGCCCCCACCTGCTCCAGCCACCCTTTCTAAAACCCGCAAGATCGCTGTGACACAAAGATCATCCCGATCCGATCCTCGATATTCCACATCAGTGGCTGGTGGTGGCGGTGGTGGCATTTCATTCTCAGATCCTTGACCCGATCAACGGGTTTAAACATGGTCATTCGGCCTCTTCCACGGCCACGCACATTACGACCACGTCCTCTTGAATTCATACTTCCGCTTAGCGTTTATCTGATTAAAGAATTTTATGTATTAATTTTGTTCCACTGATTTAACACGAACAGTTTTATGTTTAATAGCTTTAAGAAGTAGTTCTTTCGATTCATACACATACAGTCTCACATCATTCATTTAGTCACACACATGAACTTGCATCCATTACAGAGAAATGTTGTAATTGTCGTTGTTCGTTGTTTTCCACTACCGGGGTATTTACGTAATTTTGTCCTCTGAGGTATTTTGGTAATTTTTCAAATTAGGGTATTTGAAAATGTTGCAAAATAGAGATTGTTGATATTTTACAAAATTAAAATACTTCTTTGGAAAAATTTCAAGGGTAAAATGGTAATTTTATCTGCTAGGGTATTTTGTAATTTTTCAAGCCAAGGTGTTCGGTAATTTTTCACAAAATATGGTTCTGGTTACTTTTCAAAACAAGGGTGTTTTAAAGGTTTTTAATTTGAGGGTACTTCGTTGATTTTCCTTCTTGAGGGTATTTTGGTCATTTATGCAAAGGTTAGGGGTAATTTGGTCGTTTTGCAAATCGGGGTAATTAGTAAATTTTCCAAATCGGGTGTCTTGATATTTTGTAAAGTTTTGGATATCTTGGAAAGTAGGGAAATTTTATTGAAATCAAGGGTAATATGGAAATTTTAGAACCAAGGGCATTTTAGTAATTTTTCACCACTAGGGGTATTTAGGTAACTTGTAAATTAAAAATTCTTAGAAAGTTTTTTTTCCAAAATAATAATTTTCACAATTCAAAAGGGTAGTTTGTTGACTTTTAAAACTAGGGTTTCCATAAAAACGTGGCTAGTCCCTTTCGGGTTTTAATTATTGGATTTAGCACGTGGTGAGTCCTCTTAGTTAGGGTGAGCAGAAGCTACGCACTGTAGGATTCGAGTGGAGAGGAGGTGAGTCACACGGACTACTTAAATACCAAGCTCCCAATCGAAACCAATCCTAGACATGCACACAATGGTTGCCACACCTAACTCGGTGACTTAACCACGTGTTTGTTTAATTAGGCACTTAAAATTTTATGTAATTCTTTGGGTAACCTAGTCCTAGGGTTCAAGTACTTATCATACTAATCTACGTTCCATTTCTACCCTTCTACAAATCATACAATAATTCACACAATGGATAGGGTACTTACAGTGGACTTGAATTGAACTTCAAAGCCATGCCAGAAAACCTTCTTATTTATTAGAAAAACCCAATTTTCCAAAAGAAAATGTTTTGGGCCCTAAAAGCCCTCAAGGCTGAGTTTTGAACCGAGCTCTGATACCAAACTGAAACACCCCAAACCTGGCCCACAAGCCCTTATCGGATCTGGTATGCTTCTAAAGAAAAACCTTTCAAATCCTATTTGCACTTTGCTAAAAACTTATGTGATTTTGAAAACAGTTGATTTGGGTTGGGCTTAAATTAAAAAAAACCGTGTTGTTTAGATGTTAATCGTTCAACTCTAGTATTTATGAGAAATTTACTTTAATTAGATAATAATCGTATCATACTAAGAAGTTTGAAAGCATGCATAAACAATTTAATCCTTTGGCCTTATTACATCAAATAAAACCCAAATAATTCAAAACTTAAATAGAACTAATAAAATGAAAAGCAGTTTACGAGCTTTGCATGGCCATCACGAGCTCCTGCCGACCTTGGTCCATCACCGATCATCACCAAAAATATTCCCACAAAGGGTGAGTCAAGCAGACTCAATGTGTACAATCAACACAAAGTCTCAATAGATATGGCATATCAAATCATACATATTCACATAGCATTTAAATAAATGATGCAAACCCAAACCCAAGCCTATATAACCATCCGCTACACACCACCCATACCAACTATCACACCGTGGGGACTACTAAGTCAACCCTCCATCCGCTACACACCATCGAAGGTAGTCGCTGCAGTCGACGTGCACATCGCCCTTATAATTTTGTGGCATAGCCACCAGATATATATATTCGTGACATAAGTCACCACATTCATATATTGTGACATAAGTCACCACATTTGGATATTGTGACATAAGTCACCACACTCATATATTGGGGTATAAAACCACCAATTCACTTCCCCTTTACATATCACCCATATGCCCCATGTCATGCAAAACATGCAAAAATTATGCCTTATGCTTTATTCACATTCTTATATTTGCACTTATGTGCCATAATAGATCGTATTATATTCCTAGTAGGAGTAGGAAAAATGTACCTGAGTACTTTGTACCATCGTATGGTAACTTAGCCACATTCACATTATTATAACATATATATTAAATCTTGACTTACATCTATTAAGAGATAGTGTGGAGTACACACCTGATTTACTTAGCAATTCACTGAAATCCTGAAAACTCGATCTATTGCTTTAGATCTTAAATTCCTATATTCGGCCAACCCTAACATGTTAGTAAAAAGCCATTCGGCTATAAAACCAAATCCTAATAGGATTATTGTAATCAAATTCTTACCTTGGTTGCCGATTTCACTATTATTCAAATTTGGAAAACTTTGTGTTATTCCTTCCTTCAATCGACCAATGCTAGATCATTCGACTTGGTTAGTTTTCGACTTTTAAGTAAATAAGAATTAGATCTTAAATCACTAATAGACCTTGGCCGAATGTACCTATGTGCTTACCTTGTGATTTGAAATCCTGAAAACTTGTCACTTGTCTTGAGAAGATGTCGAAATACCTATAGGCATTGGTTAGATTTAATTTTAACTTTAAGGCACATAAAAGTGGCCAATGGCCGAATACATGCCTTACCTTAAATTTTAGAAATCCCAAAACTTTGTTGTGCTTTTCTTTGTAGTCGACAACTACTGAATCCCGGAAGACCCCCTTAATATTAAAATCGGCAACACCTTTACTTCAATCCTTAGAGCTATTCGGCTATGGCCTGAATGCTGACCACTTGATTTCGGCTTTTGATGAACACTATAGGATTTCGTCTTTAACAAGGGAAAACAAAGATAGAGTGTGGGCTTAGGAAGAATCGGCTATGGTGGGGTTTTGAGAGGAGGGTATTCGGCCTTTAATGAAAAAGAAGAAGAAAAAGGTGAAGAATTCAGCTTTGAAGGATACTAGAGAGATTCGGCTCATAAGGATGAAAAGAGAGGAATACGAGGCTTAGAAAGAATCGGCACTAGTGGAATTTGGGAGAAGTTTCGGCTAGAACACAGGGTATTTCGGCTTTGGAAAAAATAAAAGAGAAGAGAGGAGTTTTACTTGAGAATTCGGTAGAGGAAAAGAGAGAATGAGGAATAGCCACCCTTTTCCCTTTTCTGCCGAAATTAGTCTACCTAGAGACCCTTATTCGGCCAACACTTATTCTCCTACCTTAGCCAAAATTCCAAAAGAATTTGACCTCATCTTAAACTCTTCCCATAGACTCCTTTTTGCCGTCCACTACTGCTCCTTGTTGCCAAAAATAAAAGCTTCCATTTAGCTTCCCATGCGACTCGAACCTTGGCCCATTTACCCTGCTGGTGGCGTCATTCCCAAAAGCCATAAGTGGCGCCTCCGGGCCACTTTTCCAAGCCCGTTTGTGTGTTTTATTTCCCCATTTATTTTCTTAAGGCCAATCAGGCTTAACTCCCTCTTTTAGACTTAAAATTAAATAATTTCTAAAGCGTTCACCTACTCACTAAGGTTAATAGAACACATTTATACATGCAAAGGCATGCTTTCACATTCAATTAAGCAATTATGCATAAGCCATAGTCTGGGATATTACAAGCTATCTGCAAGGCTAGGTGTTGGCCAAAATTCCATCATCTAGAGGAGTAAAGAAATCAGCTTCTTTAATGGTAGGGGATGCCAAAATTTCCCATGCTATTTGATTAATTGATTGGTTATTAGGAAGGGTGTTTTCTATTTTAAGCAGTAGGTGCCGAAATCTTCTATAAATAGAGGGGATATCTCTTCAATTTTGGCATTTGGAACCCTATTCTTTTCTTCTTTTCTTGTGCCAAAATTCTTAGTATTCCTCTGAAATTATTTTCTTTTGATTTCTTCAAAAGTGAAACCTCCCAATCTTCTCAACATCTTCCCTTTCAAAAGTCAAAATCCTGAATTCTTTTCTCATCTCCATAGCTGAATATACCCTATTCCTTCTATCGATTCCCTCAACTAAAAGCTGAAACTACTTAGATCTCTTCTTTTTCTTCTCTTCTTGATCTCTTCAAAAGCCGAGAATTCATAAGAGTTGCAGAATTTCCTGTAAAGGTAAGTGTTGGCCAGTGCTATTATTCTTGTTATTTTTCAGGTTTTAAGCCAAAGCCGAATGGCTAGATGGTGTTTAGGACCATCCTTAGATTGGCATTCTCTTTCTAATCTCGTGTTCTCTTTCTTTTGGCGGCAATCCGGGATTTGTAGGGAATCAAATCGCTTAGGACTCTAAGTCAGAAGTTGGTAAGCATTCGAATCACATTTTCGGGATTTAAGGTAAGATGGTTTTTTCTAGATTTTCATTAGATTCGTTTATCATTTATGAGATCTTAACTTCATGATGTAGAGTAATGGCCATGTGTTGTGATAGTGGTTCTAACAAGGACTTATGACAGATTTAAATATGGATCAGGCGAAGGAGAGAATCCCTAAGTTTACAAAATGAGCAGTATCTGCCATTCGAGATTGGCCACCTGGTTGTGGAACGGCTTCTGAACAACACCTTAGGAAAATAGTGGTGGTGTTGGCTATGGATAGCGTCCACTTAGAGGGTCTCGTTCTAACGGTAATAAGGTGTGTAGATCTCTAACACACACTTTTTAATTGTTCTTTATGTGTTATGGGCTAAAAAGCTAAAAAGTGGCTGTGTAGACAGCCGAATAAAGCCCTAAAAAAGGTTAGGCAAGGATGACAGGTACGCAATCATAGAAATCTCTATGTATGACGAAATATATGAAAGTCTGTATGATGTTTTCCTTATGTATGTATGCATGGGGGGAAATATGATAAAGAGGGGAAGTGCATGATGGGTCACATGATGACCGGTGGTAGAAATCCCATGAATATAAACATGGGTCACATGGCGACCGGTGGTAGAAATCCCACGAATATAAAAATGTGTCACATGATGACCGGTGGTAGAAATCCAACAAATATAAACATAGGTCACATGGTGACCGGTGGTAGAAATCCCACGAATATAAACATGGGTCACATGGTGACCGGTGGTAGAAATCCCATAAATAAAATGTTAGGTCACACAGTGATTGGTGGCAATGCCACGTTTAATGATTTCTGAATAACAGAAATAGGCAGTTCAACTGTCATTATGGTGTGTAGCGGATGGAGGGTTGATTGTAGAAATCCCCAAGGAGTGGCGGTTGGTACAGGTTGGTGTGTAAAGGATGGAATTCTAGGATGGGTTGGGCCATTCATTATGTATTGTTTATCATGTAATATGATTGTTGCCTCTATGTACGGGCCTAGGCCCATAATGTGTTTGTGGGCCTCAGGTCAGTGTGTTTGGAATTTATACACTGAGTCTTGGAGAGTCACGCTTTCATTTTCTCTACTCTTTCAGATGAGCAGTAGATCGTGGACATGGGAGCCGAGATGGACTCGAGGGGCCATCAAGACTATTACTATTTCCATAGACTATTTTTTGTTTTAGTTTTCATTTATGTTTTAATTTTTGGGAACATCTTTGTGTAATAAGGCCTCCATAACTTAGATTCCGATTTATTATTTTTTTATGTTGGGTTTTTACAAACTTATGTTTTTTTTAAAGTCCTAAATATAAAATGAAATGATAAACGGGCTTTTCAAAACTAATCAATGCAAGTATTAAAGTTATTTTGCAAAACCTCACATTTAATGGACTATTCGCTAAAATCATTAAGTTTTTCCAAAACCCTTGAGTAAAGTTTTAAGATTTAACTTATAGCATACCAAATCCAGAATGACGTATGGGCTGGGTTTGGAGTGTTACATTTTCTTATCAGAGCCCAGTTCAAAACTCGGGCTGTGAAATGGGTCTAATGATGTTTTAACATGGATTTGAAAAAAAATTCTAGAAGATATGGCCTTCGAGTCTACCTGCACCCGATCCACACAGGTAAGTACCCTAACTCTTGTTGTGATATACTTATGGGTTGATGGGCTTTATGGACGTAGACTAGGATAATAATAGTGATGGACTCTAGGCCTAGTTAAACAACTCTTCAATTTTTTAAGATTTTAATCCAACCAAACAAACCTGTGAACAAGTCACGAGA